>OY728133.1:1953594236-1954844236 GCA_963277665.1 Viscum album
ATCGGAAAGAAGTGAGCTACCTTCATGAGTCTGTCCACAAAAACCCACATGGTGTCATTGAAATGAGTTGATCTTGGTAACCCAGTCACGAAATCCATCACGACATTGTCCCATTTCCACTCGGAAATGGGTAACTGCTGTAACAGCCCAGCTGGCCTCTGGTGCTCCGCCTTCACTTGTTGACAGGTGGAACACCTCGTAACAAAACCAGCTATCTCTCTCTTCATACCTGCCCACTAGTACTGACATCTCAAGTCACAGTACATCTTGGTAACCCCGGGATGAACTTCCCAAGATGGAGAATGAAACTCCCACATCATCTCCTCGCGTATATCCCTTGGAACCCATAATCGTACACGGAAACACAAAACCTCATCATCGCCTATCGTCCAACCGGGAGGAGGGTCCTCACTTGCCACTGAATCCCGTAGAACTAGGCCTTCTAAAACTGATAGTTGTCTCATTCTCACTCTGTTCAGGAGGGTAGTAGTCACAGCTAAAGATGAAAGATAAGTTTTCCCCTGACTGTCGTGCACCTCCAGATGCATCTCAGAGAACAAATCCATGAGTCGCCACTCACCACGGGCCTCCTGCACTACTTGTATCTGAGTCTTCCTGCTTAGTGCATTAGCTACTGCATTACCTTTAACAGGTGTATAGTCAAGCTCAAAATCGAAGGACTGCAGGTACTCAACCCACCTTCTCTACCTCAGATTCAGGTCACGCCGAGTAAAGATATACTTAAGGCTTTTTTGGTTGGTGAAAACCACAAAATGATCTCCCAAAAGGTAATGTCTCCAACAGTACAACGCATGAACATCTGCAGCCAACTCAAGATCATGCATTGGGTAATTCGTCTCATGTGGCCTAAACTTCCGAGACCCGTACGCAATGATTCGATCGCTCTGTATCAACACTGCTCCCAGCCCAATCCCTGATGCATCACAGTAAAATGTATAGCTCTTCCCCTACTCTGGGAGTATCATGATCGGTGTTGAAGTCTACCTTCTCTTCAGGTCCTGGAAAGTTGTCTCGCAAGTTTTTGACCAAACAAACTTCACACCCTTCTTAGTCAGTTCCATCAACGGTGATGCTAAGTAGGAGAAGTCATGTATGAAGCGTCTTTAGTAACTAGCCATCCCTAAGAAACTTTGTATCTCAAACACGTTCTTAGGTTTCTCCCAAGAAACTACTGCTCTCACCATATCTGGGTCTACTGAAACTCCTGCCTCTAATATGATATGACCCAGGAAGTGAATCTGGTCCATCCAAAAGTGGCACTTTGAGAGCTTAGCATATAGCTGATGATCTCTCAGTGTACTCAGTACGATCTCAAAATGGGTGGAATGGTCATGTCGAGTGTGAGAGTACACTAAGATGTCATCCACGAATACTACCACAAAAGAATCAAGGTACGGATGGAACACATGATTCATCAGATCCATGAAAACTGAAGGCGCGTTCGTGAGTCCGAACGGCATAACCAAGTACTCATACAGACCATATCTACTCTGAAAAGATGTAAGCGGTATATCCGATGGTCTCATGGGCAGCTGATGATATCCGGATCTCAAGTCAATCTTCGAGAACACTCGTGCTCCACAAAGATGATCAAACATATCATCAATCCTTGGTAAGGGATATCGGTTATTAACCATCAACTGGTTCAGCTTCTGATAATCCACGCAAAGTCTAAGGGTACCGTCCGCCTTCTTTGCAAAAAGGACCAGAGAACCCCAAGGAGAAGTACTGGGTCGGATAAATCCCTTTGCCTGCAACTCCTCTAAATGCCTCTTGAGCTCCTGCAACTTAGACGTGGCCATCCTATAAGGAGGAATGGACACTGGTGTTGCTCCTGGCACAAGCTTGATAGAGAAATCCACCTCTCGCTCCGAAGGTAGACCTAAAAAGTCGTCCGGGAAGACATCCCTGAAACGATCAACAACAGGAGGTAAATCCGTCTGACAAGTCCCCTGGTCATCTAGATATAAACTCACAATCTGGGCTGTGACTCCACCTCGCCCACGATGCTCTGGTCCAGCTCGACTTTCCTGAACATCTCATTCGCCCTTGTATAAAAACTCTCTCCCCTATGGTGATGTGAAACTCACCCTACGATGATAGAAGTCTACAAAGGCCTGAAGGGGAACCAACCAATCCGTCCCAAGAATGACATCATAGCTCGTCATCTCTAGGACATAGTGGTCCCAAAGAAAGTGACACCCACAAACCTTAAGGGGGCACTCCTTGCACTGATGCACACCAGCCGCTCTAGTTCCCAACGGAGTGTCTAGTGTCATGATATCTGAAGAAGAAGAAACATCGAGCCCAAGTCTCTCCACAACAGGTACAGATATGAAACTATGTATTGCACCCATATCAAAAAGCACAAAAGATAAGACAGAAGCTATAAGAATAGTACCTCTGACTGTAGAAGGTCCGGGATCCTACTCCTGCTGGGTCTATTGCACTGTATATGCCTGCCCAGTGCCATGGCCCTGTGACACAGCCTGGTTAGCCTGAGCTGTCCCACCCTGCTGCCTCTATGATCATGGTGTCTGGCTACCACGGACACGACCACCATCTCTTCCTACACGCCCCGACGTATTCCAGTTCCTTGACTGGTAAGAATCCACTAGTCCTACTCCCGCATGCGGAGTCTTCACAGAACCCCTCTCACTAGCCACTGGTGGATACGCCCTACAAAAGCGCTACAAATGACCCATCTTGCCGCAAGCTCGGCACTCCACTGGATCACGTGGACAATGCGGTCTCTTGTGCACATCTCTGCCACACTGGTAGCACCTGATTGGGCCACCTGAGAAAACTGCCTGGTTGGTACTGCCACCCTGAGAGAAATACATATGTCTCTTCCTCTTTCCATTAGAAATAATACCAGTAACTGGTGCTGAACCACCCTGGCCCACACTGCTAGCTTCCCAAAGGTTCATCTCTGAAATCAGTGCCTGATTTACAATAGCCTCAATAGTAGGCAACCTGAAAACATTCACCAGCGCTCGGATGTCATAATGAAGACCATCCTCAAAATTTCTGGCTCTCAGCGTCTCATCACCCACCAGCATGGGTGAAAAGCACTGAAGCTCTGTAAAACGAGCATAATAATCCATCACTGACATAGCACCCTGCTGCAGATTCATGAACTCTCGAGATCTATCTTTCCTCAACGTATTGGGAAAGAAAAAGTCATAAACGACTGCCTGAAAGTCTTCCCATGCCATGTCCTTGTGATGCTCTGACTAGGTGGTAACATCCCACCACCTCTTGGTGGAATCATGCAGCATGTATGTCGCGAGCTTGACCCTCCACCCTGGAGGCGTCTCAAGATGCTCAAAAATAGTCTGCATCGACCCCAGCCAAGACTTCACAGCCTGTGGTCCACCATCCCTTGAAAACATAGGCGGATGATGCTGTTGGAAGATACGTGTAAGCTCAGCCATAGATGTGGTAGCCTGCGGTGCTCCCTAAAAGGTCTGCATGAACCGCAATAAGCCTTCATAGAACTGTTCCTCCGTGCCTATGTTCGGTATAACAGCTGGTGCCGCATCTGGCTCTACTGGAGGATCAACCGGTAGCCCGTGGCCCACCATCTCCGGAGTACACTCGTTGCCGCTTTCCTGGCGAACAACACGCAGTCATCTAGGTGGCATGACACTAAAGGGTCAAAAGAACGCCTCAGATTCATGATTATTAAGACCGACACGAAGGAACCACAAAGGAACAAAAGGAAGAAGGCATTTCAAAATTTTCAAAACAAGACTACACGGTGTGTACACTGACTACACGGCATGTACTTGACTTCTCTCCCCCTACCCGGGTCCTTATACATAGCTTAGCCACTCAGCTGCCATTGAACAAAAACTACACGGCGTGTACGGTGTTATTTCCCAACTATCTGTGTCGTCTGTGACACGGCCAACTACCTGGCTTGAAACTACACGGCGTGTTACACCCATACACGGCGTGTACACCACCCCATTTCCCAGCCACTCGTCTAAGTCCACACGGTCTGTCCTTGGATAAGACTACACGGCGTGTCCTCAAAGGTACATGGTGTGTTCAAAGAATGGTGATATCAACCCATGTTGTTAGTTACACGACCGAGTCCCTAGGTCACACTACACGGCGTGTTCATCATTGAAACGGCGTGTTGTGTACAGGAGTTCACTGACCCATGTTGTTAGTTACATGGCCAGACTCCATGTCAAAACTACACGGCATGTATATCTGGTACACGACGTGTTTTATCCAAGCTCTTCCCTACCCCTTGTCGCCGCCCACACGGTTTATGACACGGGAAGAGACTACACGGAATGTACTCAAAGTACATGGCGTGTACTTAAAAAGTTCATTTTTCTTCCCGAATAGAAGGCCATACACGGCGTGTATAAAAGTACTACACAGCGTGTATACTGGGTTTCTGAACAGTATGCCTCAGAAACTTCTCTGGAACCCATAAAATACCATGAAACAACACCTAAGTGTCAAATTCTAACCAGTGAGGGCCCATACTCCCCACTAATCAAAGTTTGACATCTTATATGTGTTATAACCACTAAACAGTCAATGATCCACCAAATTATGGTCAATGGGGGCCCATACTCCCCAAAAACCAAAGTTTGGCGTCCATTCTATAAACAAGATCACCCAAGGAATGCCCTATCATAGAAACAAGTATTTATCAAGCAGCTATCACAAAAGTATGCTTTTCTAGCACAACATCTATCACAGCAACATGCAATTTATAATGCACCTACAAGGCATGGAAACTATGCATGGCATGTGATATCTAGTATGTTCCTTTATGATGCATGAGACAGCTTACCCTCATCTCATCGGGTTGCACTCAATAAAACCCATAGATAAAATATAACAGCACAATCCAAGTGTGTCACCCAACAGTTAAAATATATCAACTATAAATTGCAAAATCAATAAAATTGCAACACGAGGTAGACTGGATTTTCCCTATACACGGGTTAGCTATGCCCGGGAACAGCTTATTACCAACTATCGTTTTTCCTATCCCTGACTACGACACCAAATAGTACGTCAAAGAAAATAAACCCCTCTGATACCACTTTGTAATGTCCCAGTTGCGGGTGCCACACAATGAGTGCCCCGAACCCAGTTCGCCATGTGACCTCAAGCGCATTTCCCCAAATGCCAGAGGCTGCTGACTAGCAGCGAGGGCCCAGGTCTGATAGTGGGGAAACTATGCCCTCATTTGTCAAAGTGTAGCGCAGCGGAATACAAAATAAAACATACAACAAACAGCGGAAGCAATAAACCATACACAACTGAAATAAACAACAGTAGTGGATATAACCAACAGTATATAAATGATGATGCTTCATGTCTCAAGTTCTAAGAAAACAGCCAGAACATGTTATACATCAATACAATACAACCAAAAGCAGAGTACAGCAAAACAAATCAAAATAGCTGGCAGCGGCATCATGAGCCTAGGCTCGGTCCCATGCCCTCCTATTCCTTAGCAGTAATCATGTACCTGTATAGGGACTCTTACCCCTATCTACACCTACAGCAACATAATCTGTTTGGGCCAAAAAGCGGGACCCAAACAGGGTGTGAGAAATATATCTCAATAGGCACCCACCAAAGGCATGTTCCCAACTGCGTGTAAGCATGCAACAACAGTGTGCAATAGTAAAATAAAATAAACCAAACAGTTCCCAAAAGTAACTAACTTACCAGTTATATTGCCATTTAATTATTTATTTAATCCATTTAATTTAGTATCATTTTGTGCTCAACAGCACCAAGCCCTTAGGACAACCAGTATCTTGCCCTCAGGCTAATATAGTGAACCATGCCCTCAGGCTATACAGAATCTATCCCTCAAGCATTGTAACAGAATTCTATCCTTCAGGCATACGAATTGAAGCCCTCAGGCACGAAAGGTTTCCCTCAGGTGGAAATAGAACATCGCCCTCAGGCTAATATAGTCACGCCCTCAGGCTAATATAGTCACACCCTCAGGCTAATACAGTACAGTTCCCATAGGCTAAACAGGTAAATGGGCCATACCCAACAGGTAAACAGGTAGTAACAAGCAATTACTCTCAAGGTAATTCTACAATTACTACCTTAAAGGCATACACTCGGGTATCCCAGCCAAATGGCTAAACAGTGGAACACACCCCCGGGGTGATTTCGGATCCAAGCAATGATCCCAACAAGCATTTTAATATCATAATTAAATAACTAATCAATTCTAGGTGTTTAATATAGCAACAGCCTCAGCCGCATGACACCCCAACATGGTTTCTTGGCACAAAAACGCACAAAACACACAGCAGTTGGAAAACTAAACACCAAGCCACCTACCTTAAATGCCAACGAATGTTATACCCAAACGTCGACTCTAGAAACGCCCAATAACGGCATAGATCTGACGAAGAACAAAACCCATTAAAATGTAAATAACTTACGTTAGGAGAAAAATTGGTAAGAAACATGCTAGGAGAATAGAGGGCTTACCCGTATGGTTCCAATGAGATCGTCCGATGCGGAAACGGATTCCAGACAAACACCCGGCGGATCTCCAAAGGTCTGGCCTCCTCCTTTGGCTCCAAAATGGCTCAAATGCCTCCTCTGCCAAATGAGGAGGCTACTGCCTGTTTTAAGCTGAAAAAACAAAGTACACGGCGTGTACTTCCAAGTACACGGTGTGTACTCCTTTCATTTAACTATTCCTCTGGTGGCACCGCCACACTGTTCATCTGTCGACATGACTACACGACATGTACTCCTGAGTACATGGCATGTACTACCACCCAGCTAGTGGCTGCTCCACTGCCTTACTATTTTGGCCTACCGACTGACTACACGGCGTGTAAAGGACCACTAAACTGTGTATAGTCGGTTCCTACACCCTTTGTCGCCGACATGGCTACACGCCCTGTGTACTCAACCCAACACGGCCAAAAGTACACGACGTGTGGAAAAAGTACACAGCGTGTAGTTCCAAAATTTAGGATTTTTTCCCATTTCCCATATTTTATTAAAACACTTAAGGAAAAGGAAAAATAAGAAGCTCGTACCTCTAAGAGAAGAATCGGTTTCTTACACATAAGATCATAAAACATTCATCATATCATAACCAATGAAAAATGGCTTTCATAAACATTTAATCAATTCATCATAGCATAAACCCTAGAAAATTAATGGGTTTCATAAACATCTAGTCATAATAAATTTAAACCATATAGACAATGAATAAATATTTTATGATTGGATTATATCCCTTTTAAATATTAAGTAACATAAAAGGATATCATCTTAGGTGGAAAATGATTTTGAAATATCACATGGGATATTTCTTGAGGAAAACAACCATTTCACTTTGAAAATAACTTCTTAAAGTATAAAAATTCATAAAACATTTTAAAAATAATTTTACATTAAATTAACCTCTAAAACGTAAAAAAATATTTAAAAAAATGTGGTCATGATGGTATAAAATTATGTTTATACCGTACATGGTAAAATAATGACTCCTTTCACATTTTTTGTAAAAATCTAAATGGTTATTTTAGGGAATGTGACATAAATATTGCTTTTAATTTTTTTATAAATAGTCAAAAGACATAAAAAAATTTAAAAATATTTTTGGATAATATTAAAAACATTCTTAAAAAAATTATAAAATTTTGATATGGAAAAATTGATTTTTGAAACAAGAGATAAATAATGTTTATTTTTCTAAAAAAAATATTTTGAACTCTATAGTATATAAAGAGAGTAAAATGAAAGGAAAAAATGTATTTTCATGATAAAACTAGACGATATGAAAATTTATGTGTTTCTTGAGAGGTATATCATAAGATGTCATCATCAAAAACATAATCCTAAATAGTCTCGATAAACAATGAGATCGTAACATAAAATTATTACCACTTTGGTGACATTTGAATCATAAGACCCTTAGAAGAATAAATTGAAATAAAACTTTAAATATAATTACAATAAATAATATCATTATATAATATTTCAATGGGGTTGTGTATGCACCCTATAAAAAATATTGGTTCATAACATAACATATTTCCCAAAGAAGAAAAATTGAGAAAATATTTCCTTACCTGAAGTCTCAAATTCAATATATATATGTTTCAAACTATTTTTAATAAATAAAGGTTTATTATACATATATTAATGAACTATACTTATATATATCATACCAAATATGATTTACTTAGGACATTTTATTACCCATTTATTAACAATTAGTTTTTAGAAACATGTTTAGGTAATAACTTATTTTCTTATCAAGTATGGTTTGATTTTGTATGTTTGATCCCTTACATTGATAATGGTTCCATAAAATCCTTAATTTTTAACATGATATAAATATAATATATTTTCAGTAAATATTTATTTAGAGTAATTGATAAATTTTGGATATTGAAAATGATATATATTATTTATATAGATGGTAGGATGTACGTGCACATGAACATTGTTTCCATTTCCTCGATGGATTAAATGGAAGGAAGATAAATAATATATATACTTTAGAAAATTATTATTATTTCATATATATCACATAAATTAATTAAATTTATCCTCATTACCTTCCATGTTAGGTGTAATTAAAAAAATAATCACATCGCTACGCAAGACGTAGTCTACCGTACACAAGGGTGACATTGTGGTATTCCCACAAAATGGAAAGTAAGGAGTTATATGTGATTTTATAGTTCTATAATTACAATAATATCATAAATATAAAATATAAACATTATATATATAATAATATCCATTCTTGAGAGTTTCTGATGGTGATAGTCTACCGTACACAAAATTGACGATCTCGTTTACCATTTGATGGAAGTGGATATAGATATAGGTTATTCCATTAACATAATAAAATATTTATATATGGGATATAATTTTGTTATTATAATAGAAAATTTTAATAACATTTTAAGAAGGTTTAATAACAAATAATATAAAAACAAGTTTAATAATTTTACCTCTTCTTTGAAGAGCCACTTTAGGATTATACCTAAATCCATCTTTAGAGTGATTAATAATAAAAATAATTCCTCAATGATGTTGATAGGGAATTTAAAAATATATTTTGGTAGGTTATGGATGAATATATTGGTTTTTCAAGTGTGAAGAGGGGAGTAGAGGGGGTTTCTTTTTATAAGTAGGGGAGTGGACACACATATAATTTTTGAAAAACACATAGTGTACCCACATTTTTCACATGCCAAAAGGCTCCCAAATGGGTTATTAGTGAACCCTAAATATGATAAGGTCTAAATATATCTATAAAATGGGTGTTATAAAAAGTTAATAGGTCATTTTACTTCTTATCTTTTAGTTTAACTCCTGGTAAACCTATTTTAACCTTAACTACAGTAATTAATTTTTAATATTTTTAATATTAATTTTGACCAAAAATTATGTTACCATTATTATATAATAATAATTAAGATAATTAAAAATATGGAATCAGTTTTTATAAATTCCATTCATAAAATTGGAAAATTTTAATTTAAAATTAAACCAATAGATGCGACGAAAATCGGTTTCCCAAAGAGAAAATTTTAAATGTTTCAAAGTATTTTATATCAAAATTCAATATGGAATTGATTAAAATGACCAAAATTAGATTAATTTAATATATTTAGGAAAATTTTAATTTTAAAACCATTTAAAAATAAAATGGGACCTAAAATATTCTTTAAACAAAAAGGTGATTTTCAACAAAAAAACATTATTTCCACCAATCATCAAAACATTAGTCTTTCCAGAAAAATCCAAAAAATACACCCTAAGATAATTTTGAAATTTTGATTCCAAAATGTTTATTTAATTTTTTCAAATAAATTTTATTATAGTTTCAAAAAATAATTTTATTATTTTTTCAGAAAAATCAATAACAAAAATTTTGAATAAAAGTTATTTTTGAAGCATATGAAGAATTTACAAAAAAAAAGTTAACAATTTTTAATTAATTTGTTTGATTTATATACAACCATTAAAATAAATCTTAAAAATATTATTATTCCTATTCATAATTCCATGTTTATTAGCTACGTTATAATGATCGTGTTTAAATAATAATATTATTTGTATATCGTGGTTCGTTAAAACTCAGTGTTGGGTGTAATGAATGGTATAGAAGAAATTAAATTTATTTGAAAAAAATGAAAACAAATTATCATGTTTTTACATTATACCCCCCTTAAAATGAAATTATCCCTTAAAACTCATCATTGTGATATAAAAAAATGTTGACACTTTTGCATCATCTTATCCTTAGGTTCCCACATAACTTCTTCAAACAAAGATCATTCACTAGTGGTACAACCTCTGAGTTTAGTACATGTGATGGATCATGTATGTACTTCTTTGGGATAGATACATGGAACACATTGTGAACCTGAGAGAGGTTTGGTGGAAGTTACAAATGATAAGATTTAGACCCAATGAAATCAATTATTTCAAAGAGTCCTATATAACAAAGGACCAGTTTTCCCTTATTTTTAACGCTCATTAACTTCTCTCATGGTTAATTGTTAGTATAAACTTTTCAATAACTTTAAATTCTAGATACCATTGGTGATTGTCAGCACAACTTTTCTATAGAATTTTTATTGTCCTTTTGTGTTGTTGAATATATCAAACCATATCTTCCATTTATTTAGTTAGAATAGTACCCAATATATTTTTTTTATCCAAATCATCCTAGTAAATTGAATTTCTACAATTATTTACATATAGGGATTTATATGGATCCATATGAATGATCAAGTAAAAACTATTGTTGTAATAAAACTAAACTAGAGTAAGGTATTGATCCCAAACACCTTTGAAATCCATAAAATGGGATCTCAATATATCCTCTAGGGTTTTCATTTTTACATCTGTCAGACCATATAACAAAGGATGATGCACAATTCTAAAACTCAAATTTGTATAAATAGATTGTTTAATACAATGCAAGAAATTTTTAAGTAAACCTTAAATCCTGATCAGAAAAAATGGAATATTGTACTCTATTCCACCTTACCACTTTCTTAATTTATATCCAGACAAGATGATCTAAAGAAAAATATTCTTGGATAGTGATTAATTTTGTTGAATCTGTAAGGATATAAACTATAGCCCATATACCATTTCTCCATTTAGATATTTTTGGGAGTCCGATGACAAAATCCATGGTTATGTTCTCCATTTTCATTCTGGTATGGGTAATTGTTGAAAAACCCCTTTTACTACCAAAAATACACTTTAAAATCTATATACAACTTCATTATTCCCGGATGAATTGAGAATGAAGAATTATGAGCCTCATATAACATATCTTTCTTCAAAACTAATATTTTGGAGACACAAAAAATGGTTCCTAAACCTTATTATTCCATCACAATAAAGGTTAAACTCATGAAAAATTTTCACCTTCTTTTCTAAGTCTATGTATTTCTTCTATGCCTCTTTAATACTCACTTATATAGATAGTTAAACATTCATTTAAGAAAGAAAATATTTCTCCCCTTTATTCAGGATCTCTTAATCCATCTTTTTTCAATCTAAAAATATTGTAACATTCATGATCCTCATCATGGATAAGATATCATGATCCTTCTGACTTAAATCATCGACCACCTTATTCACTTTCCATGGGTGGTACTGTATTGAGCAGTAATTATCCTTAATTAGTTTCAACCATCTTTTTGGAACCTGTTAAACTTATTCTGTATTAATATAAACTTTAAACTATTATTATTAGTATATATATCATAATCTTTTCTATAAATATAATGCCTCTATATATTTAATGAAAAATTTTCCACAAATGACTCCAAATCATGAGTAGAGTAATTTTTCTCATGAACCATCAATTTTCATGAGGAATAATCAACAACCATGTCATTATATATAATAACATATCCCAATACAATCTTGGATGAATCCATACGTAATAAAATCTCATCTCCATAGTAGGGTAATGTAAGAATAGTTTCACTGACTAATATTTTCTTTAGTTTATTGAAATTCCCCCCGCATTCATCTATCCAGAGGAACTTGGATCCCCTGTGTGTTAACTTGGTGATTGGATTCTATATTCATGAAAACCTCTCCACAAAGTGTTGACAATATCCTACTCGAACAAGGAAACTATATATCTTAGTCATTGTGGTTCACCTAGGCTAACGGTTAATAGCCTCCATCTTTGATGGATCTACCCATATACCCTCTCCTGAGATTATATGACCCAAAAAATGAAACCTTTTGAATAAGAAATTGACACATAAAAAATTTTCCATAAATTTTCTCCTTCCTTAGGATATTTAGTGTATTAATCATGTGATATTAATAATCTTACTTTCCCTTTGAATAAATTATAATATCATCGATAAACACTACCACAAACTAATAAATGTAATCTATAAGGACTATATTCATTAAATACATTAATATAGTTTGGGAATTATAAAGACATAATGGCATCACTATATACTCATAGTGTACATACCTTGTACGATATGTTGTCTTGGGTATATCCAACTAAAATATATTTTTCATTATAACTCATACAAAACCAAAGGTTTTTATTTCCATAATGTCTACCAATATATCCTTAATCATTATAAACTCCCTCCATATAAATAATCAAAAGTTTTACCCAATATTTTGAACATACAATCAACCTTAAACTCATAAAACACATGATGGTATCCATAAATATTCAGTTAATAAACACATATATTCTTCCAAAATTAACACAATCCTTATATTTTTCATGATTATTATTACCAAAATACCATTGTTAAATGTACTTATATTACTTAATTATTAAATATAAATACATAAATACTTAAACCCTTTTACTTGAATGACTTATTATAACATAGTTCATTCCTTGGTCTATGGGATAACCCTTAATTTAGGGCACTAATTCGAATAATGACCAAGTTCCCCACATATAATAAATTAAATTGCTTGGAAATTAATTTCTCTATGACCATTATTTCCACCAATAAAATATCTTACCATCCAATTGAGATATTATTGTAGGTTCTTTTTCCAACACTCTTTATATATATAAATTCAAATATTCTTTCATCTATGTTCATTACCACATAATATTTTAGAAAATTATATCTTCATATAATTTAATTCATTAGGATTTTCAGTAAAGTTCATTTTGTTAATCATATACTGTGATAGATGATTAGGAATAATAAAAATATATTTTTCTCTAGTCATTGTCCAATTCTGTTGTTCATAATCACCAAATTACCCATCATATTCTCTGTTAATGTTATTCCTCTTAGTTCTATCCATTGACTAAACCAAAATGCATAGTTTGAGGAATAATAATCCTAGTGGGAAACAACATATTAATAAAAAATTATTTATAAGTTTTAAAAATCAATAAATATTCTTCTAAATCCATGAAACCTTAGGTTTAACCTAGATCATCCCTAATAATCATCTATTAAAATCATTTATGATATTTCATGATAGGTTTGTGAATTTCTGACGCATACTACCCAAAATTTTCTATTTAGGTGCATAGTAAGGCCCATTTTCATTTATCTAGTAATGATCAAGTCAACCCTAACACACCTTTTCTATAGTTATTACCCATCATTGTATCAATATCAAAACCACATCCACTTATAGTATCTAGACAAGGATATAATTTCTTGTAAACCACTCACACTATTCTTCACTAATATTCTAAGATATTTTTCTATACATAGAATAATCCTTAGAGTTATCCTTATACATATCTCTAGGGATCTCACAAAATTTTTCTCAACTTAGTTTCTAAATCTCAACTAAATATTTCTCTAATACAAATTGTAAAGACCGAAACTTCTCATACATAAATATTACATATTAATAGAAAAATATTAATTACATAACATAATGTTCAATGCTAGAATCATTTTGGTATAGTGCCTTTGGAAACATGAAAACATAAAAAACTAGTTTATAGGTGAATTGTATCTCCTCTCAATAATTTCAATATATATAGCACCCTTCTTAGAAATATCAAACATAAAACCTTTATTCATAACAAGCGGAATAAAACAATAATCAAGGGTGAGCTCATATTATCAATAAGGTTAAACAAGGGAGATATCAATGATCTCATAAGAATAATATGATAATAAGTGAATGTGAACAAGATAATAACATTTGAAAACCATTACATGCATATCATATATCATAAACATGAGTCATGATATAAATATTGGTGGTTCATAAGTCATGAATCATAATGGAATAAAAGTACATAAGCTATTAGAGTATAACATTGGCCCAAGGAATAGATTTGTGGAATACACATAAGCATAGAAAACCTTATACAAAGGATACTCACTAAGATATCTATAACATGTTAGAATTTGGATAACCACTGGTGTAATTACTTCCAGCAAGGGATAACCTCTTGTGTGCCCTCTTTCTGGTTTAGGATAATTTCATGTGTACCTTCGTTCTGAATATGATTTACCTCCCATGTACCCTTTGAGATCATATAACATTAATCATTTACCAAGGAATTAAAAGAATATATAGGTCCCACCCATCACATAAACCAATTTTTTTTGTGCGACATGCTCATTAAAAATTCATCATATCATAACCCATGAAAATAAATGAGTTTCATAAAGATTTCATCATAGAATAAACTGTGGAAAAAGGATTGGTTTCATAAACATCATTTCATAATAGATATAAAAAATATATAAAATGAATAAGGATTTTATGATTATATTATATCCATTATAAATCTTAAGCATCCTCAAAGGATGTCATCTTAGATGGTTTTTTTTTGAAATATCACATGGAACATTTATTTAGGAAAATAACATTTTCACTAGGAAAATAACTTTTTCAAAACTAAAAATTAATAAAACATTTTCAAAATACTTTATCTAAAAATAACCATTTGAAACATATAAATGAAGCTTTAAATAATTGTGTGGTTATGATGGCAGGAAACTCTATTTATGTCGTACTTATTAAAACAATGATTCCTTTCAAATTTTTGATAAAATCCAAATGGGCCTTATTTGAAAACTGATAAGAAGATTCCTTTTAATTTTTTTAAAAACTCAAGAAGGAAAAAAAATTATTTAAAAAATCATTTTATAATAGTAAAAAATTTCCTTACAATTTTTTTTAGAAAACATGGATATGTAAGAAAGGGGATTTTTGACTGAAGAGAGAAATATAGTCGATTTTTCTTAAAAAAAATATTTTTAAATATATGTTACATAAACGGAGAAAAATGAATGGAACACATATATTTTCATTAAATAACCATAGGATAATAAAATTCACATTTTTCTTGAGAGATAGATCATAAAATAACATCATCTGAATCTTAAATATAAACAATCCTAATAAACAATGAGATTATAAAAGAAAATAATTACAAATTTGGTAACATTTGAATAGTAATCCCCATTAAATAAGAAAATTAAATGAAATATTAAATATAATTATAATAATTAATTTCATTATATAACATTTCAAAGGTTTTGTGTATACACCTCATAAAAAAAGATAGGTGCATAACATATCATATGTCCCATAGAAATCAAATTGAGACAAAATTACCTTACCTTACTTCCCAAATTCCATCATACATGTTCGAAACTCATGTAAAATAAATATAGTTTTATTATAAATATATTATAGAAAAATAGTTATATATATAACTATATATTATTTTTTTATGACATTTCATTATCTTTTTATTAATAATTCCTTTTTAAAATCATGTTTTAGGTAATAACTACTTTGTTTTTTATGTATGTTTTGATTTTGTATTTTCAATATTTTTACATCGATCATAGTTTCATAATATAAAGAATTTAAATCATGATATATATATATATATATATATATATCATATATATTCATTATATATGTATTTATAGTAATCCATAAATATTAGAGATATAAAATTAAATACACAGTTCATAGAGACAGCAGGACGTATATATGCATTAACATTGTTTAAATTTCATTAATGGATAAAATTAAAGGAATATAAATATTATATAAACTTAAAATATTAATTATTATTTCATATATAAAAAATATATTCAAATTCTTTTTCATTATTACATTCAATTAAAAGTATAATTGAAAAAGAAATAACAACACTTCGCAAGATGGTATTATGTCGTACAAAAGTGTGACATTATCGTATCCCCATGAAATCGATTGTAAGAAGTTATAGATGATTTTAAAATTAGATAAGAGTAATAATATAATAAATATAATATATAATAATTATATCCATAATTATATCCATCTATGAGAGGTTGTAATGGATTACAAATTACATTAGTTCGTGAGGCAGTAGTCTGTCGTACACGCGATCGATGATTTCATTTCCCATTTGATGGAATTGGATATAGATATAGGTTATTAAATTAAAATAATAAAATTTTAGTATATTTGATTCACCAATGTTATTATATCATCATTTTGAAGAATATTTTAATGATTTATAATAAGAATGAAAACAAAAAATGCATGTTTAAGAATTTTACCTCTTATTCAGAGAGTCTCTTTTGGTTTATACGTAAATCCCTCTTAGGAGAGATTAATAATAAAAATATATTCTATAATATGTGTTTAGGTAATTTAGAAATATATTTTTTTAGGTATTTCCAGATAAACATGGTTTTGTAAGTGTGAATATGGGAGGAGAGGGGTGGCCTTTTATAAACTAAGGAGGGGACACGTATGGAAGTTTTGAAAAGAATAAAATGAACCCATGTATTTTACATTAAAAAAGGATATAAAATGGGTAATTATTGAACCTTATCTATTATAATGTCAAAATAGGGTCATAAAATCTGTTTTTTATAAATTTCTAGGTCATTTTACTGCTTTATTTTCAGTTTAACTCCCAATAACCTCGTTTTAACCTTAACCGTGGAAATTAATTTTAACTCTTTTTAATATTCATTTTGACCAAAAAATATGTTGAACTTATTATATAATATTACTTATTCTGATTAAAATTATGGAATCCATTTTTAAAAATTCCATTCCCATATGTGGAGAAATTTAATTTAAAATTAAACCCACAGACTCGATGAAAAATCAGTTTTCCAAAGATAAATTTTTCAAATGTTTAAAAAGTTGTTATATCAAGATTCAATTTGAAATTGATTAAATGAAAAACTTGTATTAATTATAATATAATTATGATAATTTTACTTTTAAAAACATCCAAAAATGGAACATGAAAATTTACATAAATAAAAAAGAAATTTTCAATAAAAACCTATATTTTTCACTATTCATCAAAAAATATATCTTTTTAGAAAAATCAAAAAAATAAACCCTAATATAATTATATAATATCTATTAAAAAATGAATTTAATTTTTACTAATAAATTTTCTAGAATTTGAAAAAATTGATTTTGTTATTTGTTGATAAAAAACCATAAAAATCATTTTTTTTATGAAAGAGGTATTTTCGAAGCATAAAAGACATTACAATAATATTAATACTTTTTTATTAATATTTCCAATTTATATATAACCATTATAATTAATTTTTAATATTTTTTATTCCAATTTATACATCCATTTTTAATGTCTTGGTTATAAAATTCATGTTTAAATAATGATATTTACAGTATATCATGGTTTGTTAAAACTTGGTGTTGAATTTAACATAAGATTTCTATGAAATTGAATTTATTTGTAAAAGGTTTATAAAATTATAGGTTTGGTACACTATTGAACATGATCATAGAGTACCTTTGGGGGTACACTCCATATACTCGAGGTTCATGTTGTGCATTATTCCCTCCATGGTTCGTTATTTTTTCTTTTCACCATAGAGCTAGATTGGTACATTTTAGTTGTATAATATGAGTGATTTTCTATGTATACAACAATGATGGTATCCTTTTGACACATATAGGCCTGGTGTATGGTTCCTTGTTTTGGGTGATAATTTTCAAGAGGCTTTATTTGAGGTTTGGATTGAAAATACTCCAGTGGGCTAGGATGTGAGTTTCAGGGCCTGAGTGAGGGTTATGAGATTTGTGTATGACCTGGATTGAGTATGATGTGGTGGTATATTTTGAGTTACAGTGGATATTTATAGACGATGGTATGTACTGGTGTCTTGGAGGAATGATTTTAAGTACTTTTCTATATGATTTAGGGTTCTAAACCACTTAATTTAGGTTTCAGATTCAGTATTCAAGTATCTATTCTAATAGAGCCTTCATGGTATTTTGAAATTGTGATATGGATTTTATGATAGGGTGACATTGATATGATGTTGCGATGAGTATGAGGAAATTTTTTGGATTCCCATGTGGGATGTTTTCTAATCAAGTGATTGGTGGATTATATAATCAGCTATTAATAATTCCTTTGTGGGTGAGACGATTTATGAGGGTGGGTTGTATTCTAGAGAGACTAATAATGGTTTTCTTATGATAGGATTTTCCCCAAGGTTTTTCTTATGCTAAGGATACCCCTCTATGGTTTCATGATTTTTAGGGGGTTATGAGGACCATTGGGAACACCCATGTTGTCATGTTTGTTCATTTGGATTCCCAAATGGATGATTTATTGTCTAAGGATCAGTTGTAGTCCACTGAGGTCTATGAAGAGATGTTTTTTTTTTGAGTTCGGAATATCCCTTGTTTTTTGTATAACATAGAGTAACCACTAGTTTGGTTTATTATTCTTGATTTGTATTTTTGTCTATTTCAGGATCATTTAACAGGTATGACCTGATATATTGGGTGCAACAAAGGAGCACCCAATACGATATCCATTTATGATCTGACTCTAAGGACCTGGGATCCCTGATTTTTATTTAACCTTGAGGAGGTTTAGTGGGATCCCATGGTGTATTTTGATGGATGAGGACATCTAGGGGACCAAATGAGTCCATTTTTGTTAGTTGAGAGTTGATTGGTGCTAATAGTTTAGCTTTCTGGATGATGGGTTCTAGATTTGGATCAACCCATTTCTTGGTGGCCTTGGATGGGATATTAAGGCAGTCCTTGCTCAGGATTTGGTTTGAGGAGGTGACCCTTGAGATATCATAGACCATATATTGACCCTGATATTTCATTTGGTTCTATCCCCCATTAACTATATGTTGTTAGACGAGTCTTGGGAGAAAATGAATAGTCTAGAGGAGTGAAGCCACTCTCTAGGCCTATAAATATTTTACCCAAAATAGATATTGGGAGTCTGTGGTCTATAAAATTTGATTGACCTGGTTATAAGGCTTTGCTACATTGACATTGTTTTATATATTTGGTGAGTTCTACAGGACTACTCTATTCTAGATAGGTTCCCTCAAAGTTAGTAGGGATCTTATCACCAATTTACATCATGCCATTAATTTCATAGAGTTGGGTAGATTCATACTATCATAAGGATTCCTAAGATTATGACCTGGGGACTTACATTAATGCATGTTTCATTTTAGAAATATTATATCTCCTTTTTAGATTTAGTGGATCCATCTGGTTTCATGTTATTGGGAGAGCCACATGCAATAAGTCCTTTAGCGTTGGATAGAGTGGGGGTTGATTAACTTCATGTGTTAGGATAGAACCCATGATTGTATATTTTATTTATTTATTTATCCCCCTAAATATGTGTATATTTATTTCATGGGTGATATTATTTTTTTGACTAGGCTGGGCATATCACATGTGCATGCACCTATTATGACAAAAGATCATAACTTTACTATTGGAGGTGGCCCTCTGAGATTTATATCTCACCCCTTATACATGTATATCAGTATATGGGAAGAACGTATATATTTTTTCAGGTTGTATCAAAGGTTACACAGTGGATCAGGAAGAGGGCCACTATTTATTAATTGAGTGTAAATAGTCATGTGGAGTCTCGTGATTGGGTTGGTGTAGCATGAGAGTCGTAAAGACATGGTATTTTGTACATCTCAGATTTAGAATAGTATCCTTGTACCTTTATTTTCAGTTTGTTTATTTTTATATGTGGTCGGCCTAGTGGGAAACGAGTTGTTTATTTTATTATGATTTATGTATGTATAATTGTTTGCCACATTTTATTTATTATAGAGTACTATTTATTTATTTTTTATTCTCACTATGATGTTTATCCATGTGGATGTTTAGGTTATTTCTTATTTTATTATACTCTGACCAAAGGGTATAGTCTCCCCAATGTATCCTTTAGAACTTCATTGTGAATCATATCCCTCTAGAATATGGGGAGATATTCTTGAGTCCTTATGGTGGGCTAGATTGGGTGTTATGTTATGTCAAATCATTCCATTTCGCTATAATGGGTACTTCTATTTCTATTTTCATCTCCTCCAAATCCTATATCAATATATCCCTAAAATGGTTCATCCATTAAAAAAGAAAATTACATTCTCCCTTTGAGATATCAGGATATCTACATCAAAAATTTATAGTAATCATTCCCTATATTCAACATGAACCTAATATAAACTCCCACTGTAAAAGAAATTTCAAGCCTAGTAAATAACATGGAACACATCTGCCTTATAGATATTGTTGTATAGAGATCCATTATCATATTATTTTCCTCATTATCTATTTTAGGAACCTCATATTTGGATTGATTTAAGTGGCTGACTAATGGGGTTGAAAAATGATTTTATTGAAATAATGAAAACCATTAAAAGTCATTCCAGATGAAGTAATAATGAGATATACTCAAGTTTTTTATATTATATTCTCTAGTTATTCTTATCCCAATTTTTTTTATCTAAGATATTTCTTCTTAAACAATTCATCCATCTCTTATTTTATCTCTACTATTCATTCTATCTTCATTCATTTTAGGAAAATACCATACATATACAAGATAAGTATGATGAAGTCCCTATAATCCATCACCATTAAATAATAATGATGATCTATATTTAATTGGATGAAATATTTATCTTTTATAAAAACATCAAATATATTTTCCATTATTTTGGGTGCCTTTTTCAGCCCATAAAAACTTCAATTGAGCCTAAGAATCAAATTATCTATTCTGTTTTCTCAAAAACACTTTGATTTCTCCATGAAAATTTCTTTCTTCAAATCACATTGAAAGAATTTCTTCCTCAAATCCAACTATATAAGATGTAAACCTTTTAGAGAAACCATTATGATCACCATATAGAAAGTTTCATGCTTCACAATTAGATAAAATACATGATTGAAATCAATCCCATCCCTTTATAAAAATCCTTTCACAACCAACCTTTACTTTAACTATTTCCTATTATCTTATTATTCCATCATCTAGTAAACCAATTTTTATTACATACCTGATCCCCTAGTGGTAGATCAACCAGCTCCCATGATACATTCACATGTAATTAATCTATCACTTCCTTAATTATTGACTCTATATATTTTGATTAACTCATACATTCCACCACTTCTAGTATTTTAAGTTCTCCCGCATCGATTTGAAAATAATAATTAAATTTTGATTCATACCTCAACATTGATATTCTTTCCCTTTAGGATATCTTCAACTGAACCAAAGGTTCAACTAGTCCTGGAAATCTCATCCAAACTTTATAAGTCTTTAATCATTCAGATGAATTAGACCTTCCTAGAACATTTGGTGTCTAAAATATAAAATTTTTTATTCTACCACTAACAAATCATTATGTAAGGTCCTTGAAATTGTCACTAGAAGAATCTATATCATTACATAACCTCAAGAATAAATCCTTATATGTAACATGTTGCCGACTAATATGAAGGTTAGATAAAACTAGGTGGAAATACTATACCTAAATTATCATCACATAAAATAAAATTTAATAAAATAAAAATCCATAATAAATAAAATAATATAGTAGAATATATTTAATTAAATAATAAACCATACCATATAAATAACATTCACCATGATATAACAAAATGTAACTCATGTAGGTTATATATTCATACATAAATGAAGATAACCTCATAGGTTCATCAAATATAGTATAAGAAAAAAAATAGAAATTAGACCCCACCATTATCTTTTATCTCCCATCGAACATGTATTTATATCATTATAGAGATACTCTAGAACTTTTACCAATGTTAGGGTATATTCTCTATCCTTCATGACATATATATGCTTCTCATTCCCACCAAGGTGCATGTTTTTGGTGTGCACAAAACAATCAATAATCCACAACTAATTATGTCCCTAATAATAACTAGTATATAGGTGTCTGCAATAACTAAATGAAATTGGATTCCTAAAAATTACAAGCACAATCCCATACAACTATTAGGTTATTTATAATCTACCCTAGTGGTTTACTGATACTTTCTTTGGTAAATTCTAGTTTATGGCCTACGCACATCTATAAAGAGGTGAGTTGGATACCCATCCACCTATTCACATATCCACCAGCTATGATACTAGGTTATCTTCCACTAACCATCCACGCTCAATCATCTTCAGGATATTAGGTTTTCCTCCACTAACCATCCACACTTGATTCCCTATATGATACTAGGTTATCCTCCACTAACCTATCAACACACAATACCATCCATGATTTTAGGTTATCCTTTAATGACCATCCACACTCAAACCCCTCTAAGATACTACCATGACCTCCACTAACTTTCCCACAATCGATCTAAACTATGTTACTTAGTTATTTTCCACCAACCAATACACAATAAATCCCTTTCAAGATACTTTGTTGGCCCCCAACAACTAATCCAAACTCATCACACATAGGATACTAAATTGATCTCACCTAATCCACGCTATAAAAAATAGTATTTAACAGTTCTTTATTAGCATATTTTTTAAAAAAATTGCTGCTAAATACTAATCTTCAGATCAAATATAACATAAGTCATCTTATTATCAATTGTTAAGGGGAGTTATAAATTAATTAATTATTATTAGTGGTGTTAAAAAACAACTAATAATTTTATGGTAATCGGATGATTCTCGGTAGTTTTTTAATATCACAACTAAAAACCTCATTTTATGACACATATTCCCTTTCTCCCTTATCCTCCAAGGATTTATTGATCTTTTTGATATCTTAGTCACCCATAACCCCACATATCCACCTATCATCACCACCAATCCATTCCCTGATGGTCTACCAAAACCCCACCAATCACACTTTGTTCCTATTAGTCACTTGCATCATGGTTAATCCATAATCATCCCTCTCATTTTCCCACTGTTACCTCAAAAAGATGTGAGTGGATTTTTTTAGTGGTCTGATTTTGGGGGGTTCAATGTCATGAAAAATCATCTGCGTTATACTAACCATTTTTAATCATTCATAGAAACTCCTAGTGGTTCCTGCATCCATAACTGGGTATGGATATGCTTTCTCAATGTAGTCGTTCAATTGGGGTTTCAGAACCAATGGTTCTTAGGAACTCACACTGGTTGAGAGGATGGGAGGTCGGGCTCATCACAGGCTCTTGGGGGGAATTGTTTCCTACTCTGGTACTATGTTATAGATGTAATTTATGTTTAATAATATATTCTGAATCCTGATATATGAATGATTACCCTAAATAAATCTTTATAGGTTAAGTATCTTTATATGAAAAGAGAGGGGGATTCCTATTGGTGAATCCATCTATATGTATTCAAGGTTGTTCTTTCATTTCCCTCTAGTTTATTGATACATATATGTTGAAGTTGTATAACAAGTAAATCCAGAGTTAGTTGTTATCTAAATAGGCAATTAATATCTTGAGGTTATGATTGATCCATTATGATGTTTCTTATGAATCCTAATTTATAATCGGAATCAAAACCCATATATTTCATTAAACCCATATACTTTAACATCATATGGAAATGACATATATATGGGTACTTGGGAACTTGGTATTTGAGTTTGAACCTTGATAAGGAATCCTACATACCCTAGTTATAGTTGGAATCAAAGTTTCCATAGTTTTTTCATGACCTTGAGACTTTTCACAAGGTTGGTACACCTATATATTGGGTAATTATATCATTCCATTGATTGGGGCCTACACACTGAGGTTTCCCTGGCTGTTAGAGATTCATGATTCCAATGATGTTCTTAATAAAACTCTGTAAGACCACATGTTCTATTCTTGGTGTGAGAAACAAGGGATAACATGTAATCATTCTCATCGCATATAGATGTAGGGATTATGTACTTGGAAAACCCATTAGATGCATAATGTAGAGATCATGCCTTTGGAATTCATCCTATAAATCCTAGTTATGGTAGGAATAAAATTTATCATAGTTAGGTGATTTCTCAATCAGTTGGTTGATGAGGAAAGATGATCAACCCATGGGAGGTATTGAGTCTTAATGGTTGTATTTTCGGAGGCTTGGTGGGGCTAACACTGAAGTGGATGTCCATTTGAGTTCAAACTCAAGCCATAGGAAGGAATCCTACATATCCTAGTTATGGAAGTAATTAGTGTCCTCATAGTTCAATGAGTTGGGGATTACACACTAAGTCCAATCTTATATGTGGGAATATAATATTATGTCATTGATATTGTCTTACATTTTAAGGTTTCCCTTATATTCAAGATATAGAATATTATTTTTCTAATCAGGGATTACACACTTATGTTTCCATTATAATGACAGAGGATTATGATGAAAATGATATGATCATTATGAATCCATAAGACCATATGATATATTCTCAATTTGAGAAATAAGGGATGGAAAATAGTCATTATCATTGCTTATGGATGCGAGACTTATGTGTTGTGACTTCCCTATAGACATTTTAATATATATCTCTATCCTTAGGAAGTTTTCCTACAAATATTGATTATAGTAGGAATCATATTCATTTTCGTTGAATTGTTTGGGTCTTACACACTGATGTTTTTATTATATGGAGGTTGGATAAGGTTATCAAGTCTTGGGATACCCGTTTGTCCTGGTCTTCTTTTCTTCCTAACACACATTGATTGTCTACCTGACATGAATTTATTTCCTACTTGAAATGTAAGAGGATGTCTTCTTGAAATGTCCAAATACAATCACATGATCTATTTGACTTTTCTGAGTGACATCACATAATATGGATGGAATGTTTGGAGTTCATCACATGACCAAGGCTGACTTGACGGGAGGACATCACTAGACCTGGTTGGTTTGTCTTGGGATCCATCGCATGATCTCTTCTTAAATTCTTATAGAGTGTCTCATGATCTAGTTAAATTTCCCTGGTGTCATCATGAAATCTAGATAACACACATGGAGAGTGTCGCAAGAGTCAATTTGACATGTTTGGAGGGTTCTACATGTCTTGGATGACTTGTCTGGGTGTCATCGCGAAAGCTGGCTAACATGTCTAGTGGACACCGCAAGATCCAGTTGACATACCTTGAGTGCGTCGCAAGATCTGGATGGCTTGTCCAAAGGATGTTATGAGAGCTAGTTGACATGTCCCCATTCCATCGCAAACCTTAGCTGACATGTATTTGGGTCACCTTATGATCAGGGTGACACGTTTGATGGACATCATGAGGTCGAGATGGAAATCCAGGAGGGTTTCATGAGACTAGGGTGTCATATCCGAGGGTGTTATCTGACTCACTTTTACATGTCCAGGGGACTTCACATGATCAAAATAATATACCAAAGGAGAATCGCGTGATCTAGGCGATATGTCCTAGTGATATCGCATGACCTGGGTGGTTCATGTGAAGGATATACATATCAGCATTTATTTTCTTCACATAAGTCTCATGTATTCTTAGTCATGGTTCTAGACTTTCATTTCATATGCCTTAGATTTGTCCAGTGCTAGCTTTTTTTAATACTCGCATTATCTAGAATTTATGAAGGATATTCTTCATGTTACCCCTATAATTCATTCATGGGATCAAGTGAAGTTACTATTCATGAGGCATGATCACTTTTTTTTCTATGAATATTTCCTAATGGAAAACTTTCTTAGTCATGAGATTTTTCAATCAAACAAATCTTCTCTAATGTCTGGGTGTGCCAATGTGAGGTTCTAAGGAAATTTTATTTTTTTGATGTTGGTGTGAGGAATTTATAAGCCTCCCCATCCTTGTTATTTACTGATCCGAGCAGAACGTATCATGAAAATCCTGGATGGAATCAGTAGAGGACTTTTATGTCATGCATTTTCGTTTGGTCTTACTATAGGTCATTTCAGGGGCATTCCAAAATTTTCTGTGACCACAAGATCAACCCACCAAATCCCAATTTATTAAATTATTTACAATTAAATGGATCTTTCCAAATAATTATGATATTTGAGGGATGTTTATAAAGTCAGAAAGATTTGTCTATGGTCCTCACAAGATCAAGGTACATTTTGAAAGGCCTTAATGTAATTTTAGGTGACTTTTCTGGGAAATTTTACAAGATAAGTATAACATTATAGGGGGAATTCATAGAATCTGGTCATCATTCTAGAGGTATTTTTGAGGTATTATGGGGTACAAGAGTTCGTCATAGGATGTTTACAAGTACAAGAGGCTCCCACATTTTCTCTTTTATTTCCTTCTTTTATTTGTCAAAGGATTAGGGATTTTTTGAGCATTCATGAGTGTTTTAAAATAAAATCATTATCCCAATCGGTGCTACGTCGTGTGACCAACAAAAGGTCTTATGGTTCTACGCAAGCACTTCATGGAAAATATATTCTATCTATTTTTGTAAAAAAAAGGGATCATGATAATTCATGGACATGTATGAAGCCATTCATTTGATATAGGTGACATAATAGTGTCCTCTCACATGACTCGATGGATATGTCACTAGGGATTACATGATATCTCATCAGCTATAAGGGTATGTCTCATGAGAATTAACACCTCAAGATGCTCCCTCATTTTGGATATTTTCTCCCTATTTTCCATGTATTTTTGGATGTATTATTAGGTTCCTGATGCTTGGCCATTCACATGACATGGGGGTTCTCTTCTAGAAATTGCTTCATGATCAATGATTGTATGGGATGACTTATCAAGAGAAAAAAGACATATCGAAGGGGCTCCATGGAATTTTCCATATGTTATGTTCTACACATGGATCCATTACATGACCTTTATAGGTCTTTTGATCATGCATATATTTGAGGCTCACATGATCCATGTGATTCTTTCCACCTTCTTATTTGTTTTCTTTATGAAGAAAATAATAACCCTCTTAAGGTATTTTTTTCCTTGTGAATTTTATGATGCTGATTTGGTAGGAGTCAACAAATGATTCCCCTTAGGAGTGACTTCTATGGTGACAAGGGATCACTTATGAAGAATATAGATTCCCACATGAGGATTTGGCACTATCATCGATCGGTATCTTGGGTGACACTTGGTCTTCTAGGTGACATTTGGTATTCAATGGAATTTCCTATAAATAGGGGAGTATAGGGAGATTCATTTATCGACTACTCTATTTATCAGAGATCTTGTTACCTACCACCATTGTATAACCTTTTCATAAGACCATTTTTGTAAGAACTGGTCACAAGGTCTTTTCGCGAGACCATACCATGAAAGATGCTTCACCAGAACTATTTTTCCTAGGTTCTTTTTGGAATAAATTGTAGAAATATTTTGGTAATTTTTTGTACCTCAGCCACAGGTATGAGTGTCTACCATTGATGGTTTTTTGGGATCTACTGGCTTGATCATGTTATCCTTTTCGACTATTTTACAGCTTATGTGACCACATCAAGGTCACACCATCATTTGTCTTCTAAGGGGTGATGCAGTTGTATGATTTTTTGTGGGTTTATATGGTCTATGATATCTTTGAGGGATAGTAAATTCATGAATACATTATGAGATCACAAATTATCTACTGGTTCATTCATTGCATATGAAGTTGAGATAATTTTATGTCTTTCCTCTAAAAATATTTTTTTTTATCTGACATATTCCACTTAATTTTTTTATATGGCTTCCAACTCTTTTAAAACTTCTCACAAGAGTTTTAGGAAGGATTCCAAGGCAGTGATGTCCTATTGTGATGCTATTATAGTAAGTGTTTATTCTAGTTTCCACCATGATTTTGGGAAATTTTAGCTATGTATGATAGAGATAATAAGAGAGAAACTTGGGGATTATCTCCTTTAATATTTTCTTTCCCCTTCATGGGTTTGGTACCAATGAAACTCTCATTCCTCCACTGCAGACATCATTCATACCCTCCAATTGGGTTTTGAAAAACCATAACACTTTCAATGTGAACAACTCTTAGGTGGGATATTTTTTCACTGAGGGAGACCGTGAAGATAGTCATATAATGATGTTCATTCCAACTAAATTTAATGGGAACAATTGTGAACCTTATTCATATGTTCATATGTATTGCTCGATAATGTGGAAATTTTCCACCAACCAAAAGATTGGTTGGGTACCCAACATGGACTTTCAATCAAGGGAAGCTAAATAATTGATTGGGGATGGCCATTTTGGGTGAAATAAATTGCTTCTAAATACCCTGAGTTGAGGAAAATTTGGATGTATGAGGATTTTTGGATTTAGAATACATTTTCTTATTATAAAAAGGTTCATATGATAAACTTGATGAGTCATTGGATTCCTGACACAAAAATGATCCACTTAACGCATATTGAGGTGGGTGTTGGCCTCTAGAATACTAAGAAGATATGTGGTGGACCCATATTAGGTGGGATGTATGACAAGTTTTTCCCATGCAGTCTGCCTAGGATGATGTAATGAGGAATCCCCCTCTCACCTGAGAACTTATCAGGTTGGATGAAAATGTCCTCCAAAATAAGCCACTTCTTGGAGAAGATATCTCAATCAAGACATGGACATGATACTTCATTAAGAAGGTATGATCTGAGCCAGAAGCTAATAATTTTATGGTCCTTCCTACAAAGGACTCTTGTAATGTAGTGGATTCTAATTTGACTACAGTTAAAGAAGGGAAATTTAAAGAGTGGGGGTGGAATGTGTTCCCCAGTGTTGACCGAGCTATCCAACTATTCAACTTCCACACCATGTACCTAATTTTGTATATACATCTAATGAAAGAAAAATTTGGAGTCATAATTTCCAATTTCATGGTGGAGAACATCATGGGATGGGGATAGTATTGCGTTATCTATCCCCGTGTTGGAAAAAAATTATCGCCTTCTACACCATGTTTACATGGGAAAATTCCATTATAGTAACATGGGCCCCTTTCAAGTATTATGGGGTTGGATCAGGGCTCATCTAGTAGGATATGAATATATGAACATATAGGGAATTACCAACAATTAATTAAAACCATATATGTTGTGTATTAGTGGGGTAAGACCTATTACACTAAAGGTTCAAGATGTATGGGCTTATATGAGCCGTTATGACCATTTATACTTCAGACACAATAGTACAATGTTGATAAGATATATAGTTTATACTGGTGAGGCCAGTCTTGAAACTAGGGTATATATAATGTCTCATTATGAGGGTGTCCCTTACACCCATATTTATGGGGACCTTCTCTTCAAATGGTACGTGGACTTCCAGTTTATCCATCATTTCATGTGTGTCCAATCGAGTGGTACTCACTATGTTTATGTTTGATCCGAGGAGAATCTGATGGTATATCACCAATTTTGATAGATTTTTACTAGGGAGGAGACTCATGTTGAGATAAATATTCCTCCCCACGATGCAGTAATTGGTTTATCCTAAAATTATATTGAGATTTTGATTCTCTCATATCTTAATGGGAAATTATTAAAATTTGCAAGTGAAGCATATTAGTTACCAATGGGTTCCAATGAAAAATTTGAGGACTCACAATCAATTGGATTCGAGAGGACCAATAACCTCGGAAGAATCCCTCAAGGAAATAAGTAAGTTTACATTATAGATAAGAGAAAAAACTAATACCATAGTAATAAGTGTAGTGATATAGGTAGAGGCCATTCCAGAGTTATTATTTCTAGACGTATCTCAGTATTGGATGGCTTGTAGAACACAAAACTCATAGGATGAGTTATGGGGTATATTTTGCTAATATGGGTTACATTTGGAAGGTTTATCCCATGTCACTATCCCACTAGGTATCACTTTAAAAGACTGGCCTGAGGAGGTCAGGTCCTTCTTTTGAGACCATGAAAAAAAATTGAATGTTTTAGGGGTCAGATATTTTTTCCCTAGTAGTCCATAAAATGGTTGTTTGGAGTACACTGCAAACTTCCATGGATAAAAAGGGTTATCTCGGTGCTGAGGAATCAATATATATAAACTCAAAGCTATGATTAAAGGGTCATGATTCCATTGAAATTTCACTTACACCATTTTTTACACAATAGGAAGGTTTAGAGGATCATCCAATCCTTCCATCCCCTATATATTATCCCCATAAAACATTAGTGGGAGAGGAATTTCGTAGTGATTGGGAGACTAATGATGATGGATCTTTGAGTCTACATGACCAAATGAAGGTAGATATTGGAACTTTTAGATAAATGACTTTGAGATTAGCACCCTCTATATATCATTTCCCACAAGGGAGGATAAAATGGAAGATCTATGAATTATTCGACCCCTATTCTCTAGAACCCTCAAGTAATTGTGGAATTTCACCGTTATATTATTTTAGATTACTTTAGAATTACATATGAAATTTTCAATAATGTGTAGGTCCCCACCAATCCTACTTAGAGAAGCATGTATCTGCTCATGATGATGTGGGAGAGTGTTTAGTTACTTTATAAGAAACTTCTTTTTCAAACTTGACCCATCAAGAAGTTTAGGTGGTTGAGGTATTGATTCAATCATGCCCATTTCCTACTGTAATTGTCTCAATGGTAGTACCACTTTATCTATCATGGGTGGACGAACTTTTTGGAAGATACCAGCATAGGTATAAATTCCAATATTGCATTATCACTAATGGAAGTGAGTTTTTGAGAAGGTGAATAATTATTAAACAGTAGACACTTTGTTTATTTTTTTATATCACTTGATATTTTTTTTTCTATAGATCTCAAGGGTTTTGAGTGAATTTTTTCTTCATCAAAATCACAGGATGTGCCACGAACCTACTCACTATAAGAGGGTTTCACCTCTTTACTCGAATATGGGGTCAGGGAAGTGGATGTCACCAAAGGCATGACTGTGAAATGTGTGTTTCTAAAATCATTCATATCCATTGGTTATTTTTTGATATCTTATGATTCAAATTTTAACTGATAAAACCCCTACTACCCTTATTTTAGTGTACTCACCATGAAGTTTGGAGGCTCTATTCCCTGCTCCCATGGGGTTCCTGTGAATAGATTAACCAATATTGAGTTCAGTTCCCTCAACACTTCATCAAAACCATGAGAAAGACTCTTTATATAAACAACCTTATCCCAGAATATATTATCATACCTAGGATGGGATTAGATCAAGGCCCAGGGTCTCCATTATTCTATTAGTTGATGCAACAAAAAATATGGAGGGAGATTTGAACCTTAGTTTCGGATACCCTATAGAAGAGATGGAGGATCAATAGGTCAACCTTCTATTTATGTTTCCAACACTTGGTTATGAGTTATTTGATTATACCACCCTCCATACCCATGTGAAGGAGGTGGTCCCTCTGAGAGAGTAGAAGAGGACCCTTAAATCATGGGAGGTAGATGCTGATGATTTCTCTTCTGTGAATCATAATTGGAATGAGACCATAAATGAAGCTTCCCGATGTGTGGTGAAGGAGGAAGCTCACTACGACATGGTCCTCATTGGGATGATAGAAATTCACCATCTCCAATCTCTGCTCGACCATATTCAATATGGGATCAGTCATCTTCAAGAAGAGAATCCCAGTTCCAAAATTCACTCTAGATATCAGAGAATACTATGCAAGAGAAATTGAGACTTATCAATGTGATAGATAAGGTGAGGATTTAAGACATTTCTAGGTTTTATGAGTTGAAACGGGTTATAGAAGCTAAAATCGAGTCTTTTGACATATTTCGCAAATCTATTACCACTCTATAGTAAAGGCTTACAGAGTTCAAGAATATTCTAAGCACATGCTGTGAAAGATTTGTATCTTTTCAAATTTTCCTTTGCATGTATGTACATGGTAGATACTCTTGTATGTGGATATTCCTCATTTGGTATTCTATCAATGGATGTTTTTTTAACCTTTTGTGTTTCTGTCTAGTTTTTCTATAATTCATGATGTGCGTGAATTTTTACCAATCCAATGTTATATGAATCCCCAACAATACCCATCCTTTACATAATATCATGTAAACATAAATGTCTGGATCTGAATATATAAATCATAATAGATTCTTCCCAAGAAGGGCTCATGAATTCCCACCAATCATAAGGTTACACATTGATGTATTTGTTCTAGTTATATTGAGATTACCTATCTTTCAAGAGGATAATCAGGTATAATTAATGGCCTAGAGGGAGAGTTATCTATTTTTCTTCCTAATCTAAAAATATTGAGGAGCATAACTTGATTTATTTTTATATAAATATTGTGGGTCTTAAAAGATTTTCCATTCTTATAGTCTAAATCACTATTTTTCTTTATTTTAGAGTCATTTATCCCATACCATATATCATCATAGTTTAGGATCTTTTAGCTCGTATCTTCTATCACTATATTTTTGGGTCTTTTAGCTCAAACCTTTTATTGTTGTATCTTAGGGTCATTTAGAATGAACTTTATACCACTGTAGTTTAGGGTCTTTTAACTCATATCTTTTATCACAATAGTTTATTCTCATTTATCTCGGACCATCTATCACTATATTTTAGACACTTTTTTCTCATACCTTTTATCACTATAGATTTTGATCTTTTATCTCAAAATATAGTATTCTAGGAAGGTTAAAGTATTACTATAGGGGAATGATTGAATATTATGTGATATGGTGAAAAAAATACTAGGAATTACTCAAAATACACTAGGATGATGAGTTCTATCATGGAGTTTTCAAGGATTGTGAGGATTAGAGCTCCTTTCCTCTAAGGAAGAGATGCCTCTAGTTGGTAGGTGAAAAACCTTATGCATCTGTAGAATTTTCAAATGGATGTTTCTCCACATTTTCTAAATATCAAGGAAGACTAATAGGGGTAATATTAGTTGAGGGAGAAATACTAGGGAAGCTAGGCCCAAATGGATAGTTGGAATATGGGTGATGTAATTCATAACCCAAAAGTTTGAGCCGATGAATATGGGATGGGGCAGACTTTATGGGGATAACCCATAACTCCCTGAGCTTCTAGGTTCTACCATGGTGTTTCAAGGGCTCACAAGGTTTAGATTTATTTTCCTGTAAGGATAATAATACTTTAGTTGGTAGGTCAAATCCCTTATGTATCAACATCACAGTAAATAAAAGATGATCTCCACTTTTTTACAATGTCCATAAAGGATTTATGAAGTCACAAATGTCTATATGATGAGGTTGGATATAGAAGAAATCTATCCTGGAATGGTTCTGAAACCCTAGGTCTGTTCTAATATTAACTATAAAGCTCAATACCTATGACCTATGGTTTTAAATCCTGAGTTGTAATCCATAATGAGGTTGAGAATAGAGTGCCTCTTTCCTTCTTTGAGAAAAGGTACAAAACCCAGTGACATTTCATCAATGATGTTGAATGTACTAGGATAGTCCGATGTAGGGATTTTAAATCATGGACCAGTGATTGGGTCAGTAGGATTATTTGGGAAAATCATACCAGGAATGGTCCATAACACACTCAAGTGTTGAGTTCTTCCATGCTAACATCAGTCCCCTTAAGGATCAGAAATCCCTTTTGCAGCGTGACACATTTGGTTTAGGACCATAGGCACATATAAATAAACCATAGGCATACATGAATATTAAAAAAAGGGTCCCTTTAATCTAGGTATCCTTTTCCAAGGGACATGGAAGTTTTATAGTTATACAAGGTCCAAAAATCATGAAGTGTGGTTTTTGAAAAGTGTAATATCCAAGAAGGGTTCCAGAACCCTAAAAGTTTTGTTACCACATAGGGAACATATTATCATGGAAAGAAGATGTGACAAATCATTAATCTAACATTTTTCTGATCTAGGGAGTCTAGATATAATATCATGGATTTTATTATGGATATAGTGTAGACACTATGAGGTTTACAACTTATTTATTTACACCATAATTTTTTCCTAAAATCCAGAGATGAATATGTTAGTGTGTGAAGATTTGTATTTTCTTTGGGCTTACCTTTAATGGGTTTCAACCTGAAATGTTTTGTGTCAATCTCATTATTAGTTTAAGGTCTTGTGATTTGGACCATTATTGGATAGAGTTTAAGTTCATACATCTTTGAACAAAATTTATGTAGTTTAAGGTCATGATTAACATGGACTTAATACGGGGGTGTATAATGGATAATGGTTTTCATAGTTTAACATCATGCAGAATGGATGTAATTTATTTCATTTAGTTTAACGTCAAGCAGTAAAGAAATTTTCCTTATAGTTTAAAATTATTTGGTATGGATAAATTTGTTTTGTAGTTTTAATTTCATGTGATCAGGGATTTTTCCTTGAATTTTAATCATCGTGTATTAAGGATGTGGGAACCGTCATGAAAAATTGTACAAGATATATTACATGAATAAGTAGTACAGATGTAGATGTAACTCATATGCAAGAAAAAAATATTTTATGGCCTATCCCCTATGTATTTGGGGTGCATTTTCTTTATCAGTTGTTACATATGGGCCCATGTTTGGAGGTCTAAGCATTAATACATATCTTTTGATGATAGGAATCAAGACACATATAGTTATTAAATGGGAAACACTCAACCAAAGTCTTGACCATACACATAGGTGGGAATTGTTTCTATTAATTTTTTTTTTGTTGAGCCCTAGATTGGTTGTCTTGGTGTCACTATATATCCTTTGATGACAGGAATCAATCCACACATAGTTCTTTAAATAGGATCTTATTATGAAAGTTTGATCTATACGCATGGAAGGAAACAATTTATGTTTATTTGTTGTTATTGGACCTAGGGATAGATATTTAGGAATCACTACATATCCTATGATGTCAGGAATAAAGTCACACACATTTTTTAATGGAGTTGTGGAAGAATACCAAAACAAAAAATAGTGGCCCTCTCTGGTGAGGTCCATAGGAATGTGCAATTCTATTTAATACAAAGGACATAAACCATGAAGATTAACATCATACAATGAGATCTCATGGTATGAATTTTAATGTATTATATTCATGAACCTGATAACCCTATCATGATATAATATTCTTTGTTCGTGCAGGTAAACCCTAAATGAAATTCCTACACTCACGTGATATTTGCTCGGTTTGAGAAATAGTTAATAGAAAGGGTTCCTCTCACCATGAAGAGGCGATTAAGGATAAGACTAGGTAATTTTGTATCATGTGGCTGCTAGAAAAATATATAGTATTTATGTGTTTTAAAATATCCCATTAAAATGAGAATCAATTCATACATATTTCTAAAAACATGGGAAATTTAACATCATTTGGAAAGGACACCAGCCATGTAGTTTAATGTCATATGGTGAGGACGAGGGTCACCTGATGTGAATGAAGATGAACCATCAGGGGATCTATGCAGTTTAACATAATTAAATGAATATGTTCTCTATATAATTTAGCGTCATGGGTTTAATACATGCTTTCATTGATTAACATCATATGACTGGGACCCCTTTATTCAATTTAATTTTATACAACTATGACAACTTCATATAGTTTAAAGTCATGTGGTTAGGACCTATTTTATACAGTTTAACATCATTTGGTTAGGATATGATTTGGTGTGCAGTTTAAAATATTACTTCTAGTACTTGATGCTTGATAGAAGCTATGCAAAGTATTTCTTTATAAATATCTCTTTGGTAGGGGTTGTGACATTCTCCCCATCCATGGTGACCAATGAGTATGCTCCATTGTGAAAAAACTTATGTATAATATAAGGCCCTTCCTATTTGGTTTCTTGATTTTGAGGTTCTTACTTAGTATCCTTAGAGTTCTGAGATCCAACACTAATTATACTTGGAGGAATGAATGAAAGAATCACTTTTTATTGAATGCCTATGTGATCTGATACTGATGGAATTCAAAGTTGTGAAATATATGAAACCTATTCTCATCAATATATTCTAGCTCATCCAGCTTCTTTTTCAATTTCTTATCATTTGAGAGTAGTTTTTAAATGGATATTCAAAGTGTTGGAAACTAGAATTCTATAGGAAATACTTCCTTGATCTCATATTCCAATTAGTATGGAGTTACTTCTGTAGATATATGTGTGATGGTAAAACTATCCCATAAAGTAGGGAGGAGTTTATCTAGCCACGACTTATTTACTTTATTCATCATTTTTTGGAGTATTCTTAATAATGTTTTCTTTAAAGCTTCTACCCGAATGGCCCGAAGGCCTTCTTTTTATTTTTATTATAGATAATCCCTCTTTTAAGGGTTGAAGGGGAACTCATACATGACCCGTAGTCCCAAGGCACAAGGCCCGACATGACTCGTAATACATGACCCGAAGGCCCAGAGGCATACCATGCCCAATACATGACCCGTAGGACCAACCCACTAGAACTAACCCTCCCCATATTCTGCATCATTGATTTCCTTTATCTCCCCACCTATATTGCTGATTGGCTAGCATTGCCCCGTACAAAGCCGCATGGTGCCTGGTCCCAATGGTAGTTTCCATACCCTCTCATTCTTCCAATCTGGTTAGCTCTGCTTCTGGTGACTGCTACTTTTACTTTGATCCTCATCTGGGGCCTGCTCTGTGTAAACTGGGCTACTTCATGGTCTTTAATGGCCCGAAGGCCCTGTGGCCCGAAGGCCCTGTGGCCTGAAGGCCCTGATACCCGTAGGCCCAAACCGGTGGCTTGAAAGCCCAAATCAGGTGAATAGTCTGTCTACTACAGTACTAAACAGTGCCTGCTACAGTGCCTACTACAGTCTACTATAGTGCCTGCTACAGTACCCGGAAATTCACCTCCACCCGGTTTTGAACCTAGGTCTCTTGGATGCCAAGTAGGAGCCCTTACCACTCAGGTATGGGCTCGTTGGACTTGATGTTGTACTCCTACTATAATTTATTCAATTAAAAAGAATAGAATTTGGTGTCTTTATCTATCATTATTGTGTGGGGGACCACAAACCTAGTGATGATATGGGACTTTATGAAGTTGAAGATATTTTTATCCTGACTTCCTTGAGGTGTATTTCCTTAGTCTATTTGGAGAATAATTTGGTAGTTGTAGGGATGTACTTGAACAACATAGTTGTGTTAGGGGGAAAATCCCCACAAGATCCATTACCTAAATGGAAGACATCCATAAAAAATTAGTTGTGTGTAGAAATTATAGGGTCAAATAGATGAAGCATTCATGGATATGGAATTCATGCCATTTCCTAGTGAATTCCACACAATAATGTATCATGGTTTTCTAGTAATAACACATCCTTCTAATTTTGTGGGAGAGTCTAGTCCCAAACTGAAGAGTACCGAAGGATCCTGCATGATCTTCTTCCATAATGGTGTGAATCTCCCTTTCTGGTATGAATCTAAGGATGAATCCATCAAATCCTATCTTTTAGATGGATTTTTTTATCATTTGGTTCATCCTGTAGGGTAATGTTTCCTACAAGTCACAAAATCTATTCCATTTTAGATTGGTTTATTGGGAGAGACCCATTTTGGATATAACCAATTATGAGATCTATCCATCTAGGGGAAGATATCAGTTCATCATTTTATGGGGTGGTGTTGAACTGATTGAATTCTTCCATATCCCAAATGGAGATTTATTTGGAAACTATTTGGTGTGTGATATGGATGATTGATTTCTCCTGATTAGTTTTATCTAGAAATGTGGATAAATTATCCAATGCTTCTTCATGAACATTATCTTATCGGGTAACAAGATGAAATGTGGGCTTAAAGGTAGTTCTTCCATTAGTCCATTAACATATCCAGTGATATGGGGGAATTATTCCTTTTTAATGTCCTATTCTCCATTGATATTATTTATAACTAGTTACAAATATAATTTGAAATTCAGGTTGGCTATTTATAGCTACAAGGGTAGTTTTAAGCTAGTGATAAGGTCTTTGTATTTTTCCTTATTATTTATGAAGCCGTTGAATAGTGAGAAAGAGTAGGGAAAAATTTCTTTGTCTGGATAAAGAAATTAAATCTCTAATACAAACCGATTGAGATTTAAATTTTCCATCCTTTTTCTAAAAAGAAATTTTGGAGGGTCCATAAAAATACATCACCCATGTCCGGGGAGTTTCATGGGTGTAGAAAACCACCTCATCAGGGAGATCAGTGTCCACCAATTTACTTTTTGGGGTGGGATATACTTTGAAGAAATTAACTATGCCTTCCCTTTTTTCTGCCTTATGAGACACAATGTCAATTTTATATTATTGAAAATTGACTGTCCATAGGGCTAGATTACCAGTAAGCATGGGCGAGTGAAAGATGTACTTGAGTGGGTCAATATGAGTGACTAGATGAACTTTAGGATGCTACAAGTAATACCTTAGCTTCTACACTATAAAGATGAGTGTGAGCCATCTCTTTTAAACATCTGAGTTTTAATTCTCAATACCTAGCCTTGTTTGGATGAGGTAATATAGAATCTTCTCACTCCCCACATCATTATTCTATGCAAGGAGGGTGCGGAGTGATCATTCCATGGCGACCACATATGAAATGTGTGGATTTTCCTCCACTGGTGGAATCAGGAATGGTGGGTGTCATAGATACCACTTGATACATTCAAAATCATCTTGGTAGTCCTCATCCCATTAGTAGGAAATTTCCTTCTTCGTTAGTCTTGCAAAAAGGGGTAGATTTTCCATCCAAGTTAGCTATGAATCACCAAATTTTGGTGAGGTTCCCTTGGAGTCCCCTCAATTCTTTGAGATTTCTGGGGGTTGCATTTATAAAATAGCAATATTATTCTCTTGGTCAACCTCGATACCATGGTAGTGTACCACAAAGCCAAGGAACTTCCCAAATGTTACCCTGAATAAGAGTTTATGTGTATCCATCTTTAGGCTATTCTTTTATAACTTGTTGAAGACTATTTAAAGATCCATGATGTAATAGAATTGCTATTGGGATTTGACAACCATGTCCTCAAAATAATAATCATTTATCTTTCCCAATAATTTCTTGATGATATGATGCATGGAACATTGATAAGTGGATCCAATGTTCCTTAATCCAAAGGGCATGACCTAATAGAAAACATCCTTTGGGTACATCTGAAGGCAATCTATTCTTTATTTTTAGGGACCATCTTTATCTTATTTTACCCTGAATACACATCCATTAGGGAAAGATCTTGGAAACTAATATTTTCATTAGTCAGTAGTTCTATGATCGACAATGGGAAGTATTACTTTGGTAAATTTTGATTAAGGTAACTCAAATCAAGGTAGAACATAATCTTCCCATTCTTTTTTTCGCGAGGATAATATTGGAAATCAATATTGGGTATTTCACTTCTTAGAAAATGTTGTGTTTGATAAATTTGTAAAATTATTCCTCTACATTAGTATCATGAGAGGGATGCATCCTCCTGGATACCTACTGAAAGACTTTATGGTCATCTCATAATCTGATATGGTGCATAGATACTTATGGATTCAATTAGATCATTTCTCTATATCTCCAAGAAAAAATATATCAATGTTATTTTAGAAATACAATGTATATCTCATTCTCCTCAATGTTCATGGGGAAAGTAATCAGTGTAGAATATGGGTCTTATTATGTTCCAATATTTACCTTCCTGGTATCATCAATGGTGGTCAAGACACCTTCCTCTAATGAAATATGGGTGTTCTTGAGGCCATCCACTTATTCATCTACCTTTGAGTCTATGGAGGAATTCTAAAATAGATAAGGAAATCTGGGGGAATCTCTATCACTTTTGAGGTTATAGAGTCCATGAGAAGAGATATTATCATCCCCTACTTCCAAATACATTCTATAGATATGATGAAGATGATTATATTTTACACTATCAATGAGAATAAGAGGGGCTTGAAAATTTGGGGCCAGGTCTATTACATCAAACAGGTTTATGGGGAGCACATAGTCCCTTTCAAACATACTCTAGGGATTTTCATAGGCAGCCCATATTCCATTGGGGGATGAAACCTATATATCACCATGAAACCTTTGTTTTTTCATCCCCTTTTGTAAAAATAGTACCTCATAATATGTGGCTTCACAATACTCAAAGGGGGATGTATCACCTTGTAGTACTCAAAACTTTCCATTAATAGGGTATTTTGAGACATTGATAGAATGTTAAAGGTACATCTATGTTGTTTTGGATCTAGTTTCCTCCAAGAAGGACATTGTAGGTGGTTTTTTTATGGATAAATATAAAAATATCATCATGTTTGATATCCTCAAACTGAAAATTGAGTTTGATCTTTCCAATAGCGCTTTGTTTATGCTTATCAAACCCTTGAATGGTCGGATTTATGGGAGAAAAATATACTTCACTATATCTCAAACATAAGAGGCATAGAATTAGGTTGAGATTGATCTTGGAGTCATTTTCAATAAAATCCCTTTAAATATCATCATTATTGAGTATACCCAAAACATATAGGGGTCTGATGTGTCCATGGATGACTTCTTCTTGATCGTTATCTATGAATAAGTTAGTGACATGGAATTATGTTGACATGTTCTCAATTTGATATACCTTAGATGTATTAATATTTATCTCGAATAAATGTGGGATATAGAGGGATTTAATGAGTTCCTTTCTGAGTTATTTTTAAAGATGGAGTATTTAGAGGATTGAGAGCTTGGATGGGGAAAATGCCAGTTGTTTCATAATTTCATACTTTTTTTCTAGAGCTCAATGCTTCCTAAAGTGGTGTTTCTCATTGAAATGTGTCTTGGGAGTTGAATCATTTGAGTTAGATGGTCCTAGTTCTTATGTAGTGGTTTAGGGAGCATCTTATGCTAGTGGTTTGGGTTGTGATAACCTTCCTCGTTTCCTTGGATGATCATGTTATCAAACCCCTTCTTGGCATCCATGCAAGAAAACTAGGTATAGATAACCATTGTAGGGTAATGGTAAATCTCCAATTCTTTTATGGGATTATTTGAGTTCTTACCACCGGTCTCAGCTATATATTTGTTCTCTATGCATATGTTACTGAAATATTGGGTCCAACAAATCCCTTGTTGTCCCCTATATCATAGATTTTGAAACATACATCCTCTTATTCCTTAGTTTTTTTAATGGGACTAATACATATAGGCATATTCATAATCATAGAAGGGGTATTCCAAGTGTATCATATTGAGATAACCAAATATGATCCCTTCATCTGATAAGGGTTATATTTTGTATAGTGGTGCCTGTGTTTCAGATGTTGCAAGGAAGAAATCATTGAAGGTCAAAACTTGAATTAGAAAAGAATACAACTCTTCCTCTTCTATCTCTTCCTGCATCTGGTTGTCACAGCCAATTTTAGGATACATATCAAATGACACATTCTTAGGTCATGGAGCTATTGTGGGTCTGTGAAACTATGATCTCAGGGAGGTATGAACTCGGTCAAAAAATTTCCAAGTCACCAATTGTTGAACTTTTATCCATGCATGGCTGAAACTTTCTACCAATCACCCTCTTCTTTAGACTAAGAAATGGTTTTTCAAGACACCCACTCTATGGAGTTATCTAACACCACCTGTCCAAAATCTACTATGCCATTAAGGACATATTTGAAGATGAATCAGTCCTAGTTATATCCTAGCCTTACATCGAATGAGTTGTAGTCCGGATGACTAGTGAGGTCGACCTCATAAGGATTCCTGGGCTACAGTATCTTGAGATGGTTATTTTCCATGGATGTAATAAAATAATTAATGTTTTGTTCATTTTGGAAAGAGAATGATTTATTCATCCATTAAACAAATCTCATGAGAACCTGATTTCTATATGCTTTGGGTTGAGGGTGATTTTGTCATCATTTCTACTCAATAATAAACACTGAGTAGTTCAAGACCTACATAGTTACTTAAATGGGAACTACTACTGGTTTTAGGGTAACTGTGGAAACATCTTCTTTTACAAGTACTTTCCTCTATTCTAATGGAATGAGTCATGATTTATCTCAGGTGTACTATGTGGAATCCTCTAAATGTTGTTCCATTTCTGTGAACTCACAGAACCTACCCAAATACTTCATTTTGATCAGAGGTTTCTATAACTCATCCTGGAGATTTTTAGCACAGTGTTCTATAAAGTTTTCCTTTGATAGGGGGATGATTATTGAATATGTTAAACCCTTCCATATGGATATGATGTTAGAAAACATCTAATTTTCAACTTTTTTACAGTTTTTTAGGTTTAAAATTTTCATTTTCCTTAGTATGGAACATAAATGAAAATGGAATTGATGTAGATGGTCTTCCCATCCTACAATGGATCCTATATGAAGGATACTATAACAAAAAAAGCCTAGGCCTATCAACATCTTTATGAAACACTTCATCTTTATTATGTCTTATAGCTCTTGAAGGCCCATCATTTGCCACATCTAGATACAAACTGTATGAGATGTTTTTCAAGGTCTCTTGATCCTTCAAATGTGTATAAGGTAATATTTCTAGAGTTGGGGGGAGGAAAAGTATTGTCCACTCATTCAAGATATGGATTCTTATTAGGCGGCATAGTTGCATTCCACCCATCCATGGATTCAATTTGATTAGCCACAGAATTGATGGAGTTGTGTTCAGTTTTTAGAGGTAATGTTGTTTGAGTAACCTCATGTTTATAGAGAGCAGGCAAGGCATGCCATGATAGTCTCATTTTTCATCTCCCACTAATTTTTAAATAATTTGTAGACTGAGTGATTACCTGAGAGAGGGAGATGCTATTTCCATAAAGGAGGGAATTCATGATCATTTTTGACATCCACATTTATGTATTCTAACTTCCTGGATCTAGAGATGATCTGACACTCAGATTACACTTTTTCTGGAAGTTTAGAAATTGTAGGAAGAATATTCATCTATACCTAAAAATGATAACTAGTAAGAATAATTCCCTTTAGTATCTCTCCATTAAATTTTCTTAGAGTATATATCTCATTTTCATATTGTGAAAATTATTCCTCCATGGAAGGAACATCAACTCATCTGGGTAGTGATTGGGATGTACCCACACCTTTCCCTTTATCTTGGGTAGTTTTCTAATATAGATATAGATAATTGATATTTATAATTAAATATTTTGGATCCTTATTAGGTTCCAGGTGCGTATAGCCTTAGTTGGTGCATCCAAATCACACTCCTCTCGAAGAATGTTTTTAATGTTTTTTCCGTCTGCATTTGCATCCTGATCGACCATATCCATTGTTTGGATAGTGATAATATTTACAGAAGCATTTAGTGAAATGGGGGTTATACCCTTACTTTTAACATATTAGGATGATTATGAACTGTCTACATTAGGTTCATTTCTTGAACCCTCATCCATATTGGTCCATTTTGGCATGTGACCCCAGTGGGTTCTGATTGCCTTTGTCATATGATCCTCCTATCATGACCTATGAGTAATTATATTATAGGATTTCATGGTCATGATTTTAGTGTGGGACCTAAATAGCATAGGTTTGTCTTACGTCGGGAGGAATGGATGGGATGATGACCGTCGATATTTACCTCCCAACCTATAGAATAATAATTCTATATATGGTGATGAAGATGATGAAAATTCCCATAGACCTATGGTCTGGGGGTTATCTGAGGCCAAAATTGGAATTGATTGATCTTTTTTGAGGATCCAAGGCCTCAAGGTGAGTATTTTTTAATTATTTGGATTTTAATTGAGATATAATGTCCCCCAGCATAGTGGGATGAGGTTGATTTGGACTTGCTATTGATTTCCACAGGACCATGTCAGAGTATGATAAAGTTGGTGATTATGATTAAGATACCAATTGCCCCATCCAACTGGGATGAGGTGTTTTGGTAACTGATGATGATATGTCTTGAATCATCTTGTGAGTTAATGATTTGAGAGGTGGAAGCGGTGGTAGATATCCCCTCAACCTGGTGGGTTGGGTCCTATCCTAGACGGCTGTTATGCAAGATATTACTACAACTTGTTTGATGTAGAATAGTTGTGTTCACATAGGATCTCTATGAAATTATAGCCCATTAAGAAATTCAATATCTACAGGATGTCATCGGGTTGAATGAAACCTTGGATTTTGTGTCTGAAATGAATTTTTGTTGCTTTCAGGGGCTCAATCAAAAGAATTTTTTACTATCTTCTTCCTCCATTCATGATGTATGGGCATCATTGAAGAAGGGAAATTTGGTTTTAGTGACTAACTAGCATGATTTATACTCACTCCCCTAATTTATTCAAAGTTTATAACATTACTAGATTCCATATGTTATATTTTATTCTATTCTACTGGTGCTGAGAAGTGTAGCACTATAAGTTCCCCATAATCAAATGAGGATACATGACATGAGTTGGACTATCAACTATATAAGAGTTGTTATGCAATGTTGGCATGAATATTGTAGATTTTCAGTATTCTTTTCAAAATTTGGATCTTGGTCCATGCAGATAGAATCTAGGTCTAGATAACAATAGAGTATCTTGATGGTCTGAAGGTGACCCTCATATCCGAGATAAGGGAGGTATTTAGTCTTCTGTCACTTATGATTAGCCCACATATTTTAGAGTATATAAGGACTTAATTCCTTTTCTAGATTGTTTGGGATCTCATATCCAGAAGTGTAAAGAGTTATGAACGTGACGGGGAGGTTGTTTCTGACCAAATCTATCCATATATCAATGTAAACATTCTCTTTAGTAGACTAACATTCCTCTATCCAGCAGACCACATAAGAAGCTTCTTGGGGTCTCCTATTGACTGATGTGGAGTGCTACTGAATGTTGATGGGAAACTATATATAGTTGGCCATGATGTTTCAAGAACCTCCATATACAAAAAAAATTTCAGCTTTCAACACATCTCAATATAGAGGTGTCTGATAAGGGGTGGTATTTTATTGATCATGGGAGATATCACTATAGGGAGTCTAACCACGTCAGATGTCAGGAGTAGATTCCATGTGATCCATCTTCACACTACCATATGGAGTAATGTCATTGTAATGATCATTTGATGCTTTTATTAAAGAGTTTACGAGACCATGGGGTGTTGAGAATGTGTCTCAATAAACCTCATAGACACTGTCATTGAGAATATTAGGTATATGATCTTTGTTTTGTGTCATGGATAGAATATACATACTTGACTACTGGGATTGTGCATGGATATGAGACTGTTATATGAAAGTGACCAAAACTTGTTTATAATCATGTGGAACGACAGGAGTATGAGAAAAATAATGATAATAATTTATAATATTACAATGAGCTTCTTCATTATTTATGGGAATATGATCATGTTATAAGGCATTTTCCATTCTCACTTGGAGAGCCTCATTCATAACGGGTGTATGATCCTAATCCTCAGCCATTGGAATATATTGTTGGTCTTTTTTAGTGGGGATATAAGCCTTCACTAGGCTATCTTTTTCTCACTTGGTGAGATATAGTCGAAACAATAATATGAGCCCATTTCTAATTTTTATCCCGAGCCATATTATGCAGATGGACCTCTATAATGGGAGAATATGTATGAGCCTACTGCTTTTGTAAAAATAATTACCTTGGAAAATAATTAAATCTAGTAAAGTTCAATGGAGTAAAATGAAAGGGCCTAAATTTTTAATGACTAAATTAATATTATTTAATTATATAAGACAATTCTTAGTTGTGGAATTAAATTATATAATTCCATCCAAAATTCTTTCTTATATAACCCCATGTGATTCCAGGTTTTATCTTCACCTAACTCAGGTTTCAAAATAAATATACCTCATTTTAACCTATAAATGGAATTCCCCTCCACCCATTATAATACAATTATATCCTTGGTTTAACTCATTAATCCATGGGAAAAAATTACCCTAAATTCCCTCTCATGTTGGGAAGCCTTCGATCAGAAGAAAAAGATCTGAGTCTTTCATTTTAAAGGAAGTTGTTACGTAAATGGGTGATTCAATCCTAGTAACGAGTTCTACTTCATATTTCACAATTATATTACAATATACAATCACTATAAATTATATTCACCACTATAATGTTATAATATTAACATCACAATTCTTCTATGGAATTAATCTAACAACCATATATCTTCATACACTTACTTATTGTTTCTCGATAACATGTTCTTGTTTGTGTCAGTTTTATCACCTACATGGATATCGATATGACACTTCCAACATAAATGGTTAAGAAAATATAAGTTATCTTAATTTTTTTAATAATGGTAAATTTTAGTTCTATTTTCAACTCTAGATAAGTAATTCATATAATTAATTTCATTAATAAAATCAATTCTTCTTATGGATTAATTATTCCTAAAATAGGTGGATGTTAAAAATATCATTACAAACCATCACTAAAATTTCCATGAAATTTCAATTATATATTGGAAATATATGAAACACATATATAGCATACCTATAAAAATTATTGAAGTTATGAAAACATGATCAATGTGAAATAACCAAAATCGCTATACCGAAGAAAGTGTGGAATAAGCATAATAATTAACACTCAAATATTTATTTTAACACTAAATAATTAATAAATGGGTAATAATAAAATATAAGTGAATGATATTAAGTAATACAAATATTAATATTCTTGTTATATTAACAAATAATAAACCAAAATTGGTTATACATGATGTTAGAGTATGTCTCAACAAAAGGGAATCCAAGGTAATGGTTTTTCATCTCAATTTAGGTTCTTTTAGACAGGTTTGATATTATTCGTGTATTTTTATTTATTTGGTATTTTCATATCCTCTTTTATATTCTTAATAATAGTTAACTTTTTATTTATGGTTTTAGTGTTTCATTTTTTATTCTCACTTTTTTTTAATTTCGTTATTCATTACCAAATTTGTAAGTGTTTCATTGACTCAACTTCAATTTCATTGGGTCATAATATTTCTCCCTTAATTATGTTTTTTAAGTTGTTTATATATTTAAAATTATATATTTCAGATTTTATTTTTTTTTCTAGGGGAATTTCATTTTTATATCAAAATCATCTTCCTTAATCAATTTTTTTCTTCAGATAATTATATGGCATTAATAAAAAATTTCCTAATCATTATTAGTTATTTTACTTTGATGTCTATATTCTTTCATATGATTAATATTATATAATTTTATGTTGAAATATATATATATATATATATATAATTTTATCAACACTTCTCATTTCTATTTTTCTCTATGGAAATATATATTTCATAATTCTTTAATCGATGTGGGTTTCATTAAAGCTGTGAGAACCCATAAAAATGTATTTTATTTCCACTTCCATGTTTTTTGTATATTCCATTCCTCACTCTTATAATATTTTTGTATATTTTTCAAGGTTTCATGATTGGTTATTTTTTTTAAAATAATATTTAAAATATTTCTTGTAACCCTTTGAAAATTATTTTGGGAATTACATGAATATTTTTAAAATAAAATGTTTCTAAAACATTAGAAAAACTATTTTTTTGATTTTTCATCCTTTCCACACTCATTTTAATAAAGGTTCATTTTTAATGAAATTGGTAATAGTTTTAAACATAATTAAAACATACATTATTGAAATATTTTTATCATTTTATTATTTAATGAAAATTTTATTTAATCGGTTCTTTTCCATATATGACAATATTTGAACATTACGTAAAAGGTAAATAAATTATTTCTTACCATAAACTGAAATAATTTTATTTTAAGTCAATAAAATTTTCTTTATATTTCCTCTAATTATATATTTATTCATAATTAATCAAAATGATGAAATAAACCGTCCATTTATTACTCAAATCCATATATAGAAATTGTGTGGAAATGAAATATCTGTTAAAGGATTGATCATTCATTCCCATTATATTTTCCTATCAACATCCTTTTGTAAATATAAATTCTCTACTAATGCCTTTCCATTTTGATTACCCGATACTTCTTTATTTTTATTATATGGTATTCACCTATATAATCATACCTTTAAATTGACTAGGTAAAACTATTGGTATGGAAGTATATTATTTTATTATATATGGGAAACCTTGTAATCTAATCTTTGATGGTTAAGATTACTATTTATTTATGGATGGTATTATGTACTTTCATTATGAGAATTTTTTATTCCTTGATAAGGATTTTCTATAAACCATTTAATTTCTATGGGTTAATCAATTTATGTATATATGATTGATTCTACATGGAATGAATAATTTTTTTTCCATTATGATATAGTTGGGTCTAACATAGGACTTCAATGCATTAAGTAAAACATTATATTTCATTAGTTGACATGTATCGACTATGTATATGAGACTTGGGAGTGAACCTAATTCATTGTGTTTATAGGATTAGGGAGTGAACTGAATACACTATATTTTAAAGATATTTTTATAGAGACTTTATATGTGTTATGTTTTTTTTTGGGACATGAGTATTGATTCTCAACCACTATGTAATTTCATATAAGTAGTGATTCCTGATCCATAAATCACGGATGAATTTCTTAGTTAATCGTGAAATATGTTTTGAATTTATATATTGTTACATATTTCTATTTTATGTATTTATGGATCACAATTATTTCTGATGATCTAAAATCTTTATGCCATGCTATATGTTATGTTTTCAGTATTATCCTTTCATATTGTGTGTTATGACTTATGGCTATATTTTCAAGTTTCTTGATTATTTATTATGTTTCAAGGATATTATTGGTTTAATAAATTCATGCCATCCATGTTCATGTCTCTAACATATTTATTATATAATGGTTAATTATTTACATATAATTTATATTTTTATCCATTACTGTGTGTTTGAGATCACTCCTTTCTTTCATTCCCTCATTTCCCCATGAATTTATATGTAGGGATATGTCTATGAGAGACTCATTTGTGGAGAATTTTTTAGAATGAATTGTACTTTTTACTGGGTAATAAGATTTTCATGTAGCTAAAATACAAATATACTAAACCTTTTGATCCTAAGTGTTTATTTTAGTGTGGTGATGATATGTGTAATTATATAAAATGATTTATGTGTTTTTGGATAATCATAGCTGGTATCAAAGTTTGTGTAAATAATTTATTCTCATCACCAGATCTAGTAGTGTGGACCAAGGGTGCTTCACTTCAATCCTAGGCCCACACACCTAAAAATAATTTATTACAAGTATATAAAATAGAAATTTAAAATTACACATGAATGCATCATGGTAGATGACCTGGGATTTTGCTTGGGGTCCTTAAATAGAAATAATGTTAATCACTAAAAATTTATATTTTTTATGTTTTTTATAAAATAAACCAATGTAGGATAATAGTTTATAATCAACAAGAAAAATTATGATGTGAAAATCAATGTAGTTTGGATGAATTTTGTATATTCCTTGTGGATTTATAGTATTGAAGTTTCATTATCGTAATAAATGTGTTTTTAACTTCCTAAACCCCATCAAATTCTTAGACTTGAAACCTCTCATCTCAACATCTATCATTGTTATATTTTTTGAGAAGGAAGCACAATACAACCATATGTGCATTATCCCTTTAAATTTTAATTATTAATAGTGGTGGATGACACACCTCTCTTTAGTGTATGATTCCCCCAACAACCCAACTCAGCAGGCCTTATCAAGAAGAGAAGCTTTGTTGTTCCTTACTAGAAACCAAAAAACCACTCTTCTCTAAACTATCCATATATACCACATAAAGATAAAATATTAGATTAATATAATTTTAAAATTAAGGAGTAATAAATAAGAGATAAATAATAATTTTTTTGATTCAAAACACATATAAAAAATTAGAATAAGGGGGTTGGTTTCGAGAGGGGGGGGGGTCGGTGTGTTCAAAGGAGTAGGGGATCGCCCTCTATGCCTAATGTAAAGGGAACCAAAATATGAGGGTTTACTTATCATGAGGATGGTAAAAGATACATTTATAAACCCAAAATATAGTACAGTGGCTAACCTTAGGGTCTCTATATAAGAATCAGTGTTGAATTCCCTAGAAGTCTTCTCAGAAAACATTTTTTGTATTTAAAGATACTGAAAATATCAAACCATAACAGAAAAAATAATGATGAAAATCACATCACTAGATGGAGGATTGGAACAAAATTTAAAAATAAAAACCAAAAAAAGAATAATAAAATGAAGAAAAAATAGAGGTAAGAGGATCAGTAAGAGTAATTTCATATCCTAGTTCATTAACCCTTAGCAACACTTCATAGATCTTTAGAAGAATACCATCAACTCCTAATTTACATAATTCAGGAAAAAAATAAAATCTTGGTCTTTTCTTACTTAAATAATAAGCATGAAAAAATAAAAGTTCTTAAGTGGTCGATTGCTCCTCTAGAATGAAAAATTAAATACTCAGTAGACTCATTTTGGCCAAGAAATCTCATAAGATAGAATGGTAAAGTGGAGATCATTAGATCACACAACCAGGCTCAAAATTATTAGTTGATAAAATGAGAGAGGAAGGTGAAAATAATTGAGGTAAAATAGAAACAAATTGTTTTAGTGAAGATGTGTACTCTTACACACCCCCAGATCACTTTCAAAAAATATTAAGTGGAAAGAAGGAGTTGTGATGATCATCATGAAGTATGGATCTCTAGATAGCATTGAGCTTCACATCCGAAATCTAGACCCATGAATTATTTCTCTATTTATGGAGAATCATGATCACCAAACAGACCAAGGAAGAATGATGAGATGAAAATCACAATTTCACTAATTTTTTTTAAAGAAACATGATGATATTTATTGAGAAAGATCACTAATTAAACAAAGAAAAATATTGACTCAATGAAAATAAAATGGAAGCAAAAGAGGGGGAGTTTCCATCTCTAGGAATCGAGATGATTCTCATGCCCAAGGAAGCTGAAAAATAGAAGAGGATGAGATCCTCTTATTTGAAAAAACTAAATAAAAAATAAAAATGACATCCTAATAGGAATTAGATATCAATGGGGTGCTCAAGGACACCCCTTGTCCCCAACCCAATGTAAAATCTCAGTGAAAACAGTCTACCTACCAAATTATCTATGATCCCCTTGAATATGTTGTCCAATAACCATGATTAGTACCAATGATCACCATTGCCTTTGATCATCTGATCCTACCAGAGAACAGAAAATATGTTTAGTATAATGCATTAGTGATGTAAAAAATGAATATCTATTTTAATGGGCCCAGACATCGCAAGTTGATGTCTGATAAAATATATTTCATTTATGAAGATATATATACAAATATATATATATATATATTACTTAATTATATATGTAATTATTTATAAAATTATTATTATAAAAAATATATATCATATTTATTATTACTATTATTAAAGAAATAAACACTATTTAAAAACATAAATACTAATTAATATATGTACCTATATATGTTTATATACTAATTATTAATATATATTTATATGTACATAGATATATATATAATATAACCATTATTATTATCATATATATTAATATTATTATTATTATTATTATTATTTATTTTTTTCTTATCTCTTGTTTTCACTCCCTAGTGGTGGGAGTTTTCTCTAGGAGTTTCAAAACCTCTTTATTTCGATATTCGGGAGAAGGATTTATGAAGTGGTGGTCTCCATCTTCTTCAGGTGAAACATATACTTCAATTGGTAGTGTGGGTCGTGGTGGCTCGGGTGGTTTAGCTTTTCGATTTGGATTCAACCATCGAGGATGGGGTTCTTTGGCGCAGATTGGTGTATCAAGGTTCTTCAGATCCAGAGAGGATCTATGGTGCTGTTACCAGTGGAGAGAACCTCCAATCCAGGGGAGTGAAATCGATAGAAAAGAAAAAAATAAAAAACAATAATAATAATAATAATATTTACAATATATATATATGTGTGTGTGTGTGCATTTATATATATTATTAATAAGTATATAAACATATACATGTATATATATTAATTATTATATATGTTTGTAAATATTTATTTATTTTGTTAATAATACTAATAATAAATAAAATATAAATTTTTTAATAATAATAAGTTTATAAATATTTACATTTATTATTAAGTAATATATATATATATATATATATTATCGTATGTTAACAAGAAATGTCCTATCCCAAAAAAGTGGAATTCATTTTTTATATCTCCAATGTATCATGCTTAAATTTTATTTGTTATCTAGAAGGATCGGGTGACAGAAGGTGATGGTGATCGTGGGTACAGATCATGGGTATTGGACTACACATTCAAGGGGAGAAATTATCATTATTGGAGGTGGATATTTTCACAAATATTTTACTTTTGGTAGGGTATGAGTGTGTCCAAAAGTGCTGCATGGATATCTACTGTCGGTTATGGTTTTTGTTTTTTATGTTTAGTTTAGGTTTTCTGAATAAGATGAACTCCTCAACCTCTATTTTCCAGATTCCCTAGACATAGTAATAATCTCGATTCCTTTAGATGGGAAATCCCCATCTTCTGTTTTCATTTTATTTTCATTGATTCCCTATTTGTATTTCATTGTAATTTGTGTTCTATCTTTGTAATTATCATGGTGGTGATTCTTTAATTTTTTTAATAAAATTGAGAGGTTTGTCTATTTATTCTTCCTTCATTGGGGTTGTGATATCAATACTATAGAAATGGATATCTAATTCATGGGGAAAGATTCAGGTAGTGAAACTCAATGCTTCCTAGAGATATGTGCTTCATGATTATTGTCATTACTCCTTTCCTCTTATAGAGGTGACCTTGGGGTGTGCGAGAGAGTACTTCTACAATAGAGAATTTTTTTACAATTTTTACTCAATTATTTTCCCCTTACACTCTCATTTTATTGGCTAATAATTCTGAGTCTGGTTGTGTGATCTGATGATCTCCATTTGACCATTCTGACTTGGGAGATTTCTTGTATAGAATGATCATGTTGAGTACTTCATTTTTCATTCTAGAGAAGTGTTCGACCACTGAAGAAATTTGATTTTGTGTTCTAACTATTAATGTGATATAGGTGTCTGATCTAAGTCACTAGCCACATATTGAGTGATTTTAGAGTTGATGGTATTCTTTAGAAGGTCTATGAGGGCAGAAGAAGGTGGATCAAATTGGATTTGACCTTGTTCCTTCTGAATATTGTCTCTGTCTTTTCCCTTCCTTTTCTTGTTCTTCTGGTTGCTTCCTTTTTTTGGTTTTTCATTTCAATTTTTTTTCCTCTCCTCCCTCTATCTCTATGATTTTCATCATTTTTTTTACTAATTTGTTTTGATGTTTTCAATATATTTAAGAACACAATTTTTTTAAAGGCCATTGGAGAATTCAACATTGCTTCCTAGAGAGTGACCCCAAAGTTAACCATTTTTATATATTTTAGGTTTATAAATTATATTTGACTATCCTCATGATAATTACACCATCAAATTTTATCATCGTTATCAAAGATGGAGGTCAGGACCTCTTCTCCTTTAAACACACTAAACCCCGCTCTTCTCAAAATTGACCCCATTTCTACATATTTTTATATATAATAATATATAATATAATATAAAATGATATATATATATATATATATATATATAATTATATATGTAAATATAAAATATTATATATATATATATATTAAGTAGCTTTATTTTTATTATTTTTTATTTTCCTATATGTTTTCTTATATTTCATATTAAAATTATAATAATATTAATTTTTTAAATTTATCTTTTAATTTGTTTTAATTTTTTATATGAATGTTCATTAATTACATTCACGGAGCAAAATTGGTCAAGTATGTTGCACTCAAGTCACTGAAGGAGGAGGACTTACAGTGAAGACATGACATGTGGGACTGGGGGAGAAGATACTTAGCGGTGACTCTGAGCGTGCAATTAAATAGAAGAAAGGTTTTCATTTAAAAAATAATATCATCCATTCCAATGGGGATATTCATCCATATAATTATAGAACCATCTGAGGGATGATCAACACCATCATTCTCAATCATCCGATCATTCACCATCGATGCATACGATCACACACAATTGGTATAGATAGCCAAGCATGGGGTATGAAGCAGGATTTGAAATCAGCGTTGGAGGAGGGGAGAAACCTCTACATAGATTCTTGTTCACCTATTTCTTATTTTTTATATGCAATTTTTACTTCCCAAACATGTTTAGTTAATTATATTATGGGAATCAATCTTTAATGATCTAATTATCAATTTATCCATTGTATTAGTTAATATAATTATTTAGTGAAAATTTACATTCAACATTCTTTTCTATTTCCTATTATAATAATTTTTTCCTTCCTAAGAACATAATGGGGAGGGAAGCAAGTTCATTTCACATTGAATCATTGACCAAAGTATCAAAAATTGGAAAAGGTCAATGCATCTCTTCTATGTAATTAACAGATTAATTTTAAAGGTAAGATCAAAAGATCTAATCTAAAGACTATTCATCAAGTTGGAGAGGTTCGAAAAAGTGATAGCTCAACGAAACACCACCATTTATTAAGCACTGGATAATGGAATTAATTTTAGAAGAATACAAGACCATATTTTCATCAGTTCAAAACAACCCAAGGACTCTAATTCACCCATTTTTTCTACTTTCATTTTTTGGTTCTTCCTCACACAGCACTCCCATTTTCACTATTTCCTCTTTGTTTATGTTTTTTTTTTGGGTTTTTCTAAAAACAATTGTCACTATAACAATATATATGTGAGATATAAGGGGAAGATAATTGAAAATATTGAATGAAACCTAAAGAAAGAAAAAAATCATAAAAACTCCTATATTAATTCCTTAATAGGGAACCCTTCAAAATTGTAAAAAATTTAACTTTAAATAAATATTAATGTGATTATATTAGGTTTTCAAGTTTTTTAACCTACCTTATCGATGATATCCATGTTTAATAATATTCCTTGAATGATCATAGTTGGACCACTTCTAGGTTAGTCTCCCTGTTTCTTTATCTTTAAAAACAATTGTCTTTAGTACCTTTAACTCCTACAACCTATCTGTAAGAGTTGGTGTCCTAGAACCAAATATATGTACTTTGATTACATGAATATTTTATATATTCAAATATTAAACATATTATTACATATTTTTCATTGTTCTGAAGGACTATAGTGTAATAATGCCTTGGAATATTTTTCGCATTTACAAGGTCATTACAGTTCCCCTCTATGATGAGAAGATTGAAGTGCTATAACAATATTCATAAATATAGATATGTGGTTGGATGAAATACTATTATGGGAAACATTGTATATATACTATCAAGTGTCAGTACTCATAAGCAGATGAGACTTCTTCCCAAAAAGTTTGCACATCATAATCTCCAAGATGAGAGATTATGAGAACAGACCCGCCAGTAGGAATTCTGCATGTTTTGTTGTCATCGGATATTCCTATATATGAGAATGTGTAATGATCCTTAGAATACAATATTGTCATTAATATGTGTCATGACTTGCGCACTTTGATTTACTGATAAAAACCATCACGTAGACAATTATTAGGAATTAGGGTACATTGGGTGCATCACAAATGACACGTTATTAATGGATAAGTCAAGGAAAGATTTTTACCTCTCATTTATAGAAGTTTATATCTCATCCCTTTGATTGAAATAGAACCGTCACATGAAATTCCATGGCCATAGTGTAAACAAAGAGTTTATTTTAGGTAGTCAAAGAACTACATATCAAGCATAAAGGTTGATGACACTATCATGAAACCAGGTTGATGTGATATTGAGATAAATGGACTATATTACAAAGTGAGTGTTCGTATGTGGATGTTGTTGTTATGACTTTAAGTTCTTTCTCTTGGGTTCCTTGACCCACTTCTAGATAGTACTCTTGGACTTTAGGCAAGACCTCTTAAAGCCAATGAGAAAGAATCAAAGAAGGTCACACACACAAGTGTTTCCGGTGGTCTCGATTAAATTATATTTGAATTTAATTGATAAATATTATTATCAAGACATTGGAATAATTTTATTCAGGTTAAAAATATTGCATAAATTAAATGAATATTTATTCACGGGATTGTAAATAAAAATATATTTATTTATTTTATTGAACATTTAATAAATAATTATTTACTAGTTTGTAAATAAAATATTTATTTATGAGATAAATTATTTATTTATTTATTCGGGTGTTCAATAAATGGAAGTAGAGTTAGAGTGGACCAAGGTTAGTATGGTAGTAAAATAATTATTTTAAATATGGTAAATAATTATTTAACTAGTTGGAACAAAACAATATAATAATAATGTTGTTATAATAATGTGTCGTGAGATTTCATTTATGATTCCATTTTGCACAATTTGGCGCATCACAAATAATGAATCTGTTATTGTTATTATGTTGCATGGATTTTATTTATGGTTATGAATGTATTTAATTGTTGTTATTCAATCAAATATTATAACTAAATCCCCATGTAAATAAATAGATAGGCACATCTATTATTCCAGGTATGAGAAACCTGTTATGCAAGAGAAATTACAAGTCAGGAATTTTCTCTCGACTCCTCTCCTCTCTCCCTCTCAAGAACGAGAGATGTTCTCCAAGATCGAAGAACAGACGATCAAGATATATTGATGAAAGACATTTCCTTCACCACTATATCACCCTGAAAGCAATTGTCATCAATCGAAGACCATTGGATAATGTTTGGATAACTTCTAGTGGGATTCTGGTTTGGATCCTCGTATTCATAACAAGATAATTCAAAAGGGTCATCTTAGATGATCAACATCATCAGCGAAGAAAGTACTGAAGAACTAGGTATTTTATTTCTTCATAAATTAAATTTAAATTAATTATAAACATGATTTAAAAGAACCTCTATAAAGGTTTCAGGCCTCTTCCTTATTTATCTAAATCTTTGATTCTATTCTGTGTAGAATGGTGTCCATCATCGTATTGATTTCGGAATAATAATTGATCATGGTAAAAAATAAAGTTGGTCATCGATCCAACCACGCTTCCACTACACCCAGAACCTTGAAGTGGTATCAGAGGCAGGTCATCATAGTTTATTATTATTTAAATAATTCTTTGATGATTTACATTTTAATATTTTATTTTTTTCAATTCAAGTTTAATCGTTCTTGTAATATGGATTTTTAAATCTTTTCTCCCTCTTTTCGTTTCTCACAAATTTTACAGAAATGAATGATTTTTTGATTAAAATTAAATTAGAGAAATCATCAGGAGGCGCTAACGATTCTTCCCAGGTGACATGAATGTACACGTCATGTGTTCCTACTTACATTATGTGTTCTCTACTACACATGCTGTGTAAACCGGACTACACACCATGTAGTCATGTTCAGCGTATTAGGAGTATTTCGTCAATTACTCAAGCCGTGTGCATTTGTTACACACATTGTAGTTAATTATACACCACATACTGACCAGGATAGATAGGAACATGCTTACCGGATTACATTCCATGTGGCCCACAACACACTGTGTGTAGTTCATTCGGGTCAGGGGCTAAACCGTGCATCCTATACATGACTAAGCCGACCGGTAACCGTTTAATGCAGAGACAATAGGATGTTTAGCCCACTGTACATTCCTTGTACTTTGAAATTTCCCAAGTACGCTTCACATGCAGATTCTATAGGCATGTACTTCAGGAAAGATGATGAAGTAAGTACATTCCATATATTTGGAACTACACATTGTGTACTTTACCAAATGACACTGAATTAAAACTTTAATGTTTGTGTAATGTTCTGAACTACATACATGTATAAATCATACTCAAAGTTGTTACTATATGAATTGAAACATCTTTTATGCCATATTTAATAAGAGTAAAATATTATGTGAATATAATACATGATGGGTAGATTCCAATAGGTATTCACCAGGTTACCTCTAAGGTGCACTTATATACAAGGATGATAATCTCAAGTAAATTTAGAAAAGGATTAAGATAAAATAATTGATTAATTAAAGATAATAATTAATTGATTCGAGTGCAATTTGTCTTAATAAGAATGATTAAATTATTTAATTATAGTTTTATTAAATGTGTAACTCGTTGCATGTATGTGGGAGATCATGAGCTAGACCAAGACCTTTTTGTGTGATTGGTTTCCTTTTAATTTATTAATTAAATTAATTGTTGTCCAGTGTACCATTTCACCTTATTAATATGTAGGACCTAAATGACCATGGATTCTTTTATGTAAACCCCCTTTTACCCCTTTCCTGTGTGTGAGTTTAAAAATCATATATAATGGATGGAGCTCCCAAGATGGTAGTGGTGGTCCAAGTCAGGAACCGAGCTGAAACAAATCCAAGGAGATACAAAGGTGGATAGGTGGAAAGAGGTAAACATGAAGTTGTTTAACCTCTATATCAGGGTTAGTTTATCAAATGATAGATAAACAAGCCATTAGGAAAAATCTCAAGAACCTTCCCTTTACTTTATTTTATTTTTGTGATTTTCATGGTTTTTCATTATGGATGTGTTGTTGAAATAACATAATTATTAAACCAACAAGAATGCAAGATTGAACTAAAATAAAATAGGCTTGTGCATAAATATTATCAATAAATGGTTAATCACTTAAGTAAGTTCCACTTAATATTAACAATCATGTGATAAAAATAATAATGCAATTTACACATAAGATATAAAAAATCCCTCAACAAAATATTAAGTCAGACTAAGCCTTTTCTCACTTGATTAAGGGAAAGACTTCATAAAACTATGCTTTTGACCAACCCTTGTTGGGATACAAAATTTTATACAGGAAGCCCTTATGAATGGTTTAGGGTTGAATTGACCATATTACATCAAGAGGAGTAGTCATTTCAATACTTGGTGTAATATTGGAGGCAAGTGTCAAGGAAATCCAAGCCAGAATTTTAGGATTGGGGAGTCTACTCAATGGATCAAGGAGCTGTAAGACCACAGTTGGCAAAGACATGCCTACCAAAAAACCTTCAAATAGCTTGACCAGCCATTTTTGGGGTTATGAAAAGTGGAATATGGATCCTTTACACAATAATTCCATGACAACTAGATATACCAATTTCAATGGTGAGGGCCATTAGGACTTGATAAAATAGTAAGAGACTTAATAAAATAAATTTATTATTTCTCATAAAGAATTTTTATAAGGCCCCATCCTTAAACCTTACTTAATCTTGAGTTAATACAAGATTACACATTGAGGATCTTTTCAGGTGTAGAGTTTTGGAGAATTAGATCATAAAACTTTCATTACATTCCACATTTAAACAAAGTGGTTACATAAAGATAGTATTCATTTTTTCCCATCAACAGAAACATATTTAAAATAAAACATGGATTCTTTCTTGACACTTCCTTGACACTATCATCATATCATGTACCTTTCCCTTGACCTGTGAAAAACATTTCAAAAAACTTGGGATGAGAATAAAAAGCTCAATAAGGGATATAAAAATATGAAAGGAAACATGAGTTCATATATACATAATAATTAAATCATACTTTACCCATAAAACATAGGAACTTTAACATACCTCATCAAATCATGAATAAATCATAGAAATAATAAGACATAAAAGTTAACTTGAGTCATTCATAACATTCTTATGTAGGGAGTAACCCTCTTGGTTACGTTTGGAATACCCACCATATATTCCCTAAATCTCTTCGGAGAAACCTTAACATTTCACTCCTTCGCGTTACCCAATGCATTGGAGAGCTATATCAGTCTCACCTGCCCTTAGTTTATCACGGAACCACCCATCTTCATAACAATTCCCAAGAATCATAACATAATCTTATCACATAAAACATGCATAAAGGAAACATAACATTTCCACCTTTCAATAACAAGATATCAATACAACACATTGATATAAAAACATTATGAAAACCATTTTCAATACCAAAATAAAAGAAAAGTAAAACATGGTATTTATTTTTCTTTTAAAAAGATGGTATGGCTTATAGAGGAATCCGAAACTCAAATAATGGTCACGGCGGCAGAGAGGTCATTGTCGCCGCATACGTATGACAAAAACATTCCCTTTTTTCATTTAGTAAACGCTTCGTATAAAAAAGATTACTTTTGAATAAACATAAAATTTAAAGGGGTTTATACACCGTATAAAAGAAAGTTGTGTATAAAACAAAATATTCCTCAATGAAAGGAGATTGAGACGAAGTCCCATGCAAAGACGGTATCCTTGGATTAAGGATAAATCAGTTACATAATTATGTGTGATAAAAGAATACACGAAATATAAGTGGGTATTAAGGGTAAAACAATGAGAGGAAATTCACACATAATCATAGAATGACATATTCAAGGTGTACAAGTTTATCCCAAAGAATCAAAATTGGGTTACGAAGTTCCCTTGCAAAAATTCGACAGCCTAACGGCGTCACTTCAAAATTCAGAAAAAGAGTTGATGAGAGATAAAAAGGGTATCTCATCACTTGGACATAAAATTTACATCAATAAGGATATAGAAGAACATATCCCAACATAATATTATGTTAATTAAAAGACATAACAAAATAAGTCTTTTAAAAAGAGGAGGGTGAAAGGTTCCCTTACCGACATGGGTATCTTTCGAGACATGCACCTCGTGAAAGAAGGACAATACAACATTGATGTAAATACTCATAAATGAAATTATATTACACAATGAGTAAAATAATGGGCAGTACATACACCACTCAAAGGAAATTGTGGTAAATTTATCATAAATCTCATGGGAATAAAACTGATATGAAAAATCCCTTACGAAAACTCGGCAGCCTAACGACGCCACTTAAAACTTCCAAAATGGATTGATGAGAGAGAATAGGGTATCTAATCATATTAACACAAAGTTTACAGTAATAGTAATATAAAATAACATCCCAATAACAAGAAATATTAGCTTTAAAAGGAATGGCATAAAAGAGTGTACTTAAGAAGAAAGAGAGGAGTAGGATCCCTTACCTCAAGTCCGACTTGTCTTGTTCGTTTCTTTATATTTCTGAATAATAAACTTTGGTCAATTTATAATTGCCTAAGGACATCCTTTAAATATTATTATTCAGTTCATATCACATATTATAATGTTATAATAATTGTTTAATAATGTTAGTTCAAATCAGACGTTTTTGTCGATGTTTGGTACATGAGTCAAAAATGAACTTGTTTGAAAAATGATTGCCCATGTAGTTATAAGTGAATAATTTTCAGGATAGTATTAATGATTAAAATATCATATATATCCAGTACATATTCATTTTATACTATTCTATATCATTTGGAGATAAAAAATGAAAATCACCGTTCATGGAGATGGTAGGTCGTACGTACGCATGAACCCTACTTTCATTTTTTCCATATTAATGGAATTAAAAATAAATGATATATATATATATTATAATTCCAGTATAATATATATGTTATATAGGTCACATATGTTCATTAATTTTATTCTTTATACATTCCATGTATTGCATGTACGAGTCACATCACTTGAGGGGGCGGTAGTCCGCACTTCCTCATATGAAATTATCGCATTTACACAACATGAAAAGAATAAAGGTATGGTTTAAATATAAAATACAGAAGAATATAGTAAACATAAATACCATATATATCATATATAAAATACAGTGACATCATAATGGCCACCTTTAAAGGTGTTAAAAGAATATTGAACAATCATCGTTTCGTGAGGCAGAAAATCGCCAACCACAGAAATAGTATGTTCTTTAACCATTAGACAAAGGTATGTGTAAGTGTAGCTTGAATCCTTCTTATAAAAACATCCTAGTATATTGAAGATACTGTAGTTTTTACAAAATAAATGAATAAAAATATTTTAGGGGGTTGGAGAAGCAAAATAAAACAAAAGGACACAAGTGAAGACATTACCTTAAAATCTGGTAACTCCCTATGGTTTGAGCTCAAATGCTTCCTTGGGAAGACTTATTCCCAAAGTGATGCTTCAAGGAGTTATAGAGGGATGTGGAGAGACAAAATGTTCAGGGTTTGGTAGAGCCAAAGGCTTTGGAAGTGTGGGTAAGGAGGTAGAGGTGGGCGCCTTTTATAAGAGGAGAGGAGGGGCACTCTTGGAAAGTAAAGAAATGTTACTTTATTTTAGAATGATTTTCGGATTTTAATGGTCCCACATTGATTTTTTTCGAGGATAAGGTGATAAGGGTTCTAAATACACCCATCCAATAGGTTTTGGACATGTTTAGGTCTTAGATTTTACATTATCTTTCCATTTTATTTAAATCGTTAAATAATGAGGTCATCACTACATCATCATGATGTCACAAATATTTAATTTATTTAATGTCTAAAAATTATAAAAAAAATAATATTATGTAGGAAATATTTTTATCTTTCCAATTACTATTTATAGTAAAAATTATGACTTGTATAACCCCATGTAAAAATTGTTTTAGTAAAACATCTCATGTTTGTGTCATTTTTATTTTAACATTAAATAAAAAGGTATTTATGTCATTTTCCAACCAAAGTGGATCCACGGGGTCCCCAATTTGACCCATGGATTTTCTTGATCAGACATGAGACATCCAATAAGTTTAGGGCATGTGTAAAGTTCATTTCATATTATTAAAACATTATTTTTACCTTAAACTACACTAATTACCTCTAATCGCGATTAATAAACTTAAAAGTTACTATTCACCAAAAAAATATTTTAATCCCATTGAACCACATTTTACTTCTTAATTACAACCATGTATGTCGGATTTTTTGAAATTCAAAACACAAAGATGGCAAATTTTCATTTAAACAGAAAATCAGTTTTTATAAGTACCACTTAGTGGTTTCACTATTCATCAAAAATTGAAGTTTTTCAGAAAATTACCAAATATTCACCCTAAGCTACATTTGATATTCCAAATTCAAAAATGATGTCTATTTTAAAAAATTCAAAACATATAAATTTCATTAATTAATTTTATAATTAATTCCCGCTATCAAAACAAATAGCGTGTTTTTATGAAACAAAATGTATCAAAAGATTGACACTAGTTTAAGTCCGATTTCAAAGTGAAATTAATTCCAATTACCACTATTGGATTAAATGGTACAAATATATTCTAATTTCACTTTAAAAACAATTAAAAAGATAATCTAATCATATAAATAAATTAGATTAAAAAGAGGTTTTGAATTAAAATACAACATTTTTCACTATTCATTAAAAATTGAACTTTTTCGGAAAAATACCAAAAATTTGCACAAAGTAAATTTTTATGTCCCGATTATAAATAAGAATTTTATTTTGTCAAATATAACACATAAAATTTTCAAAAATTGGATTTAAAATAGGTTCTTCATCAAAAGGCGGTTAATCGTCCTTTTAAAGAATATTAGAATGTTTACGCTTAAAATTGGATTCATTCGCATTTTTAATCCTCTAACATTTATTGAAAAAAGTAAAAATATTTGAAAAACATATATAATTATTTGTAGTTAGTTATGTTCATTCCCTCCATTACAACGGCTAGGCGTTAACTACCATTTAAAATAATATTATTGTATTATTATAGTGCAACGTAAGATTCCCAAGAAACTCGTTGTTGCGTGTTGGGTACGCCATCGAGCATAGCGTCCCCTTTAAAGTCATATTAATATTTTATTCAAAAATATGGATAAATATAAAAATGTCATATTCTTTATTTACCTGGGGTGTTACATCTTTCCCCCCTTTTGGGAATTGCGTCCTCGCAATTTTAAAATTGAGCTTGGAAACATCCTTGAAAGTCCCACATCGGAACAAGAGTCGGTAAAACAATCACATTAAAATAAAGGATGATAAGTACAGAGGTCACCCGAGTTAACCCATACTAGGATTCCATGTTGGAAAACATGTACATGGAGGAGAAAACATAGGGTCATGTTCTAATGGATAGTGATAGAAAACATGTTTAGGAGAAAGTTAACCACAAGAAAATCACAAACTTGTGATGGGTTAAACGGTATTCGATTCCCCAGTAGGAAAAGTTAATAGAAAACATTTTTGTTTTAAGTTACTTTTTATTGAGGAATTTATTCATAAGGAAACATAATCACTTATCATGTTGACTTTTAACTTTTATTAGATTCCTTACACAAACTCATAGTTTCTCCAAAAGATGAGTATTTAGGAAGACTTGTTCACATTAAGAGTACTATAATCAACTTCTAGAGAATCACCTAATCCACAAAATAGAACTATATACTTCCCATGTCTTTAGACTTTAACCAAAACCAAAAGCAAAAAGGTTAGTACAAGATCAGATAATCCAGAAAAGGATAACCCTTTATAAAAAGAAAATTTATTCTTAATCTCGAAAATTTTTCCAACAAAACCCAAAGTTCAATGAGGACCATTCGATAAACAATTTGTCTATAAAATTATTCAAAGTAAACCAAACTAAGATTGAAACCCAAATATTTGAAGGATTTAGTCACATAGTCTTCCAAGTTAAATTGTAACATTTATCTCCAAACAACATCAGTTGCTCTTAATGTCTCGTATTGAAAAGTAATTAACCTAATCACATATCCTCCATGATAGGTTAATAAATTTCCATAGATAACCCAAAATCAAATTACTCTTAATTCATAAAATCATCTAACTAAAAAGAATTAGTCAAACTAACCAGGTACTTCACGTAGTCCAGTGGTAGGCGATAAATACCAATCGCACTTTGGTTGTGGGTTCGATTCCCGCAGCTTTGTCCGATGCGACGGGTTGTCACACGGTCTGCGTGTTGTCCTTTTTATAAAACTCCAAAAATAACCCTAACATGTTTTAACCTCAATAGTTTCCTTATACCTCTCATTTTCATCCAAATTCATTACGATCTCAACATCTTAATTCTTGAAGTCTTATTTCACCACCATAAGATAAAATAAAACGATTCCCAAAATGAATAACAACATACCTTTATCATGGAGTCCACTCGGTTTCATCGTAATCTTGTTCATGTAGGTAGACGTCCCATGCATTACCACAATGATTTATAGATCATTCAAAATCATTTGCTTCCTCCATCCAAATACACCTTGTACAACATGGGTCATATAGGTGTTCACAGTAAAACAGTTTTGGAAAATAATCATGTATGACATATAATTCCAAAACATCTGATAAAACATGATTTATTATAAAATAGTTGGACAGAATTTGAGTTGAAACTTTCTATTATTGGTCCTTTTAAAATACCATAAGTATGTGCTGAGATACTATATTTTAAAATCAAATATAAATAGGTTGTGCAAGGGTCTCCTTCCTCAGCACCATTTTTAAAATCATAATATGCTTCAAATTCTTGTGATAAGGTAAAATATTTGAAAATACCTTCATAATATTTACCTTTCTTGAAAATATGAGAATATTGTGAAAATAGTATTTGTCTAAAAACAACCCATGATCCATGATGATAACGAGGTATTTTTGAGGTGTTTGATATCTCAAACAACTTCTTGCAAGTGATTTGTATGCTAGAAAATGTTTCACAATCATCTGAACATGACTCTGCAATAATTATTGCAAGCATGTCATCAGGAAGACATAGGAATGTCATTTGATATCCTTATCCTTCCATTGGTAACCGACCTTACTTGACCAGAAAAAAGTTATAAAACAAGGATTTAACTGAAATAATAGATATAGGGACTAATCATGTGTCTAACAAAAACTCATAATCCCTAAAGTTGTCTAAACCGACCTTTGATACCAACTATAAGGACCCAGCCTTAAAACTTAATTAATCTTGATTTAATACAAGATTACACATTGAGGATCTTTTCAGGTTTAGAGTTTTAGAGAATTAGATCATAAAACTTGAATTGCATTCCACATTTAAACAAAGTGGTTACATAAAGATAGTATTCATTTTTTCCCATCAACAGAAACATATTTAAAATAAAACATGGATTCTTTCTTGACACTTCCTTGACACTATCATCTATCATGTACCTTTCCCTTGACCTGTGAAAAACATTTCAAAAAACTTGGGATGAGCATAAAAAGCTCAGTAAGGGATATAAAAATATGTAAAGGAAACATGAGTTCATATATACATAAGAATGAAATCATACTTTACCCATAAAACATAGGCACTTTAACATACCTCATCAAATCATGAATAAATCATAGAAATCATAAGACATAAAAGGTAACTTGAGGCATTCATAACATTCTTATGTAGGGAGTAACCCTCTTGGTTACGTTTGGAATACCCACCACAGTATATTCCCTAAATCTCTTCGGAGAAACCTTAACGTTTCACTCCTTCGCGTTACCCAATGCATTGGAGATCTATATCGGGCTCACCCGCCCTTAGTTTATCACGGAACCACCCGTCTTCATAACAATGCCCAAGAACCATAACATAATCTTATCACATAAAACATGCATAAAGGAAACATAACATTTCCACCTTTCAATAACAAGATATAAATACAACACATTGATATAAAAACATTATGAAAACCATTTTCAATACCAAAAGAAAAGAAAAGTATAACATGGTATTTATTTTTCTTTTAAAAAGAAGGTATGGCTTGTAGAGGAAGCCGAAACTCAAATAATGGTCATGGCGGTAGAGAAGTCGTTGTCGCCGCATACGTATGACAAAAACATTCCCTTTTGTCATTTAGTAAACGCTTCGTATAAAAAATATTCCTTTAGAATAAATGTAAAATTCAAATGGGTTTATACACCGTATAAAAGAAAGTTGTGTATAAAATAAAATATGCCTCAATGAAAGGAGATTGAGACAAAGTCCCATGCAAAGACGGTATCCTTGGATTAAGGATAAATCAGTTACATGATTATGTGTGACAAACGAATACATGAAATATAAGTGGGTATTAAGTGTAAAACAATCAGAGGAAATTCACACATAATCATAGAATGACATATTCAAGGTGTACAAGTTTATCCCAAAGAATCAGAATTGGGTTACGAAGTTCCCTTGCAAAAATTAGACAGCCTAACGGCGTCACTTCAAAATTCAGAAAAAGAGTTGATGAGAGATAAAAAGGGTATCTCATCACATGGACATAAAATTTACATCAATAAGGATATAGAAGAACATATCCCAACATAATATTATGTGAATTAAAATACATAAAAAAAGAAGTCTTTTAAAAAGAGGAGGGTGAAAGGTTCCCTTACCGACATGGGTATCTTTCGAGACATGCACCTCGTGAAAAAAGAACAATACAACATTGATGTAAATACTCATAAATGAAATTATATTACATAATGAGTAAAATAATGGGCAGTACATACACCAATCAAAGGAAATTGTGGCAAATGTAGCATAAATCTCACGGGAATAAAAGTGATATGAAAAATCCCTTACGAAAACTCGGCAGCCTAACGGCGCCACTTAAAACTTCCAAAATGTATTGATGAGAGAGAATAGGGTCTCTAATCATATTAACACAAAGTTTACAGTAAGATTAATATAAAAGAACACCCCAATAACAATAAATATGAGCTTTAAAAGGAATGACATAAAAGAGTGTACTTATGAAGAAAGAGAGGAGTAGGTTCCCTTACCTCAATTCTGACTTGTCGTGTTCGTTTCTTTATATTCCTGAATAATAAACTTTGGTCAATATATAATTTCCTAAGTACCTCATTTAAAGATTATTATTCAGTTCATATCACATATTATAATGTTATAATAATTGTTTAATAATGTTAGTTCAAATCAGACATTTTTGCCGATGTTTGGTACATGAGTCAAAAATGAACTTGTTTGAAAAATGATTTCCCATGTAGTTATAAGTAAATAATTTTCAGAGTATTATTAATGATTAAAATATAATATATATCCAGTACATATTCATTTTATACTATTCCATATCATTTGGATATAATAAAAAAAAGCACCGTTCATGGAGACGGTAGGCCGTACGTACGCATGAACGCTACTTTCATTTTTTTTGTCATATTAATGGAATTAAAAATAAATGATATATATATATATATTATAATTCCAGTATAATATATATGTTATATAGGTCACATATGTTCATTAATTTCATTCTTTATACATTCCATGTATTGCATGTATGAGTCACATCACTTGAGGGGGCGGTAGTCCACACTTCCTCATATGAAATTATCGCATTTACACAACATGAAAAGAATAAATGTATGGTTTAAATATAAAATACAGAAGAATATAGTAAACATAAATACCATATATATCATATATAAAATATATTGACATCATAATGGCCACCTTTAAATGTGTTAAAAGAATATTGAACAATCATCGTTTTGTGAGGCAGAAAATCGCCAACCACAGAAACAGTATGTTCTTTAACCATTAGACGAAGGTGTGTGTAAGTGTAGCTCGAATACTTCTTATAAAAACATCCTATTATATTGAAGATACTGTATTTGTTACAAAATAAATGAATAAAAAGTGTTTAGGGGGTTGGAGAAGAAAAATAAAACAAAAGGACACAAGTGAAGACATTACCTTAAAATCGGGTAACTCCCTATGGTTTGAGCTCAAAGGCTTCCTTGGGAAGACTTCTACCCAAAGTGAGGATTCAAGGAGTTATATAGGGATGTGTAGAGACAAACTGGGAAGGTTTTGGCCGAGCCAAAGGCTTTGGAAGTGTGGGTAAGAAGGTAGAGGTGGGGGCCTTTTATAAGAGGAGAGGAGGGGAACTCTTGGAAAGTAAAGAAATGTTACTTTATTTTAGAATGAGTTTCAGATTTTAATGGTCCCACATTGTTGTGTTTCGAGGATAAGGTGATAAGGGTTATAAATCCACCAATACAATAGGTTTTGGACATGTGTAGGTCTTAGATTTTACATTATCTTTCCATTTTATTTAAATCGTTAAATAATGAGGTCATCACTGCATCATCATGATTTCATAAATAATTTAATTTATTTAATGACTAAAAATTATAAAAAAAAATACTATGATGTAGGAAATATTTTTAGATTTACAATGAATATTAATAGTCAAAAATCTGACTTGTATAACCCCATGTAAAAATTGTTTTAGTAAAACATCTCATGTTTGTGTCATTTTTATTTTACCATTAAATAAAAAGATATTTATGTCATTTTCCAACCAAAGTGGCTCCATGGGGTCCCCAAGTTGACCCATGGATTTTATTGGTCGTCCATGAGACATCCAATAAGGGTAGGCCATGTGTATAGTTCATTTCATATTATTAAAACATTATTTTTACCTTAAACTACACTATTTACCTCTAATCGCGATTAATAAACTTAAAAGTTACTATTCACCAAAAAAATATTTTAATCCCATTGAACCACATTTTACTTCTTAATGACAACCATGTATGTCGGATTTTTTAAAATTCAAAACACAAAGATGGAAAATTTTCATTTAAACGGAAAATCAGTTTTTATAAGTACTACTTAGTGGTTTCACTATTCATTAAAAATTGAAGTTTTTCAGAAAATTACCAAAAATTCACCCTAAGCTACATTTGATATTCAGAATTCAAAAATGATGTCTATTTTACAAAATTAAAAACATATAAGTTGCATTAATTAATTTAATAATTAATTCCCACTGTCAAAACAAATAACGTGTTTTTATGAAACAAAATGTATCAAAAGATTGACACTAGTTTAAGTCTGATTTCAAAGTGAAATTAATTCCAATGACCACTATTTTATTAAATGGTAAAAATATATTCTAATTTCACTTTAAAACTAATTCAAAAGATAATCTAATCATATAAATAAATTAGATTAAAAAGAGGTTTTGAATTAAAATACAACATTTTTCACTATTCATTAAAAAATGAACTTTTTCGGAAAAATACCAAAAATTTACAAAAAGTAAATTTTGATTTCCTGATTCTAAAGAAGAATTTTATTTTGTCAAATATAACACATAAAATTGTCAAAAAGTGGATTTAAAATAGGTTCGCCATCAAAAGGCGGTTAATCGACCTTTTAAAGAATATTAGAATGTTTACGCTTAAAATTGGATTCATTCGCATTTTTAATCCTCTAACATTTATTGTAAAAAGTAAAAATATTTGACAAACATATATAATCATTTGTAGTTAGTTCTGTTCATTCCCGCTATTACAATAGCTAGGCGTTAACTACCATTTAAAATAATATTATTTTATTATTAGAGTGCAACGTAAGATTCCCAAGAAACTCGTTGTTGCGTGTTGGGTACGCCATCGAGTATAGCGTCCCATTAAAATTCATATTAATATTTTATTCAAAAATATGGATAAATATAAAAATGTCATATTCTTTATTTACCTGGGGTGTTACAATTTTCTAATCATTTTCTCTTTCAATTGTAGAATAAAATGACCAAGCTCATCAACCACACTATACATGAGATGAATTATTGAAAATGACAACATCCTCGCTGATAGTAAATTCTAGGAATGGTTTAGACGATGTCGGTTTATTCTACTCCATGAACATAAGTCTTATATGTTGTAGTCAGAATTACCTTATCCTCCTGCCCAAGAGGTGCATGATGAAGAGTTCTTGGTCTATGAGAAACATATGAACGACAAAGTGGACATTCAATGTTTGATTCAATCATCAATGTCTAGTGAGATCATAATGTTTCACAATAACATAGATTTATATAGCATGCTCAAGCACCTACATGGAATTTATTATGATAGAGAAAGACAAGAATAGTTTGAGATCTCTAAGTCACTCATTCATAGTATGATTGGAGAGGGATCCCCAACTGGGCCTCACGTCTCCAAGCTAATTGTCTACATTGAGCACCTATAGGTTCTAGGGTTTAAACTTCCTGAAGATCAGGGTACCAATATCATTCTTGCATAACTCTCTCGTAGATTCTCCAGCTTTTTTGTTAGTTTTAACATAAACAACATTGTGAAGTCTCTATCTAGTCTTCTTTTCCTCAGTCTCCAAGTGGAAAAAGATAGGAATCCAAAAATCCTTCTGTCCATATGGTGAATAAGATAAAAGGGAAGGTGAAGAGTTTTAATCCCAAAGCATCTTCACTCCCTTCCATTAAAAGGAAGATCAAATGGGAGGAAAGATAATATGAATATATTTATTTTTCATGTCGAAAGAAGGGCCACTAGAAGAAGAACTGCACCTAGCATAAGAAGCAAGGGAAAGCTTCAGGTGTGTTTGTTATGGAATGCAATATATTTGTTTCTACAAATTGGGTATTAGATATAGGTTGTGGTAATAACACATGTATCCCAAAATAGGAACCAATTAGATTCAGGAATATTGACTGAGGGGAGGAAGATCTATGAACAGCCAATGGAGTCAAACTTGGTATTGTATCTATTAGAGACTACCACCTCATTTTTCCAAATGGGATGATCTTGGTGTCATAGGGTTTTTATTATGTGTTGTCTATTACTAAAATCATTATTTCTATATCCATATTAGATATATATGGATTTGTTTTCATGTTTGGAAGTGAATGTCACTTATTTTACAAATATAGCATTTATTTTCATAGGGAATATTTATAAAATGGTATTTACATGTTGGATTACAAAAACCATGTGATGGAAATGGATAACAAAGATACTTCGCATGACTCATACCACACTCAACTTTGCATCACTAGCTAGGTCATGTAAATGAGAAATTCTTGACAATGTTACATCAGGATGGATATTTATATTATTTCAAACTAAAACCACAAGGAATATGTCAATCATGTTTACAAGGAAGACTATCATAGCTCTATTTAGTGGGAAAGGTGAAATAGATAAGGAGATTCTTGAGTTGGTTCATACTGATGTGTATGGACCATTTCCAGTTGAAGCAAGGGGAGGGTACTCATGATTCATAAATTTTATTGATGATTATAGTATATATGGATATATCTAACTAATGAGGTATAAGTTAGATTTTTTTGATATGTATAAATAATACAATAATGAAGTTGAGAACCCTCTTGGTAAGAAGATTAAGAAACTCTGCTCAGACCGAGGTGCAGAATATCATAATAAAGACTTCATTGATTACTTACTGGAGAAAGGGATCCTATCCCAACTCACTCCACCTTACATGATCCATTGGAATGGTTTGAGATAAAGGAGGAACCAAACCTTATTGGACATGGTGATATCAATGGTGATTCATACAAGTCATCCATTATCCTTTTGGAGATATTCATTACAAACAACAACGCACATACTAAACCAAGTAACATAAAAATCAATAAATTGTATTCCATACAAATTCTGGAGTAGAAAAAAAGAAATGTTATCAAATTTACATGTTTTTGGAAGTGAATCATTTGTTAAGGACTCTTTAGGTAACAAACTTTCACCCTGAGGAAAAATGTGTACTTTTATAGGATACCCCAAGGAAACAAGGGGATATTACCTATAAAACCCCTCAGAAAAAATGTTATAATGGAAAGACACACCATATTCCTTGAGAGGGAGAACATCTAAAAAAAGGATATTGGGAGAGAGATAGACTTTGATGAAGTCAAGGCTCAAGTTAAACAAGATTTAGTATAGGAATAGATTGCACAAATCCCTATAGAAGAAAGAAATATTACAGAGAGACAATAACTACATTGGAGTACAAGAGAGGTTAGAGAAATATAATGGTACAATTTTCGAGTTATCGAGGATGGTGACTCATTATTAGTTGATAATAATGATCCCATAACCTATAAGGAATAAGTAAGTTTCATAGATATTTCTATGTGGCAAGAAGCTATTAATTATAAAATAGATTCCATGTACCAAAACCAAGTCTTAATTTTGGTAAATCCTCTCGTTGGTGTAAATCCTGTTGGTTGAAAATGGGTATTCATGATGAAACTGTACATGGAAGGACAATTTGGTACCTATAAGGCACGACTGGTAGTAAAAGTATTCAAGAAGCGTCAAGGAATTAACTACAAAAAACCTTTTCTCTGGTTGCAATGATAAAATACATCCGAATTCTATTGGCCATTGCTACTTACCATGAATATGAGATTTGGAAAATGGGTGTAAAGACAGTCTTCCTTAATGGGAACCTTCAGTAGGATTTCAACATGAAAAAACATGAAGGGTTTATGACTCCAAAGGATACCAATAATGTATGCAAGTTGTAGAAATCCATTTATGGATTAATGCAAGAATCCAGTTCATAGAACATTTGTTTTGATAAATCCATAATGGAAGTTGGTTTTATCAAGAATGAATGAGATCCTTGTATCTAAAAATGGTTTAGTGGGAGTGCAGTCATTTTCCTAATAGTATATTTTGCTGAAATATTACATATTGGGAACGAGATGCCAATCTTATAGTCTATTAAGGAATGGTTGAATCAATTATTCTCCATGAACGACTTGGGTGAGGAAACATATATTCTTGGGATCAAGATCCATTATGATAGATCTAAAGGATTTTTGGGCCTAAGTAAAAGTACATACATTGAAACGATATTGAAGATATTCAGTGTGGAACAATCCTAGAGGGGATTGTTACCAGCATCACATGGAATTTTTATTTCCAAGAAAATGTGTCCTCAGACACATGAGGAAAGAAATGGAATGGAAAGGACTCCATACGCATCAACGATTGGGTCAAACATGTATGTCATGTTGTATACTAGGTTGGATGTCGCCTATTCATTGAATATGGTAGGTAGATATCAAGCTGACCCAGGTGACCACTATTGTATAGCAGTCAAGGTTGTCCTAAAGTATATGAGGCATACTAATGATATTTTCTTGGTTTATAGAGGATATGAAGAACTAGTCATCAGAGGATATGTAGATTCTAGTTTCCAGACTAATCAATATTACCTGAAGTCAAAAATAGGATACATCTTCACTTTCAATGGGTGCAGTGAGCTGGAAGAGCTCAAAGTAGAGTGTGGTCGCATATTCTACAACATAGTCCAAGTATATATTAGATTATGGGGCAGTTAAAGAATCATTTTGGATGCGAAGATTTTTCCAGGAGATGGATTTGATACCTATCTATAAAGATCCTATCACATTGTATTGTGATAATACTACTGCAGTGGCTCTCGAAAAAGATCCAAGGTCACATCAGTGGACAAAGTATATACTTAGAAAGTATCATCTCTTGAGGGACTTTTCTCAGAGAGATGAAGTTGTAGTGAGTAGTATTTCCATGGAAGACAACATTGGGGACCCCTTTACAAAATTCTTAACTCAATAGAAACATGATCATCATGTGAGGTCTAGTGGACTGAAATTAGTAGGTAGTTGGCTCTAGTCCATGTGGGAGTTTATAAGATTTGGTGTCCTAGAACCAACTGTTTTTATGTTGATTACATTAATATTTAAGATATTTAAATATTAAACATCTTATTACATATTTTTCATTGTTCTGCATGACTATAATAATAATGTCTTGGAATATTTGTTGCATTGACAAGGTCGTAGAATTTCCTCACTATGATGAGAACCTTGATTTTCTATAACAATATTCTTAAATATAGTTCTACAGTTGGATGACATACTATGTTGGGACACATAGTATATAGACTATCAGGTTCATGTACTCGTAACCAGATGAGACTTATTCTCAGGAAGTTCTCACTTGATAATCCCCAAGATGGGAGATTATGAGAACATACCCACCAGAAATAATTCCACATGTTTTGGTGGAATCAGATATTCCTATCTGGGAGAATGTGTAATGGTCATTAGACATTATGATTATCATTAATACCTGTCATGACTCATACACTTTTATTTACTAATGAAAACTGTCATACAGACATTTGGAAGGAAGTAGGGTACATTGGGTACATCATGAATGACAAGATATTAATGGATAATTCAAGAAAGGATTTGTCCCTTCCATTTGTATAAGATGATATATTGGCCCTTTGATTGAAATAGAACTATCACGTGAAATTCCATGTCCATGGTGTAAACGATGAGTTAATTTTAGGTAGTCAAAGAATGACATATCAAGTATAAAGGTTGATGACACTATCATGAAACCATCTTGATGAGATATTGAGATAAAGGGACTATATTACACAGTGAGAGTTCATATGTGGATATCATTTTTTCAACTTTAAGTTCTTTCTCTTGGATGCCTTGACCCATTTCTAGATATTACTCTTGGAATTTAGGCAAGTCCGCGTAATTCCAATGAGAAAGAATCCTAAAGGGTTACAGACTAGGTGTTCCTGGTGGTCTCGATTAAATTCTATTTGAATTTAATTAATAAATATTATTTTCAAGACAGTGGAATAATTTTATTCAAGTTAAAATGATTAGATAAATTAAAGAAATATTTATTCATGGGATTGTGAATAAAAATATATTTATTTATTTTATTTAACATTTAATAAATATCTATTTTCTAGTTTGTAAATAAAATATTTATTTAAGAGAATAATTTATTTACATATTTATTAGAGTGTCTAATAAATTGAATTGGAGTTTGAGCAGACCAAGGTTGGTCCGGTAGTAAAATAATTATTAGCAAGATGGTAAATAATTATTTAACTAGTTGGCACAAAACTAAATAATAATAAAGCTGTTATAATTATGTGGCACGAGACTTCATTTACGAACCCATTTTTCACAAGTTGGAACACCACAAAGAATTGTGTGGTTATTGTTATTATGTTGCGTGAGTTTTCACTAAGGTTATGAATGTATTTAATTGTTGTTATCCAATTGAATATTATAACTAAATCTTTATGTCAATAAATAAACAGGTACGTCTATTATGCCAGATACGGGAAACCTGTGATACAAGAGTAATTCCAAGTCAAGAATTTTCTCTCAACTTTTCTCCTATATCCCTCTCATGAATGACAGACATTCTTCAAGATCGAAGAATATGAGATCAAGATTGATCAATTCAAGGAATTCTCTTGGTCGCGCTAGCACTTGTAAGGTGAGTGGCATCAATCAGAGACCATTGAAGCACATGTGGATCATCACTAGAGGGATTCTGGTTTGGATCCTCTCAAGCACAATGAGAAAATATGAAAGGTTCATCTTGGATGATCAACATTATCAATGAATGTATAGAAGAACTAGGAATTTTTTTATTCAGAAATTAAATTTAAATTAATTATAAACATGATGTGCAAGATCCTCTCTAAAGGTTTAGGTCCTCTTATTTCTTTATCTAAATATTTGATTATATTCTATGGATACTGGCATTAATTTTCATATTTATCCCAGAATAATCATTGATAATGGTAAAAATTAAAGTAGGGCACTGGCCCAACTGTGCTTCCACTACGCCCGGAACCTTCACTCTCAAGATACATTTTCATTATACATGTGGAACATGGAGGTTCATAATGTAACGTAATTTATTTTTATAGATAATATGATGAGAATATTCTTTGATTTTAGAGAGTTGCGTACAAGGATTCTATGATTCATATTGATCAATCCCATGGCCTTTATTGATCTTTAGTAGGTTTCTAAAGAGATTAATATTATTGATACATTGTTTGAGTAATGGTATGATTTTCATATAATTTGAAGTTTGTGGGAATTTTTTTCAGGAAAATATTATCCTTAGAGTATGGTTGTTAAATGGATATTTCATAGAACATTGTAATTTAGTGAAGATCCCACTAAAATTAATCTCATTTAGGCATTGGATTGTGAGAGGTTATCTAATGTGAGTGAAATTCCCATGGATTTTACCTTATACAGTATACAAGGATTGGTCTCATTATTACTTGTGTATTTGAGATGGTATTTTAATTTCTTAAAATGTCATTTACACAACAAAATTTGAAGAAAATTTTGTATTGGACATGTGATTTTGACTTCAGTAGAGCATTGTTTGAATTAATATAATGTGTGACTGGGTCATTCAATGTTTACTGGATGTAGTCCCTAACATACCATGTTTAATCATCCAATATTTATAATTATTCTAAAATAATTATTGGTATAGTCCTATTAATATTCCATAGATATGAAATAACCTAACACAACCATTGAATATTTCAATTTAATTAGGCATTTTTCTTTTGATGGAGGTACTCTTGGTATCACTTGACTTCTAGTATTAATATGAAACAGTGCATCCTATGGTCATATGAATCTTATGAATATCTTGGTTGGATTGATTTAATTTAATTTTATTATTGTTTAATTTCATGAAGGTTCCCTTGTTCATATTTATTCCCATGCGAGCCACTACTTTGCTAGTTTAATCAGACGTTGTCAATCTGAATTGCCTTTTAAAATGTCATAACAAAATCTTTCACCTAAGGTTAGATAAAAAATCCATTTTAAGTGTAGTATTATTCAAAATTAATTCCATAATATATAAATTAATTAAAATTATGAATTTATCCTATTTTCATATTTAATTACAAATTGACAAAAAAGGAAAAGGTGATAATTTCCCTAAAATAATGTAAATATGGGGGAATATTTGAAGTGAAAACAAATAAAAATTTCAATATATTTTCATTTTATCACTCCCCCATACTTAATATATTAAAATACCAAAAAATATCTACACTTTAAGCCAAACTCAAACCAATGAAATACAAAGTATCATTGAACTCTCCTTTTCCACCATATTCTCATCTAACTTATTTTATGAATTTAATTATATTATTAACATGCCTAAAACCTTGCTAGTAACTGCATCTCCCTCAATTAATATTGTACGTCTATAATGAATTCCTATTCTTGATGTCTTAAAAACATTTATTAAGCTTGTAATGTGAATAGATAACCACTTAAAGTGAAAGTTTTAATAAATATTTCATGTTTTTTGGGGATTAATGTTGGTAGTTTAATGTAAAAAATAAAATTATTTAAAGAATATTTTGAATCTCTGAAGGTTCAATGTGTGAAATTATAATAAAGAAATTAAAATTATCTCCTCCTTTTCATCCCTCAAATTCATCACCAAATATAATATTTTCATCCTCCCTTTAAATGGTAAGTCATATATCAAAAAAAAGAATAATGTTTAATTATCCTCTTGTATTGATATATATATATATATATATATATATATATATATATATATTTCATGTATAAAGGGATGAAAAGTGCATGTAATTAATGATTGATGTCAATCCATGCCCCATTTTATTTATGGTTAGGGTCATGAATAATCCGATAAACATGATAAGATAATTCAATCCACTCTCCATTTCTATTTTTACATACAATTTTTCATTTTTAGTGACAGAGAGGGAACAAATTAATTTCAAGGATTATTCGGACTTATTTTCCATTATAAATGGGAACAATACCCTTACCTCAACCCAAATATACATCTCTATAAAACATTACTCCCATGAACCTCATCAAAACTTGTCCTAAATTTAAAAACATTCATTAAAACATCTTGTTATGGATAATAAGGGATTTTGTTTTTAATATCACTCCTCAATGGTCATTCATGGTCTATATACTAATTAAAATAAAGGAAGTATGGATAAAAGGTATGATTGAAATGAGTATAACAAAGGAGATTTGAATTTTAAAAATTTCCATTATCATTTTAAGCACACCTGAACTTATACAATTTTGAATAATTCCACAATGAATGTTTTAGATTTTGAAACATATCCCAAGAATGTAACAAATAAATAAATTTTATAAAATGATAAAAGGTTTAGAAACCTATTAGGTTGGGAAAGTTTTTCATTATACAATGGGGTGTATTCCTGGACATTTCTAACAGATTGAAAATTATTTAAGTGATGAAAATTAATTAGGGATTAAAAATATATTATGAATCATGTGAGTTTTATATTTTAAAATTCATAAACACTTTCACAGTTAAGTCAATGGTCCAAAAATGACAAAATTTTCCAATAGAAATTAATTCTTACATTAAAATAATGATAAAGAAAAAACCAAAAAACAAACCCTAATTTATTTTAGCTCACTCTCTCTTACACAATTTTATTATGAATTATTTTTACTTTTGTTTAATCTAAATTTTGTATCTTTTAAGAAGATTATGATTAATAATACTAAAAACATTAGAGTGAAACAACTTGTATTTTTTAGATTGGAAACATTTTTATGATCATAAATTGATTCTAAATGGTTCAAAATCTTTTGGACTATATGAAAACCAATAAAAATTAACCAACACATTATTAAACAAACTAAGAAAATTTTAATAGATAATGGAAGAGAGTATTGGTTTAATCCCCCAAGTGGGTACAAGGTTTTTAATTCCATCAGTTCAATAGTTTCATCTGTTATCCCTGGTCTGAAGGGGGGTTGAGATTCTTTACCCAAAATCAAAACATATGTGTGGTCCTATTAGTTATAAATACTTACTTATTAGAAATAAACATTTTTTAATTGGTGTGTATATCCACCTGTTGTCCAGTGAAATGTGGATCACAAAATTGGGGGTATAAGAATGAAGTATGGGTCCTCTTCTGCCTCGACCAAAACTCTTGTTGTTTCCTTATCCATCACCTGCTTCACGTGTGATTCATAAAAATTTTCATTACAGGTAGATTTATTGAAAATTTCAATTTTAATGAAATCAAAATAAGAACAATTCATATTAAAAATATCCCCCTCATGTATAGCATCTTGTATTTCATTTTCTTTATATAGTGTTTTTGGGATTTGATCCTATTCATATTCTAAAACCAACTTCTCATAAAATATAGTTATTTTTTATTCTATATTATCACTTTAAACCTCCTAAAAGTACTATAATATTATTTTCAAATCAAATATTTTTGTAAAGGGTAGTTAATTTTAAATTTAGTATCTAGAAATACAGAATTTAATAAATTTGAGTATGAATTCCTCCCTTTGAGTATATCAACTGTCATGTATAGCTCAAGAAGTTCCTCCTAAAATATGGTGAGTACTAATATATGTTTTTTCAATATGTTATCCTTCATCTAAAAAAGGAACTTATTTTTAAAATTCACATCGAGAATATGTGACTTATGGTTCAACTTTTACTTCATGTTCCAATTCATATATTTACATTTTGTCGTTTAATTGAAACAATCCATATCAAATTCTATCTTTATACTACACATAGGAGTACAAAATATGATCTTAATATTGGTATAAGAATTTATTTACCAATATTTTAATTTAATCACATACAGCTAGTTGGGATGTTTTTATAAAATCAATATCATTTTTTTAGTTTTTTTTAAATAGAGGAATGAATTTACAAAATAGGTGAAAACATAGTGAAGTGAATATCTTGGATCCCAAAAAATGGGGAAAACTTTGATAGGATATCTCTCATGGGCTTTCAAACAGAAATTTAAAATCCCATATGAATTCATATTTGGAGATGACATAAGCTCTTACATGAGGATCCTTGAAAACACTCAATGTTAATCAGCACATATTTAAAAAAATTAGTGTTTTTTATAAATGATATGAAAATAGGATAATGGGGTATGAACAATATGAAGATATTTTATATGAAATCCAATAAAATTAAGGTTCATTCTTGTTATCCTCATAAGTTTTTCTCTCTCTTCTTAAACCCAAATCAATAGTTGGAGTCCAAACCACTCCTCGAACTATCTATTGGAGATCACATTTTGGAAAAGACAATATAATAAAATTTTAAATACATGTTACCCTCATTTTTTTCCTATGACCATTGGTTGAAAACACACCCATATCATGTGAAAGGATCCCCAACAACCCAACCATGGAGGCATTACCAAAAATAGAAGCTCCACCACTCATGGTTCGAAATTACCAAACCACTCTTCTCCAAACTACCCATATGAATCACATGAAGGTTAGCATAGAAAATGGAAACAATGAAACTACTATAGTGGAAAAGGAAATAGAATGTGGAATAAGAGATTTAGAATGAAAACCCCTAATTCAAAATCATTAAACAATACACACCCACATATCATAATTAAAATATAAATAATAATAAAGAAATATATTTGGATTCAACTATGCTACACTAGTTTATTCCAATTGGGGAACCTACATAGTGGTTAATTCACTATAACCATGGATATGAAAGAGATACAATGAATTTAACATAACACACAAAATAAAAAAATTATAATGAAGAAAAATTATAAAAACTACTACACCAATAAATTTTTGGAGAACCCCTAAAAAAGTGGAAGAGTTACTTTTAAATATATATAAAAGTGATTACCAAGGGTTCTCTATATTTTCCACTTTCTTTATTGGTCATATCTGTATATAATAATATTCTTCTGATGATTACATGTATACCTATTTTATTTTCTTTTCCCATATTCTTTAATATTTTTCCATCTTTATTTTTAGTGCCTCCAACTCTGATGATATCTATAGATAACTTTTCCTTTGATTCATGTCATATGGATGTTTATATTGAACTATATATGATTTTAACATGAATAAGATTTAGAATATCCTTTATTTGTTAGTAATTGTATAAATAGATTCCACATTACACTTGGATCAATCCCACGACATTTATTGACCTTTAGTAGGGTTCCCAAATGAACTACAATTTTCTTGAAACATTTTTTGAGTGTTGAAATGATTTTCATATGATTTGAAATTCATTTTAGTGATTGTATCAAAAAATAGATCCTCCTAGTCTAGTTATAAATTAAGGATATCAAATAGTGTTGTAATGTTTCATTAATCCATTGGAAATTAATATAATATAGAAAAAAAGATCTAAAGAGTTTATCTAACATGAGTGGGATTCCTTTGGAGTTCACATCATGTATTATGAATACCATGAACTTAATTATTGTGAAAGTCATAGAGCTAGTATTTTAATAGAAATCAAGTATATATTTTGGAGATTAATTTGACATGGAATTTGGATAGACTATGTGATTCTATCATGGATGATTATTATTTGAATTAATATGACATGTGCCTTAACCTCACGGGGTTCACTTAACATGTCCTTTTAAATCCCATGTTTAATAATTTGTATGTATTTATTATTTTAATGCATGTATTGGGTGATATATGTTAATATTTCATAGTAGTAAACAAATCTGATGAAGACATTTAATATTTTGATTAAATCACATGTAGCTTCTTTTTCATGAAGCTAAACCTATTATTTATTATAAATGAGTTTTAATTTTACATAGAAAATTATGTGGTTAGTTTAATCTTACACAACTCTTGGCTATATTATCTTAATCTGATGCGATGCTCATTTAATCTCACACTAGTTTTTTCCTTCACATCTATTCATATGCGAACCTCATCAAGATGAGTTTAATCGCACATAGCCAATATGAATATCATTTTTAAATTATATAACCCCTAAATTCACTTTAAATTCATCAAAAATACATTTTAATGTTTAGAATTTTTTATAATTAATTCAAAAATAAACTAATCAATTAAAATTATTAATTTAATAGATTTTAAGATTTAATTTAAAATAAACATAAAATGAAAACAATGTGATAATTTCATAAAATTATTAAAAACATTGGAGATATTTGAAGTGAAATAAAATAAAAAAATTCATAGTATTTTTATTTTATTACATATCTAATCAAACAGTGGGCCATTCATTCTAAGAGTGTCAATTTCCTCTCACACAGGGGGTTCTACCTATTCCATCATAGTCAATACATACACAATGAAATCCATTTTCTTTAAAAAATCTATCAACAAAACATCACTCATGTTTCATTGGTATCACATGATACATCCAGAAATTATTCACATATATATAGAACCCTTATATTGGGGATAATTCTCACTCTGGCTACCCACAAATAAAAACCCATCTCAAATAGAAATATGTGACTCACGCTTCTATTCTTCTAACACACCCGATACGCTAGTATCCTGAGTAATATATCATCATCTTCAGGATCTACCCCATTTTCTAAACAGTATAAAAACCTATAGTTCATAACTCATAAAGAAAAATTAATTCGGTTTTCTCAAATTTCATATGTAAATCCATATTCCACTAAACCTTCTTAAGGGTTATCCTCTATCTCATGTGTCCCTATACCCATACTACCCATGAAACCCAGTATATGGATTTTATCATCACATACATGTTCATATCAATGAAATATATCTCTAGTGATTAATATCTATGAAATAATTAGGAATTATTTTTGATATGTATAGTGCCACCAATAAATTAATCAAGAAAACACCAAATACAATATTGTGTTTACTTTAAAAAACTCAAACATATTTTTTATTTGAAGCTATTTTCTCAGTCACACACAAGTATGGACATGTCATGTAAACCTAGGTTCTATGTATAATGTATATATATATATATATGATTCTTTTCCTGAAAAATAAAAAGAAATATAGAAAATTATAACTATCTCACATCATAAATTGTATAAAATAGCTTAACTATAATAATAAACGAACATTAATTTATACTCTATAGAAACATTAAATCCCACCCATACTTATGATGGAAATACATAAAAATGGATTCTATCCCTAGTACTATCTAGTACTATCTCTATATACAAGTTTCCAAATGGTAATACAAATAAAAAACACTCTAATACCACTTTGTAATGCTCCAAACCTAATTATCAACCATCATATTGAGCTAAAGTATTACATGACCTCAACCATGCCACAACATATAAGAGACAATTCTGATTAATAGTGAGGGATTAATAAAACCATGTGAGGTGAATACACCTTTAGTATCATTGCTTAAAATAATAGTTAATAATATAAATATCTATAACAAAAAAAACATCATAGTATAACATATATAATTACATTAGAAATAACACCACATAAATACAATCCATTATATTATAACAAAATATAACGTATGAAATTCATATGGTCATACATAAATGAAATATATTTTAATGGGATGATCAAATACAAAAAATTAATAAATAAAAAACAAAATAGTATGGATTCCTAGCCACTATCCTTGGCCCCACATAGGACTTTCCTACATATATGCACCAAGAAACATCATCCTTACCAACTATACTAGGGTCCATTCCTTATCTTTTATGCCAACCATAAGGTTTGCATGTCCACCAAGGTGTACATGAGTGGTATAATCATAACACTCAATAAGAAAAAAAAAATTCTACCCCTAATAATTAAGAGTATATATGTGTATTAATATATTAAACGAAATAGATGATTCCAACATTACATGCATAATATTATTTAAAAATTAGACAGAAAAGAGTGAACATTGATATTTTACCCATACATGCATTATCTAGTCATATATTTCATTTTAACAATTTATATAAAGAGGTGGGTTGCTACCTATCAACCTATAAGAATCCCCTCTATATGGGATACTAGGTTGGACTCTAACAAATATTTGTACTAAATATCTTTTAGAATAATAGGTTATCCTATACAAACCTTATAAAATTTATTCCCTATATTAAACTAGGTCAAACCCCACCAAACTATCCATACTCCATACCCTCTAGGATCCAAGGTTGGGCTCCACTATATATCAAAACTCAATACCATCTAGCATAGTATATTATCCTCTATTAACCTATCCACACTTGATCCCATTTGACATCCTTAGTTAGCCTCGATGATTTGTCCACATTTGATCCCTGTCAGGATCGTCTCTATCCTCCACCAAACTAACCTCACTCAATTCCCCATAGAATACTTAGTTTTCCTCTACCAACCTTTGAAATATATTTTCATATTTCATAAAAGGTTTAACTCCTCTAATATATTAAATCATAAGAACATTACAAAGAATATGTTATCATGAATCAACCCATAAAATCTCAACAAGATTCTCAAATATATCCCCATTTATCCATTTTAGACTAATATTCTAAGCATTATCATCACCATATCTCAATAAAATAGGTACTCTCTTATAAAAATATCATTAGGAGAAACAAAATTCAATACTATTCCCTTCTCAAGCCTATCCCCATACTTACCACAACATACACCTCATGTGTAACAAAACACAAGGCCTCCCTCTCTTAGCCATTTTCTAATAAGAATTTTCACACCACAAGTGTTGAGTATGCCTATATAATCCAAAAGGTTTACCATATAAGTTGTAAACTATTTCTCTTAGAAGTCACCCCTTTAGATACTTGGACTATAGGCAATATTTTATCATTCCCCATATTGGGTCCCAAGATAGACCTCTAACCCACCCATTACCATGATACCTAACCCTCAGTAGGTTATCACCCATATCCATATAAATACACCCTTAGTATAAATCCCATTTTCCTATTCCCATATCATATTTCACCTCTCATGTAGTGACCTAGACATTATAATAACCACTAACTTATACCATACTCTAACACCTAAGATAAACTGATCATCGGGTAGCTCACTTAATTTCTAACCATGGTGGAATTTGTTTATAACCAGTATAATCCTCTTAATATTATTATGTTTCACTATAAAATATAATTCATCCATCTAAAATAACCTATATCCCATATTTTGGAACCTCAGACCCACACTCTCGAATTGTGTGACTAAAAAACTTTATATAAACTATTTTGATTATAACTATTAATTCCAAGAAAAACTATAAATTAAAGAAAATATTGCATTATATACATTCACAAGACATTTTAGGTTTAGATATTTATATAATTATGAAAAATCATAAACTAATAAATATCTTTTCATTCTCAACTAATTTACAATTTGAAGAGGCCACATTGTGAGTGAGTTATATTTGTTTTTAGTGTTTCTCATTTGTTATCAATGGTTTTCAATGAAATAGAAAGATTTCATTGATGTCAATATGTTAATGAAGTTGTGAAGAAGAGGTTTATAAACTTTTTAGTGGATGTATCGAATCTTGGTACTAAAGATGATGTGGTTTGGATTAATATATGAAAAATAATGTAAATTCTAAAGTATTATTATGTTAATAAACATATAAATGGTTTTATTTCCATTATTTTTTATGGATATTATTCATTAACAGAAAGGGGAATGTTATTTTTAATCACCGAGTTAATTTATGAAGATTTGTGAGTTGTTCTTATCATCTATAACATAGGATATCATTTTTGGATAAGCACATTTTTTATAAAAATATAAAGTTTCCTTAAGGAAGTTACATAAATATTTTCTGAATATGTTTTTATTTGATAGAGAAGGTGGAACTGAACAGATGAAGAAGTATGTAATGAATTAATGGAGAAATATGAGACAAGAGGCACTGAATTTAGAGTCTAGCATACTGAGGAGGTTGGATGGAGTTGATCGAACTAAGGTAATCAGATGAGTTCAATCAAACTATGGTTACTAGATTGAGGATTCAGAGTAGCGCCATCGGATGGAGTTTATAATGGATTAAATTTTATAATGTATTCATTGTAGATCCCATTATATGAATCATTCTAAAGTCATAAAACATAATCAATTTGAAGGACCAAGTTGTAAAGTTCATCTGTCAGAGAAAATATTTAAAGATCATCGAAATAACCTTCACTGTGACATCAAACTGATGTGAAGGGACTGAGTTAGTTAGATGATAGGTGTAATTAAATGTTTGAATGATTGAATTCATTTTTAGATCAGACATGCAACAATTAGACAAACTATACTTATTTATTCTTAGTGATATTTTCTTTATTGGTTCAACATCACAATTCCTTATAGATATGATTTCAATCTAATGGTTAAAATAATAGAAAATCTTCTATAAAATAGAGTTTAATTATGGGACGAATTTTTTGATCCTTAAAGTAATAATCATCCTGAATGTTCAAAAGAATTAAATATCTTTAATAAATTTGGTCTAACAAATAAAAATAAGTGAAGTGTTATTAATGTTATGTTTGATGAAGAGATTTAAAATTTCTGTAGGATGAACATGAATGGATATTAAATAGTGAAGTTAAGAAAATTTTTAGAAAGAATGAATAAATTGTTGGTGAGGTTACAACTGAAGAAATGAAGTATAATGTCAATTTTATGAACTTGGAGATCATTATATAGAATCTATTAGATAATTTTTTTCTAATGATCTAGAATAATTTTTATAACTAAGTCAACTATTATAGGGAATATGTGAAGATCATCAAATGAATAAGTCTAAATATGAAGTCATCAGATAGAGGTTTTCAAGGGATGCTCATCAAACTGATGTTTCCATGAAAGGCCATCATATAGAGGTTATTGAGGTTTCCAAAGAGTTGTATTAGATATAATTATCTGAGTGATGTCATCATAGATAATTTTTTGAAGGAATCATAAAAATTATTACAAAGTTATTATACTATGTTTAATGAATTCATTATATGTAGGGAGTAGGTAAAATACTAGAGGATTCATTAGATAGAGAAAAATTTCCAAATATATTTCAAAACATTAATCAAATGAATATTCATGTTAATGTTTTCCTTATATATTCCTACAAATTTGGGCATAAAAAAGGTGGAAGATTTATCATTCGGAAGGTTGTTTTGAAGATATAACAGATAAAAGGTTTGAAATATTTACAAATATTTCATAAATATATTAAATTTGATGATAAAAATATGATTCTTTAATATTCCAAATATCATAGAGAATGATATTTGATTCTTGTTGGGATCATAGAATGTTTTGATGGATATTTTTTATGCTAGGTATGAAGGAAAGTTACCAGTATTTAAGAGATCTTAAGGAAGTCAAATGATTAAAGTCTTTGACTAGGTTAAACAATGTTTAAGTGGGAAGCTTAAATTTGAAAGTGAATAATACACACTAAAACATCAATGAGCTGAGACCTATATAAAGGGGTGTAGATGCTTTGAGTAGAGTGTGTAGATATTGTGATGTAGCTACTATAGTTGTGAATAATTTTTATGAATTGAAGTTTTGTAAGGAAGTTCTGACCATGAAGCCTAAGAGTAGTTATAATCTAGTTCAATGTATCAGTTGAATCAGTACCAACCAGAATAGTTACTGGATGTGGTGAAAGCACCAAAGGGATCATTCATGAACTAGGAGAATAAGGGAAGAAGTGATAGAATAATACCAGAAATAGATTTACAATCATATGGGATTGGATTTATAGGTTCCAAATAGAGTAGAGGGTATAAAAAATATATCACAACATGAAATTTCATCAGATAGACAAGATCAAATGGGTGCATCAGCAGAACAAGTACCTGATAGAGTATAAGTAATTAGAATTATTATGATAGACATACAAATAGGTACTAAAGAAGGGGAAGGATAAGGGATTATATTAAATGTCACTAAATTAATATTATCATATAGATAGGACAAATGGAAAATATAAGAAAAATAATATATACATTTTAAATAGTGTTCCAGATGAAATTTAATATGAACAGAAGAAGATTTTATTTTGATTTTTTTTTAGATGAAAATGTGTTTTTATCATATTTTTGTGCATTTAACATTATAAGAAGAAATATTTGAATAAAAATAAACCATAAAATCCAATAAAAATTGCAATAGGTGGATTAATAACTTGGTGTATCAAAATACAATTAGGAGAAGTTGAAGACTGTCTACACAAGTAGTATAAATAACAAACAATGTGCTATAAGTTGGATAAGGTTATTACCAATCTAAGGATTCAGGATTATTTCCACCACCCCTCATAATGTTCCAGGAACCATACCTAGGCTAATGAGTATTTTCTATCTAAAAAACTATAACATGTATCACATTATATTAGAAAATACTTGTAAACTTAATCACCATACATGATAATGACTAGATTGTCATATTGAGTAGTAAACCTTGTAAAAAAATTGTGCCATTTTTTAATTTCTTTTATACCCTTGAATATGATAAATAAAAGATAATATGAGAATCAAGATCCTAACAGGCCTAAGATATAAAGGGATAAAATGTATTTATTGGTTAAAATGTCCCCAAAACATATCCACCCTTATCTTAGGGATTAATATATCATAAATTGGCCCTCTAAATAGGTATTAAAGGGAGGATCTCCCATATAGGATTATCTATATTAATGATATTATATTTTTGAAGATTTGATTTTCTTTCTTGTACTAACAATGAAGTGTAGTATTGATGTAGATTTAGTTATATATGAGAATACTTCTATTTAATCCAATACCATGTTGAACATGATAAAGAAATAGAAAAGAAAAATGACAAAGATATCCTTCTTCTAGAAAGAGGATGATGTATCCATTTCTCTATGCCATGAAAAAAAGAAGGAAAATATAGCTGAAATGTGAAGAACAAGTGGTTTAAGTTTCCACTAATATGAGGACATAATTCATACCTCAAGTGGATTAAACTTATGTAATCACAAGTTATGTGAATGTTTTTTTACACAGTGCCCTCAAGAAGAAGATCCTAGTATAATCGGTGTTGATGATCTATCAATAACTTCTCATGAAAAATCATTTAGTAGATTAATAGATATTATATATTTCATTCCAAGGGAAATCATCTATCTTGTCTATGGTTTATTTATTAGTATGAAGGAATAAATCAAACATCTATAATAAAAAAAGATAACATGGATAGGTATTTTAAGGAAATGGTTATAGAATTAATAAAACTCTCCAAGAAGGTTGAAACCATTAAGACAAGAAAAATATATCTTGAAATAAGTTACTTAGGATTTTAAATTATGTGTCCCAATGTAGTTTAATATAAATGTGGATTTGGTAAGAATCTAGAATAAAATATCTATTCACTTAATGAAAATATGAAAATAGAATAAATTTCAATGATTTACAATTAGAATGAAAAAATCATGAAGATCAAGGAAATTGATTATTGTTTACAAAAAAGATAACCTACATGAATGGAAGTTTGAAATAATGAAGAAGGTCTATGAACAGAAGGTGATTGAAATTTAAGATCATAAAACACCCTCAATATGAGATCTAATGAATTGGATGTCATGTTTCTTAATATCAAGAAGACACATATTGAGTCTTAGAAAAAGAAGAAGAAAGTTATTACTACTATACAATTCTCATTATAGGATTCTATGTTTAAAATAACTCCAATATGTGATAAGAATATCACAACTTCATTCAATGATCTCACTTAAGTATTTATGAAGAAAAATGTTTCATCCATATTATCTTATAATAAGGTTTCTAAATCTATTTTCATGAATAATAATTTTCGGAAGAAAAAATTTAGTTATCATTGATGAATACTGGTGATAATAATCCAAATAGATTAAGTTTGTTGTGTGAGAAAAAGAGTATGGGAGATAGTTCCAAATGAAGTTTCTAACCATTTATAAAAAGACCAAAAATAGTATGAAATTTATATAATAATATCTTGGTTTTTGGGTTAATAATAGTGATAAAACATATATAGGAATTTTGAAACGGATTATTAGTATAATACTATAAATGACCATTCATAAAGGAAGCACATGATATGGGAGAAAATGATATATAATATGAAGAAACATCAGTGGGTTAATAAAAAATTAAATATATATATACATCAAACAAATTTATAAATCTTGAAAATATTAGTGTTGTTTTAAAAAATAGTGTTCAGAAGGTAGGTAAATAATCATCTCAATATGTATCAAAAGATGATAAGATAAGAATGCCACATGTGTTGGATAATAAATAATAAGTAACCTTGGGATGTAAGTGGAAGCATTTTTCAAATAAAAAATCTACAAAGAAGATATAAAGGAAGAAAATTTTAGACTCCTTGGATTTTGAATCAAAAAAGTGAAAGAAAAAAGTACCAACCAAAAGAACTAACAAGAAGTATGTCACTCATAGGAATAAAGGTTTATAAAAAAAGAATACTTATAATGTTCATAAATATATTTTAGTAATCTCTCAAGATGACTTGAAGAAAATTTTTAAAATATAATAATAACATGCAAAGAATAATTCAAAAGGAAAAGAAAATATTCTATGTGTTGATGAAGAAGTTTTATGAGAAGTTATCAATCAAATAAAAATACTGAGTTAAATAATTTCTTTGTGAGAGATTTAAGAAAGCTTGAAATAGTAAAAGGGTTGTTTAACTATTATACTGAAGCAAGGATCATTACATAAAACAATTAATAATGCATTATCCCTTAAGGTTGTTAAGAAGAAAAGTTCTCCACACAAAGAAAAAGTGAATGTGAAATAATTCTTACTACCAAAAGATAAATTAGAATAGAAGTTCATATGTGAAATCATGAAGATACTAGTAAATTAATTAACTTGGTCGAGAAAACTATCTCAACCTTTTTTCACATTGATAACGTGATGAATATCCACCTTATTCACTTAAATTTGTTATTTTTTATTTTATATCTCAAAATAAATAATTCAAGGTGATGAATAATATCAGGGGAAGAACTTGAGCATGAAGAATGTTTGAAATCATTGGAAACAAAATATAAGTAAGCTTCCATATAAGAAATATTCCTAAGATGGAATATTGAAAAAAAAATGTCATGTGAGGACCATTATTCAAGAATATGTATAAATTTTCAAATATAGATAGCTACATAAGTAAAGATCCACCTCAGTGTATTCTCAGTATGAATATCTTAATGTGTATCCATTTAATAGATTCATCATTATGAATATTTTAAGAAAATATCCATGAGGAGAAGATAATTTGAGTGTGGTGAAGCTTATTCCAAAATCAGTTTCTCGTATGAATTTTATTATTATTAATGTGCCTAAAAGAAATCCATTTGTGATAGTAAATATTTCCTAAATATCTCACCCTTGGTAACATAAAATAAAAATAATAACAAAAATCAGAGATAAATTTAATTAATCAGTGACATAATAAAATTAGTGGTATGAAAGTGTTCCAAGGTATCTTATACTACAAATGTTATTTTAATGTTTTTAATACATTTTTTGAAGTAATTGAATGATTTTTAGGTTAACATATCTTAAAAAAATATCATATTTCAAATGTTATATTCATCCTAAAATAGTAGTGGAAAAACCATGAATACAAGTTTATTAATTACCATTACATGAGGTATCAAGTTTTGTTGGTAAACAACAACTTTGTTGTCTAAATAAATTAATATTGTTTTCTACAATGAATGTGACTCATATTGACTAAGAGTGAAATGATGGATTGAAAATTTCTTGAGAATGAACTGCTACTTTTTACCCATAAACATTGAATATCTTATAAATAAGGGGGATAGAAAGTGAAATGAAATGAATTTTTGAAAAGTAAAGGGGAGATAAAGAATGAAAATAAATAGAGGGAAAGAAGATAAAGATTCACATATTGACATATTCATTTGGGAATATGTTGTAACTGAGCGTGCAGTGGAATCCCCAAACAAGTGGGATTTTAAAAATTTTCCACCGATGATCGACGTAAACTTGTTGATGTTGGTGAAGAGCAGCCCTATCGAAGCCAATGATCTCACATTAAGGGTTTTAAGCACATAAAATAAAATGTAAAATACCTAGTTTAAATCCAAATCTATTCAATATGTCATCTTTTTGTTTTTGATCAATTCTCAAAGAATCTGAAGTTGAATTTCTCTAGATCATCGACACACGCTTCATGGAATATACGGGAGTTTCGTTTGTCGTAATCTGGGTGCTAGTGCGTAATTATGATGATTCCTTCAATGTTCCAATGATCATCGCATCGCTTCGCTAGCAATGCCCGAGAGAGTGTTTTAACAAATATCCGTGGATCCAAAGCATCTCTCTCTAGATCATGGGAGATTGGAGAAGAGAGAGAAGCCCCAAGAATAGTCCTAGGAAAATGCCCCTACTCTTCTATTTATAGTGATTAATTAAAATATCGGGTATAGCCTTGCCGACCCCGAATACTTAACACACTATTAAATACATTTTATGACTACTAAAGTGAGTCATAAATATTATTATCATGTACTTGTAATATATTAAATATGTTACGTGATAATAATTGAGTCTAAAACATGACTCTTTGTTCTCATAGATATTAATTGAACCTTGAATATATTTAACATTCCTTAATTAATATTTTCATGTATTTACATAAAAGTCATAAATATATTTAATAAATAAATTCAATATTCATTATTCTAAACATGAATAATATGAATTTATTTATTTCCTTGGTGATCATTTTTCCTTAGATAAATCCTGGACCCTAGTGGTCGGGCCCACCATGTCCAAAACTCCTATTTAACTAAATAGGGATGATTCTTGAATACACTATTGTGTGTGAACCTCTAGGACCTTATCTTGATAGTAGTGAATATTATTCATAGACCCATAGTAGGATGTAGCTACTCATCATGTCCCCTAAAGAGATAAGGTTTTTCACAACAGTGACAACCAACCTACAAACACATACAATGTAATATAATCACTTTTTCTGTAATATCTCATAAAGCAGGACACACTCACGTGCCATCACCCATTTCTTTCTTTATAGTTTTTTGATTTAATGGGACATATTTACCTTTGACTACCATGTCCATGGTCTTATAAAGGTACTTCCATCCTTATCAACATGGCCTGAGATATATTACTTCCATAACCCGGAAGTGACAAATCCTTTTTTGACCATTCAACCAATGTCATGCCACCAATTATGAACTGAACACAAACTACCTCGCCATGACTTCATTTCCATGGTTTTCATCTTGAATCAAATTACGTAATCAATTGACATACATTGGTAATGATTTTAAGTCAGGAGACCATTACACATGATCGTATATAGGAATATCCAATAACACCCAAAACATGTTGTGTTTCTATTGGCGGGTCATGTAACGTCCCGGTTCTGGAAGCCACCCAGAGGCGCCCTGTACCCAATTGGTCACATGGCCTCAAGCGCATTTCCCCAAATTCCAGAGGTTTCCAACTAGGAGTGAGGGCCATGCGTGTGATAGTGGGGAAACTATGCCATCATTGGTAGAGAAACATAGTGGAAACAAAATAGATATACTGTAGCGGAAGCAGTAATAACATCATACAACAGTATATAGTGGAAGACTGAAAGTAAGAAACAACAGGAGCACACATATAAATGATGCAAGATACATGTGTCTAGGAAGTCATCCAAACACATCACAATGTTGAAATATGATACTAAACCAAACTAAAAAAGAAAGCGGATAAAACTCTTCTGCATCGCAAGGCTCATCTTGGTCCCATGCTCTCTAGATCCACAATAGTCAAGTACCTAAAGTAGAAGGGCACTTGCCCTTATCTAAACCTGTAGAAATATAATCTTTTTGGGCCCAAAATCATGTCCCAAATAGGGTGTGAGACTTATCCCATTATGTAACCACCAAAAGATCTGTCCCTAACAGTCAATGAATATATATGGCAGGCAATAAGTATAAAGAACCAGTAAACAAGGAAGTACTCAGCAGTAAACATTCCTATAGTTCAAAGCATTCAATTCCACATATCAAGTAAGTATCTAATCAAAGCAGGAAACCCTCTGGGAAGTATTCTCAGCCTAACCCCTCTGGTTCAACCAAAACAACACAAGCAACCCTCTAGGAATTTCACACAGTCTAACCCCTCGGGTTCAGCTTAAGTATATACTCTCTGAGGAAGCACTCACTGTCAATTCCCCCTATAGTCTCATATTGGTAACTAAAAGGCACTCTAGGGAATCACTTTCATCACATTCCCCCTTTGGCCCACATCAAGGAACTACTGATACTCTGAGGAAGCACTTACGTTAATTCCCCCAATGGTCTTGCATTGTAAAAGTAAAAAATTGACACTCTGGAGAAGCCCTTACGTCCATTCTCCCCATGGTCTACTACACCAGGTTCTCACGGCCCTATGTAAGTCAAACGAGAACAATAATGAAATACAGCCAAATTAAACCTCATGAAATTCTTGGCTAACAGTCTACAGCATAAAAACATGTCATATAAACAAACACTCCATCCTATAGTACTAGGCATGGTGAAAAACAAGGCAACCAAACAAGCCATGCAGGACCAAACGGTCATAAAAAACATGCATGGGAAAACACTTCCAAATAATATAAATTTACCCTATTCACATTCAATTAATCGATATTATATAATATAAGCATAGAAGGAAATTAACAAGGCTAAAACAGTAAACACACAATACCCCGTTCAAGGGTATTGGACAATTTTGCACATATAACTCAAAGAATTTCTACAGAAAGGCACAAACCTCTTAACTCAGTGTTGTAGGATCGTTATACATGAACCTCAATCATTTAATTGCCCAATAACACCATTGATCTGTAAATACATCTAAAACATTCAACCAAGGATAACTCTTGAAAGAAGAAGAATTAGGAAACAAAGATCTAGAAGAAGTAAGATCTTACTGAGGTGATCCCAATGCCATCGACAGCAGTTGATTCAGATAACGGATGCTCGATCGGGGGCTCGGGGAAGAATCACGGCCATACGGACACTCTCGGATGAACTAGGTCAAGAAGGAGGTGTTTCTTTCCATCAGACGTGACCCCGGTACATTTAATGAAAAAAAACAGAAAGTACACGGCATGTACTTTTGAGGTACATGATGTGTACTTTCATTTACCAAGCCCCACTCTAGGCGGCCTCTAGGTCACCACACACAACCATGTGCATAGTCGTTACATGGCCAGCACACAGCTACCTGCGGTAACCGAGTACACAGCGTGTACTCATAAATTACACGGCATGTACTTCAAAAATTTCCATAAACTCATCTTTTCCTAAAAACTACCAGAAAAAGGAAAACATGCATGAAAAGAAGATCGAGGTTCTTACAAACTTCCCCATTTAAATAAATTTGTCCCCAAATTTCTTTAGCAAGGCAACATAGAAGAAGAATCCCAAACAGCTCTGGCCACTGCGATCGTACATCAACCTCCCACTCCCAAGTTGCATCTTGTACTCACCTGTGCCGTCGTAGCACTCATACCAAAAGAACAGATTGTCCATAGAGAACCTTCATACTTAGATCAACAATATGGATAGGATGCTCCTCGAATGAGGTATCCACCTCTAAATCAACCTCTTTGGGTTGAAAAACATGAGATGGGTCTGAGAAGTAATGTCTAAACTAAGAAATGTGGAAGAAATAATGCATAGCCCGGTACCTCTGAGGTAACTGAAACTGATTGGAAACCAGCCTGACTCTCTCCAACACCTCAAATGGACCGACGTTCCTTGGTGAAAGCTTACACTGCCTCCTAATCCTCCTGTGTCCCAACCTTGGTGTGACACGCAGGAAAACTTGATCCCTGACATCGAACACCAAAGGTTGTCTCCGTCGATCAGCATAAGACTTTTGTAGAGACTGTGCAGTATCCATCCTCTTCTGAATCAACTCTATATGTTTTGTGGTATCCTAGAAAATATGAGGACCTAGCATAGCTGCCTCTCCTATCTCCAACCAACATAAGGGTGATCGGCATGGCCTACCGTAAAAAGCCTCATAAGGTGCCATATGAATAGATTTTTGAAAACTATTATTATAAGAAAACTTCACAAGAGGTATGTTCTTCTCCAAATAACCTCCAAAATCCTAGATACATGCTCGAAGCATGCCCTCAAGTACCTGAATCGTACGATCTGACTGTCCATCTATCTGAGGATGGTAAATTGTACTCAAAAGTACTTGTGTACCCAAAGCTTTCTGAAGTCCCTGCCAGACCTAAGAAGTAAAACATACATCCCTGTCTGAAATAATGGATTGTGAATCTCCATGAAAATGTACAATCTATCAGATTTACAACCTTCCCAGATCATCAACACTGAAGGTCTCCTTGATCGGTAAGAAGTTTGAAACCTTTGTGAGTCTGTTAATGACAAACCATACTGCATCATTCCCTTGAGGCGAACTCAGTAAACCTATCACGAAATCCATCGCGACATTGTTCCACTTCTACTCGGGAATGGGTAACTACTACAAAATCCATGTTGGTCGATGATGTTATACCTTCATCTGCTGACAGGTGGAACACCTAATGAAGAAACTAGAAACATCTCTCTTCATACCTTTCCACCAATGTTGATGGTGTAGATCATGATAAATATTCATGACACCAGGATGAACTTATCAAACTAAGTAATGAATTTCCCGAAATAGCTCCTTGTGTATGTCTATTGGAACCCATACGCACCCAAGAAAACACAAGATCTCATCCTCGCCTAATTTCCATCTAGGAATAGGGTTCTCTCTAGAAACACTCTCTCGTAGTACTAGGACTTCAGAAACTGATAGATGCCTCATTCATACTCGATCAATCAGAGTAGAGGTAACAGATACAGAAGATAGAAACATCTGCACCTGTCTATCATTCACCTCCAAATGTATCTCAGAGAACAGAGCCATAAGCTTCCACTCACTACTAGCCTCCTGAACTACCTATATCTGAGTCCTCCTGCTCTACACATCAGCTACTATATTGCCTTTCCCAGGCGTATAGGAAATATCAAAGTCAAAGGAATGGAGGTACTCAACCCACCTTCGCAGTCTCAAATTCAGATCATGCTGAGTGAAGATGTACTTAAGACTTTTTTGGTTGGTGAAAACCACAAAATGCTCTTACAGAAGATAATGTCTCCAACATCATAAAGAATGAACAATATTAGCCAACTCGAGATTGTGTGTTGGGTAGTTCCTATCATGTGGAATCAACTGCTGAGACCCGTACATAATGACTCCTTCCCCTGCAAAAGCACAGCTCCTAGACCAATACCTGAAACGTCACAGTAAACAGCATAGCTCTTTCCTAGCTCTGGAAATACTAGAATCGATGTTAAATTCAACCTCTCTTTCAGCTCCTGAAATGCTGACTCACAAGAGTCTAACCACAATAACTTTTCACCCTTCTTAATCAGATCCGTCAGTGGCACTGATAAGCATGAAAAGTCCTGTATGAAATGTCTGTAGTATCCATATATCCCTAGAAAACTTCATACCTCAAAGACGTTCTTTGGATTCTCCTAGGAAACTACTTCTCTCACGTTCTCTAGGTCTACTGATACTCCTATATCTTAGATAACATGACCCAAGAAGTGAATTTGGTCCATCCAAAAGTGTAATTTTGAGATCTTAGCATATAATTGATTCTCTCTTAGTGTACTCAAAATGATCTCAAAATGGGTAGCATGGTCGTGTTGAGAGTGAGAGTACACCAAGATATTTTCCATGAAGACCGCCATGAAAGAATTCAAGTATGGATGGAACACTCGTTTCATCAGTGCCATGAAAACTGCAGGTGCGTTCGTGAGACCAAAAGGCATAACCACATACTCGTATAAACCATACCTACTCTGAAAGGCTATAAGAGGTATATTTGATGGTCTAACGCACAACTAATGGTAACCGAACCTCAATTCAATCTTTAAGAACACCCAAGCTCCTAGAATATGATCTAAGAGATCATCAATCCTCAGCAAGGGATATCGGATCTTGACCATCAACTAGTTCAACTTTTGATAATCCACACAAAGTCTGAGGGTACCCTATTCCTTCTTCGCAAACAAGACAGGCGAACCCCAAGGAGAAGTACTGGTTCAGATGAAACTCTTTGCCTGAAACTCCTTTAACTGCTTCTGGAGCTCCTGCAACTCAAGTGTAGCCATCCTATAAGGAGGAATGGATACCAGTACCCCTTGTGGAACAAGCTCAATAGAAAATTCCACCTATCACTTTAGGGGAGAACCTAAAAAGTACCCTTGAAAGACATCCCTGCAATGATCCAACACTAGAGGAAAGTCCATCTGTGAAGTCCCCTGGTCATCCAGATATAGACTAGCAATCTGGGGTGTAACTCCTCCCAACCCATGATGCTCGGGTCCGGCTCTGCTTTCTTGGACATCCCATTCTCCATTATGAAGAAGATATCCACCCTCTGGTGACGTGAAACTCACCCTATGGCGATAGCAGTCAAAAATAGCCTGGAAGGGGATTAACCAGTCCATTCTGAGAATGACGCCATATTCTTTCATCTCTAATACATAAAGGTCCCATAAGAAGTGACACCCACTAACCATAAGAGGTCACTCCTTGCACTGTTTTACACTAGTCATTCTTGTCCCCAATGGTGTGTCTAGCATCAAGATATTGGCAGAAGAAAAGATACAGAGCCCAAGTATCTATACAATAGCAGTAGATATAAATCTTTGGGAAGCCTCTATATTAAAAAGGGGAAATCTAAAACTGAGGCAACTAGAATCATACCTCAAACTGCAAAGGGTCCGGGATCCTTCTCCTGTTGGGTCTGCTCTACTGCAAAAGTATGGCTTGTACCACGACCTTATGACCCTTCCTTACCACTTTGATCTAATCCACCATGTTGTTGCTGAAATCCTGGTGATTGAATACCACGAACATAGCCTCTACCTCGGCCTGAATAGCCAGAAGAACTCCAGTTCCCATACTGGTGAGAAATTGGTGGTTCTTCTCCTGAATGCGAAGTCATAGAAGAACCTCTGTCACCAGCTATCAGTGAGAAGAACTGATAGAAATGTTGAAGATGACCCATCTTTCCACATGATCGACACTCAACTGGGTCTCTCGGGAAATGTGGCCTCATATGACCACTCTTCTTATATTTGTAGCGCACCACCGAGCTACCAGAAGAAGTGTCTCGCCTCCTTAGATCATTGCACGAAGATCCCCTACAGTGGTCCCTACTATCATTAGGAGGGATAATAACTCTAGATGTTGAGCCTCCCTAGATCACTACTCCAGAGTCCCTCAAATTTTGCTTCGTGATCAACACTTGTTTGACTATAGATGTGATGGAAGTTAGCCTGAAGATGTTCACCTGTGATCGGATGTCGTGCCTGAGACCATCCTCAAACTTCCTTTCCAGGAATAAATCATCACCTCCTAGAATAGGCATGAAGTATTGCAACTCTGTGAAGTGATAAGAATACTCCATAACAGAAAGAGTACCTTGCTCCAAACTCATAATCTCTCAAGCTTGATCGGACCTCAATGTCTCTGGGTAAATTTAGTCATAGAAGGCACACTGGAACTCATCCCAAGACATAACCTGCTAGAATCTCTCCTATGAGATCACATCCCACCATCTCTTGGTAGAATCCTGAAGCATATATGTAGAAATATTGACCCTCCTCTTTGGAGACATCTCCAGGTGATCGAATATAGACAGCATGGTTTCTAACCATGACTCTACAGCCGGAGGTCCTCCTTCCCCTGTGAAGGTGGGAGGATCCTACTGTTAGAAAACCCATGTCAGCTCTGCCATAGATGGTGTAGGATGTGGTACTCCACAGAAGGTCTGCATGAACCTCATGAAGCCCTCTCAGAAATATGCGTTAGCACCTGAGTCTAGAATGACGATTGGTGCCAAGACTGGCACAACTGGAGGATCTACAGGTAGTCCTTGATCAGCCATGTCCAGTGTTTGGTCATTGGCTGGTAACTGGAGAACAACCGGAGGACGTCTCAGTGGCATGACTCTGCAAGGTCAAGTGCACACCTTTGATCAAGATTGATAGGGACTTCAACTTAGAATTAAAATATATAAACAAGAGAAATAAAGTATTCATGTTTTTCAAAACATGGATACACAACATGTATAACGACTACACGGAGTGTTCCCTGAAGCCTTTCACATGGGCATGTACTCCTGTCATAATTGTTCATGTAACACCCCATACACGGCGTGTTGTCCTAACAAACATTGTGTACTTAAATTTTCTTTCCCTGCCCGAGTTCTTCTACACAGCTAACCCACATGGTTCTCATATAAAAATATTACATGGTGTGTTCGTACCAGACACAGAATGTACTAGGAAAGGTTCACCAACCTGTGTTGTTAGTGACATGACCGGATACACTCCTCACACTACAAGGCGTGTTCCAGATGGACATGGCGTGTACTGCTTAGGTTTCAATTTCTTGTGTTGTTAGTTACATGAGTAGACGCACAAATGAAACTACACGGATTGTTTGTGCTAGACACGGCATGTACTAGGAAGATTTAACCGACCCTTTTTGCTCATCACATGGCCAGATACTTGGGTTACACTACATGACGTGTTCCATATGGACACGACATGTATTATAAAATAATCAACTGACCTGTGTTGTTAGTGAATCGGCCGGTTACACTATTCTTCAACACGGCATGTATATCCGGTACACAGCATGTAGTACCAAATATTTCCAAACCCCGAGTCCCCACCCACACCGTCTAAGACATGACTAGAGACTACACGGAGTGTACATATAGTACACAGTGTGTACATAATAAAAATTGTTTCTTCCCGAACAGAAGAACACATGGAATGTATTCATCATTACACGGTATGTATTATGGGTTTTTCCGAATAGTAGGCCTCAGAAACAACTCTGAAATCCATAAAACACTGAAATGAACCTTTAAAGTTCCAAATTACGATCCGTGAGGGTCCATACTCCCCGAAAATCAAAGATTGTCATCTTATACATGTTATAACAAGGAAAACCAGGCAATGATCCTCCAAATTACAGTCTATGAGAGCCCATAACACCTCAAGAACCAATTTTTGGCGTTCATTCAAACAAACCTTACATAAATAAATACTCTATCAAAAGCAGGTATTCTATCAAGGCATCTATCACAATAGAATGTGTATCTATCAAAATATCTATCACAACAACATGCAATCACTAATGCACCCTAAATGGCATGGAAAGATTGCATGACATGTGATTTATAACAAGTTCTTATATGATGCATGAGATAGAATACCTTCATCTCATCGGGTTGCAATAGAAATAGAACCTTAATAACATCAACAATAACACACAAAACATGTGAATAACCCAACTGTGAAAATCAAATCAACTGTAAAATTGAAAAACCATAAAAATTGCAGTAAACTATGTAGATTGGATTTTCCCTGTACACGAGTTAGCTACTCCTGTTCACATCTTATTACCAAGTACCTATTCTATCCTACCCTTGGCTATAGACTCCAAACAGTAAGTCAAGAAGAAAAGAATTCATATGATACCACTTTGTAACATCCTAGTTCTAGAAGCTACCCAGAGGCCCTCATACCCAGTTGGTCACATGGCCTCAAGCGCATTTCCATGAATGCCAGAGGCTTCCGACTAGAAACAAGAGCCTTGAGTGTGATAATGGGGAAAATATGCCCTCATTGGCAGAGTAACACAGTAGAAAAAAATAGTTATACAGTAGTGGAAGCAGTAATAACACTATACAGTAGTATACAGCGGAAGACTGAAAGTATGGAACAACAAGAGCACGCATATAAATGATGCATGATACATGTGTCTAGGAAATAATCCAAACACATCACAATGCTGGAATATAGTACTAAACCAAAGTACAAAAGAAAGCAGATAAAACTACTCAACATCGCAAGCCTCATCTTGGTCTCATGCTCTATAACTCCACAGCAATCAAGTACCTAAAGTAGAAGGGCACTTGACTTTATCTATACCTGTAACAATATAATCTGTTTGGGCCAAAAAGCATGACCCAAATAGGGTGTGAGACTAATCCCAGTCGGAAACCACCAAAAGATCTGTTCCTAACAGTTAGTAAATATATATAGCAGGCAATAAGTTAAAAGAATCAGTAAACAAAGAAGTACTCAGTAGTAAACATTCCTATAATTCATAGCATTCAATTCCACATATCAAGTAAGTAGCTAATGAAAGTAGGAAACCCACTAGGAAGTACTCTCAGGCTAAACCCTCTGGTTCAACCAAAACAACACAAGCAACCCTCTGGGAAGTTCACACAATCTAACCCCTATGGTTCAGCTTATGTATAGACTCTATGAGGAAGCACTCACCATAAATTCCCCCTATAGTTTCATATTGGTAACTAAAAGGCACTTTGAGTAAGCACTTATGTCTCATTCCCCCCCGTGGCCTGTGTCAAGGAACTATAGACACTCTGAGGATGCACTTATGCCAATTCCCCCTATAGTATTACGTCTATTCTCACTATAGTATACAACACCAGGTTCTCAAGGCCCTTTGTAATTCAAACAATCACAATAATTTAATACAACCAAAGTAAACCTCAAGAACTACTTGGATAACAGTCTACATCATAACAGCAAGTAAGATAAACAAACACCCCATATTACAGTACTAGGCATGGTGAAAAACAAGGCAACCTAACAGTCTAAGCAGGACCAAACTATCATAAACAAACATTCATGTTCAAACACATCTAGAGCATAGAAATTTACCCTATTCACATTCAATTAACTTCTATTATATCATACAATCATAGCAGGCAATTAACAGGTCTAAAAAAGTAAACACAGAATACCCCGTTCAAGGGTATTGGCAAATTTTGCACATATAACTCAAATAATTTCTACATAAAGGAACAAACCACCTACCTTGGTGTTGTATGATTGTTATACATGAAACTAAATAATTGAATTTCCCAAGATCACCGTAGATCTTCAAAAATGTCTAAAATGTTCAACTGAGGATATCTCTTGAAAGAGGAGGAATCACGAAACGGAGCTCTAGAAGAAGTAAGAAATTACTGAGGTGATCCCAACGCAATTAACGGAGGTCGATTCATATATCGGATGCTCAATCAGGGGATCGGGGAAGAATCGTGGCTATACGGATTCTCTCGGACAAACTAGGTCAAGAAGGAGGTGTTTTTGTCCGTCAGATGCGACCCTGGTATGTCTAATGAAAAAAAGTGCACGGTGTGTACTTTTGAGGTACACAATGTGTACTTTTCCTTACCGAGCCCTGCTTTACATGGCCTCCAGGTCACCACACATGGTCGTGTGCATAGCCATTACACGGCCAGCACACGGCTACCTACGATAACCGAGTACACAGCGTGTACTCATAAAGTACACGGTGTGTACTTAAAAAAATTCCAAAAACTCCACTTTTCCTCAAAAATAGTAGAAAAAAGGAAAACATACCTGAAAAAAAAGATCCGGGTTCTTACAGGCTAGTCCTCATGATATCACTACTTAGATATCACCAAGTGAGAACTTCATGAGAATAAATCTCAATGCTTATGATCCCCCAGCACCTGATAGTCAAATATCTTTTGTTTCTGATCTGTAAGATGTATCTAGACCATAGAACATATATTTAAGATTAATGTCACAATATCTTGAGGTCCTCATTATTTTCTGAGATCTTCTATAATATTTCGATACAAAAATTAATCTTTGGACACTACCATTTCAATAGTTGACACAGAAATTTCTACACTATAATGGTATGATGACATCATGTATAGCTAACTGTATACACGATATGGTAATCAAAAGCATTGAATAGTTGGGTCTTGGGCACCCACTATTTCAACACTCACACTTGCACTAGAGTTAACTTGCTAACCAAACTTGTTACATACTAACTTAATAATGATAATGTTTCTTAGGAGTAATGGATTTAGCTACTGGGCCTATCATAGTTCCTCCACATGGCTATTCTGCTATTAAAACCTCATCTCCTTGAGTAAGACATCACAAGAGATGGTTTCCCGAGTATATCATTTTTGTCCACTTTCATAACTTAACATCTTGGCTACTAAAAATATCATAAATTTTCATTATGATAATAATTTTCTTACCAGGTGTGATTCTAACAACTGTAAATAATCGTTTCATTTAATAACTACTTCTTAGCTGTATTTGAAGCAGCAAATCACTCGGGATTTTTAGGTTTGGCTACAACTGGCTTATATGATCTTGAATCACTCATCGTCTTTAGTCTAAAATCAATAATATATCACTTTGATCTATGGAATACTTGTTTCTATCCCCAAAAACTAGTATCCTTCTTCTCCATTTACAAGGTATATCCCTTTTGTACTTGTTGAAGTACAATTCGATAGTTATGACTATATCCCTTTCAGTGCTCCTAGATATAACTGATATTTTCCTACATCAAAGTATATCTTGGAAATAATAATTTTGTACATATAATGGCATGCATTATTGATCCATCACTTCGAAATATGGATTAAACATATCACATTTATCTCTTCTCATGTATCGGACATGTCAACCTGAATAGATAATGACCAATGACACAGGAAAAAATTTGTAACACCCAGAGATTTTATGAGATATAATATTTTTAATTTCTTTGATGTCTTCTATTATACACTACACCAAGATTAGCTTGTACTATACGCAACACCGTATTATCTTGCAGTATATGCAACACTATTCTTGGCACGTGTTATACACAATTTCAAGTTTGTTTTGTGGAAATTATTCTACACAACATTAAGTATAGATTTTGTTTAATGTATAAATTAAAAAAGTTTTGATTATTTTATACGCAACACTAAACAGAGCTTTCACTACACGCAGCCCTGACTTGGCTTGCATTACATGCAGTCAAGACCTTCTTTGATAGCATGTGTAGTACGCAATACCGAGTTTCACTAAACGAGATATTATTATAATATTATTATGAACTAGTCGTTATGAATAGTAATACCCACTTTTTGAAATTTTATAAATTTTATCTTTCAAAATGGGCTTCATTTTTAGATTCGGAATATCGAAATTATCCTAGGGTGAAGTTTTGGTATTTTTCTGAAAACTTTTAATTTTTGATGAATAGTGAAAACACTAGGTTACTATTTAAAACCCGAATTTTTATTTAAATAATTATTTATTTTATTTAAATTTATTTTAGGTAAAAATTGATACATAATACCTATATAAGTTCAATGTAATTCATTGGAGTCATTTTATAATAATTTTAGATATATAAAAATTTTATTGAACTTTTCACCGTCTTTTACCCACCTCCTAGAAGAATTTAAAAATTTACATAAAACTTAATTTTATCGCTTCTGTGAGTGGAATTTCGAAAATCCAAGAGACACGGTTAATATCAAGGAGTAAAATTTGGTTCAAAAAGATAAAAATAATTTTTGGTGAATAGTAACTTTTTACTTTTATTTACCACGGTTAAAAGTAAATAGGGTAATAAAGGGTAAAAATGATATTATTATTTCCCCAACACATGTTCTAATTCTATTGGATAAGTATAATTCAATCAAAAACAACCTTAGGAATATAATATTATAATTTAGGTCCACTTGGATTATATTAGAACATTTATTATTATTTTATTTAAAAAAGAGTTAAAATAGTTAAAATCAAAGTTTAATAACTAGAATATTTTTAATATAGGGTTATAAATATGATAAATTCGACTATAAATATTAATTATAAATTTAAAAATATTTCCTATCTAATGGTATTTTATTTATAATTTTTAGACATTAAATAATTTAATTTATTTATGACACAATGGTGATGCAGTAAGTACCTAAATAAGGAAATATTAAAATAATTGATATTATAAATACCCAAATAAATGTAATTCGAGACTTTTTATGAATTACACTAATTTTATAGGTTAATATGACACGTTAGTATTGATTTAATTAAAAAAATTTAAACTAATCATGCTGTTATGATTTTCAAAAAAATCAATTACCAAATAGTGTGAAAATTGACATAAAATAGTTTTTAAAACAAATATTATATTATTAATTGTTATAATATTCCTAAAAATCTAAGGTTCGGTAAAATGACTTATATAAGGTTATATATATTAATAATTAAACACTTGGGGTTCATTTGGCTTGTTATAGTAAGTTTATTAACCATATAGTGTAAGAAAACAAGAAGACATGGTAAAAGTTAAATTATTTAACTTAGAGTTAAATATAAAAGATAAGGTTAAATTAGTAACATAAACTTGTCTAAAACCTATTGGTTGAGAGGATTTCGACTCATCCCTAATTTATCTTCTAAATAAATCAATTTTGAGCTATTATAAACCGAATATGACTTTATTATAAAATAATATTTTAAGTTTTTTCAAAGGTGCCCCTATCCTCCCTTATAAAAAGGGAACCCCTTCCCTCTTCTCTTAACACCCTTTTGAGCCTTTAAGCTCAGAAAACCCCTGGTCATTTCTCTTCTCCACTTTCCTAGAAACATTCTGGAGGTTCTGGTCTTCTCAAAAAACCAACTCTACTTCCTTAAGAGAAAGCTTAAAGGAGGTGCATCGAAGAAGAGTTAATCTTTTCTTCTGATTCTCTCAAGTTTATTTCTTCTTCTACTTCTTCTTCTTTAGTTGTTTCACTATAAATTAATAACATCAGTATCACTAATATACTTATATATTATTATAAATATGAAACAACCCTATTTTACCTTCTATCCTTCCTACGGAAAACGAAATCACCACGCGTGCGTGCGTACGGAATACCGTCTCCACGCCGTGGTGTAATCTGTTTTCGACCACCACCTTACTTGGATGGGTATAATGGTGAAAATAAATAACTATATATGATTATTTTAAAGTTATATTGATTCTGAAATATTATACATACACTTCAATACAATTCCACAATCATGGGAATGATATCATCGCTCGTGCGTACGTACGGACTACCGTCTCCAGGACGCGATGAGATTCATTCTCCATGTTAACCATTCATGAATGATTATAAAGTATATATAATAAATAATAATTAAATATATGACATAATAATGATAATGTATTTATTTATATATATATATATATATATATGTATTTATGTCATCTACTTAATTCCATTCAATTCAATAAGGAAACAAAAACAGCGTTCATGCGTACGTACGGCCTACCGTCTCCATGAACGGTGTATTTCATTCCATTTATCGATATATCATATATATATGTATATGATAAATATATATTATATATAAATCATGTTTTAAATTCAGTAATTAATTAAATCAGGATATAAGTAATAATATCAAGAACAACAAGTCGAAACACGTACGATAAATGAAACGATTTTACCCAAAATGTTGCTTTAACATGGAATTTACAAAAGAACGGGTAATATAAAGTCATAAGTGAACCATATATCATATCATAACAATGAATATGATTCTATAATAATTCAATGACATTATTTAAATCATTATACAGGAGGTTCGGATACATACGAAGCATATCGGACATAGGGTAAGGCATAATTTTGCAAATCTCATTTCTATCTGAGATTGCTTATACGGAAGTATTTAATGGGGTATATTTTTCATCCATGTCCATAAAAATGTTTTTCATAATGTGTTTAATATTATTACATGTATGTTTAAAGTCATACTTTGTGTTATGGAAGGAATATTTTTTTTACCATACGTGGTACTTTTTGACTTTTCCGTTAAAAGTACGAGGAGAATGTTTTTTTTAACTTATACGGCATGAACAGATTTTTACAGTTTCATAATGCCGAATTTTCATGAATCTTACTCTACAAGATTTAATGAATATTTTCAACAAAATCCTTTTCTTTTAAAATTTCATGTCATTTTGTGAAAAGAAAATGATTTTGAAGAAGAAAGGATATTTTCCTCAAGAATTCATTTCAAGTGTTTTATCAAAACCATTTTCTATATAAGATGAAATTATTCCATATGTGAATGTTTCAAGTATAAATTCTATATATTTTACATGGTTTAACTTCTATTATGATGAAATTATATCCATTTGTTTTATATGGATTTTTTTATGATGGGATGATGTTTATGAAACCCATTTTATTCTTTGGGTTATGATGAATGTTTTAAGTTTATTTTGTGGCACAAGTAAGAATGATTTAATTATGAGATGGGTGGGACCTATATCTCCCTACAAATCATTGGGTAAAGATTTATATCTCATGAGATAGACATGGATGTAATAGTAAGTTAATCCAGTTCAGTGTTACAGGACTGGAATGAGGAGTGAACTCGATTCAGAAAGGGACTTTGTCCACTAAGATGGTCTTGGCAGCAATTAATTGGATACTATGGAAATAATATCATGTTCTTAATGGTTTTCCACAATTAAATGTTTTATTCCTATTCTATTTTATCATGATTGATGTTCCTTTATGATATATTCCTTACGTACTTCCAAAGTTTATGTATTTGCTCAAGATTTTGATGTTTAGATTTTTTGTTCAAGTTTTTTCATTCAAATGTTTATGGATTGTTTTATGTTCTCTATGATTTCCCTTACTGATCATTTAATCTCACCCTTTTTATGTTTTTTTTTCTAGGATATAAAGAAAGGTTTTAGGTAAGAAAACCAAAGGTGATGATATTTAAGGGAGATGTTGAAGATCTTTCTCCATGATTAGAAGATTACGTTCCGATTTTCAAAAGACACTAAAATAATACGGTCTTTGGGCATTTGTTTTTGTCATGTATTATTCTGAAAAAAATAATTTAATGTCCATGTATGTCAAGCTTTGGGTCTCTAAAATTGTTATCAGAGCGAAGGTTTAGTTAACCTTTGGAAACTAGGATGCAAAAACTTTAGTGAAATCCCTAGAGATATTTCCAAGGTATGACTAGGGATGTCCCTAAGGATAAGTATACGTATAGGTTATAGTCCTAGAATTACGATAACGATCTTAAAATTTAACCTAAGATGTTAGATATTGATGGTACTTCCCCTTTATTATGTTTTTTCCCTAGCATGATTTTTGCATCTCACACTATTCTTTTTGGGTTTTAGAAAATGGCTGGAAACAGGAAGATTCACGATAATGGAGGATATGATGGACAATGGAATGATATTATTCATGATCAACCAAATAAAACGGGATTTGGAAGTCCAAATATCATTATTATACCTAATAAGCAATCTCATAATATGATCAATAATCTCAACTTTGGTAAGTTTCCCGACTCAGCTAATAAGAGAAATATGGAGTTTCATGATGATCATAGAGGAAAGAAAGTTCAATTTCTCTCATGTAAATCATGTGGGAAGAGGCATCAAGGAGAATGTTTCAAAAAAACTGGAAGATGCTTTGGGTGTGGAAAAGAAGGAGATAAATCCAGTAAGTGAAAAGGAAAAGGTTTAGTTAACACCATGGAGAAGGATAATGTTATTTCTACGACATCAACAATGATTAGATGTTTTAAATGTGGAATGTATGGGCATTATGCAAACCAATTTCCTAAGGGAAAATCTCATGAAGAGAATAAACATGGTCATATGGGTAGTATTTATGTGGATGATGATGAGGAGACTACAAATGATATATGAGATGAAAGAAGTGTTGAAGCTTGGTCAATGGTTTAAGAAGGTAGTGGAATGATTTATGTTTATCAATAGTTATGTTGTATAGGTAATGGTACTATGTAATAAAGACACATCTAAGGATTTTTACACTATTGTTTTTCCTAAAGTATTTGAAAGTATATGTTGAATGGTACCGGTAACCATGAAAGGTTAATTCATATATTTTTGGAAAGTAGATGATATGCGCATAATGAAGGGATAATAAGATAATGAGATGTTTTATAGTATTGATGAGCTCATGGCTGATATAAGGACAATGTGATATCATGGTTTGAGTATATAGAAATTCTGGGATTTGGGTATGTGGAAAGGGTTAACTTTTGACAGCATTCATGTTTTCACTAAGGTTCAATGGGTATTCATTTTTCAAGAGAATACATGATTAAGTTATTCACATGTTTGGAATGTGACCAACAAGATATATCTTATATGGGGGATTAATGATGGTATTCACATGCTTGGTTGATGAAATTTCTAGTAATCGTTTTCTTTATACTATAAGATTAGACAAAAGTATTTTCGATAAGCTTAAAGTTTAGAATGGATTAAGTTGGACATCAGATAGAATTGTTTAAGGCTAAAACTTTTTTCGATACTATTTCTGGAAGGTTATAATAGTGTAGTTTTAGAAAAAGGACAATCCATAGGACGAGCTACAACCCGTCGCGTCGGACAAGGTTGTGGGAATCGAACCCAAAACCAAAGTGCGATAGGCCTTTATCGCCCACCACTAGCCTACAGGAAGTCCCTGGTTAGTAGAAACTAGTTTTATTTAATTAAGCAAGATGATAGATGAAGTATAAGTCCATTTTGGAACCATATCCGATTAATCTCACCATATATGGACTTATGTATATAAATTTTTCTAACCCTATGTTTGATATAGATGGAATGACCTATCATTCTATCGCATGATCTGCTAACACTTCACGAAAGACAAATTCAACTTCATTTCTTTAAGAAATGAAGTGGAAATTGTTCGAGGCACGAGCAACGTTGAGATTGTACCAAAATCAAGTAAGTATTTCTTTTAATTCAAAAATTATTCAACTTTAGGGAAATGATCTTGAAAACCTAAAATGTTTTCCTAGTGCTCTTATATATGATGAATCATATGGTACCTTAGATCATCACAATTTTATGGCTTTGTGACTGTTGGATTTTTCATAGCCCTGTTCTCTACCACTCTCCATCAGAACTTTATGGTTAGATTTCTCTTCCATATCCATATTTTCACCTATGATCTCTTATGTGGGAACCCAAGTGATGAGTTACTTTGGGTATCCATTTTGTTTCTAATGTTCATTTTTTAAAAGTAAGTTTTGGTATTCCTTTTTTACGATGTGGGTTCCTATGAAAGAAACTCTCAAGTAATAAACCATTTATTACCCCGACGAATTTTGAGGGTGAAATTCATTTTAAGGGGGGTAGAATGTAACACCCCGAGATTTTATGAGATATATTATTTTTAATTTCTTTGATGTCTTGTATTATACACTACACCAAGATTCGTTTGTACTATACGCAACACCGTATTAGCTTTCATTATACACAACACTATTCTTGGCTCGTGTTATACACAATTTCAAGTTCGTTTTGTGGAAACTATTCTACACAACATTAAGTATAGATTTTGTTTAATGTATAAATGAAAAAAGTTTTGATTATGTAATGCGAAACACTAAACAGATCTTTCACTACACGCAGCCCTGACTTGGCTTGCATTACACGCAATCAAGACCTTCTTCGATAGTGTGTGTAGTATGCAATACCGAGTTTCACTAAACGAGATATTTTTATAATATTATTATGAACTAGCCGTTATGAATAGTAATACCCACTTTTTCAAATTTTATATATTTTATTTTTCAAAATGGGCTTCATTTTTAGATTCGGAATATCAAAATTAGCCTAGGGTGAATTTTTGGTATTTTTCTGAAAACTTTCAATTTTTGATGAATAGTAAAAACACTGGGTTACTATTTAAAAACCGACTTTTTATTTAAATAATTATTTATCTTATTTAAATTTATTTTTGGTAAAAATTTATACATAAAACCAATATAAGTTCAATGTAATTTATTGAAGTCATTTTATAATAATTTTAGATATATAAAAATTTTATTGAACTTTTCACCGTCTTTCACCCACCTCCTAAGAGAATTTGAAAATTTACATAAAACTTAATTTTACCACTTCTATGAGTGGAATTTAAAAAATTCGAGAGACACAGTTAATATCAAGGAGTAAAATTTGGTTCAATAAGATAAAAATAATTTTTGGTGAATAGTAACTTTTTACTTTTATTTACCACGGTTAAAAGTAAATAGGGTAATTAAGGGTAAAAATGATATTATTACTACCCTAACACATGTTATAATTATATTGGATAAGTATAATTAGACTAAAAACAACCTTAGTAATATAATATTATCATTTAGGTCCACTTGGATTGGATTGGGACATTTATTATTATTTTATTTAAAAAAGAGTTAAAATAGTTAAAATCAAAGTTTAATAATTAGAACATTTTTATTATAGGGTTATACATAAGATAAACTCGACTATAAATATTCATTAGAAATTAAAAATATTTCCTACCTAATGGTATTTTATTTATAATTTTTAGACATTAAATAATTTAATTTATTTATGACACAATGGTGATGCAGTAATTACCTAAATAATGAAATATTAAAATAATTGATATTATAAATACCCAAATAAAAGTAATTTGATACTTTTTATGAATTACATTAATTTTATATGTTAATATGACATGTTAGTATTGATTAAATTAACTTTTTTTGAACTAATCATGCTGTTATGATTTTCACAAAAATCAATTACCAAATAGTGTGAAAATTGACATAAAATAGTTTTTAAAACAAATATTATATTATTAATTGTTATGATATTCCTAAAAATCTAAGTTTTGGAAAAATTACTTATATAAGGTTATATATATTAATAATGAACCCCTTGGGGTTCTTTTGGCTTGTTATAGTAAGTTTATTGACCATATAGTGTAAGAAAACAAGAAGACACGGTAAAAGATAAATTATTTAACTTAGAGTAAAATCTAAAAGATAAGGTTAAAATAGTAACCTAAACTTGTCTAAAACCTATTTTTTGAGAGGATTTAGACTCATCCCCACTTTAGCTTTAAAATAAATCAATTTGGAGCTATTATAAATGGAATATGACTTTATTATAAAATAATATTTTAAGTTTTTTCAAAGGTCCCCCTCTCCTCCCTTATAAAAAGGGCACCCCTTACCTCTTCTCTTCACACCCTTTTGAGCCTTGAAGCTCAGCCAAACCCTACACATTTATCTTCTCCACTTTCCTAGAAACATTATGGAGGTTATGTTCTTCTCAAAAGACCAACTCTACTTCTTTAATAGGAAGCTTAAAAGGAGGTGTGTCGAAGAAGAGGTAATCTTTTCTTCCGATTCTCTCAAGTTTCTTTCTTCTTCTACTTATTCTTCTTTAGTTTTTTCACTATAAATTAATAACATCAGTATCACTAATATACTGATACATTATTATAAATATGAATCAACCCTATTTCACCTTCTATCCTTCCTACGGAAAACGAAATCATCGCGCGTGCATACGTACGGAATACCATCTCCACGTCGTGGTGTAATCTGTTTTTGACCACCACCTTACTTGGATGGGTATAATGGTGAAAATAAATAACTATATATGATTATTTTAAATTTATATTGATTCTTAAATATTATACATACACTTCAATACAATTCCACGATCATGGGAATGATATCATCGCTCGTGCATACGTACGGACTACCGTCTCCACGACGCGATGAGATTCATTCTCCATGTTAACTATTCATGAATGATTATAAAGTATATATAATGAATAATAATTACATATATGACATAATAATTATACTCTATTTATGTATATATATATGTATGTCATCTACTTAATTTCATTCAATTCAATAAGGAAATGAAAACAGCGTTCATGTGTACGTACGACCTACCATCTCCATGAATGGTGTATTTCATTCCATTTATCGATCTATCATATATATATATATATGTATATGATGAATATATATTATATATAAATCATGTTTTACATTCTGTAATTAAGTAAATCAGGATATAAGTAATAATATCAAGAACCACAAGTTGAAACACGTACGATAAATGAAACGATTTTACCCAAAACGCTTCTTTAACATGGAATTTACAAAAGAAAGGGTAATATGAAGTCATAAGTGAACCATATATGATTTCATAAAAATGAATATGATTCTATAATAAGTCAATGACATTATTTAAATCATTATACAGGAGGTTCGGATACATACAAAGCATATTGGACATAGGGTAAGGGATAATTTTGCAAATCTCATTTCTATCTGAGATTGCTTATATGTAAGTATTTACTGGGGTATATTTTTCATCCATGTCCATAAAAATGTTTTTCATAATGTGTTTAATATTCTTACATGTATGTTTAAAGTCATACTTTGTTTTATGTAAGGAATATTTTTTTACCATACGTGGCACTTTTTGACTTTTCCGTTAAAAGTATGAGGAGAATGTTTTTTTAACTTATACGGTATGAACAGATTTTTACAGTTTCATAACACCATATTTTCATGAAGCTTACTCTACAAGATTTAATGAATATTTTCAACAAAATCCTTTTCTTTTAAAATTGCATGGCATTTTGTGAAAAGAAAATGATTTTGAAGAAGAAAGGATATTTTCCTCAAGAATTCATTTCATGTGTTTTATCAAACCCATTTTCCATATAAGATGAAATTATTCCATATGTGAATGTTTCAAGTATAAATTCTCTATGATTTACATGGTTTCACTTAACTTATGATGAAATTATATCCATTTGTTTTATATGGATTTTTTTATGATGGGATGATGTTTATGAAACCCATTTTATTCATTGGGTTATGATGAATGTTTTAAGTTTATTTTGTGGCACAAGTAATAATGATTTCATTATGAGATGGGTGGGACATATATCTCCCTCCAATGAATTGGTTAAAGATTTATATCTCATGAGGTATGCATGGTTGGAATGGTAATTTAATCTGGTTCAGTGTTACAGGACTGGAACGAGGAGTGAACTCGATTCAGAAAGGAACTTTGTCCACTAAGATGGTCTTGGCAGCAATGCCTTGGATACTATAGAAATCATATCATGTGATTAATGGTTTTCCAAAATTACATGTTTTATTCCCATGCTATTTTATCATGATTGATGTTCCTTTATGATATATGTCTTACGTACTTCCAAGATTTTTGTCTTTGCTCAAGATTTTGATGTTTAGATTTTTTGTTCAAGTTTTTGCATTCAAATGTTTATGGATTGCTTTATGTTCTCTATGATTTCCCTTACTAAGCATTTGAGCTCACCCTTTTTATGTTTTCTTTTCCCCAGGATATAAATAAAGGTTTTAGGTAAGAAAACCAAAGGTGATGATCTTTATGGGAGATGTTGAAGATCTTTCACCATGATTATAAGATTGCGTTCCGAGTTTCCAAATACACTAAACTAATATGGTCTTTGGGCATTTTTTTTGTCATGTATTAAGTATTCTGAAAAAGTAATTTAATTTCCATGTATGTCAAGCTTTGGTTCTCTACAAAATTCATATCTTTAATTGTTCCCACTTTTATTTTTTAATAAAATGTCATTATATGTATGATTGACTAGGACCAAGAAAGCTATAGATATACCTAAATAAATCTTTTTCCCTAGAACTTAGGTTTCCACTTTAATTCAATCACTAGAAAATAAATTTCATTTTTGTCTTAACTAACTATAAGACCAACGTATTTTTTTCATATGTTGTAGAACATAAATTTCTTGGAAGACATTATTGCTCCCACTAACCTCTCGTGGACACATGGAAATCATTTGTTACAAATTTATATTCTATGATCATGTTTCTAACATTAATCCTAAACTAGATTTCAGTAAATTGAAACTTGTATTAGCATTCTGTGTCCTGACCATCCCTTTTTGGTTGTGTCATATTGACACCATCCATGATTGGTGGTCATGACATCCAATGCTAAATAATTTGACCATATATATTATCTATGACAAGTAAAATTCTAAAGGATTTAGGCATAATGACTTGGTGAAACCAATCATACCTTATTGGTACTACACTTTTACCACCCATGTATCAACTCACTTGAATACCCACCGCAATATTGAAAATAATAATCCTCTTTGCACATTGATACGTGGAATCCATTAATTGAATTTTAGTTGGTCTTATCAATGTTATCTAATTTTAATACATTGCTTACTTGTAGGAAATATTATTCACACTAAATAATATATCATCGACCACAGTGAATATAAAAACCATCACCATGGTTTTATCCTTCCTACGTAGTATGTGTCCTTGGAAAATACTTTGTTCCACATGCGCTTGTGGAACTAGTTCCTATTCCAACTATTTGTGCATCTCAAGCATTGAATAAACAAAAGTCAATATAGGTCCCACTATCTCTAAAAGAAATGTACACCCTTATATAGAAGTGCAGTCTATTACTTGACTACAACTTTTCCATATTTGGGATTTATGTAATATCCTAAGTAAATATTTGTATTATTACACTAAATGCACAATGTGTTTGTTTTTACGTAAGTTTGTTTATGTCCTAACAAACTCTTTGCATCCAATCACATTTTCTTATGACATAATGGATTTACATCATACTATGACTCATATAAAATTCATTTGTCATTTATAGTTTCCAACGAGCCTGTACCCTAATGGTACAGGCTCCTATTTGGCATCCAAAAGACCCAGGATCAAATCCGGGTAGGGGCTATTTTCCAGGTACTATAGCAGCACTATAGTAGGGCACTATAGAAGTACTATAACAGTGGCAGAACTATAGCGATGGCGACACTGTAGCGGTAGTGGCACTGTGGAGGTGGCGGTACTGTAGTGGGTACTGTAGTAGTACTATTCATCGAGGGGCCCTTTGGGCCAAAAAAATGGGCTTTCAAGCCTTGTATTCAGAACACTTGGCATTGGGCCTTTAGGCTATGTAATGGGTCTCCCTCTACCCAGTCTAAAGAGGAATTTTCTTTAAATAATAAAAATGATGCTTCAGCCCCAAATTTTTTTAAAAAAAATTGTCATTTATAGTTGGCCTATGGTTATGGTATATCGCCTTCATTTTCAGAGCATTTCAGGAAATATATTGGATGTTTCTGCAGGTTGCAACATTGATATTACTAACATCAAAATTTTGATGTATAACGTATGTGTTTAGGAATTTATCCACGCTACATTTTTTTTATCAATGTTAACATGTAATACTTCATCATAGATCCTCCTCATTAACATCAAATCCATGATGTGGATAAGGTAATGTGTATTTGGGAATTACTCCACGCTACATTATCATGATCGATGATTGCACATTCAAGATATTCTTCGGCATGCTGGCTCGAAGCAACTCATATCTCATGATCGTGCACTTACTTCATTTGGTTATTCATTCATTAATTAAAGGAATATTATAAAGTATATATATATATATACCTCTAGATTATACTTGGAATAGTTCACATTCACTTGTTAAACTATTTTAAAAATATTTTTGACATACCTTTATTTTAAAGGTTACATTGTCCAAACTAAAGACGTCGATAGCACCAAAAGTATTTAGCTATGCTGAGCCTAAATAACATTTTTGGTATATTATTGACATCCACTTTTAGTATTACTTGTAAAATAATTATCTTGTCACAACTAGGTATAAGTATTATATTTATATTCATCACTAATTGCCTATGATTCATGTATTGTTGAAATAGTGATTGAGTTTACCAAAAACAACATTCATTCCATAACTTGAAAGAATGTATCCTAGCATCCAAAAAACATGATATTAATATATGTGGTTGTACCCAATAATATTTCAACACGAATATTTCACTTGGAAATTAATGATGTCATACACTTCTCACCAATGGCCTAGGTATCACCCATTCACAGCCACTTGGAGAATACACCTGACTTCTAGAAAGGTTTCCATACTTACATGGTTACTATATTAGAATACATACATCAGCATATTGTATTTAATACCCTAGTAGTAAAACTAAAACATTATAATTGATGAATATTTTTGAAGAAGAAGTGGGTAAATTTCTTCTTTAATTCAGTTTATTACTTTTAAACATCCATTGTTTTGTTTTATAATATTCAATAAAAATAACCTTTGTTAATACCTCATTAACTTAAGGACGTTGTGAATGTTCCATTGGAATTACTATCCTTTTAGAATTTTTTCATTTTCTTTCAATTTATTTACCATTAGAATAAAAGATGAAATTATCTTTGATATTCTTATTATCTTGTAGAACCTTAAATTAATTGGTAATGTATCTTTTACTCAATACTTGTTCATTTTGTAACTTAAAAGGAGACTTGAGTAATGTGGTGAAAATGATATGAGAAAGGGATTCATTTAAAGATCATGATCAATATTTTGATTTACACATGTCGGTCCAACATCACCTTATGAATATCATTGTTGCACTTTCTCCTTGAAAACATCTCAGAGATGGGAATTCATGTTTATACCATCCATGTCTTGGTGTAACGACCACAACCAACACCGGAATTTGATGAAAGCATAATGTCATAACCATCATATGCTTTGTGAATTAGTCTCAGATAAGCAGTTTCACCCTCAGTTCTTGAGGTAGTTTAACAGTTTTGGGGACACTGGCAGCTTGAGTTTCCTATATCATAGTACTATACGCACACACCTGTACTATTCATGTATACTTGTGTAAGTGTGGATATTTACTTTGTCCAATATATTATCGTAGTTTTTAAACTAGTGGTTTAACTTCCCATTTTTTTAAAAAAGTAAACTTTAGATGATTAGTTCCCTTTATCTGGATTACCGGTTTAGACATTTTGATTAATTACATAAATAATTTAATGTCCCCCACTATTTTATCAGATTCCAAGAACCCTCTGTGCTGGAATTAGAATACACTATCACTTGAGTATTCTAATGGAAAGGATCTCAGAACCACCCCTCATAGTCTACAAGCTATGTCTACACCACTACATAGAGGGTTCGAGGTAGGCTTTTGGTTGGCTGACCACTTTAATGTGTGGTTCCTTGATCTATTGAGTGAAGTCCCAGCTTCTAAAATCAAAACTTAGTTTACTCAATGCTTTCCTCTAAAATTAAAACAAGCTAGATATGGATATTTATCTAATGTAATTTTAGTTATGGCAAACCATAATTCTTATAAGGACTCCCCGGTAGTAAAAGGCACCCTTAGCTATGGCATGACCGACACCTCAAATAGCCATTTTTGTCCAAATTTTAATGATGGATGGTTGTCATGGATTAATATATCTTTGAGGGTTTTATTATTTTTAATGTGATGAAAGAAATAATTTCCTATTTTATTACCATGTACTATGTTATTGCACTCACAACTGACCATGAAAGAAATAGAAATTTCGTCACGTCACATGTTAATTTTATCTTGCATTCTTGTTTATTATTATACTATGTGATCACGCAATGAACTACACATGCAAAAAAATAAGGCACGCAAAAAAAATGAACACCTGATCATGAGCCAGTTCTGATGGTTGATCCGTTGAGTGAATAACGAACCAACTGAGACCTTGGGGACAATACCTTTAGTCATGTGGCTTACAACTTGAATAAAAATGTTTTCTCTTCCAATGCATCTAACTCATGTCTGGTGTGTGGTCGTCACATGGCACAAAGTGCGTCACACCTCATATCGTCATCATACAACAATACTCATACGTAGGCTAGGGGGTCTCAGGGTATAAAATACAACTCTAATAATGGGCGTGTAGGCCCTTATACATATAATGATACTTGAGATGACACACAGATTATATTTTATTTAATTAAAGTAATAATTACTAACCCATTAAACAATTAAATAAATAAAATAAATAAATAAACAATCACCGGATGTGTATTGGTCGGTCTCCAGTTCATGATCAGCATACGCATTAACTAGCACATATAAACTAAATGTAGAATTAAAATTAAACATGCATTAAATAAATATGATGGCATTTAATTGAATTAAAATATTTCACTATAATTTTTTAATTCAACATTTTAATGTCTTTCAGTCCATATTAATTAATTTATTTTTAAAACAAAATATTAAATTAATTAATTAATTTAATTATTCACCAAATTAAATTAATTAGGCCAAAACCATTATAAACCAAAGTTAATATTTATTTAATTTTATTCTGAACAAAAATTAAATTAATTAATTTAATTAACTTCTGATTCAAATAAAATTACTCGGGCCCCATAAACCCCAGGAAGGGCCTGTACGGGTCGGGGCGAAGCCGTGCAGGCCCACTTTAGGTCTTTTCAACTCTATTCAAGGGAGTCCTGAACCGGGTTGGCCCATCCAAGCCTGTTCCAGGCGGGGAAGACCAACCCAGACCTATTTCGGGGATGTGAGGTTACTTATCAGCTAAGAAGATCGGGTGGCGACCAGGATGAGGCAGATCTAGGATGGTGCTGGCTGGCCAGACTGTGTCGATCCAGCAGACGTGGTCGCACCCTGCTAAGTGCATGGAATAGAATGACTGGGGCTAGCTGGTAGTGGGGCGCCGCTACCGGAGGCGGCTGGCTGGGAGCAGTGCGGTGTGCCACTCTACCTAAGGGAGGAAGCTGGTCCAGAGCACTAACTGGAGGTGGTGGCTGGGTGGATGGAGACAGTCCGGTGGAGCTGTCTGTGATTGGCAAGGGCTCGAGGTGGCCCCTCGGCGCGGCGTCGCCAGCCTGGTGCATTAGGGATGGATGAAGCAGGTGAGGTCGGTGGCCATCAAAGTTAGGCCATGCGCGGAGGGAGCCCTATGGTCCTTGTGAGGGGTGTCTGGTCATGCTAGGTGGCTGCGGAGTAGGGAGGAGTCAAAACCGGGACACTGGTGGGGTGCGTTGAGGAGAGGGAACCACTGTATAGGAGCCGATCCATGGTTGGATAGGGAACCGCTGCATGTGGAAGTGAGGTGCAGGATGCGCCATCTAGGCTCGATGGGAGGAGGAAGCCAATGTAGTGGGGGGGCTTGTTCGGGGTGGCCTGGGGTGTCGCAACGCCTGCAGCAGGAGGTCTCCACAAGGGATATGGTGCGGGGCTGCCAACGCTCGAAGGAGGGAGGCGACACCGTTGGATGCCGCTTTGGGAAGAGGGAGGATGCGGCCATGTTTGGGTCACCGTGTGAGGGAGATGGGGGGCCGCTCGGCCCCCTGACCATAAACTATTTTTTTATTTTTTAAGTGGCCCCTTTCTTTTTTTTTCTTTTTTTTATTCCATGACCTACTTTACATGTCACCCTTTGCACCCCCTCCTTTTTTTTTGTCAACCAATACTTGCTTTGAAAGTCTTTCTTTAAAATTTTTCAAACCCTATATAGGCTTTGAAAAATAATAATAATATAATTATAATAAAATTTTCTTAAGTCTATATTTAGACTAGATAACATAAAACCATATAATAAAAAAAATATTATTATAAAATAATATTATAATAATGAAATTATTATTATAATTAAACTATTATTATTATAATAAAATTATTATAATAATAATAATTAATAATCCTCACTAAAAAATACTATAGCAGTGTAAATGGATTTAGATAAAATTGGTTTATCAATTTTGAACCTTATTAAACTATCGGATTTAATCAGAACATAAAACTTCGGAGGACCACAGAATGGTCATCCGGTATCGGATTAAAACACGGTCTACGACATTGGGATAGTAACGATACCCTCTTCATAACTTATGGAAAAATTAATTTTTCAATTGACTTAAAATTTTCATGTGTCCCTTTTATACCACTTGTTGGAACCTAGCGTGTAGTGGAAGCCCCAAACAGGTGGGATTTTAAAAAAAAATTCACCGATGATCGTTGTAAACATGCCAATGTTGGTGCAGAGCAGCCCAGTCAAAGCCAAGGATCTTTTGTGAAGGGTTTTTAAGCACAAAAATAAATGGTAATATACCTAGTTTATATCCAAATCCGCGCACGACATCTGATCATCATTGAAGATCACTAGTCGAAGAATCTGATGTTGAATTCCTCTAGATCATCCACATATGCTTCAAGGAATCCACAAGTGCATCGTTCGTTGTAATCCAGGTGTTAACACATAATTATGACGACGCATTTGATGCTCCAACAATCACCACATCGCTTCACAAGCAATGCCTAAGAGAGTGCTTGATCCGAGCTCCTTGGATCTAGAGCATATCTCTCTAGATTATGGGATAGAGGAGAAGTGAGAGAAGCCCCATGAATAGTCCTTGGAAAAATCCCCTCTTCTATTTATAGTTCTTTATTAAAATACCCATTATAGCATCATCGAACCTGAATACATAACGCCCTATTAACGAAATTTTATGACTACTAAACTCAGTCATAAATATTATTATCATTTACTTGTAATATATTAAATGTATTACATGATAATAATTGATTTCAAAACATGACTCGTCATTCCAAAAAAATATTAATTGAACCTTGAATATATTTAACATTCATCAATTAATATTTTTCATGTATTTACTTAAAACTTTTAAATACATTTAATAAATAAATTCAAAACTCATTATTCTAAACTTTAATAATATGAATTTATTTATTACATTCGTGATTGATTTTCCTTAGACAAATCCTGGACCCCAGTGGTGGGAGCGAGTTGATCAGATGAAGGTTTTTAAGTAGGTCCACTGGTTGGAGTGTCCAATTTATGACCTCTAACTTCATCATTTTAGAGTCCATCAGATGAATAATTCCAAAATCATATAACATAATTCATCAGAAGAAGAAAGATGAAAATTTTATTGATCAGAGGAAAGATTAAGAGATACATGAAATAATTTTCATAATGAAATCAGAATAATGTGGGAAAAATGATTTGATTATATGGAATGTGTAATTAAATGTTTGAATTATTATATTCGTAGTTACATCAGACAGGTAATGATTAGATAAACTTTACAATTTGATTTTTTTGATATATTCTTCATTTTTTAACATCATAATTACATATGGATGTGATATAAATATAATTTTTTTAAGAATAGAAGAACATCTGTAAAATGGATCTTAATCAAGAAATTCATTACAAGTCCTTAATTTAATAAAAATCATGACTATTCTATGGAATTCATGATCCTTGATAACGTTAGTTGAAGGAATAAAATGAATTGAATTGCTATTGGAGTTATGTTAAAGAAGATATATAAAAATTCTATCAGATGAACTTGTAAAGAGATTAAAAAATGATGTTAATAAATTTCAATGAATGAAAAAATTAGGTGTTGATGAGGATATAGCTAAATAAATTAAGTATGAAGTCTATAGTATGAAATTATTGAGCCGTCAACTATACTCTATTGGATAGAAGTTTTAAAATTAACAAGAATAAGTTTTCTAATAAATTCATTAGTTAGAGTCAATATGTGAAGATTATCAAATGAATAATTCTCTATATGAAGTCATTAGATAGAGATTTAGGAGTAATTCTCATGGGACTAAATTTTACCTACAAGATCAAAGAATTGAGGTTTTTGAGGTTTCCAAATCGTTGCATGGAATATGACTCAATAATAGATGTTATTAGAAGGAATGTTATGAAGACATTACAAAGAGTGTTACAAATTCATTGTACTACATTCTATGAAGTCATCTGATATATGGTGAAGAGAATAACTATATGGTTTCATTAGATTAAGAGAAAGAAATAAACATCTTTGAATCCATTGGTCTAAGGAAGATTCAAATGAATAGTTTTTAGATATTCTTATGATGTTGGGATGGAAAAAATGTTGGAGATTAAATGGTTAGATGATTAGTCAAAAAAATTACTAGACGGAAGGTTTAAAGGTATTTAATAAGTTTCTTCTAAATATATTAAATGTCACAATGAAAATATGATAATTAAACATTACAAATATCATATTGAAAGATATGTGATTATTGAAGAGATATTATGAGGGTTTTATAAAGTTTTTTGACTTCGGGTCTTATGGAAATTTCCTATAATTTAAGATAAATGATGTTGGTAAACAATTTAAAGTCTTAGAGTAGGTTTCTCAAAGTTTGAGTAAGAATACTGAATTTGAAAGTGTTCACTCCACCCTGAATTCTTTAATAAGTGAGGCCTATATAAAGGGGTGAATAGATGTTGAGTAGAGAAAGTTTATATTGTGAAATAACTAATTCATTTGTAAATAATGTAGAGGAATTAATGTTTTTAAAGGAAGTTACAACAATTAATAATTAGATATATTATCATCTGGGTCGATGTATTCATTGAAGAGGTATCAGATAGAATAGGTACCAAGTGGAGTGATCAAGAAAAGATCAAAGAAGGCTATAAGTGATAAAGTGATACTGAAAATAGATTTAATATTAAGAGGTATTAGACATACAAGTAATAGAAACAATAGAAGGTATAAAAGGAACTATCACTAAATAGACATTTATTTGATGGACTTGATCAAATTGAAGTATCATACAAATAAGCATTAGATGGAACAAAACATATCAGACAGGTCATGAAAATTTAACAAATAAGTATTAAAGGAAGGGAAGAATAAGGGATAAAAAGAACTTTCATTGGATGAACATCATCAGATAGGCATTCCATAAAGAAAAAATCATAGAAACATTAATTACTAGAGAGATAGTATTCTAGGTCGAAGTGTAGATGAAGGAAATGTGGTGTTTTATTTACTGTTGAAAAGAAAAATAGTTCCTTGCTCACTGCTATGCAAGTAACATTTAATGGACATGGATGTAAAAAAAATACAACATAGTATAATACAACAGAAGTTTCAATAGGTGGAGTACTTACCTAGTGTTGTAAAGAAACTATTATTAGAAGTTTAATATTGTCTATATAGGCGGTGTAAATAACTAATGGGGAGTTTCAAGTTGGACAAGGTTATTACTAGTCTTGGATTCAAAATTATTTCCACCCACCCACCTAAAGTTTAGGTAACCATATTTGGTATACAAATTTTTTATATCTAAATCATTGTAATATGTATTTCATTATAGTAGAGAATCTGTGTATTATTCATCACCATACATTGAATGAACTAGATACTCTTATTGAGTAGTGAATCTTGTAAAAATTTATTTTTCCATATTATAATTTTTTTCATAATCTTACATATTATAAGGAAAATATAATAAGATAATCTTGACCCTAACATGACTAATAGGTAATGGGATAAAAAGTATTTATCGGTCAAAAATTCCCAAACATTGATTCACCCCTTTCATTATTGAGTATATCCCAAAGTGGTCCGCTTATAATTTTTCCACTATATAAAAAACTACATAATCTATAATAAGCCTTTAAAATCTACCATAAATCCTCCACACAAGCTAACATATTAGATATATATTGTGTAATAAATTTCTTCAAAACCCATGGAAATGAAAACATAATAAGGGTGAGTTCAAATGCTTTGTAGGGGTAAACCTAAGTAATGATTATCAATGATCATAATTTAGCATAAAATGTGAATAAATATTATTGAAGGAATATATAATTAAAAAATTCATAATCAAATCAAACCGATAGAATTATATAGCGATGGATAATAATGGAATTTTAAAAAATCACATAGATAATAATAATATGTTCCTTAACGATCACATGTATAATATCAGATAGGTAATTCTATACCATGATCTTATACATCAAGATCATACACATCATGATATCACCATTAAGTTAATATATTTTTTTGGGTAGGAATACACAAAAATACCCAAATATGTTTGTCTCATTAGAGCTACCGATGAATCTAGGAACAATATAATGTCAGGCCCCAACCATCAATTTTTTACGTTCAATTCATTCATAACATGAGATAGTGATAAAACAATACATAATAAACATTTATAATAATCATATTCATTAGAAAAACAACATATGAAATTCTAATACTTTTCCCCATGCTAATACATGTTATAACATGATCATAACCCATCTACAAAAATAATATGGATGTTTAAACAAAAAATTATTAAATATACTAGAAAATAATGAAAAACATCGTATCAAAATAACAAATATACATATTTGTTAATAGTTATTCAATAAATAAATGGAATATATTAATAAGTAACCATAAAAAAATTAACACTGTATATTGGAATGGGTACATGTTTAGGGTAATAATTCCCCCAATCAATTGATGTATGACATCTAAGTGAACAACCTTCAATCAGAAGATGTAACTATATAGTGTTGATAGAGTAAAAGAATTGTGATGAAAATCATGCATATAAATGAGGATGATTTGGAAAGAAAAAGGAAATGATTGATCATTTATTTAATATAAAAGAAAATTACATAAGCCATCCATAGAAAGATAGTGGATGGTTTAAAAAGGATATATCCGTAGTGTAATAAAGGAAATTTAGAAGTATGTTGGCATAGATGAAAAAATATTTAAAAGAATATATTGAAAAGTATCACACATGTTGATACCAAGAACCAAATTGTTTGATTCTACGAGTCAAATATCCGAGATTCTAAATATATATATTTATTATAGGATAAACCATGTAACATAAATCCCATGAGTCTAAATCCTTTTGAATATGAAAATAATAATAGAGGTGAAAACTTAAAAGATATTTTAGAAAATATTTTTAACATTAAAGTATAATGAAAACATACATGTAACATTCAAAAGTAAAACTTGAAAAATATGAAGTGAATGATTTTGAAAACATTTACCTTTAAAATTAATCTTTAAAAATAAAGGCTTAAAATGAAATAAATATTTTCTAATAAATGTAGAGAAAATGATAAAATATCTGAATATGAAAGGAACCTTTTTAATACTTTGAAATTAACTTTATTGAGAACCCACTTTGTAATGAAGATTAGTAAAACCTTATTTATATTATAAATTCATTTTAATATATAGGAATACAGAATTTCATTTATGAATAAACTTGTAGGGTGGTAGAACCCAGTAACACTACTAGAAATATGACTTTTCCCAACGCTTCTATACCAACGGTTTGTAAAAACCGTTGGTATAGGTTCCCTTTCCCAACGGTTTGGTCAAACTGTTGGGAAAGCCCACTTTGAGGCCACTTTTCCCAACGGTTTGGCCAAACCGTTGGGAAAGGGTATGGCTTTCCCAACGGTTTAGCCAAACCGTTGGGAAAAGTCCCCTTTGTGGCCACCTTTCCCAACGGTTTGGCCAAACCGTTGGGAAAGGTCCCCCATGGATCAACCTTCGCCCAGAACATTATATAAATCAAAATTTAAAATAATTATGAGAATACATATATATATTTATGTAATTATGTTCACAAAAGTCATGTTAGGTTAGTGGTTAAGTCATTCAATGATAAACTAGGGGTCCTGGGATCAAATCCCAGCAAATGTTTTTTTTTTGAAATACATATACCAACGGTTCCATAACCGTTGGTATATATTTTCATATTACTTATACCAACGGTTTCCAAAACCGTTGGTATAGACCTATCCCAACAGCTTACTTGGCTACGGTTCTTCAAACCGTTGGTATAGCCTATACCAACGGTTTGGAGGCCTATACCAACGGTTCCAAACCGTTGGTATAGGTTAGTTTTCCAGTAGTGTAATGTAAGAATAATGTTAAAAATAATACTTTATTACTTAATAAAAGAAGATTTGAGTTATCAATATCCCTTATGGGAAACATAATGAATAAGGTAAGAACTATTCACCATGGAATTATGTTGTAGGAATTTAGAAGTATTTAAAAAAATGATAAAATACTACATAATGCAATTAATTTAAGAATATACCTAACATATGTGAAATAATTTCAAGAGAACGATCATAACTCAATGAATGAAAATTGAGTTACCATAAATCCTTACTACAGGGGTGGCAATTGAATAAATATATATTTGAATAAGGGAATATTATTTGTATTATTATATAAAATTAAATACAAAATGTTATGTTAAAATTAAATCCATGGGTATTAATAAACCATATAGGAAAAAATTGGTGTACAAATTACATTATGTCTCAATGAATTAGAATCGAGACCATAAAAACTGTTATTCCTTAAGTAATAGATTTATCATTTACTTTAAATAGTAGGGCTATAAATTGAACTTCCAATACCATGTTTAATATATAATTTATGATATAATATATAAAATAGATAGTATATACACCTTATAAATGCAATTAGAGGCATAATTAAAAACATGTCCCAATGAAAGGAATTTGAGACGAAAGACCCTTACCTAGTATCTTGAATTACATGAAAGTGCTATAACGACCAATATAAAAACATATATATATTAATAAATTATTTAACAATTATATTAATACCTATAACCATTTAAAAAAATGGGGTACAACAGTGAAAGCGGCACACAACGCAAGGAAGAAAATTACATTAAATTGCAAGCCCAAGGACTTGACCCCGCGACCAGCCCCTTACCCCCCCAAACCCTTACCACCCCACCACCAATGGTGGGATACCTATAACCATTTATACTCTTCATTTATAAGCATTCTCAACATGTATTCTCGTTATTTTTACCCACTTTTAACATTTGGTGTTAGCAATCTTGATCATTTTGAACAAGTCTCATGATAGTAGTGTTATAATTCATTATTCTTACAATGTTCATTATTAATAGTTTATTAATGTTATTATAGCATATTTTAACTGATATTTATAAAGGTAAAATTTCATTCCAATTTAGTTTTGGTTACAATTCATGAAGATGAAACTAATGATGATCATGTTTCTGTGATTCTTGATGAAGAAAAGGGGTTTTCTTGATAAATGATTTTAATAATATTTTTACCATTAAGGAACTAAAAGTAAATAATTATTTTAATATTTATATCATATTATAAAAATAATTAATTTCCTACAATCATAAATGATATAAATTCATTTCATAGTTCAAATAGGTGATTCAACATACCCAAACAAGAAAAAACAATGACTAATCGATGATTATTTGGTGGTTTTTTTGTAATATCATTATGATAGAAACATAATTATATTATTAAGATTTTATTAGTGTAATATATCATAATTTAATGGAATTATAAGAAGAATAAATGGATATGAAAATATTATATAATAAGGATAAATTTTCTTCCTCACGGTACACTAGTTTTAAACTAATGAATTAATTATGATTATTGATCATATAATTAACAACTTCTACAATATGTAATACTAGAAAATTATCGACATCATAAAAATAATATTTATACATTAAACCCTTTCTCATGACCATCAATGCATGGTGATGATGAAAAGAAAAGCTGAAATGAATCGTTCCATGGAGGTGGTAGCCCACAAAAATGCATGGTTGATGATTTTATTTTCCATAGAATGAGAGAAATGTATAATATGTTTTATAATTTATGAATTGAATTTTTTTTATAAATATAATAATTATTTTTTAAATTCAACATTAGTAACATTCATGTATTTTGGTAAAATAAAAGGAAATATGGTGCTTTTAGAGGTGATAATATATGAACATACACAAATTTCATTTTTGTTTTCCTTAAGGGAAAAGGGAAAAGGTGGTAAATGGTTATTTTATTAGAATAATAAAATTCATTATATAAAAAATAATTATTTAATTACTTATTTATTTTAAAATATAATTTTAAATGAACTATTTGAAGTAATGAAGTTAAGGATAAACAATTACTCACAATGACCATAATCCTTTTTTTTTTTGTATTTTCAAATGAAACTTTTAAAGGCTACGTGTGAACCCTTACAACTTCAGCCAATGAAACCATTAAAAGGAAAGAAATCCCAGAAAAAGATTACAAGAAATGCCCCTCCCCAGCGATTACATCATTATGTCAAGCCTCCACCATCACATGGCCACTCGGAAAGCAGTCTCATGCAGAGTTGCACAAGCCTGGTACCGAAGTCAAAAGTCATACCCTCTCGTTCATCCAAATCCGAAAGGCTAAGCTCTGGTGGATGATTCCTGCTCTGGAACCACTTCTAAAGCAAATCTTTGAAGCTTGTCTAGAAGCTTTCACATTCCAAAGTAACAATATCACCAAAGACCAATCATGTTGTTGCAAACCATGTAGATCCATGCATAAGCAGGCTTAAAATTTAAAAATCAAAATTAGAAGGACCGTCGTTTTCACCCTGGGGCCACACATCAACCTTATCAAAAGATTAAAGTCATCGAAGAACATCACCAGAAGAAAACAGAGACGGAGCCACCACAAGACACCAGTATTCACTCAATCTCACATCCCAAAGCACGATGAAGCCACCACTCGGATCAGCCTTGGAGAGAGTGGCGAAATCCTGGAGCCAGAGTAAAGGAACGCATGAGTAAATCCCTCGAGAGATCATATCCCTCACCCCTGAAAGTTAAAATTTCGAATTACAATGCACAAAGAGAAGACCACAGCATGTCATGCATCTTGGAACACCCTACCACTAATACATGCACATCTCAAAACCTTCTTGCAAAGCATCTCACCCAACCGACCTAGAAAGCAGCAATGTACCTAGAAGCGAGAGCAGTTTAAAAGTGTATAGGACCTCCAGAACGAGCCATGATTAAGCCAGAACCATCAACCCCTTATAAAAAGCCAATGTCAAACCACCACTTCAAAAAGTTAGAAAGACGCCTGCAATCAGCTTTCAGACCTCAAAAACACCAACAGGAATTCCAATAACCAACCACGAACATTGAATCATAGGAAGAAAACTTCATTCGATCATCAATAGTCATCAGTAATGCCGCAACTGCAAAAACAAGACCATCCCAACACCCAAAATCGAAACCCTCGCCGCAACTTCCTCTGAAGCTGAAACTTGCATCCATCCGGAAGCGACCGAACCAGAATGAAAAATCCTCGCCTGTCTTCACGCTGCTGATAAGGATTCCACGATCCGAAGCTGAAAAATCCGCACCGCCGGATTTGATCTTAGGATTTTCAGACAGATCAGCTCGGGATTGTCTGGAGATGGTTCAGACGTCATCTTCATCCTTGACATCGCGAACAAGAAACCCTCCGTCGCTGAAGAATATCCGGATCTGACGCTCTCAACTGCGGAACCGAGCCTCGTCGTGACTCCTCGCAAATCGCAAGGATCAGAATCCCGCATGAAGAAACTGCAACGCCGCTCGAAGACCAGATCTGACCTCGCCACCGTGAATGAAACCGAGCCTCGCCAACGTGAGTCCTCGCCGCCTCGTAAGAGTCTCACCTGAAGAGTCGACCGAAGGCACTGCCGCAACGGAGAAGGCGCTGCCGCTACGGAGAAGGCGCTGCCGCTACGGAGAAGGCACCGCCGCAACGGAGAAGGCACCGCCGCAACGGAGAAGGCACCGCCGCAACGGAGAAGGCGCCGCCGCGCAAAGGAAGCGCCACAAGCCCAGCCGAAGTCGACGCCCGAGGAACCCTAGATGGAGGCGTGACCGAAGTCGTGCCCCACATCTTAATTACTCACATTGGGAACTTCGAGTTTTCCTTGGTGATTTTATGTGCAAATAATGGAATATGCTAATATATTGTGGAAAGTATCTCAAGGAGGAATAGGATTGCATGGGAATTAAAAAATGAATCATTTTTACCTAATTTTAGGAGTGGTATTGAAGGGGTTATTAGAGGCCCCAATTTAAAGTTAGACTAATGATATTTTTGTAAATAGGCGTACTTTTTTAATAATGTGAAGTCACTACCAAGAAAATTAGCTCCAAAATTGAAAAATAATATTGTGTGGAAGATATAGGGTTGATAAAGGCCTCATAAAATCATTTTAACACATGTTGTCAAAATGTTTTATAATTTTTTACTAGGTTAAACCCTTTTAACCCTATTTTACTCTTAATAGAGTAACTAGTTTTTATGTATGTAATTTCTCCTTTGTGAACAAAATACAATGGTCATTATTTCTTAACATGGACCTAAAAATTACAAATTTTAAACCTGTTTTATTTGCTTCAATTTCTAAAAGTGATAAAAATTTAATCTTACAATATTAAATGTATAATATATTAAAAAAAATCTTGATAAAAATATTATATAAGTTTTTAAATATCAGATATATGTTTGGGAACTACAATCAATATTTTTAGATTTATAATGTAACTTGTGAGATTAATATTTTTTGAATAAAGAGGATTCAACAATTTAAATGACATACTCATGTACTAATAATGTCATTAAATCATGCTACTTATAAAAATTATATATTATACTATTCACCTTAAAACCAATATTTTCCAAAAAATCCCAAAAAATAAACTTATGTAAACACTACGTTGACGAATACAAAAATAATTTTAATTTTTTGAAATTATAACTAAAAATATATATAAATTTACCTTCAAATAAAATTCTAAAATAAGATTAAAACCTTTTTTTTATATGGAAAACAAATATTTAGAACATAATCTTCTATTATTATTAATTTATATCATTTAATAATTAGTGTTAACCAATTATTCATGCTAATATATGTTACCATCACATGATAGTATGTTTCTTGAGATAAAAAATCAAGGTTCCTAGAAGAATTTTTTTAGAAAAATACAATTCAAAACTTTTAAATGATCTTATTAGTCGTTTTATATATACCTATTGAATTTAATTATTATTAAAAGTGACCATTATTTTTATTCTATAAACATTTCAGAAATAGGTTACTCATATTCATTCCCAATAATTCAATAGATTTGTTTTAATTGATATATTAAAATATTTATATTTTATCTAAATATATCAGAGCTTCTTTTAAGTTCAGTACTGTGTGTGGAGAAAGAAATCAATCACATTGACTTATTTAAAGGTAATCATATATTTAAAATTTATGGTGTTACATTCTAACCCCCTTAAATAGATTTAAACCTCACAATTTCAATTATTGATCACTTATGAATGTAAGAGAGGGTAATCTTAACATATCCATCATTCAAGATATAAAATCTAATATAAGACTTACCTTACTCTCTTAGGCTATAACATGTTACTTATATCTCCTAAAACAACATCAATCATTCATAAAATCTGATACCTTATTCATTATATACCCTAACCATATATAATCTCCATTGAATACCTTTCCGAAAACCATTTGAATCACTAAAACATTAAACCATGGTGAACTCAAATATTCCTTCAAAAATTAACTCTTAACTATCACCAATAGTTCATAATGTCAAAAAATATTCTATATATATCAGGATCTAAAAATAGTGACAAAATTCACTAAAAATAACATCGATATATTTTTCATTAAATAAAAAATAAATTCTATGACTAATATTACTATCTAAGTAACTTTTCTCAAAATTAATAATCCCATTATAAACTCAACATCAAGAATATATTAAACCAATGAGATACCCATACCTCAATCACATGTTATCTAATAGTTATCGATAAAAATATTTCCTTATCATAAAATCACTTTTCAAGGTTATTTATACCATTTAAAATATGTTTATATACCTTCTAATAAAAACTACTGAAGGAAAATCCTTATATGTTTCATAGAGTCCTTATAACTTTTAGAATATATCAACATATAATAGATTTATCTCAATCAGTAATGAAAATTTCTAAGAGTGTCAAGATTTAATTTTTACACCATCCTCTCTACTTTAGGTAAGAGAAGGAAACTGGAATTTTTTACATCCTGATTAGCATATTTTAAAATTATTAACCATTTATTTATGATCCCTTATTCAGTTATAATATATATTAGTTTCTGGATACATACATTTTTCATCTCATTTTTTTTGATCCTTTATCAATAAAATACTAAAACTAAAAGGGTTATGATAATATCAAATAAAATCATAGTAAATGATCATATGAATACAAAAGCTTGATTCTGAGATGTCTTTTCAAATGACACATTCATTTCAAACTATGATACATTCATTTTAACTATGTCACAATTGGTATACCCCATAAATCTATTAGTTCTACCTAGGTTACTTTACGTTTTGTTCTCTCATAACTCTTAACTTGATAATTTAAATAATTAGAATGTAAATCCTTTATAATAGGTCATAAAGATAAAATGATTAAAAAAACTATATCCCTTGAGAGTGTCTATCCATGTGTGCAGTCTAAGGTCCACTCATTGTGCACCATTGTAAGGATTGTGTAAATTATCAAAAAACCTTTTTTAGGATGAATACCCCAAGGTTAATCAGTTTCATAACCACATCTACTTGTCAGTATATATTCATAGATGTAATTTCTTGGAGAACCACATAATATCTAAATTATCAAAACTCTGGTATTTCATCATATACTTAGAATTATCCCTTACAACTACCCTTAGTTTTTTTCCTAATGTTATATTATCCTAATCCCCAAAAATATTCAAATTTACATTAATAAATCTATAGGGTTATCTATACCTTTGAAATTATGATCCAACATAAACTATCAATCTTTTAAAAAAGTTTCAATAATTAAATTATCCTCAAATGAAAATATCTGAATCTCTAATGTTATCTATACTCTATTTTGATACCAATTGTGGCTCCCTAGACCCACACTCATAGATTCAGCGCCTAAATAACTCTCTACATACTGGCATTGATACCAAATAAAAATTCTTGGACACAACTAGGAATTAAATAAAATGTTATATTAAATATATTCACAATACCTTTCATCTTTATAGATGTATAAAATCAGGTAAAATCATAAAATAATAAATACTATTTCTTTCTCAACTAATGGACATTTTCCCACTATATAAGAAAATAATTTATCTACAATAATTCTTAAATATCTCCCAAAAATTCTCCACACAAGATATCCTATTATACATATCATGTCTAATTATTTTCTTCATAACTTGGGTAAATGAGAACATTATAAGGGGTGATCTTAATTACTCAGTTAGGGTAAATGTAAGGGGGGAAAATAAAAGAAAATAACTAAGCTAAGATGAGCATAGATATTATGAAAGGAATAGTAATAACAAAAAAAATCCATAATCAATTGAAACTAAGATAATAATATATCCATGGATAACAATGGATATAAAAATATTACATGGATAACAATAACTAGTTCCTTAGTGATAAAATGAAAGTTTTCATACAGATAATTCCATACCATAATCCAAAACATCATTATATTATCATCATGAAAATATCTTGTTTCAAGAAAGAATATAAAAAAATATTCAAACATGTTTTTCTCATGACACATATCAATGCATCGAGGAAATATATAGTGTTAATCCCCACCTGTCACTTATTTAAGTCCAATGCATTCATAATATGAGATAATGAGTAAACAACACATAAGCAACTTCTCCAATAATCATCTATATTAAAATGACAACATAAAGAATACAAATACTTTTTTACTATGTCAATAAATGGGATAAAATGATCATAAAATATCCAGATAATTAATTTTTATGGTTAAACAATACATAGTTAACTTTATAGAGTAATCAATAAACATTCATATCAGAATAATAAATATACACATTTTCAATCATTCCCCAATCAATAAATGGATAACTATCAATATATGTATCCCTAAAAATAACAATACACAGAGGAAGGTATATACATTTATGTCAATAATTTACCAAATCAATCAACTTATGAAATCTTGGTGACCAAAATTTAATCAAAATAAAGAAATACAGAGTTTTCACAAAATAAAGGAATTGGAAGGAAAATTATGCCTATAAAAGTGGATGATTTTTTAAGAAAAAGAAAATGATGGATCTTTTAATTAATAGAAAATAACATTAAATATTTCATCAAGATAAATAATGTGGATGGTTTCAAAATAACATATCCCTTATGGAATCCCGCCTTTATATTACATAACTTTTCCTTTCATTTTACAAAGAGAGGATCTTTAAAGTCTAGTGTCTTGGAAATCAGGAAACATAAAACATGAAAACAAAATAAAAAAAATTCTTCTAATCCACTTGAAAGGCTTCATCATAAGTTCATCCAATGTACAATTGCTTCATCTCATAACCTGGAGACATACATCAAAGGAAAGGGTGAGCAGAAGACCCAATAAGGAAAACAAGGGAATTAGTTTACTTGTGATGTTAATAAGAACTTGATGAAAACCACAAGGTATGAGGAATTGAAAAAGAGGCATATCATAAAAAAAAGAACATGAATCATAACTTGAATATGTGGCTACAACATTTCATTTAGACATTCATGAACATATCAACAAGGTTCATTCCCAAGGTATCATAAAAACATTACAAAGGTTATTCACCAAGGTATCATGAAACATGTCATCTCTAAAGATTAATTCTTTACCCAATGCATTGGAGCACTATTGCACATGATCCTCAGCCCAGTTGGTGAGGTATCCTTAAGTGCATACATAAGACCCAGGTTCAAAACCAGGTAGAGAAATATTTCTGGGGCTACTATAGCAGTATTGTAGCAGGTACTATAACAGTACTGCACACTGTGCAGTACTGTAGCAGAACTGTACACTGTACAGGTACTATAGTAGAACTATACATTGTGCGGGTACTGTAGCAGGCACTGTACCAGGTACTGTTCGGTACTGTAGCAGTTGGAACTATTCACCTTGAGCCACCAGTTTGGGCTTAGAGTCCTTAAGGCTTTCGGGCCACCCAGGCCTTCGGGTTAGTAGGGCTTTCGGGCCACCTTTAAGGCCTTCAGGTCACATCAAGGCCTTCAGGCCACATGCAGTTTCCCCAAACACACTACAAAAAAGGAGTAGCCCCAGAAGAGTATTCAGAGTAGGTGCACTCACCAGAGTAGATCCAAATGGATTTTTTAGAATGAGAGGGTATGGCTATGCCATTTGGACTAGCCTGTGCTTGTACGAGAAGCCTAACCAGATGACCATGCGAAGGTGGAGAGTTACTATCATGATGTAGATGCTGGGGAGGGGCAATTATTTGTAGATAGTCTGGTTGAATTCCCTAAGACCTTCAGGTCATGTAATCTTCTAAGCCTACGAGCCATGTAATCTCTGAGCCTACGAACCTTGTAAGGGTTCCCCCTCATCCCTTGCAAGGGGGTTATAAAAAATCAATAAAAATGAAGGCCTTCGGACCATTCGGGAATTGGAGCACTATTAGGACACACCCTTAATATGTCTTTATTTTTATGTGATCCACATATATCATAATCAAACATTTCATAAATAATCTAAACAGAATCAAAGAAATGGTCTTCATGTCAAAATCATGACGTTTAAAAAAGTACTTAAAAATGAGATCATTATTTCATTTATAACCCATGGGATGGGAGTGAGGGTTATATGTATGTCAATTATAGAATCAAATAGATAAATTTTATGTATTGATGAATACCCCTAGAAATGAAAATAGATTTGTGTATCCACATAAATAATACAAGATAATTTCTTGAGAAAAAGTGAGAGATTTTGAGACGAAAATTCTGCAACATAAGAGCTACATAACATCATTTTAAAAAACATTAAAAAGAGAGGGGACAAAGTTCAACCACTCATAAATAATTAATAATATAGAATGGGTACAAAATAAGATCATGGTATGCATATTTGAATGACATACCACATGAAAAGGAAACATGTAAGGAAAGAGAAGATGCTATTTATTTTACGAAAAATTCGACAGCCTAATGGCGTCGCATAAAAATTCCAAAAATAAATTGATGAGAGTGGAAAGGGTCTCTCATCATTTGGACATGAAATGGACAGTAATAAGAATATATAAGAACATACCCCCTCATAAGAAGATGGAAACTAGATGACATGACATAAAGTAAGTCACAACTTAAAAGAGGAGGGTGAAAGGTTCCCTTACCTTGAAGAGTATCTTTGAAAGCTAGAAGGTTGGGACCTTGGGGGGTTTTAGGGATCCTTGGGAGGACTCCTTGGGAGGTAGAAAGACCAAATCTTCATTGAGGAGGATTTTGGAATGAAATGAATGAGGGAATGTCTTGGTATTTATAGGGAAAGAGAGGGAATATTTAATTAATTTCCAAGGGACACCTCATAACATATATTACTATTCACAAGTCGACCAAATTTATTACATCATGATTAGATCATCAATGATGTCTTTAAACACCTGAAAATCAAAACTGTATTTTTACTATTCACTGAAAATTTTACTATTTCAGAAAAATCCCAAAAATTTACCCAAACCTAATATCAATGCTATGAATTCAAAAATGAACTCCATTTTAGGAAAATGTTTTTTAAATATTGTTAATTTAATTTTTAAATAAAATCATTATTTATTCAAAAAAACAACTCTAAAACTATAATTTATTTTGTAACACCTTGAAAAAGTAATCAAGGTCCCATAAAATAATCATATATTCATAAGACAATAAAGTAACAATTTATAATTACATTTTATGAAAATACATTTCCATTTTAAATTATTAAATTAATTATAAAATGGTAAATAAAGTATTTATGACATATAAAAATACCAAAACTTATATTATATTCATTTTTTCACTTTAAAGATATTCACATTATATTTATATATTCATGGGTGAAGTTTCTATTTTATTAGATGATTTACTATTCATTACTATTCACTACTATTCATAAGGGTATGTTATTATTCATACTATACTATTCAATAAAAATTAAGTGAATCTTATTAGACTCTAAATTTCATACTTGTCACAATTGTAGAAGATTGTTTTCTGAAAATCATTTCACATTATCAATTATTTAAAGCTTAAAAAAATATTTTAAATACCCCTTTTTCCAAAATTCATCAATAATATGGAACTTCATCCTACATTTATCTGGACATTTTAAATTCACAAATTTAACATAATAAAAAATTGCAATTTTGTTTACACAAAAGGATTACACAACATAACTAAGGTCTCGTTACATCACCCCTTATAAGACCTGCATAGGGCCTAAGTGTAAGGTGTTCTATGGTGATAAAATCTTGGGGAGACTCAGACAACATTTCCCAAGTGGTGATTTCTATCAGCTTGAACTTCTCCCTTAGGTGATTCCGTTTAAGCTTCACATTTTGAAACTCAGCTTGGGCTTGGTCTAGAGAAAAGCCCAGAGATGCTACCTTCTTCCCAAGCACTGACATATGGGCTTCGTATGGCCCGAGTCTACTGGTTGAGGCCATCAACTCTTCTTTCTGTATTAATTAACCAAGATCAATTGTATTTATAAACAATAATTATAACGTTAAGAGTTTATTTTCCAATGGTCACATTGACCAATGGTCATATAATAATCAAAACCCAATGGTATCACTTCATTAATTAAATGATATAGTTTTGTGGAGTATAAAATGAAATAACACACAAATTTAGGAAACAAATATTACTAACAAGTTCGGGTCATTACATTCTTCCCCACTTAAGAAATTTTGTCCCCGAAACATTAACTCGTACCCTCAGAAGAGAAAAAGTGTGGCTGCTTTTGTCTCATAGACTCCTCCAGTTCCCACATGTCTTCTTGAAACTTGTGGTTCCTCCACAAAACCTTAACAAAGTGGGCAGTCTTGTTGCATAGAACCTTGTCTCTACGATCCAAGATCTCCACCAGTTGTTCCTCATAAGAGAGGTCATGTTCCTATTGCACCACCTCTGGATTTAGTACATGTGAAGGATCAGGTATGTACTTCCTCAAGAGGGATACATGGAAGATATCATGAACTTGAGCTTGATTTAGAGGAAGTGAAAGTCGATAGGCCACTACTCCCACACGATCAAGGATTTCATAAGGGTCAATGTACCTAGGGCTCAGATTCCCTTTCTTCCCAAACCATGTGACTCTCTTCCAAGGTGAAATTAGAAGAAAGAATTTTTCACCAACATCAAACTCCAAGTCTCTTCGACGGTTGTCGGCATAGCTCTTTTTCTGACTCTAAGCTGCCTTAATGTGTTGCTAGATGGAATGGATCTTTTCTGTCATCTCTTGCACAAGATCAAGACCAATAATCTTTCTGTCACAAGATTCATGCCAACAACTAGGAGTTCTAAATCAATTACTATATAGTGCTTCATAGGGTGCCATTTGAATGCTTGAGTGGAATCTGTTGTTATAATAGAACTCAACTAAAGGGATATGTTGATCCCATCCACCCTTAAATTCCATTGAGCATGTTCTCAGCATGTCCTTGAGTGTTTGAATAGTCCTTTAAGATTGGCCATCATTTTGGGGGTGATAGGCCGTACTGAAATTCAATTTGGTACTTAGAACATGTTGAATACTTATCTAGAATTTTGATGTGAACCTTAGATCATGATCAGATATGATAGAAAGTGGAACTCCATGCAGCCTTACCACTTCCATCACGTAAATCCTGGAAATTTGATCAAGAGAGAAATATTCCCTAATGGAGATAAAATGGGCAGTCATGGTGAGATGGGCCACAATAACCCATATCGCGTTGTTTCTTTTGGATGTTCTCAGGAGAATAGTGATGAAGTCCATAGTGATATTATCCCACTTCCTTGCTGGTATGGGTAGTGGTTGCAATACCACTTTAGGAAGTTGTCACTCCGCCTTCACTTGCTAACATACTAGGCAGCTTGAAGTGTAGCCAACAATCTCCCTTTCCATATTATCCCCCCAAAAATGATTACAAAGGTCCCTATACATTTTTGTGCTTCTAGGATGTATAGAGAAAGTAGAGCTATGAGCTTCATCCATCAACTCCTTTATTTCTGGAATAGATGGAAGACATATTCTTGTAAGAAATTTCATTACACCTTCTTGATCAATATTGAATTCGGAAAACTTCCCATCATTCACAGCCTCAAACTTCTTCTGTAACAAAGGATCTTCTTTCTGAGATTTCTTGATCTTCTCTAGTAATGACGGTTGATAAATCATTTAGGTTAGGTATGATTATGTCCCTTACCTTATAATTCCCATGTCCAGCTTTACTAGGTCATTGATCAAAGTATCTCTTTGAATCCTCATTATGAAAATAACAACTAGGTCTTTCATGATTAATGCATCGGCAAATTTGTTTGCTCTTCCAAGATGATAATGAATTGAACAATCATAGACTTTGAGAAGTTCCAATCATCTCCTCTGTCTCATGTTCAATTCCTTTTGTGTGAAAACATACTTCAACATTTGATGATTTATGTACATATCACATTTCTCCCCATAAAGATAGTGCCTCCATATCTTCAGAGCAAAAACGACCACATACAGCTCCAGATCATGCGTAGGATAGTTCTTCTCATGAGTCTTCAACTGTCAAGATGCATAAGGAATGACCTTGTAATTTTTCATGAGGACGCACCCAAGAACTTTCCAAGATGCATCACTAAAAATAAAGAATCCTTCTCCACTTGAGGGTAGAGTTAACATGGGTGCAGTAACCAAACTCTTCTTCATATTTTGAAAACATTCCTCGCACTTTTTTGTCTAGATGAACTTGACCCCTTTTCGAGTTAACTTTGTTTATGGATTAGAAATTTGTGAAATGTTTTTCACAAACCACCTATAATATCCCACTAATCTAAGGAAACTATGAATCTTAGTTATTGTTGTAGGCTGAGGCCACTCCTCTACAACTTTTTTCTTTGTAGGGTCAACTATTATTCCTTTATTGGTTATAATGTGCCCTAAGAAAGCAACTTGATGTAACCAGAATTCACATTTGCTGAAATTTCCAAAAATCCTTTCCTTATATAGAGTTTGAAAAATACACCTTAGATGATCCTCATGGTCCTCCCAACTTTTGGAATATATCAAAATATCATCAATAAAAACTACCAAAAAGTTATCAAGGTAGTCATTAAAGACTCTATTCATCAAATCCCTAAAAATAGTAGGTGAATTAGTCAGTCTGAAAGGCATAAAAACAAACTCATAATGCTTATATCTTGATCGAAAGGTAGTTTTTGGAATATCTTCTTTCTTCACCCTCAATTGATGATAACCTGATCGAAGATCAATCTTCAAGAAGAATTGAGCCCCATGAAGTTGGTCAAATATGTCATCAAATCTTGGAAAAGGGTATTTGTTCTTTACTGTGATCCTGTTTAGTTCTCTATAATCAATGCATAGCTGCATCAATCCATACTTCTTACTCACAAAGAGAATAGGTGTTCCCCAAGGAGACACACTCATTCAGATAAGCCCCTCCTCCAAAAGATCTTGGATTTGTTTCTTTAATTCTTATAGCTCCGCATTTTCCATCCTATAGGAGGTCTTAGATATAGGATGAGACCCAGGTATGAGTTCAATAGAGAACTCTACCTCTCTTTCTGGGGGAGGTCCAGGTAACTCCTCAGGAAATATGTCAACATATTCCTGGATGATGGGGGAATTTTCTATCCCCAAACTATCATTTCCTTCTTCTTCTTCACCTATCAACTCCATAAATAAGGTTATATGAGGTTCTTCTAGACAAAGATCATGTTGAGATATATCTCCTTGGAAGATAACTGTAGGTTTTCCATTCAAGACTACTAGGATTTCCTTGATTCTACATTTGATCATAGAATTATACTTTGAGAGCTAGTCCATCTTTAGTATAATGTCAAATTACAGCATGGGAATGACTAATAGATTTTCAATAAGATTGTGCTCACTATAAAAATACTTGAGTTTTTAAATACTGACGATGCTTAGATAATCCCTCTAGGAGTCTTGACTGATAACTCTACTTCTAGAAAATTGAGGGATGATTCTAAATTCTTTGCAAACATGGAAGAAATAAAGGAATGCGTAGAACAAGAATCAAAGAAATTAATTACTAGCTTTGAGAGAACAACAAGAGTACCTGACACCACATCATTTGGCGCTTCAACATCAGATGTAGTGATTGAAAAAGTATGACCTTGTTCCCTTGGTCATTGCTGAGGCTGATGGTGAATCCCCTCCACCGCCCTTAGATTTGGATAGTGATTGGAAAAGTGCCCAAGTTGTCCATACTTATAGCATTGGACACCAGGTAGGGTCTGCACCATCTACACATTGTCGTTAGTGTTGGGAAGTCATGTCTTCACCTCACTATGACAATTCCGCACAATGTGGCCATATCTACCACACTTGTAGCACTTCCCGCTCCCGAGCAGACAGTTCCCCGAATGCTTCTTCCCACATTGATTACACGTGGGACATTGTACTTTCTTGATTCCTCTTCCCTGATCAAAGATCCTCCCTAAGCAAGGCTCCATCGATCTTTTTTGTCATTATGTTTATGAGACCCCTGCGTCTCACCAAACTCTAGTTCCACTTTCATCGCACTCCGCACAATCTCTTCGTAGCTATCATTATCTCGGTTGGATAGATTCTTCTGCAGATGAGGTCTCAGTCCATCGAAGAATCTATCAACCTTACCATTTGGATCCATGACAAAGCTAGAGGTATATCGGGAACATTTGGTGAAGTTTATCTCATAGATTCCCACAGATTCATTCTCCTTCTCCTTCTACTCGAGAAACTGCTTCTCCATTCTTGTTCTCATCAATTGAGGGAAATACTTGTTAAATAATATCTCTCTGAACTCTTCCCACTCCATAACTTCAACTTCCACACTTGGCCTTGTATTTTTAATCAGTTCCACCACTAATTACCTTCTCCCTCTAAGAGATAAGAAACCAAGGTAACCTTTTCTTATTCAGAACAACAGAGCATAGAAAAGATCTTCTCGATAGAGCTGATCCACTATTCAGCAATCAATGGGTTGGTAGATCCACTGAAGGTTGGTTGTCGTTGACACATAAAGGACTCAACACAAAGTTGTTCCCTTTGCAGTGAGATCAGTCTCTTATATTTATTCAAGTTATTTCCCATAACTTGAGTCAGTTGGTTCATCATTCACATGAATGTTTCCATTTCGGCTTCCATCGGAGGGTCATTAGCGCATGGACCATTACATTCACCATTTGCATAGTTCCTCCTATTGCCTGCCATTTTCTAAAATAATAAAACCTTAGTGAGAAGATTATTTCATTTATCGATCTTTTAACTATAAAGGATTTTATGTCTTAAAACTTCATGCTTTAAACAATTACATTTCTCTATAAATACTTTATAATGATTCATAAAAAGATTATGATTAACCAAACATATCCCTTGAGAGTGTCATAACTTAGAGTGTATCAAGGCCCATTTTCAAGTACTAGGATACCCTGGGTTAAGTCCAAAAATCCTTGTAGGAGTTTTCACTCTTAGGTACATTTCTGTCAGAGCCACCTCTACCTGCTCGTATCCAGACAAGGATGTATTTGATTGATAAACCACTTACTCAATACTCACCAAAATACCAGGAATTTTTCCTATACTTAAACTTTTCTATAGGGTTATTCCTAAAGTTTTAATAGCCTAATTTCTATAAATAACTAAACATTCATTTGATATCAACTATGGCATCCTTCCATTATATTACATAAATTTTCATTTCATTTTACACACAGAGGATTTTTAAAGTCTAGTGTCATCGAAATCAGGAAATATAAAACATGAAAATAACATAAAAATTTTCTTCTAATACACTTGTAAGGCTTCACCCTAAGTTCATCTTATGTACAATTTCTTCATCTCATAACCTGGAGACATACATCAAAGGAAAGGGTGTGCAAAAGGCATAGTAAGGAAAACAAAGGAATCAGTTTACTTGTGATATAAATAAGAATTTGATGAAAACCACAAGGTATGAGCAACGAAAAAAGAGGCATATCATAAAAAAAGAACATGAATCACAACTTAAATATGTGGATATAACATTTTATTTAGACATTCATGAACATATCACCAAATTTCATTCCCAAAGTGTCATAGAAATATTACCAAGGTTATTCACAAATGTATCATAAAACTTATCATCTCTAGAGATTAATTGTTTACCCATTGTATTAGAGCGCCATCAGGGTGCAACCTTAATATGTCTTTATTTTCACATGATCCACATAGATCAAAATCAAACATTCTATAAATATACCAAATAGAATCAAAGAAATGGTGTTCATGTCAAAATCGTGACATTTAAAAAGTACTTAAAACTAAGATCATTATGTCATTTATAAACCATGGGAAGGGAGTGAGGGTTTTATGTATGTCAATTCCAGAATCAAATAGATCAATTTTATGTATTGATGAATACCCCTGGAAATGAAAATAGATTTGGGTATCCACATAAATAATATAAAATAATTTCATGAGAAAAAGAGAGAGATTTTGAGACGAAAATTCTATAGCATAACGACTACATAACACCATTTTAGAAAACATTAAAAATAGAGGGGATAAGGGTCAACCACTCATAAATAATTCATAATAAAATATGGGTATATAATAAGATCATGGTATGGATATTTGAATGACATACCACATGAAAATGAAAAATAAAATAAAATAGAAGTTGCTATTTCTTTTACGAAAAATTCGGTAGCCTAACGACGTGATTAAAAATTCAGAAAAAAAATTGATGAGAGCAGAAAGGGTATCTCATCATTTGGACATGAAATGGACAATAATAAGAATATATAAGAACATATTCCCACATAAGAAGATGGAAACTAGAAGACATAACATAAAGGAAGTCATGATTTAAGAGAGGAGGGTGAAAGGTTCCCTTACCTTGAAGAGTATATTTGAAATCTTGAAGGTTGGGACCTTGGGGGGCTTGAGGGCACCTTGGGAGGACTCTTTGGGAGGTAGAAAGACCAGAGTTTCGTTGAGAAGGATTTTGGAATGAAATGAATGAGGGAACTGATTGGTATTTATAGGGAAAGAGAGGGAATATTTAATTAATTTCCAAGGAACACCTCATAACATATCATACTATTCATAGGTCAACCAGATTTATTACATCAAGATTAGATCATCAATTATGTCATTAAACACCTGAAACACAAAACTGTATTTTTACTATTCACCAAAAATTCTACTATTTCTGAAAAATCCCAAAAATTTACCCTAACCTAATATCGATGCTCTGAATTCAAAAATGAACTCCATTTTAGGAAAATAATTTTCTAAATATTTTTAATTTAATTTTTAAATAAAATCATTATTTATTAAAAAAAATCTAAATCTATAACTTGTTTTGTAACACCTTGAAAAAGTAATCAAGGTCCCATAAAATTATATTATAACCATAAGAAAATAAAGTAACAATTTATGATTACATTTTATGAAAAATAAATTTCCATTTTAAATTATTAAATTAATTATAAAATTGTAAATAATGTATTTATGACATATAAAAATACCTAAACATATACTATGATCATTTTTCACTTTTAAGATTTCCACATTATATTTATACATTCATGGGTGAAGTTTCAATTTTTTTAGTGGATTTACTATTCATTACTATTCATAAGGGTATGTTACTATTCATACATTACTATTAAATAAAAATCAAGTTGATCTTATTAGACTCTAAATTTCTTACTGGTCACAATTGTAGAAGACCATTTTCTGAAAATCAATTCACATTATCAATTATTGAAAGTTTACAAAAGTATTTTAAAATACCCCTTTTTATAAAATTCATCAATAATATGGAACTTCATCCTACATTTATCTAGAAATTTAAAATTCACAAATTTAACATAATAATAAATAACAATTTTATTTATACAAAAGGATTACACAACGCAACTAAGGTCTTGTTACATAGCCCCTTATAACACCTGCGTAGGACCTAAGTGTAAGGTGTGATATGATGATAGAATCTTGGGGTGACTCAGACAAAATTTCACGAGTGGTGATTTATATCAGCTTGAGATTCTCCCTTAGGTGATTCCGTTCAAGCTTCACATGTTGAAACTCAGCTTGGGCTTGGTCCAGAGCAAATCCCAGAGATGCTATCTTCTTCCCAAGCTCTGACTGATGGGCTTCGTATGGCCTGAGTCTACTGGATGAGGCCATCAACTATTCTTTCGGTATTAATTAACCAAGATCACTTGTACTTATAAACAGTAACTACAATGTTAAGAGTTTATTTTCCAATGGTCATATTAACCAATGGTCATATAACAATCAAAACCCAATGGTATTACTTAATTAATTAAATGATATAGTTTTGTAGAGTATAAAATAAAATAACCCACAAATTTATGAAACAAATATTATTAAAAAGTTTGGGTTGTTACATCCCTAGTGTAAAAAATGAAACTCATAATGATGTTGACATTGATTAAAAAAATCCATGTACAATAATGCTTCAAAGGGTATCCCAAAACCAAGGATAAATTATAAAATTGTCTGATATCGTGAGTTCAATCCATAAAATTATAATTATATATATTTATTAGAAGATAAATCATGCAACATAAATCCCCTAAGGGTAAATCCTTTTGAATATGAAAAGGAAAAAGGAGGTGAAAACGTAAAACATCTTTTAGAAAACATTTTTTTATCATTGATGTAAAATAAAAACATACATTTCACATTCAAAAGTTACTTATGAAATAGTGAAGTGAAATATTTTGAATAATTTCCCTTTTAAAATAATATCTAATAAAAATTTGGAGGCAAAGGTAAAGAATTTTATTATTAAATAAACCTTTTTAATACTTTGAAATTACCTTTGTTGAAGACCCACATTGTAAAAAGAGTAATAATTTTTTTTTATTAAAACTTATTTTTTAAAAAGTTTATTATAAATACCCATATAAAAAAATATCAGAGTGGGGGAACCCATGTATAGAAGAAAAAGGTGCCCAATAAAACTGTATTACTCAAATAAAGGAGAATTGAGATATCAATATCCTTTACGGGAAACATAGTACATAAGGGAAAAATATTCAATAAGTATTTATGTGGTATGAATGTAAATCCATAGAAAATAATGATATAATAACACATAATAAAATCAATTTTAAATTTTACCCAACATATATGAAATATGTTCAAGAGAACAACCATAACTCAATGAACAAAAATTGAGTTACTAAAAATCCTTACCATTGGGGTAGTAATTGAATCAATAACCATTTGAAGAAGGGAATGTGATTTGGACAATTATATCCCATGATATATAAAAAATATTATAATATTTCATCCATGGTAATTAAATACACCATATTATGAAAACATGGGGCATAAAATTTATTATCACTTAAAGAATTAGAATTGAGACTAAGAAAACCATAAAAATTTGAGAAATATTTTAATCAATCCTCTTGAAAGATAGGGCTTATAATTTAACTAAAAATATCATTATTGATATATAATTAATGATATAATATATAAAATAGGTAGTATTTACACCTTACAAATTATATTAGGAGAATGATTCAAAACATGTCTCAAAGAATGAATTTTGATATGAAAAAACCTTAAAATGTTTCTTGAATTCTATTAAAACACTCCAACCTTACATATAAAAAATATAATTATATTAATCAATTATTTCATAATAATATTCATACCTTTTTTAGCATCCCACCTCAGAAGACACTTAGTGGTTCCCAGAGATGGTGGACCACAAGACCCCAAACACACCTCCCCATAAGATATAGGGTTCCAAATAAATGTGAGGGCCTTGGGTGTGATCGTGTAGAGAAAATTCCCTAATAGATTAGAGTGAAGCACCACAGTATGTGATTAATAAGAAATAGTCAAAGTAGTAGTAAAAAATAGATAATATCTAAATAATAATAACCCATTAAAGATAATAAACAGTAAAAAGATAAATCATATATATATACAAAATGATGATGATGATCATGTCATGTAGTAGTGAAAAAATAGTGGAAAAGTGATAGAAGGGATATAATAATATACCATATTACATACAAAAATACAAAAGGCCAAAATTTTTAATTACTAGAATCAGGAGTATAGGCTTGGTACCCTACTACCGTACTGCATCCTTAAACTCATAATCAAGAATCAGAAGATGACCTCTTCACTTTATCTATACCTACAATCATGCATTATTCTTAGGTACCAAAAGTGGCCCAATAAGGGTGTGAGATATACTCAGTTGGCCACAACCAACAATGTCTAGATCAATCCAGTCCATGCAATATAAAATGAATAGTGTTCCAAATAATAGTAAATATATGGAAATAAACAAATATAACATGATGGTATGGGTTCCACCCAGATTCCTGGCCTCTAATACATTCTTATACCTAAGACTAATGTCCCTAAACCAAAGGAAACCTTAAAAATGTGGTAAGGTGTGAACATGGGTCATCATTAATAAAGCATCAAGTGTGGACCAACCCCAAGCATGTGATTTGTCTTAGTAGACTTGTCCCTAGGTTAACTGTAAAGAATTTTCATGGTTAAATGATAATAAATCATCACACAAAATCCTAAAAAGAAAATCATAAAATGTAGTTTTGGAATCCTAAGCTCATCCAAGGAGATCAATAAAGTAATCCAAAGTGTCACAACACAAGATCCTAAAATACCCAATACCGTAGAGCCCATCTATGGTAATCCATATGAGGATTCCCTCATATAACTCTTAGAATGGTTCATGCATAAACCATTAATCCCATCCTAGGTATCTCACATAGGGGACTGAGTATCACTAGAGGAATTGTATAACTATCTTTCCAATGATCCCGTCCATGGTGCATCCCCTAGGGAACTGATGTCACTCATGGGTATAAATAATCCTCTCAGAGTGCCCATCCAAGGCAAGCCAAGTGTCTCACCTGATGCATCCAATAGTTCCAAATTCGAAGAATGGTGAGACCCTCTATGACATCCTTAAGTTGGGACCCATGTTTGCTCTCTACTGATAAGTATATAAGGAGTAGTAGTCAATATCCCATATTATCAACAAGGAATTTCAATATTAACTTGATAAACAAGATATCCAATTGATTTTATTCAATCCATAAATTATGGAATAAGGGAAAAAGTATAAGGCATAATTCTATAAGCATAAATCATAATGGATATGGTATAAGTAATGAAGCATAAATCATAAGTCATAAAGGCCTACTCATGGAAATTTAATCCTTATTTTAATTCATATTATTAAAACATTTATCACATGGGAAAACACATATCATGGTGGTTTAACAATTTATGGAAGGAGAGGAATTTATGCCCTTAAGGGTTGGCACACCCAAAGGGGTGGCTCATAGTAAGGTGAACAACCAACCATTTCGATTCTCCACTTCCTATTATCATATTATACATTGTAATACCGATTAATTAAACATTTAAGAGGCATTACCGGAAGGGTCCAACGTGCGACACAATGACACACCATATAAAAAAAACCGTACTTAGGTAAAGAAGCTAGAACACCTAACATTAATTTGTAGAGCTCTCATCATCTAGAATCAACCCTTAAATAAATTTGGAATGATATATATTGGAAGAATCATAAAATTCCCTAAAAATGATGAAAATGAGGTCACTCCAAAATATCACAATAGAGGAGAAGAGTAACATGAAAAAAAATATGAAGATTAAAGATCTCACATTAAGCTTTCCAACACACCCGAATGTCAAGTAATTAGATATAATACTAAGGTGAAATAAAAATACCTAAATAGAGAAGATGAGACACTCTTTTACATGAGGTACATTAGAAAATATCAGGAGGAGAATGAAACTTGGTTCAAAAAATTTACATGGAAAAAAAGGTAATTTCCCCATTAAGTACTGGTACACATAGTTTGGCTGAAGGGTTTTTAAAACCATTCAACAACTCTGTGCCTGGAACTATCTAAGGGAGGACCCTGTATTGGCTTAGTGCAAATTTTGGATAACCATGCACAAGTTGTGTGAAAACCCACTATCTCAAACCTCTGAAATTTATGCACGAGCATTCATCCCTCCATGCATGGTTTTATAGAATCCATGAGGCATCCCTTGTGCGATGGTTCACCCACATGGTTGAGCTGCAGAGTTATCAAAAACCATGTTCTGATCCATAAGCTTAGTATGCCTTCCCATTTTTTGGAACTCTGGGATCCGAATGGGCCTCAGTGTAATGTCCCAACTCTGGGTACTGCCCAATGGTACCCCATACCCAGTTGGTCAAATGGAATCAAGTTTATTTCCCCAAATGCCAGAGGCTTCCGACTAGTAGCGAGAGCCTTGGGTGTGATAGTGGGGAAACTATTCCCTCATTGGTGGGGTAATGCAATAAAATTACAACAATATAAAATAGTGGAAGTTGTAATATCATAAAATAAGTAAACATTGGAATATTAAAATTAAATTAATAACTATAGAACATATATAAATGATGAATGTGACATATTTCTAGGAAAGAAAACAAACAAGTCACAATGCTGGAAATATAGTACTAAACCAGAGAACAAAGAAAAAAAGTAAACTCCAGAAGCATCGCAAGACTCATCTTGGTCCCAAGCTCTCCATCTCCCTAGAAATCAAGAACCTGAAGTAGAAGGACTCTTGCAATTATCTATATCTGCAACAATATAATCGGTTTGGGCCCAAAATCATGACCCAAACAGGTGTGAGATGAATCCCAGTAGGCAACCACCAAAAGACCTATTCCTAATTTTCAGTGAATATATATAGCAGGAAAAGTATGAAAAATGAATTAATAAACCAGGAAGTACTCTAAGTAAAAAAATCCTATAGTTTCAACATCATTCTATTAAATTTACAAATTATTCTACAAATCCAATAGAAGAAACCCTCTGGGATGTTTTCACAGTTTAACCCCTCTGTTTCAGCTTAGATGTAAACTCTCTAAGTAAGCACTCACCATTAATTCCTCATGTGGTCTTTTATTGGTAAACTATAGACTATCGTAGGAATAAATGAACATACAATTCCCTCTATGGTCTCGTAACAATATACTATAGACACTATGAGGGAGCACTCATATCCACCCCCTATGGTCTCACAATGTGAAAAGTATAACAGACACTCAGGGGAAGCCCTCAGTGTCCATTACCCCTATGGTGTAACTACACTAGGTTCCCCCAGCCTTGCGTAATACATTCGTGCAAAAATTTTGTTCAGAAACCAAAGTAAATGTCAAATAGTACTTGGCTAAATAGCTACAGAGTATAACAAAATCATGTCATATAAACAAAAATTCCATCCTAACAACACTAGGCATGGAAAACAAAGTATCCTAACAGATAGTTCTAGACCCAATGACCAATATCAAAAAAACATAGGTAAACACGTCTATATCAAGTTAATAAACCCAATTCATAATCAAACACCCTTAATCAAGCAAACAATGCATATCAGGCAGTAACAGAGTTAAATTCCCAAAACACGCAATATCCTAAAATAGGGTATTCAGAAATTTTTTCATTTATAATTCAAAGAAAACTACAGAAAGGAACAAACCACCTAACTCAACATTGTATAATCAAAATATTTGAACCTCAACCCTTAAATCGAACAAGAATGTCGTAGATATACAAAAATGTCAAAAAATGTCAACCTTGAATAACACACAAAGGAGGAGAAAAATGGAGGACATGCTCTATAATAAAGAATAAATCACCAAGGTAATTCCAACAAAATTGATGTTGTTTTATTCAAAGAATATACAGAAGATCTATGGCATGGATAAGAATCATCGATTCCCATTTCCCTTGGACGAGATGGAGACAGAAAATGATAGTTATGTCGATTGGATGTGACCCCGGTCCGATATGAAAAAAATACATGGCGTTTTACCCAAGGATACATAGTGTGTATAGGCCTTTACCAGGACCCTCTTTAGGTGGTCTCCAGGTCATCTCACATGACCATGTACTCAGCCATTACACAGGCAATACACAACTACCCATGGAAACCAGGTACACGACGTGTACTCCTTAAATTTCCAGATTCTCCCCTTTTCCTCAAAAACACCCGAAATCAAGATCCATAATTGAAATGAAGATCTAGGTTCTTAAAAACTTCCCCCCTTAAAGATATTCTTCACCAAATTTCCCAAACAAGGAGGCACATAATAAGAATCCTTGAACAGATCTGGCCACTACGATCGAACATCGGCCTCCCTCTCCCAAGTCTTGTCCTATACTCACCCATGCTGCTACAACACCCATACCAGAGGGACAGACCGACCATAGAGAACCTTCATTATGCAATCATAAATTTAGTTAGTATTTCTAAAATGATTGGTCCACCTCCAAATCAACCTCCTAGGGTTAAAAAACATGAGACGATTCTGAGAAGTAACACAATAGTTGAGAAAAGTGGAAGGCGTCATGCATAGACCGATACCTCTAAGATAACTGCACTTGATAGGAAACCAGACCTAATTTCTCTAAACCATCAAATGGATCAACATATCTCGGTGAAATATTACCCTATCTTCTTATCCATCTGTGTCCCAACCACGGTGTGCCACGTAGGCAAACCTGATCTCCAACCTCGATCTTTAGAGGTCCTCTCCAACTACCAGCATAAGACTTCTGTCGTGACTGTGCAGTAGCCATCCTCTTCTGAATCAACTCCACCTACTCTGTGGTCTCATAGAAAAGAAGAGGTCCCAGCATAGCTTCCTCTCCTACATCTATCCAATATAGGGATGATTTTTATGGCGTACCATATAGATCCTCATAAGGATCCATCTGAATAGTTTCCTAAAAACTATTATTGTAGGAAAACACCACTAGAGGTATGTGATTCTCCCAAGAACCTAAAAAATCTATGACTCATGGTCAAATCATGTCCTCCATCACCTGAATCATATGCTCGGACTATCCATCTATCTTGGTATGGAAAGTTGTACTCAGAAGTAGTTGTGTACCCAAAGCCCTCTGTAGTCCCTTCCAAACTCGAGAAGTAAAATATGCGTCCCTATCTGAAACAATAGAGTACAAAACCCCATGCAGCCATACAATCACTTGGATATAAAACATTCCAAGCTCATCAACATTGATGTTCTCCTTGATCGGTAATAAGTGCGAAACCTTAATGAGTCTAGAAATGACAACCCAAACTGCATCATTCCCTTGAAGAGATATCAGTAACCCTATTAAGAAATCCATCTCAACATCATTCCACTTCAAATTAGAATGGGTAACTGTTGTAAACACTCAGATGGTTTCTAATGCTCTGCCTTTACCTACTGATAGGTGGAATATCTCATAACAAAACCAGGAACACCTCTCTTCATACCTGACCACTAATACTGATAGTGTAGATCTCGATACATCTTTGTGACACCAAAATGAACTGCCCAAATTGAGGAATGAAAATATCGAATAATCTCTTCGCGTATGCCTACTCACACCCATAAAAGACCATGAAAACATAAGATATAATCCTCACTTATGGTCTTTCCAAGAATAGGGTTGTCTCCTAACACACTCTCCCGTAGGACTAGGTTTTCAGCATCTGATAGCTGCCACATTCGCACACGATCAAGTAGAGTAGAGATAACAGCTATAGAAGAAAGAAACATATACTGCTGTCTGTCGTACACCTCTAAATGCATCTTAGAGAACAAAGCCATAACATGAAAATCACTACTGGCCTCCTAAAAATCTGGTATCTGAGTCCCCCTACTCAATGCATCAGCCACTACGTTGACTTTACCAGGTGTGTAGGCAAGCTCAAATTCAAAGTACTAAAGATACTCAAACCACCTTCACTCTCTCAAATTCATATCATGATGAGTAAAGATATACTTGAGACTTTTATGGTTAGTAAAAACCACAAAATCCACTCCCAATAGATAATGTCTCCAACAACGTAACGTATGAACAACTACAACCAACTCAAGATCATGAGTCGGGTAATTCCTCTCATGTGGCCTCAACTACCGAGACCCGTATGCAATGAATCCTTCCCCCTGTATATGCAATACTCCTAGATCGATACATGATGCATCATAGTAAAAAATATAGATCTTTTCCAGCTCTGAAAAAACTAGTATCGGTGCTGAAGTCAACCTCCCTTTCAGCTCCTGAAAGGCTGAATCGAAGGAATCTGTCCATAGATACTTCACACCCTTCTTAGTCAGACCCTTCCATGGTGATACTAAGCATGAAAATACATATATAATATGTCTGTAGTAACTAGCCACCCTTATAAAATTCCATACCTCAAAGACGTTCTTCGGCTGCTCCCAGGAAACTACTGATCTCACTTTCCCGGGTGCTACTGATACTCATGTATATGAGATAACATGACCCAAGAAGTGAATTTGATCCATCCAAACATGGAATTTTTAGATCATAGCATATAAAAAATGATCTCTCAGTGTACTCAAAATGATATCAAGATGGGTAGCATGGTCGAGTCGAGTCTGAGAGTATAGAAAGATATCGTCCATGAAAACCACTACAAAGGAGTCCAATTATAGATGGAACACTCAGTTAATCAGTTCCATAAAAACTGCAGGAACATTCATGAGATCAAACAACATAATTATGTATTTATATAGACCATACTTTCTCTAAAAGGATGTAATAGGTATATCTGATGGTCTGACATGCAACTGGTGATAACCGGATCTCATGTCAATCTCTGAGAACACCCGAGCTCCTCGAAGCTGATCAAAGAGATCATAAATCCTTGGAAATGGATATCAATTCTTAAACATCAACTGGTTTAGCTTCTGATAATCCACACAAAGTTTGAGGGTATTGTCCTCCTTCTTCACAAACAGGACAGGAAAACCCCAAATAGAAGTACTGGGTTGGATGAAACCCTTTTCATGTAACTCCTTTAACTGCATCTTGAGCTCCTGTAACTCTAGTGTTGCCATCCTATAAGGAGTAATCAACACTGGTGCTGCTCCTGACACAAGATAAATTGAGAAATATACCTCTCACTCTGAAGGTAAACCTGAAAAGTCCTCTGGAAAGACATCCCTGAAACAATCCATCACTGGAGGAAAGTCCTTATGTGAAGTCCCCTAGTCATCCACATAAAATCTAGTAATATGGGATGTAAATCCTCTCAACCCATGAATCTTGGGTCCAATTATACATGCCTGGAAATCCCATTCACCCTTATGTAGAAAAAATTTAACCTCTGGTGATATGAAACTCACCCTATGGTGATAGTAATCAAAAACAGTCTTGAATGGAACTAACCATTCAATTTCGAGAATGATATTATAGCCCATAATCTCTAACACATAATGGTCCCATAATAAGTTTCACCCACCAAACATAAGAGGGAACTCCTTGTACTGATGCGCACTAGCTGTTCTAGTCCCCAATAGAGTGTCCAATACCAATATATCTACATAAGTAAAGATACATAGCCCAAGGATCTCCACAACAACAAAAAATATGAAACTATGGGAAGGCCCTGTATCAAAAAGTGAAGAAGATAAGGACAAGGTAACTAGAATTGTACCTTTAAATATAGAGGGTCTGAGATCCTTCTCCAGCTGGGTCAACTCTATCATGAAATCCTGACCTGCACCATGGACCTTTGAAGATGTCTGTGATCTTTGAGTTGATCCACAATGCGGCTGTTGAAAACCCTGTGTCTAGCTACTATGGCCATGACCTACACCTCGGCCTAAATGGCCTAAAAAAATCCAGTTCCCTGATTGATATGGGACTGGTGGTCCTACTCTGGTATGAGGAGTCAAAACAGAACCCCTATCACCAGCTGCTGGTGAGAAAATCTGATAGAAACGCTGAAGATAACTCATCTTACCGCAAGATCAACACTCAAATGGGTATCTCGGGAAATGTGTCCTTGTATTCCCGCTCTTTCCGAACTAGTAGCATACCACCTGGATACCAAAAGAAGTATCATGCCGAATCTAATATCTTTGCATGGACTCACTAGGACCCTTCCTACTATCAGTCGAAGGGCTACAAATTTCAGGTGCCGTGCCGCCCTGGCTCATAGCTCCAGAGTACCTCAGGTTGTACTCTGTGATCAGTGCCTAGTTGACTATAGAAGTGATGCAAGTAAACCTAAAGATGTTCACCTGAGATCAAATTTCATTCTTGAGACCATCCTCAATTTTCTTCACCAAAAATAACTCATCACCCCCTAAAATGGGTGTGAATCACTACAACTCCGTGAAGTGAGAATAATATTCCTTGACTAAAGGAGTTCCCTATTTCAGACTCATGAACTCTCAGGCTCAATCGGCCCTCAAATTCTCTGGGTAGAAGTAATCATAGAATTTATGATGGAACTCATTCGAATCCATAACTCGCCGACATCCCGACTGTGATATCACATCCCACCATCTCCTGGCAGAATCTAGAGGCATGTACGTAGCGAGATTCACCCTCCTCTCTAGAGGATTCTCTAGATTCTCGAAGATAGAAAACATGAATTCTAACCATGACTCTATATCCTGAGGTCCTCCACCCCCTGGGAATGTGGGAGGATGATGCTACTGAAAAACCTGCTTCAACTCTGCCATAGATGGGGTAGGGTATGATGCTCCCTAAAAGGTCTACATAAACCTCATGAAGCCTTATCAGAATAGTGCATCGAAACCTATATCTGAAATGATGGATGGTTCTAAGATAGGCACGACGAGCGGATCTGCTGGTAGTCCCTGATCTAACATGTTCAGGGTCTGATAGTTTCCCAATATCTGGTGTACAACCGGAGGATGTCTTGGTGGCATGACTCTGCTAGGTCAAGCGCACACCTCATTTTATTATTATCAAGGACTAAAAATTAGAAGTGAAATAAAGGAACATGAGAAAGAAAACATTCAAGATTTCAAAAATATGGATGCATGGTGGGTATAACCACTACATGGTGTTTTCCCTTAAGCCATTACATGGGTGTGTACTTCTACCAAACTTGGTCGTGTAACACCCTTACACATGGTGTGTTCTCCTTGAGAAATGATGTGTACTTGAATTATTTACCCCCTACCTGAGTTCCTCTACACAGTTATACACATAGCTCCTACCTAGGTAACTCTACAGGGCATGTCCGCCCTGGACACAATGTGTATCCCTTAAGTCATAACCAGTCGTGTCGTCAGTCACACAGTCAATGACATGGTCAACTCTACACGACATGTACGAATAGTACACGATGTGTACAAAATGATTTTCATCCGCCCGTTTCATTGGTTACACAACTGGATACACGACTCTTATAACATGGTGTTTACTCCCAGTACACTGTGTGTTCCACCAAACAATTCCCAACCATGTGTTCCTGCTCACACAGTTAGTCACACAATTATGGACTACACGGTGTGTACATACAGTACACGACATGTACTTAAGAAAAGTTGTTCCCTCCCAAACATAAGGTACATGGCATGTATTCATGAATACAAACCATGTATTCCGGGGTTTTTCAGTCAGTAAGACTCAAAAACTACTCCGAAACCCCATAAAAACACTGAAACAAACAGTAATGTGCCAAAATGGGATCCATGGGGGCCCATACTCCCTACGAATCAAATCTTGGAATTATATTTATGTATATCACAAGTATAACAGTGCAATAAATCACATGATCCACCAAATTCCAATCCATGAGGGCCCATAACACCTCTAGGACCAAAGTTTTGCGTTCATTCAAACGAGACCTTGCACAATTAGAAATACCCTATCAAATAGTAGGTATTATATCATGGAATCTATCACAAAAACATGCATATCAAGCACAACAGATATCATAATAACATGCAATTAGTAATGCACCCTAAATGGCATGACAAGAATGCAAGACATGTGATCTCTAGCAAGTGCCAATATGAATCATGAGATGGAATACCATCATATCATCGGGTTATAACATAAATAGAACATCAATAACATCAATTATAACATCAAAAATCATATGAATCACCCAATGGTGAAATAAAATCAATAGTAATAATTGCAAAACTAGAAAAATAGCAATATTGAAGGCATATTGGATTTTCCCTATACACAAATTAGCTACATCCGAGTACAACTTATTACCAACTTCCTGTTTCTTTCTATCCATGTATATAGGCTACAAATAGCAGGTCAAGAAGAAAGAGTTACTCTGATACCACTTTATAACATACCGACTTCAGGTGCCGCCCAAAGGTTCCCCATACCCAGTTGGTCACATGGACTCAAGCACATTTCCCCAAACTCCTGAGGCAACCGACTAGAAATAAGGGCCTTGGGTGTGATAGTGGGGAAACTATAACCTCATTGGTAGAGTAACATAGTAGAATAACAACAATATACAACAACGGAAGTAGAAAAACCATAAAATAATTAAATAGAAAAAGATTGAAAGTAAATAAATAAATGGAGCACATATATAAATTATGCATGTAACATATGTCTAGGAAAGTATCCGAACAAGTCACAATGCTGGAAATACATTACTAAATAAATGTACAAAGAAAAACAAGTAAAATCTAGTAGCATCACAATCCTCTGCTTGGTCCCATGCTCTCCAGATCCATATAAATCAATCACGAGAAGTAGAAGGGCTATTTCCCTTCTCTATACCTGCAATAATATAATCTACTTGGGCCTAAAATCATGACCCAAACAAGCATGAGATGAATCTTAGTAGGAAACCACCAAAATACCTGTGCCTAACTGTCATTGAATATATATATAGTAGGAAAAATATGAAAAATGAAGTAATAAACAAGTAAGTACTCAAAGTAAAAAATCATATAGTTTAAACTACATTCATTTAAATTTACCAATTATTCAACAAATCAAACACAAGAAACCCTCTGGGATGTTATCATAGTCTAACCCCTCTATTTCTGATTAGAAAAAGACTCTCTGAGGAAGCACTCACCGTCAATTCATCATGTGGTATTTTATCGGTAAACTATAGACTCTCTAAGGAAGCACTCAATATCCAATTCCCCCTATGGTCTCACAATGGTATACTACAGAAAATCTGAGAGAGCACCCACACCTAACATCCTAGCTTTAGGTTCTGCCCAAAGGTGCCCCGTACCCGGTTGGTCAGATGGCCTCAAGTGCATTTCCTCAAACTCCAGAGGCTACTGACTAGCAACCAGGGCCTTGGGTGTGATAGTGTGGAAACTATTCCCTCATTGGCAGAGTAACGCATCAGAATAACAACAATATACAATAACAAAAGTAGTAATACCATACAATAAGTAAACATCTGAAGACTGAAAGTAAATAAATAACTCAATCACTATATAAATGATGCATGTCACATATGTCTAGGAAAGCATCCAAATAGGTCACAATGATGTAAATATAGTACTAAACCATAGTACAAATAAAACAAGTAATCTTCAGTAGCATTTCAAGTCTCAACTTGGTCCCATGCTCTACAGCTTCACATAAATCATGCACCTAAAGTAGAATGTATCGTGCCCTTATCTATACCTGCAATAATATAACATGTTTGGGCCCAAAAGCATTCCCCAAATAGGTGTGAGATGAATCCCAGTAGGCAACCACTAAAAGACCTATTCCTAACTATTAGTGAATATATATAATAGTCAAAATATGTAAAATGATGTAATAAACAAGGAAGTACTCAAAGTAAACAATCCAATAGTTTCAACTACATTCATTTACATTTACCAATTAGTCAAAAAATAATACAAAAGTAACCCTATGAGAAGTTCTCATAGTCTAACCCCTTTGGTTCAGCTTAGATAAAGACTCTCTGAGGAAGCACTCACCGTCAATTCCTCCTATGGTCTTTTATTGGTAAACTACAGACTATCTGGGGAAGCACTCAACATCAAATTACCCCTATGGTATTAGAAAAATATACAAAATACACTCTGAGGGAGAACTCACGTCCACCCCCCAATGGGTTTGCAACATGAAAAGTATAATAGACACTATGGGGAAGCCCTCAACATCCATTCCCCCTATGGTCTAAATACAATAGGTTCCCATAGCCCTGTGTAACACATTTGTGCACAAACGATGTTCAGCAGCCAAAGTAAATCTCAAATACTACTTGGATAAAGATCTGTAAAGCATAACAAAATCAAGTCATATAAACAACAACTCCATCCTAATAGCACTAGGCATGGAGAACAAAGTAGCCTAACATGAAGTTCAAGACCCAACGACCAATATCAAATAAACATGGGTTAAAACATCCATAGCAAGGTAATAAACCATATTCATAATCAAACACCCTTACTCAAGAAAACAAGGCATAGAAGGAAATAACAAGGTTAAATTCCCAAAACATGTAATATCCTAAACTAGGGTATTCATTACTTTTTGCACATATAATTCAAAGGCAACTTCGGAAAAGCACAAACCACTGACCTCGACATTGTACAATTGATATAGTTGAACCTCATCCCTTGAATCAACCTATAATGTCATAGATCTATAAAAATGTCGAAAACATTCAACCTTGAATAACTCATGAAAGATGAGAAAATATGAGGAGAGGCTGTAGAAGAAGGAAGAAATCATCAGGACGATTCCAATGCAATCTAAGGTCTTCAATTTAGAGAACATATGATGAATCTATGGCTTGTAGAAGAATCATTGATTCCTGTCACCCCTAGATGAGACATATCCATAAGAAGATAGTTATGTCAATTATATGTGACCCCAGTCTGATATAACAATTAAAAAGAAAAATACCTAACATGTTCCCAAGGATACACGACATGTATAGGCCTTTACCAGGCCCAGATTTATGCAGTCTCCAGGTCACCTCACATGGCCCTGTACTCAGCCGTTACATGGCTAGTACATAGCTACCCGCGACAACTAGATACATGGCATGTAATCCAATGTACAAAGTGTGTACTCCTTAAATTTTTAGATTATCCCCTTTTCCTCAAAAACACCCAAAATCAAGATCCATACCTGAAATGTTGATCCATATTCTTACATCCAAACTATCCCAAACCACTCTTTTGAAATTAGATCCAACTATTTTCCTAAAATGAGTTCGTTTAAGAAGTAATTCAAGGATCTATAGCACTCTGAAAATTCAGGTCATTACAACCTACCCTCCTTAAAACAACTCATCTTCGGGTTTCCCTTTTGAGGGTGTTATAGAATTTTCTAAGAAAATTTCTAGCCACTACACAAGTACATCAACATTACATTCCTATATATCCTCCTACAAATGACCATGCAAGCATAAAACCTAGAATAGTGGAACTGACATGCCTTATAGATCCTTTATGCTCTGATAAATGATACATATCATATTCTCCTATAAAGATGAATCTACATCCATCTTAATATCCTCAGGGTCAAACGAATAGGACTTTTCAACATGATACCAACAAAGATATGATACTAGGAAGAATTCATTATTGAAACAATACCTCTGAGGTAGATACAACTAATTTTCTATCGCCCTGATTTTCTACACTATCTCAAGAGGCCCTACATAATGGGGATATAAATATACCTATCTATAAATTCATCTATGACCCAATCTAGGTGATACAAATAGAATGAAATGATGTCTCACCTCAAACTAAATAGTTTGATAGTGATGATCTGTATAATATTTCAACTTGGACTGGGCAATAGAAAAGTGTTTCTGAATAAGCTATACTTTCACTGAAGTCTCCTAAACAAGATGAGGATCTAGAAGTTCTATCTCACACTCCTATAACAAGAACATATATGAAAAATATGACCTATTGTAAATTACCTTAAATGTAGCCATATCAATCATTTCATGAATGTAGTTATTTTAGGAAAACAGAAAAAAGGTATATATTTATCTCATGAACCTCTAAAATCAAGGATGCAATCCCAGAGCATGTCATATAGAACATGCATCATCTACTCATACTTCGCATAAATCTAAGGGTGGTTTGTTATGCTCAAGGGAACCTTTGATCCCAGTGTCTTCTGTATCCTATCCCAAAACTATGATGTAAACCGAGAATCTTGGTATGGTATGATAGAATGGGGAACACTATATAGGGGCACAATATCTCGGATATAAAGCCTCCCAATCTGATCAACTGATAAGGTCTACCAAATTTTTAGGAAAGGTGTGACCATGGTCAAACTATCATCCATCACCCATACTACATCACTATCTTGAGGGGATCTCAGTAGGCTCATCTCAAAATATATGGTGATGTCATTCAATTTCCAATCAAGAATGGATAGAGGCTATAAAAGTATAACAGGTCATTTGTACATAGAATTATCCTACAATAGGTGGAACATGGAGTGATAAAACCTATAGTATTCCTCATCAAACCTATCCAAAAATACAGATGATGTACATCTTGGTACATCATGGTAAGCCCGAGGTGAACTACCCAAATAGAGGCATGTGATTCCCATATCAACTCTTCCTTTATTTAAATAGTAACACATACAACACCATATTAGATTAGGGTCTCATTATCATCAAAAAACAAACCAAGAGGTGGGTTCTCACTGGGGACACCATCCCTTAGGAATAATCCTTCATGATCAGAAAAATGTCTCATCTGAACCTGATCTATAAGAGAGTATATCAGAGCTAGAGCTGCTAAAATAGTTAGCTCATGGTGTTCCTCAACCTCCAGTTTCATCTTAGAAAACATAGCCATGATTTTTCATTCACTGCTGGACTCTTGAATGACTTATGTTTTATTTTTTAGGCACAATACATTAGCCACAACATTACCCTTCCCTGATGTATAATCAAGTTCAAAGATGAATGATCTCAAGTACTCCACCCACCTGTGCTTCCTCAGATTCATGTCCCACTGTGTGGAGATGTGTTTTTGACTTTGTTGATCTGTGTAAACAATGTATCATTCACCCAATAAATAATCCCTCTAACAACATAAATAATGTTTCATGACATCTAGATCTAGGTCATTAATAGTGTAATTATAATAATGAGGCCCTAGATGGAGGGACCCATACACTACAACCTAATCAATCTACATATGAAATACTTCTATCCTGATCCCTAATGCATCACCATAAACAATATAGCCTCTGACTGACTCTGGTAGATTCAGGATCAGTGCTAAAGTTATTATTCCCTTAAACTATTTAAAATATATCTCACAAGATTAATACAAGATGAATTCCACACTCTTCTTAGTCATGCCCATAAGAAAAACTACAAGGTGTGATAAATCATAGATGAATCGCATATAATATCTAGACATACCAAAAAAACAGTGTATATCAAAGGTATTCTTATGTAGTTCCCAAGAAACCATAATTCTCACCTTATATGGGTCAAATGATACACCTTCCTCTGAGATTATATAACCCAATAAGTGAACCTTACTAATCAAAAATAGGAATTTTATTATAATAGGATATATCTAGTGCTCTCTCAGTGCATCCGGTATGATCTCAAGATGGTTGGAATGGTCGTTTATGGTGTGATACTACACTAAGATTCCACCTACAAAGACTACCACAAATTAATCTTGGTACGGGTGGGAAACTTGATTCATTATATCTATAATGAATAAAAATTATTTTGTACAGAGAAACTATAATACCAGATACTCTTATAATCCATAACTTATCTGGAATGTTGTATGTGATATGGATGATTTCATCACATGCACTTGATGGTATCCCAAACTCAAACTAATCACAGAGAAGACTGTCTCTTCTCAGAGCTGGTCTAAGAGTTTGTCTATATGGGGTAGTGAATATTGGTTCATCATCGTAAGATAATCCAATCAACTGTAATCCACACACGACCTAAGTGTACCAACTTCCTTCTTCTAGAAAAAGATAAGCGATCCCCATGTTGATGTGCTGGGCCAGATAAAAACCTTTACCTCAAGATTTTATAATTATTTCTTGAGTTACTAGAGCTCTGTTGGTTCCCTCCTATAGGGGGTAATGGACACTAGTTCCACACTTGACAGTATCTCGATAGTGAATTACGCCAATTTCACAAGAGTTAAGCCAAAGAAATCATCAAGAAAGAAATCCCTGAAACAATCTACCATAGGATAAAATCCCACAACATTTATTCCTTGAACACACATAAAGTGATTCACCATATAGGCTATTAATCTTCCAAGCCCCTCATCTATCCTGGATATCCCATTATACCTTATGAAAATATGTGCTTCCCTTGGGTGATATGATGGACACCTACTATGGATATCAATACACATGGTCTTGATAAGGCATCATTCATCCCCTAATGATAATGTTTAGTGACCCTAGTATTTTACACATATCATTACATGATTTTAAGATAAATTAAATAAAAAATTATAAGACAAGGATCATAAAGCCTAGTGTATTGGAAGACTAGGTATATAAAACTGAAAACATGGAACTAAATAAAACAATTCTTTCTTTATCATCCACTATGATCTCCTAGATTCCTTTGATCCCATACATCCTCATAGTATAACTTGGGGATTACATGAGAAAAGGGATGATCTAAAAGCCCAACAAGTGAAAAAACATTAAAATAAATCTTAGCTCATGGGTTATAAGTCATAACATAATGATATAAAAAGGCATGGAAAATGATTAAACTTAAGGAATCCTAACACAGGGTCATATAATCAAGAATTCATATTAATTTGGTAGAAACCTGAAATATGAATTTAGCATGAGTTAAAGCTTTTAGCACATATAGGAGTATGAGTCAAGGATCATTGCACATAGAGAAGCATGAGTCAAGAACTAATGGAAATCCCTCCTATACCAATGCCCATATCACAATAGTTTAGATAATCTGTTGGGATAAGGCTCATATACCAATGTTTTTCTGAAAACTGTTGGTATAGAATTTTTTAGAGAGTATTTTCCCAATGGGTTTTGAACCCGTTAGAATATGGCATGCCTATCCCCACTTTTCCCAAAAAAAATTCTAAAACTGTTGGGATATATCATACTTATCTCCACTTTCCCAACAGGTTTTTGAAGCTGTTGGGATAGAGAATCATTACCCTATGGTTTTATAAAACCTTTGTGATAATAATGAACCAAAGTTCTTAATAGTTTTTAAAACCCTTGGGATAAAATACCACAAATATCAAGATTCTTATCTGCCCACATTGTTCCCTAAAAGAGATCCCACATTATTCCAAGTATGAGAACCCATCTTCCCAATAACCATTTTTTTGTTCTTCCAGTTCAAATATATAAGTTATTAGTGATTTTTATTTTCTCCCTCAATTTTTTCCTTTTTCATTCAGATATATTTAAAGACAGGGTTGTTTTTTGTTATTTTTTCTAAATGATAGGTCCCCTCTTCTTGGAAAACCCTTCTTCCCAACTTGTGATCCATCCTTGATTCATCTCATTTTTTGTTCTTCCACTTCAAATTGTTAAGTTATAACTGATTTATATGTTCTTTCTAGATTTTATTTTACCTTTTTTTCATTTGTATTGATTTAAAGATAGGGTTATTTTTTTTAGTGTTTTGATAAATAATTTTGGTTCTAGATGATTTATTTGGAGGTGTGTTTAGAATATCATAGTTAAATATAAATTTATTTGTAAGTATAAGAAAATATAAGACCCATGTCATCTATGGAGTAGAAAATAAAATAGGTATTGGGTCACTGGGAACATAATGAGGGGTCAAATGTAGGGGTTCTCCCAAATAGACCATTAGGTACCAAATGGAGGGGAATTATGTATATGGTATCTGATGATATTTTTTAAAAAAATTAATTGAAAGTGAAATTTTGGTTTTAATAAATACCACATCCTCCTACTCACTTTTTAGTCCTATAAAATATTGGAGTTGGGGTGTGGGGCGTGGGTTGCGGGGTTGGGGTGTGGGGTTCCAGTCATGGGGTTGAGTCCCCTGACCATATTTCTTTGTAGCATGTGTATCATAATAGAACCACCTTTTTAATTAATGGGATAAATTTTTATTATTTAAATTTAGACATACACCAATTTTTTGGCCCAAAATGTTCCTACTCATGCATTCGTAATAAGAAATCAAAAGTATAAGGCAAAAAAATTCAGTAGACAAGAAGAATAAAGAAGGGAGAAAAAATACTTGAAATAGGTACCTATAGACTGTGTATTATGCAAACAAGAAGAATTAACATGGAAGAAAAAAATTCAGAACTTGATTCACTATTACCAAATTAAATATTGTATATCTTTCAAAAAGGTGACATCATTCTGAAATAGGTACTAATTTCTGGTTCCAAACATGTATCAATTTTCAAAAATAAGTATATGTTTTCATATCGAATAGATAACTTCCCAAACTACAGCAGATGACACCTCACACTATGGGAAAGAAACATTGGAACATCCCTTGAATATTCGTAGTAACAATGGATATTGTTGCTTTAAACATGGAGTAGTATGATTCATGAAGATGGGGTGGAAATGATGATTGGGAAGAGGAGATGATTCACCTACATGAACTGAGTTCTATTCAATTTTGAGACTGGCGCGCTGTTGTAAAAAGGGGATGATAACAATACACTGTCTATACTACTTCCACAAAATCATATTCAGATATCACAAATTCACTATATATAGAAATATATCCACATAGTCAGTTCACATGTACACAAACCAACATAGACTAAATAATTGTCCAGCAAAAAAATAAATAAATTCCTTTCATGTTTAAAACCTAATAGCTACACCAATATTCTTGTTAAAATAAGAAAACCATAGAAAAAAATATAACCCACACATGTAGTTTATTAGTAAAACATTATACCAACAACTGTAAAAAATAATCTACAATAACAACATATCTAAAATTTATAACAAAAAACACATAAATTAAGAGTGAAAAAAGATGACTCATTCCATAGATATATTATGATTGGAAATTAAAGATGTTTCACTATTAGATTTCACCTTATTTGGGAGGGTGATGTCTTCTAACCTGTTTATACAATGAAATCTCCATAGAATAAAAAGGTATAATTGAAATATCCTCATGTAAGACCTTTAGTATCTCAAAAAGGACACCTCAAAATGACTATATTGCCTCTATATAACATCTTTTTTTGTTACTCTTACACATGTCTTTATTTTTTTATTGGTTGTCAAAAAATATAAACATGATATAATGTGGTTATATAGTATTGTAATGGAAGGAGTATATGTATTTAATTTAGTGAAATTGTTAATTTCATGAACCTCATAAATTCCTTCATCTACTCTAGACATTGGTACAAATACTGGAAGCTTCCCCTACCAAAACCCTCAATGAATTATCCATATCATTACGAAATCCACCTTTAAATGTATAAAAAGCCCCTCTTCATAATTCAAACACTTAGACTCTACTTTTATCCACCCACCATACTCATCCTTTTTATTATGAATCTGTCATATTGAAATTGTCCATCAATTTCAACTAAACACACCACATACTGATAACACAATGTAAAATACTTCCCCTCAAATAACACATGATTCCTACAATTGAATATCTATTCAAATGATGATTCTATATCAATTGAAATGGATTAATCTTCCTGAAAGGTAAATTCCATTTTTTTGGTGTGTTATCATATTCTAGGCTCACCCAAGTGTTTCATATGTTGAATAAACAAATGATGATTCATCATTTGTCTATAAAAATCTCTCTAAATGAGAACCATAAATTATACCACTTGATAATTTTTATTGAATGAGAGTATAATAATACCATACTAAATTTATATTCTGACGATCACACTAAAGTCCCACTACCAAACATGTGACCACCAGCCATCCGTAGTATGCACATAGTTTTCTATTCCATGTTTTCATTCAATCATTCAAGCTCCCTCTGAACAAATTCCCTCTCCAATATTGGGAAGAATGATCTGACATACTATTTCATCTATGTAACTCATCTGACTATATCCATGTAAATACACTATACAAAACCATAATCGAGTATCCATCATATGAATTTTTTGAAACTCCATCAATATATTATGATAATTATAGGGAGCATTAACATTCTATTTTAGAAAAGTACCTATGAAACTATGATGGTGTCCTTGTTACATGAGAGATATCAATTAAAACAAAAATAAATGATATCATCATAATTGGATACTATCCAAAACCACAAATTCTGCAAATATTTGAGGTACTTGGCATTATTATCTCCCATTAAAACTCATCCTTAGTGAAATCAATGAAATTTTTTATCCTTTTCAGATTTTTTATTGTTTTTAATTTTTTTATGATATTGTACTATTTTTAAAGATTTCTATCCTTTGTGAAAAGGAAGGGAAAAAATTGGGGGAATTCTGTGAATTATATAGAAAATAGTGGAATTCTTTTTATTCCATGGGAAACAAAAGATAGTAGAAAATAGTGAAATCCTGTGTAAATTCTATGTCTTCTATGATTTTTTCTTTGTGTATGGAAAATAGTGTAATTTTTTGTATTTCATAGTGAGGTAATTCTATGTATTATGTGTTTCTGATTTGTGTATGGTATTTTAATATTTTCAAAATAAATTATGTGTATGGTATTGTACTATTTTCAGTGTGGTGTTTTATGGTATTGTTTTCTATATGGAATGTTGGAGCTGGTTGATAGAGAAAATATTTTCAATAAAATTTACATTGAATTTCATTTTTTAAAACCCACCAAAGTGTTACTTTAAGATGAATTACTTCACTTTATTGATATTGGTGTTATTTTGAGCTGAATAGTAAAAATGTCCCATTTCATATTTTTAACTATTTCAAATTATTTTTGTATTTTGGATATAACAATTTTTACACAAATTCAAATTGAAAAATTATTTTCTTTCCAGATTCTACACATCCAGGGTTTAATTTAATCCTTTTTGACCAAAAGCTGAATCGGCCATATAAAATCTCAAAAAAAGGTAATAAGGTGGACCACAAAAAATATTTACATATATGTCTATTTTTTGTGTGGGGTCCATAACCCGTTCATTGTGGGTCCAATTTCAGTGGAATTCAGTGGGTAAATACCCATGAATTTTTGGAACATCTTTCATGAAAGAGAGGCCATGTGAATTAGCCATTTTAATAATCATTAAAGCATTATAATCTAGAGGTTTGTGATTTGGAGAGTCTGACTAGACATAATAAATTGTCATAGTAAAATGGGCATAAATCTCGGAATACTTGTCCAAATCCACTGATAGTTTGAGGGGAAATGACCAAAATAATTATGAACATCATTAAAGGAGGGTGAAAAACATGAAGAGGTCATTTAATAGAGATACAACGAGTAATATTTCGGGGGGAAAATTCTGCCTATAAAAGGTGGGGATCTCCTTCCTCTCAAATCAACCCATTCTCCATCCATTCTTTTATGGCCCCATAGAGGAAATATCCACTGAGGGAGGCCAGCAAAAACACTTCACCATTTGTTTTTAATTTATTTATATTCTTTATTTTTGTTTTAGTTTTCAATTGTAATTTAAATTTCTAATAAATTTATGCATTTTTTTATTGTGTCCACCCATCCACCCTATTTTCTTCTTCTCATCTTACCATCATGAACTATAATACTCATGATCATGAGTAACGAATCTGAGGAATATCCCAATGGAGTAATCAGGTTCTTGAACCCAATACAATGTTTTTAATATTCTTTGAGTTAATTCTAAGGATAATTTATAGTGGGTGTAATCCTCAGGTGGTTGTCTAAAGTTTAACTTCTTAATCTACAACCATTTTCCCTCGATTGAGGAGGTGGATGGAGGGTGTGATTGGCGATAGCTAAATATAATTTTCATTCACAACCAGGGTAGAATAAGGTGTGCACACATACGATAGAGTGTGTTCACTAAGAATATTTTAAGCTGGTCAATGAAGGTGCTCCTTGAAAGTTCCCTTGGGAGAACTTCCTTTCTTCCATAATTCCATTCTTTATAGCATTTCTTTGTAATTTAGAATTGAATGTTAATTTACTGTTATTTTTCATTTCATTAATTTTATTAAATTTAATGTATTACATAAAACATAAAACAAAAAAAATAATAACATCGTATGTGAATTAGATTAAGTAGGTGAACGAACTGAGAAAGCTTCTCAAGTGAGATGACTCTGGTCAACCTCTATGCTACACTAGGAAAACATAAAAATACTCCTTTTCCACTCCCTATGACAGGAATGTGTCAAAAATAGCATTGTTTTTAGGGAGACAATCATTATTTCATTTACTTTTTATTTTTTCACATCATAATTAGATTTCATTTCCTTTAAAAAAAATAAAAAAAATCCTTCCATGATGAATTCAAATGATTATTATTCTACATGGAATGACAATTGCTCACAGGTGTAAGAACAAGACAACATTGAGGATTCCCTCCAATGAAGAGTTGATGTGTTGATGATAATGGTCAACCAGGTGGAAAGAGGCATAGCAACATGGATCTCACCGGAGGATTTTATGGCCATGGTAGATGAACTCAAAGTTGACTTAAAAATATTCAAGGCCAAGAAGGAAGTGCCACTAGTCTTCCTGGATTTCACTAAAGACATCCATGAAGTTGAAGTGAAACTTGAGGTGGAGGAGCCTGACTACCTACCTCCATACAGTGAAGATCGGGTCCAAGAGGAACATTCAATTGAATATGATATTAATGTCAAGCCAACCCAGGGAGATGATACATTCTTGAACTCAAATTATTTTAAATTTATTGAAACTAATTTGAGTATCTCTCCCAATTCTATTGAATTTTCAGATTTAGAAGACTCATACTACATATTGGAGGATGATGTGAAAAACCAAGCACCTGTTAAGGAACTTATGGAGCTCCAGGAAGTCATTTAATATCTACTTGAGGTGCCCCATCATGAAGAGATCCAAATTTATAAGCCTGAAGAAATTAGACAAGATGCTGAAGCCTCCTTGAATCTAGCACTAGAATATAATATGGTTGCACAAGTAGAAAAAAATTAAGAGAATTTTTGCTACTTCATCCTACCCCCACCATGAAATTTGTACGACATTGTGAAGGGGTGGATATGGTATACTCTGTCTATGGATTCCTCCTCTATAAGAACAAAGAACTGAAAGATGGAAAGAGCCACATGTGGTGGTTCAAATCAAAGAAGATTCACACACCAACAGATTATGGATAAAATATGGTACTTCCCTCTAGAAGCAGTTAAAGATACCATGGACCACTTGGGGTATCATCCCACGATTGATCATTTACTTGATTTTTATTACTTTCATTTTCAATATTATGAATTTAAATTTCAAATTCAGTATTATTAATTAGTCTAGCATGTGGCTCACTCCCTCTTTTCATTTTTATCTTAAATGAAATGATACTTATGATTAATTGAGTAATTTTTATTTTTTAGGATCATGATGGTAGAAGGAAGCCCCAAGTATTGGAGGAAGAGGAACAAAGATTTATTTCAAAAGGTAGTCCACTTTTTATGATTATCTCTTAAACTCCTTACATTTTTTGGTCTGAAACATGATTTTTTATTTAAAGATAATAATTGCATACCCACAATCGAATTAATTCTTAACCCGACTTATCAAGGAGACATGAGTTTATTAGTAATCCAGTGATTCCATGTTTTAGATTTAAATGTTAATGAGATTGAATGAGTAAAATGGAAAATTGAATGTTTTAAGTGAATCATGTATATTGAAATGATGACTCATGATTTAAGGGAATTAGTTTATTTATGTAAATGAAATTTCCCTACCATTTTTCATACTTTGAATTTATGAAATTCATGTGAATTAATTTTTTATTATTGATCTATCCTTGAGTGATTGTCTAATATCATATGTATCATTCTTGAGAGAATTTATAGACCAATTAATTCTTATTTATTATTGAGCATATTTCTTGAGTGATCATGGGACATTTCACCGAACAGAACTTGAATTTGAACTTGTCAAAGCTAAGACTGTGAAAAAACACATTTAAAATGATTGACACATCTTTTGAAAAGTCTGTATTTTTAAATACCACATTTACATAAATTATTATTTTATCCCATAGAGACCATGAATGACCTTTATAGGGATGATCCATGTTTTAATCCATTTTTATCCATTCCTACCCTACTCTTGGTATTTTCAAGATATTTCAATGATGAAGTGTGGAGGTGAAGGGATTAATGGTGGAAGGGATGATTTACATTCTAAGGAAAAGGTGTGGGGGTGTTATTTTGGGAATTATAAAAGGTTTTGGAATCATTCATTGTCCTATACTGTTTTCCCCCTCTTGAATAATAAAAATGAAAATGACAAAACAATAAAAAAGAGAAAAAAGGCTTGTGATTTGGGAGAACCAAAAATCACCATTTTCCAGACTAACGATCTTCTAATCATATGTTGTTAGGTGATGGATGCGGGGTTTGATCTAATAATAACTTATAAAAAAGAAAAAAATACAAATTTTTTAAAAAAATCAAGTGGGCGCATTAATCATTAATTATCTTTACATTGATCCTGACCTTACTTTGAGTTTTCAGGGAAGTGTGTGTCGCAACTTTGAATTGGAGAATTTCATTACACTTTTGATATCATGCATTGTAATTAAGAGATAAACCTCAACCTTGAGCCTTAATTTTTGAAACATAAAATACTACCAACCATAAGCCTCAGAGACATTTGAACCTTTATTGAAAATTCCTCGTGATTTTATGTGCCTTTTTTCATTACAAAGTTGAGAAAGTAGTTCTTTTTCCAGTTTTTGGATAAGGTGCAAGTTCTCATGATATGAGCATAACTCTACTTGAATTTTATCATGAGATATGAGTGAAAAAATTCAAAGGTGAGGTAAATCATGATGCATAATGCATAATAATAATGAATTGAGAAGCTTGAAAGAAAGAAAAAAGAAGTTCAATTTTTTTCAAAGGGGAAAATAAAATACATTAATTAATTATTTCTTTAAAAAATGGGGAATTTAAATGATATTTTATGAGGATTTTTGAATGTTTGATTTGACATTGAAAATTACGAAATTTTAATACTTTGGAATTTGAATATTGGTAACATTGGTGTCCTCTAAATTCCATGTTGAGATTTCATGCTTGAGGAAAAGCACAATTTAAGTGTGGGGGAAATTACAGAGAAAATATTTTCAATTAAATTTACATCTAATTTCACTATTTTAGACCCACCAAAGTGTTACTTTAAGATTAATTGTTGTATTTTCATGATATTGGTGATATTTTGATCTGAATAATAAAAATGACCCATTTTGGATTTTTAACTATTTCAAATTATTTTGGTATTTTGGCCATAACATTTTCTACAGTAATACCAATTGTAAAATTCTTTCTTTTACAGATTCAAAACATCCAAAGATTTATTTAATCCTTTTTACTAAATTTGGAATCGGCCATATGAAAGCTCAAAATAATATCAAAAATTGGACCATGAAAACTATTTATAGATCTGTTTATGTTTGGTGTGGGGTTCATAACTCATTCATGGTGGGCCCCATTATCATAAAATTCGGTGGGTAGATGCCCAAGACGTTTTGGAACATATTTCATGAAGTTGAGGCCAAGTGAATTTTCCATTCTAATAGACATTAAAGAGTTTTAATCCAGAGGTTTGTGATTTGGAGAGTCTTACTAGATAGAATAAATTGTCAGAATAAAATAGGAATAACTCTCGGAATACATGTCCACATCTGCTGATATTTTGAGGGGCAATGACCAAAGTAATTATGCACAACATTCACTAAGGGTTCAGCGCATGAAGTTGTCATTTAATGGGGATACAATGCGTAAATATTTGGGGAAAAAATTCTTCCTATAAAGGAGGGGAGATCCTTCCACTCAAATCATCCCATTCTCCATCCATTCCTTCAAGGAACCAAGGAGGAGATCTCCACTGAGGGAGGCTGACCACAACTCTTCCCCATTTATTTTTTATTTATTTATTTTCTTTATTTTTTTAGTTCTCAATTGTAATTTAAATTTTTAATAAATTTATGCATTTTGTTTATTATTATGTCCACCCATCCACCAGCTTTTCTTCTTCTCATCTTACCATTGTGAAATATAATACTCAAGATCATGAGTAACTAATACAAGGAATATCCCGAAGGATTAATCAGGTTTTTGAACCCAAGACCATGTTTTCAATATTCTTTGAGGTAATTCTAAGGATAATTTATAGTTGGTGTAATCCTCATGGTGGTTGTCTAATGTTTAACTTCTTAATCTACAAACATTTTCCCTTGATTGATGAGGTGGATGGAGGGTGTGATTGGAGATATCTATGTATAATTTTCATTCATAATTGGGGTAGACTAAAGTGTGCACACATACATTGGAGTGCATTCATTAATAATATTTGAAGCTGTTCAATAAAGGGGCTTCTTGAATGTTCTCTCAGGAGAACTTTGTTTCTTCCATAATTCCATTCTATTTAGCATTGCATGGTAATTTAGAATTGAATGTCAGTTTCCTATTATTTTTCATTTCATTTATTTTATTAAATTCAATTTATTTCATAAAACATAAAACAAAAAAAATAATTATTTCTTAGGTGAATTAGATTAAGAAGGTGAACAAACTGAGAAAGCTCCTCAAGTGAGATGACCCTAGTTAGCCTCTATGATGCACTTGGAAAACATAAAAATATGCTTTTTTCCACTCCCTATTACAGGCTTGCATCAAAACTTGTGCCATTTATGGGGATCCAATCATTAGTTCATTTACTTTTTCTATTTTCACATATTAGTTAGATTTCATTTCTTTTTATAAAAAAACTAAAAAAATCTTTCCATGATGAATTCAAATGATTATTATTCTATATGGAATGAAAATTAATCACTGGTTCAAGAACAAGACTACACTAAGGAGGCCCTCCAAAGAAGAGTTGATGAGATGATGATAATGGTCAAGAAGGTGGAAAGAGGCAAAGCAATATGGATCTCACCGGAAAATTTTATGGCCATGGTCGATGGACTCATTGTTGAATAAAAAAGATTCAAGGCGAAAAAGGAAGTGCCACTGGTCTTCCCGGATTTCACTAAAGACATCCATGAAGTTGAAGCCAAACTCGAGGTGGAGGAGCCTGACTACCTACCTCCATCTCATGAAGATCAACTCCAAGAGGCACTTTCAATTGAAGATGATAATAATTCCAAACCAACCTAGGGAGATGTTACATTATTTAACTCAAATTATTTTAATTTTATTGAAACTAATTTGAGTATCTATTCTAATTCTATTGAATTTTCAGATTTGGAAAACTCATAATACTCCTTGGAGGATGATGTGAAAAACGAAGCACCTATTCAGGAACTTGTGGAGCTCCTGGAATTCATTGAATATCTACTGGAGGAGCCCCATCATGAAGAGATCAAATTTGTTGAGCCTGAGGAAATCAGACAAGAGGTTGAAGCATCATTGAATCCATCACTGGATGACGATATGGTTTCACAAGTAGCAATAAATAAAGATGAGGTTCCCTAATTCATCCTACCCCCTCCATGCAATTTTTACCACATTGTGAAGGGGGAGAATATGGTATAGTCTGTCCATAGAGTCCTCCTCAAAAAGGAAAAAGAAGTGCAAGCTAGGAAGATCCACATGTGGGGGTTTAAATCAAAGAAGCTTCATCCACTGACAGATTATGGATAAAAGCTGGTACTTCTCTCTGGAGGTAGTAAAAGATTCCAAGGCCCACTTGGGGGATCATACCAAGATTTATCCTTTACTTTGTTTTTAGTAATTTCTTTTCCAATATTAGGAATTTAAATTTCAAATTCAGTAATTAGTTTAGCATGCGGCCCAGTCCCTCCTTTTATTTTGATCTTAAATGAAATGATACTTATTATTAATTGAGTAATTTTTCTTTTGTAGGATCATGATGGTAGAAGGAATCCCCAAGCATTGGAGGAAGATGACCAATGCTTTATTTCAAAAGGGAGTTTACTTTATATGATTATCTCTTAAACTCCTATAATTTTTTGGTCCAAACCATGATGTGATATTTAAAGATAATAATTGCATACCCACACTAGAATTAATGCTTAACCTGACTTATCTAAGAGACATGAGTTTCTTAAGAATTCAGTGATTCCATGTTTTAGATTTCAATTTTAATGATATTGAACGAGTAAAATGGAAAATTGAATTTTTAAAGTGAATCATGGATATTGAAACGATGACTCATGATTTAAGGGAATTAGTTTATTTATGTAAATGAAATTTCCCTACCATTTTTCATACTTTGAATTTCTGAAATTCATGTGAATTAATTTTTTATTATTGATCATGCCTTGAGTGATTATCGTATATCATATGTCTCATTCACGATAGGATTTCTAGACCAAGTACTTTCTATTTATTCTTGATCATATTTATTGAGTGATTATGGGACATGTCACCGACTAGAACATGCATTTGAACTTGTAAAATCTATGAATGTACCAAAACACATTTAAAATGATTGAGGCATCTTTTGAAAATATTGTATCCTTAAAAACCACCTTTACATTGATCCTTCTTTTAGCCCCTAGAGACCATGAATGAACTCTATAGGGATGATCCATGTTTTAAGCCATTTTTATCAATTCCTACCCTACTCTTGGTATTTGCATGATATTTTAAAGATGAAGTGTGGGGGTGAAGGGATTCTGGAAGGGATGATTTAAATTGTAAGGAATAGGTGTGGGGGTGTTATTGTGGGAATTATAAAAGGTTGTGGAATCATTCATTGTCATATATTTTTTTCCCATATTGAATAAAAAAATGAAAATGAAAAATAAAAATAAAAAAAGAGAATAAAAATGGGTTGTGATATGGGAGAACCAAAAAATACCATTTTACAAACTGATGATTTTCTAATATTATGTGGTTAAGTGATGGATGTGAGGTTTGATCTAATCATAACTTTCAAAAAAAAAGAAAAAGAAAAAAAATACAAAATTAAAAAAAATTAAGAGGGCACATTAATCATTCCTTATGCTTTAATATGATAATGACCTTACATTGAGTTTTGGGGAAAGTGGGTGTCACAACTTTGAACAGAAGAATTTCATTACAATTTTGATATCATACATTGTACTTAAGAGATAAACCTCCTCCTTGAGCCTTAATTTTTAAAACATCAAATCCTACCAACCATAAGCCTCATAGTAATTTTAACCTTTATTGAAAAAGTTCTCATAATTTTATGTACCTTTTGTGTTTACAAAGTAGATAAAGTAGTTATTTTTCCAGATTATGGATAAGGTGCATGGTCTCATGATATGAGCATAACTCTAATTGAATTTTATCATGGGATATGAGAGGAAAAATTCAAAGGTGAGGTAAATAATGATGTGGAATCCTTAATAACAATTAATTGAGAAGCTTGAATGAAAGAAAGAAGAATTTCACTTTTTTTCAAAGGGGAAAATAAAATACATGAATTAATTGTTTCTTTTAAAAATGAGAAATTAAATTTATATTTTATGTTGATTTTTTAGTGTTTGATTTGGCATTTAAAATTATTAAATTTTATTAATTTGGAATTTGAATATTGGTAACATTGGTGTCCTTTGAATTCCATGTTGAGATTTCATGCTTGAGGACAAGAACAGTTTAATTGTGGGGGAATTGATAGAACAAATACTTTAAATTAAATTTACCTTGAATTTCATGGTTTTAAACCCACTAAAGTTTTAATTAAAGATGAATTGGTGCATTTTTATGATATTGGTGATATTTTGAGATGAATAGTAAAAATGACCCATTTTGAATTTTAACTATTTCAAATTATTTTATTATTTTGAATATAACATTTTATACACTAATAAAAATTGAAAAATTCATTCTATTTCCAGATTCTACCCATCCAGGTCATCATTTAATCCTTTTGACCAAAAGATGAATTGTGCATATGGAAACTCAAAAAAATATCCAAAGCTAGACCATGAAAACTGTTTAAAGATCTGTTTATTTTTTGTGTGGGGTCCATAACTCATTCATTGTGGGCCCCTTTGCTATGAAATTCGGTGGGAAGACACCCAAGACACATTAGAACATCTTTCATGAAGGATATTACATGTGAATTGGCTGTTTTAATGGTTATTAAAGCATTCTAATCCTGAGATTTTCGATTTGGAGAGTTTGACTGGACAAAATAAATTGTCAAAGTAAAATTGGAATAACTCTCGGAATAACTATCCAAATCTGTTGATATTTTGAGGAGAAACGCCCAAGATAATCATGAACAAAATTAAATAAGGGTGAAGCATATGAATATATCATTTAATAAAGATACAAACCTTGAACTTTCTGGGTAAAATTATTCTTATGAAAGGAGGGGATCTCCTTCCTCTCAAATCATCCCATTCTCCATCCATTCCTTCAAGGCACCAAGGAGGACATCTCCATCGAGGGAGGTCAGAAAAAAATATTCCCCATTTTTTTTAATTTATTTATTTTCATTATTTATTTAGGTTTTTAATTCTAATTTAAATTTATAATAAATTTATGCATTGTTTTTATTATTGTTTCCACCCATCCACCCTCTTTTCTTCTTCTCATCTTACCATTGTGAACTATAATACTCATGATCATGAGTAACTAATCTGATGAATATCCAGAGGGAGTAATCAAGTTCTTTAAACCAAGACCATGTTTTTAATATTCTTTGAGTCAATTCTGAGGATAATTTATAGTGGGTGTACTCCTCACGATAGTTTTCTAAATTTTAACTTCTTAATCTACAAACATTTTCCCTCAATTGAGGAGGTGGATGGAGGGTGTGCTTAGTGATTGGTAACTATAATTTTCATTTATAACTAGGGTAGACTAAGGCATGCACACATACGATAGAGTGTGTTCACTAAGAATATTTGAAGCAGGTCAATGAAGGTGCTCCCTGAAAGTTCTCTCGAGAGAACTTCCTTTATTCCATAATTCCATTATATTTATAATTGCATGGTAATTTATAATTAAATGTTAGTTTCCTATTATTTTTCATTTAATTTATTTTATTAAATTCAATTTATTTCACAAAACATAAAAAAAAATACTTCTTAGGGGAATTAGATTTAGTAGGTGAATGAACTGAGAAAGCTCTTCAAGTTAAAAAACCATGGTCAACCTCTCTACTACACTAGGAAAACATAAAAATACGCTTTTTCCATGCCCTATGACAGATGTGCATCAAAATTGGCATTTTTACTGGGATCCAATCCTTAGTTAATTTATTTTTTCTATTTTCATATCTTAGTTAGATTTCATTTCTTAAAAAAAACTAAAAAAAATCATTCCATGATGAATTCAAATGATTATTATTCTATATATAATGAAAATTACTCATAGGATCAAGAAGAAGACTACACTGAGGAGTCCATCTAATGAAGAGTTTATGCACTGATGATAATGGTCATGTAGGTGGAAAGAGGCATAACCACATGGATCTCACCAAAATATTTGATGGTCGTGGTCGATGAACTCAAAGTTGACTTAAAATGATTCAAGTACAAGAAGGAAGTACCACTGATCTTACCAGATTTCATTGAATATATCCATGAAGTTAAATCCAAACTCAAGGTAGAGGATCTTGACTAACTAACTTCATTCAATGAAGATCGAATCAAAGAGGCACATTCAATTGAAGATGATATTAATGCCAAACCAACCCTGGGAAATGATACATTCTTGAACTCAAATTATTTTAATTTTATTGAAACTAATTTGAGTATCTCTCCTAATTCTATTTAATTTTATGATTCATCAAACTCATACTAGGCCTTATAGGATGATGTGAAAAACGAATCACCTTTTGAGGAACTTCTGGAGCTCCCAGAAGTCATTGAATATCTACTAGAAGAGCCCAATCATAAAGAGATCCAATATGTTGAGACTGAGGAAATCAGACAAGAGGCTGAAGCCTCTTTGAAGCCAGCACTGGAAGACAAGATGGTTACACAAGTATCAACAAATGAAGTGGAGGTTACCTACTTCATTATACCCCTTCCATGAAATTTTTACCACATTGTGAAGGGGGGAAATATGGTATACTTTATCAATGGAGTCCTTCTCAATAAGAACAATGAACTGAAAGATGGGAAGAGCCACATGTGGTGGTTCAAATCAATGAAGCTTCATCCACCAATAGATTATGGATAAAAGATGGTACTACCCTCTAGAGGAATTAAAAGATTCCAGGGCCCATTTGGGGGATCATACCAAGATTTATCCTTTACTTGATTTTTAGTACATTCATTTTCAATATTATGAATTTAAATTTCAAATTCAGTATTTGGAATTAGTCTAGCATGCAACCCACTCCCTCTTTTAATTTTTATCTTAAATGAAATGATCCTTATGACTAATTGAGAAATTTTTCATCTGTAGAACCATGATGGAAGAAGGAAGCCCCAAGCATTAGAGGAAGAGTACCAACGATTTATTTCAAAAGGGAGTTCACTTTTTATGATTATCTCTTAAACCCCTTACATTTTTTGGTCCAAAACATGATTTGATATTTAAAGTTATGAATTGCATACCCACACTCAAATTAATTATTAACCTGACTTATCTAGGAGACCTGAGTTTCTTAGGAATCCAGTGATTCCATGTTTTAGATTTCAATGTTAATGAGATTGAGTGAGTAAAATGGAAAATTTAATGTTCAAAGTGAAGCATGGATATTGAAATGATGATTCATGATTTATGGGAATTACTTTATTTATGTAAATGAAATTTCCATACCATTTTTCATACTTTGAATTTATAAAATTCATGTGAATTAATTTTTTATTATTGATTATTCCTTGAGTGATTGTGCAATATCATATGTCTCATCACCAAGAGGATTTCTAGACCATGTACTTCCTATTTATTCTTGAGCATATTTCTTGAGTGGTCTTCAGACATGTCACCAACCAGAACTTTCATTTGAACTTGTCAAAGATATGACTATACAAAAACAAATTTAAAATGATTGAGGCATCTTTTGAAAATCCCATATCTTTAAAGACCACCTTTACATCAATTCTTATTTTATCCCATAGAGACCACAAATAACCTTTATAGGGATGATCCATGTTTTAATCCTTTTTATCCTTTCCTACTATACTCTTGGTATTTTCCTGATATTTTAAAGATTAAGTGTGGTGGTGAAGGGATTCATGGTGGAAGGGATGATTTAAATTCTAAGGAGAAGGTGTGGGGGTGTTATTATGGGAATTATAAAAGGTCTTGGAATCATTTATTGTCCTATATTGTTTTTCCCCTCTTGAATAAAAAATAAAAATGAAAAAATCAATAAAAAAAGAGAAAAAATGGCTTGTGATTTTGGAAAACAAAAAATCATCATTTTACAGACCTAAAATCTTCTAATCATATGTGGTTAAGTGATGGATGTGAGGTTTGATCTAATCATTACTTAAAAAAAAGAAAAAATACAAAATTTTAAAAAAAATCAAAAGGGTGCATTAATCATTCATTATGCTTTACTTTGATCATGAACTTACTTTGAGTTTTGGGGGAAGTGGGTGTCATAAATTTGAAGGGGAAAATTTCATTACACATTTGATGTCATTCATTGTTCTTAAGAGATAAACCTCATTATTGAGCCTTAAAATTTTAAAACAGAAAATCCTACCAACCTTAAGCCACATAGTCATTTGAACATTTATTGAAAATTCCTCATGATTTTATATGCCTTTTGTATTTACAAAGTTAAGAAAGTAGTTCTTTTTCAAGCTTATGGATAAGGTGCATGTTCTCATGATATGAGCATAACTCTACTTGAATTTTATCGTGAAAGATGAGAGGAAAAATTCAAAGGCGAGTTAAATCATGATGTGAAATTCTTAATAATAATTAATTGAGAATCTTGAATGAAAGAAAGAAGAAGTTCCATTTTTTTAAAAGGGGAAAATAAAATACATTAATTAATTATTTCTTTGAAAATTGGGAAATTAAATTTATATTTTATGTGGATTTTTAATGTTTCATTTTACATTGAAAATTGTTAAATTTTATTACTTGGGATTTGAATATTGAAAACATTGGTGTCCTTTGAATTCCTTGTTGAGATTTCATGATTGAGGACAAGCACAGTTTAAGTGTGGGGGAATTAATAGAATAAATAGTTTCAATTAAATTTACATTGAATTTAATTGTTTTAAACCCACCAAAGTGTTACTTTAAGATGAATTGCTGCATTTTTATGATATTGGTGATATTTTGAGCTGAATATAAAAAATGAACCTAAGATTTTTAACTATTTCAAATTATTTCTATATTTTGGCCAAAAAATTTTATACACTAATCAAAATTTCAATATTCTTTCGTTACCAGATTCTACACATCCAGGGATTCAGTTAATCCTTTTTGACCAAAAGCTGAATCGACCATATGGAATCTCAAAAGAAGATCAAAAGTTAGACTATGAAAACTGTTTATGGATCTGTCTATTTTTGGGGTGGGGGTCTATCAGTCATTCATCGTGGGACCAATTGCTATGAAATTCAATGGGTAGACACCCAATATTTTTTGAAAAATATTTCATGAAGGCGAAGCCATGTGAATTTTCCATTTTAATGGTTATTAAATCATTCTAATCCAGAGGTCTGTGATTTGGAGTGTCTGATTGGACAAAATAAATTTTCATAGTAAAAAAGGAATAACTCTCAGAATACCTATCCCAATCTACTGATAATTTTAGGGGATACTCCCAAGGTAATTATGATCAACATTAAAGAAGGGTGTAGTGTGTGTAGAGGTCATTATTGGGGATACAATGCGTAATCTTTCGGGGGATAAATTCTGCCTATAAAAGGCAGGGAGCTCCTTCTCTCAAATCATCCCATTCTCAATCAATTCTTTCAAAGAACCAAGGAGGAGATCTCCATAGAGGGAGGCCGGCCAAAAATCTTCCCCATTTATTTTTAATTTATTTATTTTCTTTATTTTTTTTAGTTTACAATTATAATTTAAATTTCTAATAAATTTATGCATTGTTTTAATTATTGTGTCCACCCATCCACCCACTTTTCTTCTTCTCATCTTACCATCATGAACTATAATACTCATGATCATGAGTAACTAATATGAGGAATATCTCGAGGGATTAATCAGGTTATTTAACACAAGACCATGTTTTTAATATTCATTGAGTTAATTCTAAGGACAAGTTTTAGTGGGTTTAATCCTCACGGTGGTTGTCTAAATTTTAACTTCTTAATCCACAACCATTTTCCCTCGATTAAGGAGGTGGATGAAGGGTGTTCTTAGAAATCACTAAGTATACTTTTCATTAATAACTGGGGTATAATAAGGTGTGCACATATACGATAGAGTGTGTTCACTAAGAATACTTTAATCTGGTCAATGAAGGTGCTCTGTGAAAGTTCTCTTGGGAGAACTTCCTTTCTACCATAATTCCATTCTGTTTAGCATTTCATGGTAATTTAGAATTGAAATTTAGATTCCTATTATTTTTATATCATTTATTTTATTAAATTAAATTTATTTCATAAAACATAAGATAATAAAAATAATTACTTCTTAGGTGAATTAGATTAAGTAGGTGAATGAACTGAGAATGCTCCTCAAGTGAGACGACCCTGGTCAACCTCTATGCTGCACTAGGAAAACATAAAAATACGCTTTTCCCATTCCCTACGATAGGCGTGCATCAGATAAAAATATCTATGTATATATAAGATTATTATTATATCATATCATCATAGTATAATAATGATTGATGGAGGTTAAGGAAGAAATAAAACAAAAATGCTCATTGATGAATTATACTGCTTCTTTTGGTATCCTCCTTATGTTTGCACCCAAATCCATCATTGGATGATTTTATATCCAAGATAATGATTATTTTATGAGAGTATGAAATTTGGAATGTTATTTGGGAATTTATTTTATGAACCAAAAAGGCTTTATGGTTTGAATAAGACACGAGAGTGGGTGGTATTTTATTAGTGAGATGATTGGAAGAAATGTAATTTTTTAAAAGAAAAAGGTGTACCAACATTTATATCTATGGAAAAAATCAGATCATTATCAATAATAGAATTAATAAGGTCATAATATTTCAGATAACATAATTTGTAATTTTTTTGGGTTATTTTTAACCCTTACACTTTCAGTTTAACCACCGACAAACTCATTTTTACCATAACTGCGTAAATATTTTTTACAGTTTTGACAATTCATTTTGGTCATAAAAAATGTTTAAATTTTTAAATAATATAATATTTTTTGATTAAAAATATGAATTTAATTTTTTGAAATTACATTAAAATAATTTGGAAAAAATTAATTTAAAATTAATATCATAGATGCAATAATAATGTAGGTTTTCAAAGAGAAAATGTTCAAATGTTTACAATGTTTCTATATCCTATTTAAATGTGTAATTGATTCCAATAACCTAAATTTAATTAACTTATATTAAATTGAATTATTTTTACTTTAAAATCAATTTATAACATAATTTAACTTAACAAATAATTTAAATTAAAAAAAATTCAATTAGAATTTTTTATTTTTCATTATTCATAAAAAATTAACATTTTAATAAAATTATAAAAAACATCCTAATATAATTTTTATATTATGATTTTAAAAATTATTTTTTGACATAAATTTTATAAATGTGTCAAATATTAGTTTTAAAAAATGTTTGAATCAAAGGATACAATACCAATTTTCATAAAAATAATGTTTTTAATAGTAAAATTGGATGTATTCTAATATCATGTAAAAGAATATGAATGTTAAAAAGTTTATTTAATATAGACTATATAAATTTTATTAAAAGAATTCATTAAAATTTTTTAGATTAATTTATGGAGGTAAAAAAGTTTTTTTCTTCATAAAAATGGTTTATTTCATAAAAATATTTCCTTTATTTTCAAATGGTTTTCATTAATTTTTTTAATTAATTGGCCCCCAAATAATTGATTATATATACATGTGTAAACCATATATTTTCATATTTAATATAATCCTATTAATACCCCCAATTCTGACAGATATGTGATAACTATAATATTAAATAATAATTTCTTAATAATAAGTCACGTTTCATTTAATCTCGGCATTGCATGTAATGCAAGATATACTTGGTGTCGTGTGTAATATAAGATAAAATCATTATTGTGTGTAAAACTTGAAAAACATGGTATTTCATGTAATGAAAAATATAGAGGAGATAAAATTGATTGTTTTTTTCTCAAAATCACATAGTGTAACATTATATAGCCCTTAAAATGAATTTCGACATAAAAATTCATCAAATTGGTACAAAAAACTTGGCATAATTCTTCCCCATTATGTTGTCAGGATCCCACATAACTTCCTCAAGAAGGTGGTTTTACCATAAAACATTAAAAATTTGAGTGGTATTGTTTCATAGGAGTTTCCCTATTAGATTCAAAATCTCTACATATTGTTCCCTATAAGAAATATCATGCTCCAGTGGAACAACCTCGGAGTTCGGTAAATGTAATGGATCAGGTTTGTACTTTTTATGGACTGATACATGGAACACATCATGAACCCAATATAGGTACAATATATGTTCCAAATGATAAGTTACTATCCTAATATTATCAAGTATAATAATGTTATTGATATATGTGTTGATTAGTTTGACCTTCAATCTTCATAGATAAATTTGTAGATATAGATTCTCATCGGCATCATATTCAAGACCGCATCGACTATTATCAACATAAATTTTCTATAAAATTTATGTAGGCTTCAAATGTTACTGAATTTCTCTAACCTTATCTTCTATATCCTCAGCTAGCTTAGATCCCAATACTAATCTTTATAAAAATTCATTCCAGTACATTTAAAGGGTTTTATAAGGATCCATCTATATGCTTGAGTGAAATATTTTTTATAAGGAAACTAAACTAGAGTAAGGTGTGGTACCAACCACCTATATATTCCACTAAGCAAGATCTTATATTACAATCTAGGGTATGAATTATTCTCATAGTGATGAAACTCAAATATTTATCCATATCTTGATGAAGACTAATCCAAAACCACTTGGTAAATGGTATATCCTAATAAGATATAATTGAATGTGTTACTCCATGATGACTTACCAATTCCTTAATTTATATTATATAAATATAATCCCTTGAGAAATATTATATGATTTATATGAAGAGTAATGATAGTGTATGATTATCAACTACAACCTGAACCTGAATAGCTCATAGGACTTCAATTTTTATTGATTTTTGATAATCCACCTTTCAAGGGACGATTTGGAACCCTTATAGGGCCTAAAAGATTAAGTGACATTACATGACCCATAGGTATTATGAAATCAACCCAAACAAGAAAAATTGGAACTTCCCCTACCTTGAAAATATTGTGATATCAGCTCTACACCTTCACATGGCTAGTCAGCTAGCTGACCTATGCAGAACTGCACTGGCCCGATACCAATGGCAATGCCATACACTCTCGTTCTTCAATGTATGGTTAGCTCTTCTATGGTGAATGTCCCTTATCTGAATCCTCATATAGATCCTTGTTCCATTGTAATATGTCTTTTACAACTACATATTAAGGTGGCATGAAGGCTATATGGAGGCTTAAAGACCTTTAAGAGCCTGATATCCCGACTGGCCCAAAGACCTTGGGTGGCTTGATGGCCTTGAAGGACTCGAGGAACAAAATAGTGGCTTGAAGGCCCAAACTAATGAATAGTGCCATATGGTATATATAATGATCATAACATCCTTTTAAACATTTGTAGCTTAGAAATGACATACTTATATACTAATAATCAAGATACATACTTAAAAATATATCTATTTATGTTTTCTCACCAGAATTAATCTTTCATATAGGCCAGTGGTATCTGCTATACCCTTATCACCCATCAGTAGTGGGTTCAAGCCCCAATGATTTTTGGATGCAACATGTTGTCACCTAACTTGCGGGTTATCCTTTTTTTCAAAAATATATTAATAATTTTTTTCTTTTGCAATTGTAATAACCCATAATAACGTTTAAATCAATGATAAGATAAACCCTAAAGGATAACAATACCTTTAATCATATGTCTAAAAAAGGCATGTCTCCTCAAAACTAAAGGGTCCTATTTCCATAAATGTATCATAAAATACCATTATTCTTGATAAATCATCATCACATAAAACCTCATGAGGGGTGTCTATGAAAATAAAAATAATATTGACCATAAAAATATAAAACCATGATGTAATCCACAACACTTTTGTTAATTTTTCATAGAGATAAATATGCTTCAAAAAATAACCTAATTCTTAGATGTTTAATGATTATTACAACAAAAATACCATTAGGAAAATATATTTACCAAATAATACATGAATAAAAATACATTTGTAATTTATTTATTCCACAATAATTACCATGGAATAGGTCCTTACTTGGTCTAGAAGATAATTATTTTGTCAAGTAATTGAGTTGAATAATACCCATATTCCTCAAACAAAATAAACTAAAATCCTTGACAATTTTCACACTATTACCTTCATTTCAACATAGATAACATCTTCCCCTCCATTTGAGATATTTTTCTAGCTTCTTCCTCACACATTATTGAAATGAAAGAAGATGAATTCTATTTCATCTAGGTTTATTAAGACACTAACATTCATACTAGTTCATCATCCTATTATTACATACTTTAAGAATCTCATTGAAGTTTATGTAGTTAATAATATATCATGATGGATGATTATGCTTAATAACAATATTTATCTCTCCACTCATCATCCAATTTTGTTTCACACAGTCACCAAATATTTTTTTATCAGATTTAGTGTTATCATGGTTTCTTCTAGTTCTATCCCTTGAATAAAACCAAAAATCATAGTGTGAGTAATGAATTTCATAGTTGGAAACAACATAAACCTGAAAAATCACATAAAATATGTCTAAATTATGACACCATATTTTTAATCAATGATACCATAAGTTTATCCAAGGTTATTTAAAATCATCAAAAATTTAAATCATTATGATGGTTAAAAAGAGTTTGTGAATTTCCCAATAATACCCCGAGGAAGTTTCTAACCAGGTGTGAAGTAAGGACCGTTGATATGCACCAGGTGATAATGGAGTTCATCTCCATGTACCATTTTATGAGTTATTACCCTTATGTAACTTTATTATAGAGCCTCATCAACTTTGAATAGTTATATTGGGACGTCATTTCCTTGAAACCACTATCTCTATCCTTTTCCAAAATTCTCATACATTTTCCCATACTTTAACTCATCTTTAGAATTATCCTTAGATAAATTCCTAGAAATATCCTTATAAATATCAATAGGGATATCTAATTTTTTTATCATCCTACTTTATGATGGTTAAATAAACCTATCATATGATACCAATTATAGAGATCCAGGATTATCATAAATGGATATTACATCTTCTAAGATAAATATTCATTAAATTACCGCAACATGCGCTTGAGGGCCATAATAGTTTAGTTAAACTAGAATCTTGGAACACTATTTTTATAATTCATGAATGATCTTAATTATAGGATATAATTATCTTCCCATTAATTAATCCAACTTAAAAAGTTTCTTCATAACATGCAGTAAATAATCATAAGAAAGTGTGGGCTCAAAATCTCTATAACGGCAAAAAAAGGAGATATGTATGAATAATATGATAATAAGTGTATGAAGACTTGATAATAATATTTTAAAACAGGAAAAAATATATAAAATACCATAATCTTAAGTCATGGAATAAATATTTCTAGTTCTTAAGATATGAATCATTGGGTAATAAAAGAACATGCTCTATGAGAGCATAACATTGGCATAATATATGGAGTTCTTTCATACACATAAGCCAAGAAAATATTATGTAAAGGAAACCCACAAAGTCATTCATATAATGTTATGCTTGAGCTAACCACCCATATAACTACACTAGTCTTGGGATGAACTCCCAAGTACCCTCTTTTAGGATTTGGATAACCACCCATCTACCCTCCATTTTAGGATTTGGCTAACTACTAAAAGACCCTCTAACCTCATAGAACATTTATAAATACCCAATAAATTAGAGAGATATAGGTAACACCCGTCAAATAATGAAAATCATACATATGTGTTCCATAAGTTCAAAAATAATTCATCTTATCACAACCAATGAAATGAAATCTTTTTTATAACAATTTAATCATATCATAACTTTTAGAAAAGAGACATTTTTATAATTATTTAATCATTTCATCATAGTATAACCTATGGAAAATGATACAGGTTTCATAATAATTTTATCATGGTATGACCCATGAAAGAGAAATGGGGGTTTTAAACATATTTTCATTGTAAAAATAAACCATTAAAATAAATAATAGTAATGTTTTCCATGGATCATATCCTAAGTACTGAACATGTATCATCGATAGAGTCCATATAAGAAGAAAATGATTTTTAAAGATCATTTAGAACATTTATTGAGTAAAATATAATTTATTCTTTGATTTTTTTTAAAAAGATATATTTTTAATTTTTTTTCTCAAGAATAACATCCAAAACTTATAAAGTAAGCTTCAAATAAAATAACTACCATTATGTTGGGAATTTTCATTTATTCTATAGATGTTAAAACATAGATTCCTTTCATAATTTAGGTAAAATAAAAATGTGAATTGTTTGGAAAAATAATTAAGTATTACATTCAAATTATTTTTTAAAAAATTAAAACATATGTAATTTTTTAAAAAAATATCATGTGGTAATAATAAAAAAATTAATTTTTTTTAAGAAACATAGTCTTGGAAGAAAAAAAATTTACGAAAAAATACTTAAATAATGTAATATTTTTTTTGAAAACATTTCCTTTATTATTTTAATAAAAAAAGACTAAAAAATGGTTCTATTACTTGAAAATATCATGAAAAAATATAGGAGAAGAAAATTCATGTGTTTCTTGAGAGATGGATCATAATTTTTTATCATTAAAATCATAATCATAAAAAATATTCATAAATGATGATATTAGAACATTAAATCTTTAACACTTTGGTAACATTAAAATGTAATCCTGATAAAGGAATATCATTAAATGAAAGTTAAAATATTAAGTGGATAAATTCATGATATTAAATTTAAAGTGAATGTATATACACCTTGTAAAAGAAGATTGGTTCATAACATACTCATATGTCTCAAAGAATGAAAATTGAAAAAAACAATTCTTTTAATATGCTGTAATATTTTGAATTTTAATCCCCAAAAATGAATAAAATCAAATGAAATGATAAATATCATGAATAAATGGGATTCACAATAAAAAATTTCAAAGGGGAATTATATACACCACCGAAAATAAATGAGTAGGGAATTTCTGTATTTCTCCCAGAAATAAAAGGGAGACTAAAAACCCCTTACTACATTAGTAACTTTTAAATTATAAACCCCCAAAAGGATAAATAATAAAATGTACATTAAAATCCTATTTTTTTGGAAAACATCCTAAAATATATTCATGGGAATTATATTCACCACATAAAAGAAACATTTGGTGAATATCGCATGTCTCTCATAAAAAAATAAAATTGATAAAGAAATACCTAAGAATTTAGAAATTATTTGAATAGTAATCCCCAATAAATAATAGAATCAAATAAAACTTTAAATATCATGAAAATAATATTATTGATTATATAAAATTTTATGGGGCATTATATACCCCACATAAAAAACAAGTGGTGAATTTGTATATATATCGCATAAATAAAAGAGAGACTATAAATACCTTACCTTAAGTCTTAAGTTCCTTAATACACATTAAAAAACTCATTTATAATAAATATAAGTGTATTATAAATATATTATTGGATAATATTTAAATATATCATACCATATATGATTTTATTATAAACTTTTATAACCCATTAATTAACAATTCTATATTAAAGTTATGTTTCGATTAATAATCGCTTTGTTTTTCGTAAATGTTTTGATTTATTATTTTTGTTCATATCACTATAATAAATTTTTAATCATCTACATAATTTTATCCATGATATAAATATATAATATATTCAGTATATATGTATTTATATTAATTTATAAAAATTATTGATAGAAAATAAATTTTGTCGTTCTTGGAGATGGTAGGCTACATGTATGCATGAACTATGTTTCCATTTTCTTTTTGGATTAAAATAATGAAATATAAATGATATGTTATAATTTAATAATCATTTTTAGGTAATATATATCAGAAATTATCATGAAACTCATCCTTATTTCCATCCAAGTAAAGTTTTAATGAATCACAACACTTCGCAAGGTGGTTGTCTGCGATACACTCGATCAACATTATTTTATTCACATAAAATATAAATTATGAAGATATGTTTGATATAATAATTAAATATGTATAAAAATATCAAAAATATAATATATAAAGAACAAATCCATCATTATTTCCATCATTGGGAGGTGGTAATGAAAAAATGAATCACATTGGTTTATGAGGAGGTTGTCCTTTGTATACATGGATGATAATTTTGTAAACCATTTGATGGAAGTGGAGATGTTTATAGGCCATGAACTTAAAATAATAAAATCTAAATTTATTTTAAATAAATAGGTTAATATATAATTACGAAATAATAATAATTGAAGGCATCGGTGTATGAAATAAAACAAAAACACACTTTGATGAATGTGACATCTTCTTCAGGTATCCTACTTATGATTGCATGAAAATCATTACATAGATTATTTAATTAAAAAATAATGATTATTGGATGATAGGTGGTAATTTGGGAAGTTATTTTCCAATGGATTGTGTGAAACAATAGGGTTTTATGATGTGAAGAATATATAAGAGAGGGTGGCCTTTTATAAGTGAGGTGGTGGTTGCCTTTTAATTTTTTTAAAAGAAAATGTTGTACCCACATTTCTATCATTCCACAAGGTTCAAAAATGTATTTTAACCTAGAAAAAAAAATGTAAAATCAAAATATGGCTATAAAATTTGTGTTGAAAAGGTTTTAATTTTCCTTTATCCATTATACTTTTATTTTAACCCATGGTAAACCCTATTTTTTCCTTAACCACAGTACATATTTTTACTATTAATTTTGGTCAAAAATTAAGTTACACTTATTATATAATATAAATTATTATTCAATCTCATTTTGTACACTTATTTTAATTTATAATGAATTTCCATTCCCAAGGGTAACATCTCCTATGTCATGTTCAATAATATTCATCATTATTTTAAGATAACTCTTCATTTGAGTGGAATAAACACTAATATATATCCATGGTTTACAATATAATATTTATTTTAGAGAATCATTAAAAATAAGTGGGATTTCCTCATTATTTATCTAAAAATACATCAATTTTACAACATATGGATATAGTCCAAGAGATGAATTTAAACATTTTTTATCACAGACACCTCAATGGTAAAATATTGTAAAAATTTCCTCTATGTATTCAAGTATTTTATAGGTTTAAATATCTAAAAAATGTTTATTCAAATATTTTTACTTACATAAATAATCCATAATCAACCTAGAAATGATTCCCCTTCATGTAGTGTTTCTTCCCCGAAATTTATTCAAACTACAAGGAAATAATATGTAGCTCAAAATGAAATGGAATTTTCTCAAAAATATTCCATAGGATATCCAATGATATACGAATCTTGATATCCTATATTGATATATATATTGTTGGAATGTTTTTTTATTTATGTTTTATTTTTCATGTGAATATTTTCAATTATTATTTTATCTTTAATTACATTGATGTAAAGAGAGACTTATCATTATTTCTGATGTCCCTAACTTTTTAAGTTATATGTTCTGGAAATTAATTAGTAAAAAAAATATTTATATTAATGTTTAATAGAAGTATATATCTCCTAAAATTTTTCAAAAACAAAATCAGTAGCCAAACAAGATTCAAAATTAAATTTCACATATTTTTGAAAATATTTATTATTCTTTTTCAGAGTATTGTCATCTTCATGACAATTTTATTATGTGGTATATAAATATTATTCCATTTTAGAAAGTGTTTTCCCAATACCTTTCATTATATTTTATTGATCCACCAATATAAACATTAGTATTCTAAAATCTACCAAAATAGCTATTCTCTAGAAAGAGAAGATCTTATTTTATATCACTTTTATTTTACTTAATTTTTTAAATATGTTGTCTTATTTAATGATATTTTTTTCTTCCTAAGATAGACCTAATTTTCCTCTTTCAAAATATGTTTCATATATGTGTCACCACCTTTCACCTCTTCATTTATTTATGTTATATATTTTTTAAACATGTTACATAAGACAATTAATTTTTTTATGAACATCTCTATCAGAATGACTACATGAGGTTGGTAATACTTGTTTTTATTTTTTAAAAATACACCATCATTTCCCCATGAATATATTTTTCCTACATTCAGATAATTTTGTTTCATTATTTTAATTTATAAACTATTTAATCCTTTGAGTATTTTTATAATTCTAATCATCCTCATACTCACAACCTTTCATCATGGGATATTTTTAGTGATGTGAAAAATTTCACCACACTTAAAGCAATTATTTCATTGGTTAAAATTTCACAAAACCTATCAATTTTTGAGATTCTGTGACATAAGATCTAAAATTCTATTAAACTCATCATCTTTATTTTCTTCATCCTATGATTCAAAAAAGTAATCATCTTCCTCTTCACATATATGGCCTGCCATTCCAGCCTGTGTGTGTGGTGTGTGTGTGTGCATGTTTAATGTAATTATACCCCAATATCATAATATATATAATCATGTTAATGGATTTAAATTAATTTTTTTCTTTTTTATCTTATTTATCTATAATATTTTTTATCTCATAAGAAACATGTTTTTTATGAAATTTATCATGAAAAAATTATCTGTAACTTCTGAAACTGTATATGTTTTATCATTTATGTTAGATTATTTACTCTCCAATTTCATAAGTATAATGGAATATATATATATATATAAAATAATTTTATGTTTTTGAGGATATAATTTATTCTTAAAAATTAATCATAAAAAATATCATAATCTAATACTATAAAATCATCGAATGTTCTTCTTCATATCTACCCCTTTTCATAGTTCTCATTAAAATAATTTCAAATATTATTTCAATTTTTATCCCATGTTTCATTTATAGTTTAGAGACTAATTACCTTAATATATATATATTTTCTATTAAGGAAATATGAATTACATTCATAGCATTTCCATCAATATCCGTGTTTCTCTAATAAGAAAATGTAAAAGGAGAATCCTTTTCCCTCAATGGATATACCACAGTTCTCATATCTATAACATCCAAGCCATGTGAAGTAAGATAATGTATCATCATATTTTATAACCTTGATAATATCTTCCATCAAAATTTGGAACACCCATACTATTATATAAATTATGATTCTTTATCTTCCAAATGTAAAGATCTCAAATATGGAACCCTTGATTCTATTACACCACATAAAGGGAACGATAATATGATGTACCATCGAGAGTGGGGAGTGGGGTGAAGTGGTGGTTCTCAATCAAATTTTCCTTTACAATTCAATTAACCCCGTAAATAAATTAGAGTCTCGATCCCTTAAAATAAATATAACTCAACCAAATAAATATATAAAGAAAAAGTAAATTCTTGAAACATAATATTTTTACACGGTTATCCCCATTGTTTTTAAATACTTCCATGTTTTGTTTAGGTATAATATAAGGTATTTATTTTCTAAAAGAATTAATAAAAAATTAGATGTTGAATGAGAATGTATCATACTTCACGATAAATTATTTCCCAAATCTGATATCTCTCAAAAAGTGATTATAATCATTCCTATGGGTTTGAAAAATTTAAAACAAAAAATAATATAAGATTACTCTTACCCCTAAATGTTTTTATAATAAAATATGATATTATTCCAAGCCTTATTAATAATAAAAAATATCTTATACTATTGGTCTTGTGTTAGGAAATATAACTATATATAAAATTAACTACTTTAAAATCTACTTAGAATCTTCTAAACTCAATTATCTTATGAATTATAAATGATTCCTCCATATATATGAAATTATATATAATAACATCCCTTTTTCTCTAATAAAAATAATACCACAGAAAATAAATCATGATATATCTACATTTCTCCTTTCCAATTATCATATCTAAGAATTTAATAGAATCATATTATATATAATCAGTATTCCTATAATAAATGGTGGCGATATTATATTTTTATATTCAAACTCCCACTTACTCAGTTACTATTTAAACCACCATCAAAGCATTTAAATACATTAGAAAATAAATTCATCAATGAATTCCAAAAATTTAATCATATACTATCTTCAAGTTTCCTATAAATATAAAATATAATCATGTTATCAATTTTTTTCATTTTATATCTTTTAAATACAACACAAAATCCTCACATTTTATTTGACTACATATAACTATTATGAAAAATGAAATAAAATTTTCTAATATTATAATTTCAAAATTTTAATATTTTTGACATCCTTAACGTATATAAATCTCAATCGTAAATAACTATTTTTTTATCAAAGTAAATTTGAAAACATTTTGTGAATTTTGTGTTCACATTATATTTCTCCAATATTTTTCTCAAAATATTTCTCACTAAACAATCATACTGAAAATTTTCTAATGTAACAAGCTTCCAATCACATAATCTTCAGATCATATCCATATTTCTATGCTCTCAGATACCATGCATTTGAACAACTTATTCACCCAATCTCCAAAAGTTTCAATTTTATAGACTTGATTAATATATCATATTAACAATCATTATAGGTTTAATTGAAAATAATTATTTTATAACTCTAACTAATTAGAGTTATTTCCTTTCGTGAGTCAATCCTCAATGTTGAAAAAATTCTCCAAAAAATATTCATCAAACAGATTAATTAATTAAAAATAGGTTAACATAAATATTTATATTTACAAGAAATAAATGTATAAAAATTGAAAACTATTGTAACTTCAATTATTCATCATCAATAATAACATTCAATGATTTATCTTCTTACTAAAACCTATAGAAACCATATTTTTCATTTTCCACACATTATTTGTAATATTTATCTTTTCTTGAGTCACAATTGATTATAAAACCACCATGAAGTCTAAATAATTGAAATAAAATCATATATTTATTCATCTCAACTTCAAAATCCATCAAAAAATTTAGTATTCATATCTTCCTCAAATATATTAACATTTTGAAAACATTATATCACAATAATTATTACAACATGTTACTTCTGGGTAGTTGTTGTTTGGAAAACATCATATTCTTATATTTAGATATTCAATATTTTATTAGATTTTATACAATTGACTTTTAAGTATGGAATAATTACTTTTATATATCATTAATGTTTTTCTATCCTTTCCCAAATTCTTCAATACTATCTTTTGTTAAGAAGATATCTTTTGAAAATACATTACACACCAATATATGATTCCTAACTTTGTAAACTACAGTACACAACATTGAACATATTCATAAAATCTAACCTCTACACTCCCATGATTATTGGTTTCTAATCAATAATAATTCATGTAACTCTTAGTTATAATAATTTTCATCAGAAACTCAGTAGGGAATTGCGAACACACATTTCATGTACCAAAACATTTGTTATTAGAACATGTGTAACATCGAGTGATTGAATAAATCTATGATAACTCATAACCTCTTGAACATAACTTATGAAAATAAATAATTCACCTTTAAAAATTCTTCAAAAATATTCTCATGCATTCAATTGAAAATAAATTACACATAATGAAAATAATTCAATAGCTACACTAGGTTATTATTGATTAATAAATAGTTCACAGATAAATACCATATGATGAATGAAATCAGTTTAAGAAAATTATTATAGAGCCTCAATAATGTTAATATTTTTCATAATATTTGAATTAAAAGGGTATAGAATACTTGAAAAAATATGAATATATATATATATAATTGAATAAATCTAAAAATAGGTTTATTTACTGAGTATTATTAAATATAAACAATATCATGAGGTAATCAAAGGTTTCCTAATAGTATTTAGTATTTTTTACAATCTTTATTGTTTCCTAGTAACATAATGTATATGGATTTTATGTAAGGAGAATTTATACATATTTAAAAGATAATTCTATTCAAATCACATCAATATTATAAGAACCTGGATCTTCTTTTTAGGCATGTTTTTCATTTTTTCTGAAGTTTTTGAGAAAAGAGGAGTTTATAGAAATTTTTGAAGTACACACCGTGTACTTTATGAGTACACTCCGTGTACTTCATTACCATATGAGGCCGTGTGCTGGCCGTGTCTTGGCTACACACATGGTCGTGTGGGGTGATGTGAAGGCCACTTAAAGCGGAGTATGGAAAAGGTGAGTACACACCGTGTACTTCAAAAGTACATAGAATGTACTTTATTTTTTTCATTAAATGGACCGGAGTTGCGTATGATCGCTAGAAGTGTCTTCTTCTAGGTCTCATTCGACCGACAGGAACCGTACGATGCTAAAACTTCTCCAAGCCCCCGAACCTCTGTCTGTCCACCGTTTCGAACACTGTTGAGTGCGTTGAAATCTCAACGGCAACCTCTTCCTTCTTCCAAAGCATTGCTTTCCAATTCCTCCTCTTTTACAAGTTATCATGGGTTGAACTTTTTGTACATTTTCTTAGATCTATGACATTGTAAGGAGTTTCAAGCCTCGTGGTTCATGTATATTGATCTTTTAACCCTGAGGTAGGTGGTTTGTGCCTTTTTGTTCGAAGTCTTTGAGTATTATGTGAAAATTCCACCAATACCTTGATCGGGGTATTGTGTGTTTACCATATTACCCCTGTTGTTTTCCTACCATGCTTGTATGCCTATGTAGAAGTAAATTGGACATGTTTTGGGTTGATTTTTATGCCTTGGATGTTTTGCTCATGCTTTGTTCTATTTACGACCGTTTGGTCCAGTTTATCCTATTGGCCATTTACCTATTTCCATGCCTTGTGATCGTAGGATGGAGTGTTGTTTTATGACATGCTTGAGATAATGTAGGTAGGTTAGCCAATTAGTTCTGTAGGTTTAGTTTGGCTATATAGAATTATTATGCATTGATCTACCCGGGGCCATGAGAACCTGGTGCTATAGACTAAAAGAGGATAGACTGAGTGAGCTTCCTCAGAGAGTCTTCGAGCTATAGGCTATACGGGGATAGACTGAGTGAGCATCCTCAGAGAGCCTAGGATTACTTTGGGATATAAGGGTATAGACCGTGAGATATTCCTTAGAGATTCCTTGAATTCTTTAAACTATACAGGGATAGACAGTGTGAGCTTCTTTAGAGAGTCTATGTTTGTTTGTTTGAATCACCTGATTACCATAGGTTATAGGAGGGATTGACTATGTGAGCTTCCTCAGAGAGTCTACAAACGACCTGGACTATAAGGGGAATTGACCGAGTGTCCTTCCTCAGAGAGTCCTTGACCTTGGGGCTATAAAAGGAATTGACTGTGCGAGCTTCCTCAGAGAGTTCCTGACTACCTTAGACTATAAGGGGAATTGAACGAGTGAGATTCCTTAGAGAGTCTTATAATTTTCGTATGACCAAACAAAAGGGGTAAGGCAGAGTGCACTACCCAGAGGGTTGTTGGTACTTGTTAGGTAGGACCAGAGGGGATGGTTGTGAGTACTTCCCAAAGGGTTACCTGTTGTGCTTAGATTCTTGTTAGTTGTTTCTTGACTTTGGAACTGTGGATTGTTTTTTTGTTTAGCATGTTCCTATTTACTATTTCTATACTTTTACCTGCCATATATATTCACTGATTGTTAGGAACAGATCTTCAGGTGGTTGACTACTATGATTTAGTCACAAAACCTGTTTGGGTCTTGCTTTTGGGCCTAAACAGACTATATTGTTGTAGGTATAGACAAGGGAAAGTGCCCTTCGACTTCAGGTACTTGACTTGCTATGGAGCTAGGGAGCATAGAACCAAGCTTAGGCTTGCGATGCTGAGGATCTGTTTATCTTTCTTTTGTACTTGTTTTTAGTACTGATTGTATTTCCATCATTGTGACTTGTTTGGATGATTTCCTAGACATATGTATCATGCATTATATATATATGTGCTCCTACTATTTATCATATTTAGTCTTCCGCTATTCACTTGTGTATGGATTGTTTACTGCTTCCTCTATTGTTTATTGTTTTTCTATTCCACTATGTACTCTGCCAATGAGGGTATAGTTTCCCCACTATCACACCCAAGGCCCTCGCTGCTCATCGGAAACATCTAGCATTTGGGGAAATGCACTTGAGGCCATTTGACCAACCAGGTATGGGGCACCTTTGGGTGGCTTCTAGAACTGGGACGTTTACAAAGTGGTATCAGAGGGATTCTTTTCTCTTGACTTACTATTTTGAGACTATATCTAGGGATAGGATGGAATAGGTACTTGGTAATAATCTATGCCCAGGAGTAGCTAACCCTTATATAGGTAAAATCCATACTACCTCATTTATTTCAATTTTATTGGTTTGAAAATTTTACAGTTGATTTGATTTCAACATTGGGTGATTCACATGCTTTGTGCTGTTACTGTTGTTGTTATTGCGATTCTATTTCTGTCGCAACCTGATGAGATGAGGGTATTCCATCTCATGCATCATATATGCACTTGTTAGAAATCACATTCCATGCATTCTTTCCATGCCATCTAGGATTAATTAGCGATTGCATGTTGTTGTGATAGATGTTGTGTAGATTATGCATTCTATTGTGATAGATTCTTTGATAAATACACTATTGTTTGATAAAGAATTTTTTTTATAAGTTATTTGCTTATATAGATGCCAAAAGTTGGTTCTTGAGGTGTTATGGGCCCTCATGGACTGAAATTTGGTGGATAATTGCATCTTTGCCTTGTTATAACTTGTATAAGATCCCAAACTTTGATTCGCGGGGAGTATGACCCCTTATGGATCAGAATTTGGCACCTTCTACGTTTGTTTTAGTGTTTTTCTGGGATCCGGAGTAGTTTATGAGGCTTACTATCTGGAAAAACCCAAAATACACGCCGTTTAGTTTTGACTACACACCCTGTGTTCTTCTGTTCGGGAAGAAATAGTTTTTCAAAAGTACACACCATGTACTTATGTACATGCCGTGTAGTCTCTAAACCATGTCATAGATCATGTAGGCAGAGGCACGGGATGGGGAAATTCCTGTAGGAACACACCGTGTACTAGTTTAGCACATTTTATAGTCTGAAATAGGTACCCTGGCCGTGTCACGAACAACACAGGCCGTGTTATCTTTTCACATACACGCCGTGTCTGAATTTTACATGCTATGTAGTATGACCTGGGTACCTGGCCATGTCCCGAAAAACACAGGTTGGTGTTACCTCTTATCATACAAACCATGTCCTCTTGGAACATGCTGTGTAGTGTCAACCATGTAGTCGGATGTGTAGCTAACAATACGGGACGATGAAGCTTGTTGAAGTATATGTTGTGTACACCTTGCATACGCTGTGTAGTTTAGTCTTAAGAGAGCTGTGTGGCTAAACCTTATAGAAGGACTTGAGCAGGGAAGAGGATTCAAGCACACACTGTGTGTTTGGACAACACACCGTGTATTTGGGGTGTTACATGACCAGTTTAGGCAGGAGTACACGCCAATGTGAATGACTTAAGGGAACACACCGTGTAGGAAAAGTACACGCCATGTAGTCATGTTTTAAAAAACCCGAGTGCTTTCTTTATTCTATTCCCTTCTTGTCCTTCCTGTTTTTAGTTTTTGATAATCTTTAATCTAAGGTGTGTGGTTGAACTTTCTGAGTCATGCCACCGAGACGTCCTCCATTTGACCTCCAATTGTAGGGAAGTGATCAGACGCCTGATATGACTGATCGAGACTTCTTGTAGATCCTCCTACTATGACATCCTTGTCACCAACTGTTATACCAGTTGTAGGTGCCGATGCATAGTTTAGGGAGGGTTTTCTAAGGATGATTCAGACCTTCCAGGGAGCGTAGCCTCCTGCCCCATCGATGGCAAATTTGATGCAGGTTTTCTAGTAGCAGCATCCTCCCACTTTCTCAGGAGAAGAAGGACCTCATGATGCATAGTTGTGGATCAAAGCCACGCTGACGATATTCGAGCATCTCAAGGTACCATCAGAGAGGAGGGTGAATCTCGTGACCTACATGCTCCAAGACTCCTCCAAGAGGTGGTGGGATGTCTTCTCTCAGGAGGGACACCACCAGAATATAGCTTGGGAGGAGTTTCAGTGTATCTTCTATGATTACTTCTACCCGGAGACCTTGAGGGCCGACCGAGCCCAGGAGTTCATGAGATTAGAGCAGGGTACTCTTTCTGTGATGGAGTATTCCTCTCATTTCACGGAGCTACATCATTTCACGCCTATCCCCACAGGTGATGAGTTGTTCCTGGATAGGAAGTTTGAGGACAGTCTCAGGCAGGAGATCCGTTCCCAGGTGAACATCTTCAGGTTGACTTCGATATCCTCTATCGTCAACCAGGCGCTAATCACAGAGCGCAATCTGAGGGATTCTGGAGTAGTGATCTAGGGCGGTTCAACATCAAGAGTTACTATTCCTCTTGCTGATAGCAGGAAGCGCCGCAGGGAGCTTTCTCGAGGAGATCAGAGTAGGCATGATGCACCTTCTGGTAACCACGTGGTGTGCTACCAGTGTGGGAGGAGCGGGAATATGAGGCCACGTTTCCCGAGAGACCCGATGGAGTGCCGATATTGAGGCAGGATAGGACATCACCAGCGTTTCTGTCAGTTTTTCCCTCCAGCAGATAGAGATAGGGGTTCTTCTATGACTCCACATTCGGGTGCATCACCACCAGTTTCTCACCAGTCTAGGAACTGGAGTTCTTCCAGCCATTCAGGCTAAGGTGGAGGTCGTGGATGGGGTGGTCAGTCGCTGGTATATCAGTGACAGTAGGGTGGATCAGCTCAGAGCAGCCGGGCAGGGTCACTGGGATGTGGAGCAGGCCAAATTTTTGTGATGGAGCAGACCCAGCAGGAGCAGGATCCCAGACCTTCCACCGTTCGAGGTACGATCTTAGTAGCCACAGTTTTGTCTTCTTCTCTTTTCGAAACAGGGCCTTCCCATAGCTTTATCTCTGTAGCTATTGTGGAAACCCTTGGTCTCTACATCTTTTCTTCTGTTGATATCTTGACAATAGACACACCGTTGGGGACTAGAGCGGTTAGTGTATGTTAGTGTAGAGAGTGCCCCATTGAGTTTGTGGGGTGTCACTTCTTATGGGACCTCTATGTCCTAGAGATGAAGAACTATGATGTCATTATCATAATGGACTGGTTAGCCACCTTCGAGGTAGTCATCGATTACTATCGCTGTAGGGTGAGTTTCATATCACCAGAGGGTGGATCTTTGCTTCATCAGGGTGAGTGGGATGTCCATGTGAGTCGAGCAGGACCCGGGCATCATGGGCTAGGAGGAGTTATATCCCAGATTTCTAGTCCATATCTGGATGACCAGGGGACTTCACAATTATACTTTCCTCTAGTGGTGGATCATTCCAAGGATGTATTTCCAGAGGAATTTTCAGGTTTGCCTCCAGAGAGAGAGGTTGAATTTTCGATTGATCTTGTACCAGGCGTGACATTGGTGTCCATTCCTCCGTATAGGATGGATACACCTGAGTTTCAGGAGTTCAAGAAGTAGTTGGAGGAGTTGCAGACCAAGGGTTTCATCTGACCTAGTACTTATCCTTAGGGTTCTCCTATCCTATTTGTGAAGAAGGTAGATGGCACCCTTAGGCTTTGTGTGGATTATCAAAAGCTTAACCATTTGATGGTCAAGAACCGATATCCCTTGCCGAGGATTGATGATCTCTTTGATCAGATTCAAGGAGACCGAGTGTTCTTGAAGATCTAATTGAGGTCCGGTTACCATCAGTTTCATGTTAGACCATCTGATATACCTCTCACAGTTTTTAGAAGCAGTTATGGTCTATACGAGTATACGGTTATGCCGTTCGGTCTCACGAATGCGCCTGAAGTTTTCATGGCACTGATGAACCGAGTGTTCCATCCATACTTGGAATCCTTCATGGTGGTTTTCTTGGATGACATCTTGGTGTACTCTCACACTCGACACGACCATGCTACCCATCTTGAGATCATTCTGAGTACACTGAGAGATAATTAGTTATATGCTAAGCTCTCAAAATGCCACTTTTGGATAGATCATATTCACTTCTTGGGTCATGTTATCTCAGATACAGGAGTATCTGTAGACCCAGAGAAAGTGAGGGAAGTAGTTTCCTGGGAGCAGTCGAATAACGTCTTTGAGGTACGAAGTTTCATATGAGTGGCTGGATACTACAAACGCTTCATACATGACTTTTTACACTTAGCAGCACCGCTAACGGGTCTGACCAAGAAGGGTACGAAGTTCTTATGGTTATATTCTTGTGAGTCATCCTTTTAGAAGCTGAAAGGGAGGTTGACTTCAGCACCAATACTAGTCTTTCCAGAGCTGGAAAAGAGCTATACTATTTACTGCAATGCTTCAGGTATCGGGCTGGGAGCTGTACTGATACAAGGAGATGGAGTCATTGCATACGGGTCTCGATAGTTGAGGCCACATGAGAGGAATTACCCGACGTGTGATCTGGAGTTGGTAGTTTTTGTTCATGCCTTACACTGTTGGAGACATTATCTTCTGGGAGAGCATTTTTTATTTTTCACTGACCACAAAAGTCTTAAGTACATCTTCACTCAGTGTGATCTGAATCTGAGACAACACAGGTGGTTCAAGTATATTCAGTCCTTTGACTTTGAGCTTCCCTATACACCTGTTAAAGGCAATGCAGTGGCTGACACATTGAGTAGGAGAACTCAGATATAGGTAGTTCAATAGGCCAACATTGAGTGGTAGCTTATGGATCTATTATCTGAGATGCATTTGGAGGTGCATGTCTTCTTCCACGTTTCTCAGCTTTGATATTACTTTTTAGACCCGTCTCATGTCTTTCAACCCGAGGAGGTTGAGATCGAAGTGGATGCGTCATTTGAGGAGAATCCTATCCAGATTGTCAATTACAGTACAAAGGTTCTCTGTGGTTGGTCTGTTCCTCTGGTATGGGTGCTATGGTAGCATGGGTGGGTACATGACGAGACTTGGGAGAGGGAGACCGATTTATGAGCACAGTGGCCGGAGCTATTCGGGGTTTCTTCTTCTATGCCTCTCTAGGGAAATTCAGGGATGAATTTCTTTAAGGGGGGAAGTTTGTAAGAACCAAGATCTTCTTTTCAGGTATATTTTTTCTTTTTTCTGGAGTTTTTGAGAAAAGAGGAGTTTCTAGAAATTTTTGAAGTACATGCCATGTACTTTATGAGTACACACTGTGTACTTCGTTTCCATACGAGGCCGTGTGCTAGCCGTGTACTGGCCAAACACACGGTCATGTGGAGTGATGTGGAGGCCGCTTAAAGAGGAGTATGGAAAAGATGAGTACATGCCATGTACTCCCAAAGTACACACCGTGTACTTTTTTTCATTAAATGGACTGGGGTCACGTCTGATCGCCAGAAAAGTCTTCTTCTGGGTCTCATTCAACCGAGAGGAACCATACCGTGACGAAACTTCTCCGAGACCCTGATCCTCCATCTTTCCTTCATTTTGAACACTATTGAGTGTGTTGGAATCGCAGCGGTAAGCACTTCCTTCTTCCAGAGCATCTTTTTCCAATTCATCCTCTTTTCCAAGTTACCATGGGTTGAAAGTTTTGTACGTTTTCATAGATCTACGATGTTCTAAGGAGTTTAAAGCCCCGTGGTTCAAGTATATTGATCTCCTTACCCCGAGGTAGGTGGTTTGTTCCTTTTCGTTCGATTTTTTTGAGTATTATGTGAAAATTCCACCAATACCCTTGATTGGAGTATTATGTGTTTACCATATTACCCCTATTGTTTTCCTATGATGATTGTATGCCTGTGTAGAGGTAAGTTGGACATGTTTTGGGTAGATTGTTATGCCTTGGATGTTATGCTCATGCTTTGTTCTGTTTACGACCGTTTGGTCCTATTTAGCCTATTGGCCATTTACCTGTTTTCCATGCCTTGTGATCGTAGGATGGAGTGTTGTTTTCTAACATGCTTGAGATATTGTATGCTAGTTAGCCAAGTAGTTCTGTAGGTTTAATTTTTCCATATAGCATTATTATGAATTAACCTACCCGGGGTCGTGAGAACCTGATGCTATAGACTAAAAGAGGATAGACTGAGTGAGCTTCCTCATATAGTCTTTGAGCTTTAGGCTATATGGGGATTGACTGAGTGAGCATCCTCAGAGATCCTAGGATTACTTTGGGCTACAATTCAGTGAATGTAAGTTTAAAAACTTAAGGAAAGTTTTAATGTCTTATGATAATGCATGTATAAATTTTTTTAGTAATGTGAAAGTTTATCTAAAAATACAAGATTCAAAAAATACATCAATGAGTTGATAGTATATAGAAAAAACTTACATAGAAGTTTATAATAAAAAACAATTAATGTATTGTTTTTTAGAAATTTTAATATAGGTTTCAGAAATATTGAGATCACTATGGATTTCAAAGGGAAATATCAACACATCATCAATCATGCTTGTATACAAGAAAGGTAAAAATATTTTAATTTTAAATTATAGTTAAAAATGAGAAACTATTAATGAACATTAATATATTGGGTTATCTAGATGATCCAAATTTTTTATTCTCTATTTATAAATTCTATGATTCTATAATATATATTAAAAAGAATTGTAACACAAAACAATATTTATTAAATATATTTTTAGAATCATCATTAATCATATCATTGATTCAATCATTTTATATCAAAATAATGATGAAATCTATAAATTCATGAATGATAATGGAGGGATGATTCTCAAGGACATGATTGTTTTACTCTACTATTTTATGGTATGTAAAGTGATGTTTTTAGGAATGATTTGTTCATGAAAATTCAATAAATCGTCAAATTTGGTCATCTAACACATTCTATTGATACTAGAATATTTCAATTCAATCCTATGATCAAATATAATTTATTATTCCACCAATTTCTCCATATAACCATGAAAAACTGCATGAATAATATATTAGTAAAAATAAGGAATGAAAATTTATCATTTTTTCTTATAAAGATGATATTAGTGGATAAAAATAGTATTTTATAGAATAAAAAGTATCTATATATTTTTATAATATATAATGATATCGGATATTAATCATTAAATTTTCAAATATCATTTCATAGTAAATGTTTATATAGATAAATAATGTGATAAAATATATTGGGGATTAATTTTAAAAGTTCATAAAAAATATAGTATTTCTAAGGACTGTTGTAATCTTCTATATTTGTTTATTTTATCTCAACTATTTTCCATTTAAATTATTAAAATATATTAAGCTACTCTTTAAAATAGGTATAGGCCTTCACAAGGATTATCCTCCCTTATTAACACACTTTATTTTGAAACAACATAATTGTAGATGAAACATGAATTTGATTATGGAGGAACCATTGAATGATTTAGAGGATAATACATTTTTCTTAGTGTTTTAATAAACCTATTTATTTATAATTTATTTATGTTTTTAAATGGAATGAAAGGATCATTTAATGAATTCATATTTCTACAAAATATATAGGTAAATCAGAGCAGTTATATAGGTAATTCCAAATTGATAAATCTTATCTTCTTAGACCATTTTCTAATTTAAGGAATCCATTATTGATAGAGTCAAGATTCTTGTAAAAATGAGTTTCAAATAGATTTTTTAGTAGCCACCTGAGAGATATAGTGTATATATATTCATTATTTTCACAATATAGTTGAAAAAATTTCTTACCAATTTTAGAACTCCAAGAATATATTCATCAATTTTTGTGGGAAGGTCATTGTTTTCTATAATGTGATCAAATTAATTTTTTTAATATTCTTATTATCATTTTCAGGTTTTAAAAGTTTTTATTAAATTTATTTGAAATATATTTAATAATTTTTATTATAACATATGTGGAGAATTACGAGTCCATTTTTTATTTAGAAACATATAGTTATATCTATTGAATTGGGGCATCCAAACCTGACTAGTCTATAGGAAACTATGGAAGATCATATAAAAATCTTGAAGTGATGTTTATTAATTATTATTAATTTTCAGAATAAAAAAGGTAGAAGATTTAAAATCACATTGACAACATTTAAAATAGAAGGGTGGTACTGATCGACCAACATAAATAAACAAGTGGAAAGAATTATTATTTTTCTTATTACTAAGACTATATGGAGTATTTTCCAAGAAGATAAAATTTTGATAAGTATAAAAGGACTGGTCAAAATCTGAATTTTCCTGGACACCTAGTTTATTATATGAACTTTAAAAACTCAACTCAGTATAAAACTTTCATTATTTTTGTTTTTATAAGGAGTAATTATATCAATAAATATAAATACATGAATCAGGATTAGTATATATAATTTTCGTTACATACATGGTATATATATTATTCTCAAAAAATTATCTTTATTATAGTAATCAATGTAATAACATACAAGAATGAAAGAAAATAATTATTTTGACTTTAAATGTACCCAAAAAATAGATTCCCCTATTATAAAGATCTCTAGGATAGGTTACCCAAATGAATAAACATATCCAAAAAATAATAATTTCACTATACCTTAAAATTTAATTTCATGTGAATGCAATTATAGGAAAGGAAACACATCTTTATACATTGTGGTATGGAAAAAAATATTGAATTATTTTTGGGAGCCATCATATATATATATATATTATTGTTACAAAAATTCTGACATTTTTCTTTCATTATTGTAGGAAACTATAAAAAATAAATCAACCTAGGGGTGTGTGAATGAGGTTAATGTTGATGTGATCTATTATAAATCGTGGAAGGCATATTACATTGACTAATTTAATAAGGTGGTTTCTTAATATTGTTTTATGAAATACATGGATCTCTCCTTGATAAGAGAGTTTACACTAACATGGTAGGAAAATATTTTGAACTCTTTCTTAGGGTATTAGGAGAATGAAGTTGTATCACATTCAATAGATATACTATATAGATGATAGAGAATTGAATGATTATGAAAAATCACTAATCGTGTCTAAAAAATGACTCTAATGGGTCTTGAATGCAAGGAATTATCTTAAGAGTTGTGGTAATATGATATATATATATATATATATATATATATATCATTTAATTATGATTGATTATAATAAGTTATTTAGAAAATGAACATAATTATTTTAAAAAATGTAAGATTCTTCCTTTTTGTTTTAACTATTTCCAATAATATAAATATAAATATTTCATGTATTGAAGTGTACCTAATAGTACTTGTAATGTTATAGTCAAATTATGATAATGTACATTAGATACTATCGTTTATCTTAAATTTTTACTAAAAACTAATTTTTCTTGATATATATGTTATTCATAACTAGAGAAATAGATATTACAAGGTAAATTATATTTCTATAAAGGTGATTCACATTAATAGTAAAATTATTTTTCAATATTTGGGTCCCATCTGGATAAATGTATTTGTGTGGATAATTGTAATATTTTATGTCTATATTATGTTAGATATATATGATTTTATTTCATCCATTACATTATCATCATTTCAAAAATTATTTTATTGGGAAAAATAGTTATTGTTAACAAAATTATAGTCTATAAAAAAGTTTCAATGCCACTCAATAAACAAATTGATTTGGCATTATATTCATCATATACATGTAAATCTATACATGAATCCAATAGATGTATATCATAAATTAGTTATATTATTACAATTAATTTTTATATGAAATTGAATATATCTATGACACAAAGAATGTTAATATAATATATTTGAACTCATGAATTCGTAAATCACTATTTAATGACTAAATGTGAATTGTGATTATATTTTGTATTATTCATCTAAATTAATGAATCCGATGATATTCAATTAAATAAACGAGAACATGACATGTATCATAATAAGATATGTCTATAATCTACAATAATATTTTTCATCAAGGGAAGATATTATATAATTATCTTATATAAGGACATTCCTATCCATGTTATGAAAAATACACCACATGGTCAACAACATACCCAACCACAATCTACATAAATCAACTAAAAAGCTATCAAAAAAGGGATTCAAATATGACAATTCATATATAGGGTATATTATTTTCTTTGGGAAACGGGGACTAAAAAATTCCATGTATCCCATCTATATTATTGACATTATGTATGAAATTCTTTATAATATACTGAATCTAGAAAATACACACAATAATCCACACTTGATTCTGAGGATTAGAATTTATACCTCTATGTAATCAACTACTCACACTAATATTATCATATTTTAATAAAACATTTATTCTATTAAAATCATCATTCATAATAAATATTAAAAATTATCCCTATATGTGTGTTATAATACAATATAACATAAATAGATCAAAATTATATATATAAAAACAACCCTTTCACATGCCTCAAACACCATCTACAATCATTAAATTCATATTGGACATTTACTTCTTAATATTTATTGTTAATCCCACACCTTTATGAAAAAAAGTTAATTTAAATGTCCTAGGGTGAATAATGTATGGGGTGTGAGAAATATATATCAATAGGATACTAAAAATTATTTTGAAAATACCAGTGACCTAAATATAATCATTTTTCATTTTTAACGAATGAAAGGGATTTATTGTTAAATGTTAATGAACATCAAGAAAATTAATGATATTCCTAATACACTGATGATCCCATATTATAGTGATGATACTGTATTGTATATGTTTTCGATGATGGTTTTAGTTATTTTCAATGATATTTATAGTGAATATATTCCTCCAAGGATGATATTCAAGTGCACCGCCCCTATGGTCAGTAATGGATGATCCTACCAGCCTACCCCATTCACATGGGGGGGAGTTCTTGTTCATTTTTAAATCCCCAAGTCCCATCTCCCACTTCACCAACCCTAAATATCTCATGATTTTACCTAGCATTTCCATCATCATAAAATTTATCATGCTCATTTTAGGGATTCTAAATCCTCTAGTTTCACTTCTTGAGTTCACTAACTTCTCTAACCTTAAGAACATATCCTTATGATTTCAATTAATCCAAATCCATCAATCGATTGATGATTTTGAATGAAATTTTAACACTTCCCATGGTTTCAAGAATGCGATATAGTTGGGTTGTTTGACCCTCATCACATATTTGTTAATTTTTTTGTTGAATAGTATTTTTAAAATTCCTTGTATCATGAAATACATCACATTTATGGCTTTGATTTTTCTTTATTTACATGGCCCTACGTATTTCACATGATTAAGGATCCTCTATATGAATCTATCTTGGTAATATTTCTTGGATTTGCCATTTCATTTCAAACCTGATCCATTCTTCACAAGCTAGTAATTCTTTTTGGTACATTCCAATGACGATATCACAGATCTAAGTCTCTATATAACCCCATAAAACTATGAATCTATGTTTAATTGAACATTTATAATCATATTATAGAATCTATTTTTAATGCGGTAATAGAAGATTTATGATGTTACCCATTAGTGTAGTTTGAGTTTTGGTGGGATTATTACATGTATTGCTTTAGGTCAGGAGAACATCATTAGACCTATTGGAATACTATGAGAAAGACCCTTGCTGTATCCAAACTCTCCAATGTGTATGAGTTTGGGAATGAATATAACAAGTGGGTTTCCCCCTTTATTCTAATTCTAATTATGAATTATCAATTTAAAACTATGATTATGATACTGCCTTCAAGGGTATCGATCTAGGTTGAATCAATGATTCGTGGACTTACATATCCTTACACCATGGTGAGTATTACTCATTCATCTTCACATATGGAGATCCATTTATATTCCAATATGTTGTTCAATATGAGGAAGTAATATTATGTTAAAATGATCATTCATTACTAAATTCTTGGTATGGATAATCCTCTATCTTTTCATAGTCTACTTATGGATTCTTCTAATGGATCAATATACTTTGACTTGGAGGAAAAGATACTACTTGTGTATATGACCATTGATAAGATTTTGGTCAAATATCTAAACATGCTAGGGACTGAAGTGCTACTGAAATCACAAGGAGTTAATATATAAAATAGGGTCAATGTGATTGATGAAGATACATTGGCTAATACATAATCATGTGAGTCAGATGTTCATATATTTTTTTGAGTACCTATCTAGAGTTAGATTTAAAGGACCATGTTTTGGATACAATGTTACTAGGTATCATTATTTGGATTCCTTTGATTATGAAGAGGTTGATATTATAATGGTTTTATTACAAACATGTATGATAAATGGGAAAAATGAGTCTTAGATTTTTTAGGGTATTAGGTCATTAATTATATATTTTTTTTCTAGGATATAAAATACTATTCCAAGAAACCTAGGTTCATGGATAATAGATCAATGAGTAAGTAAAATAGCTCTAAGTTGATGTAGATTCATTGGAACGATAATCCAGTGGGAGTGGAAAGGGAGGAAGTAGTTTCAATTGAAAATGTTTTGAAATAATGGCACATATTTAAATTAATGGACCCTGAAACTAAGGATAAAAAGGAAATCATTAGAAATAATAATAATGTGATCAAATTTTAGAGAGAATTTTAAATTACATTAATCACCCTATCATTTATCTAAAATTATGATGAAGCATTTCATAATTTTTTCGATGTATTATATAAATAATGCGTCAGATGTAATATCATACTTAACTCACTACCTCCAAATCAAATTTCTAAACTGAGGAAAATGAGAAACCCCAAAGTCCTCATAAGTAACATTAATAAGTGTTATACTACTTTGAATGATTGTATCTATGAAAATATTTAAATAGAATATATCTTTGATGATAGTTATTTAAAATCCACAAGAATCATCACCATTATTATTGAAAATAACTTATTGGTCAATCCTTAGGTTAATATTAGGAATTTGACATGATAATATCAGGGACTCTATTTATTTCATTATCTATTTTTGACTATTTATCTAGTTACAAATTTATCCTTAATGTGTATTTATAATATAATAAATTTGAATTTGGATTTATATTTTGAGAAAATGGGTAACAATAATAACTTTTAGTGTTCTTCCAAAGTTGACAAGAAGTTATCAGAAAAAAACATGTTCATCAAAATTTTATCCAAATATGGAATACTTATAGGGAATAATACTTCGAAAAGAATATTCACACATAAATAGAAAGGATGTTCCGTCTAGATGATAAGAATAATATAGTAACCAAATGTATTTATTTTTATTAGAGTGACTATTATTGGATGATGAATTATTAATTCATGATGATTATTATATTGTTGAGTCAATAAGGTTTTCTTATGACATCTCCATTCCTCATGGTTTTATGTTTTTAAAATTAGAAACACCTTTTCTTAAGTTCTGTCTTTTTCTTAAGTTATGTATTTTTCTTAAGTTTTTTATTTTTTCTTAAGATCTGGAATTTTCCATTCTGTTATACTTAAAAATGTATCATTTTTATTTTCCATTCTATTAGATTTACAAATTTTTTATATCGACTTTATGATACCGAATCCGGTGTATAATTGATTCTGATTTTATGATTCTTATTCCGGAACAAATGAGATACCAGTTTCACAATCCATTTAAATTTCCTTAATGAATCTGTTTTATTGATAATGTTTTTCTTAAGAATATATTTTTCTTATAATTTTAGATTTTTTTAATGTATCATTCCAATATTATCGGATTCCAAGTTTTTCTTACATAACAATTATCTTTAACATAACATCGTTTCTATTACTTGAAATGATGTTGTATAATCTATTACAAACTAACTATTGTATGTTTGAAACGAGTCCAGGTCCCTCTGAAATTTAAAGAAAATATGACCGTTGGAGTGGAGCCGACCACTGGAAAGCTTTTCCTAAATACAAGTCCATTTGAACGAGTAAAATATAATTTATATAGTGGATGAACTTGACACATGTGAAAAAGATATGAAGTGATTTCTAGAGAGAGGCTCTTTCAACTCTCAGTGCTTCATGTGGATGTCATGAACATCTTGTTCAGGTTTGAACAAAATTTTCAAACTTGCTTTGTGCAAACTCCAATCGTGTTGATCGTGGGATTCCGGGTTTGGAAGACATAGGTTCTTATTTCCTTCTAAATCGAGGTCTTGTGGGGATAGAAAGATAGATACCGATCTTCGGATTGAGTTCTTACCTGGGTTTGGGTGAGATAGAATTTCTTGAAAGTATAAATCAAGGAACCTTTATCCAAGGTTTTTGGATACCCATCTCTTTGGGTTAAAATAATCTTTTTGTTACTTGATTTCTATTTCATGTTTTATTTTCTCTGTAATCTAAACTTTGTTAAAGATAGAAAGTATAACTTTATTATAATTTCTAATTCTGTTACACTGATTATATTACAGATTCTATACGCTTTAAGTTACAATCTTTCATTTAAGAAAACATTTCTTAAGATTTTATCTTAAGGTTGTAAAGTTTAAGAAACAGATTCTTTTAGAGGTGTTGTATATGTTCGTTTAACTTTGTTAAACTAAACTTTGAAGGTTATAAAGGAATTTTTAAAGAATACAATTCAACCCATCTTATATATTGAGCATCTATATTCACCATTTCGATACTACATATATCTAGAGAAAAACCATATGTGTATAGATTTATGAACAATAATTTAGTGATATATCATAAAAAATAATGAATATTCATGAAGCATTGTGTGTAAAAGTTCATATTAAATTGGTGATTGTAAAGCCTTCCAATAGGGAAAGCTGATGATTTGAGGACTCATCACATTCTTTAATGAAGGATTGGTTGTTTCCAAATATTTAAAATATGTAATTTAGGATGAAATGTTATGATATGTAATACTCATTAAAGATGTGTGTCTGAAAGATAAAGAGTAGATGTGAAACTAAAGTTAACCTCGAATCTATGTAAAATAGAAGATAAATGATCAGATGTCACTAGATGGTATGTCAAAGAATTTTATCCTAAATTAAAAATTCTAAAAATTCATTTATGGAATAAGAATTCAATCCAAGGTAACCATAAGATCTGTGTCTTGAATGTGTAATGTCATCTGATGAATTAAAAAAATTTATATAATGTTATAAGTGTGAATATAAAGGGATTGTGTGACATATAAAAAATCATAATAATTAAACCAAGTAAATTTTAATGTGTATATTTTATGTTTTAGGTATATTTAGGTGATTTAGTTTACACTTTTTAAATAGGTTCGACTAGATGACACATTGGAAATAATAAACTAGAAAATATCTTAAAGTTAAATCTATTATGTATAAAGAGAATCCTATGTTAACAAAATATCTTTTATAAAAACCTAAATTATTCAATAATTCTTATTCTAAGGAAAAAATAATCAAATTAGTAGAATACATATTATGCTTCATGTTATTCTAATTTTTTATCTATATCAGAATATGGAAGAACAACCGTTAATGCTGAAGATTTCTAAAAAATTTTGAAAGAAGATTAATAAATATGTGATTACATCTAAAGTTGGATTTTCATAATAATGGAAGGATGTGAAAGAACTAGAAATTGAGGTATTTATTTAAATGATTGAATTAGATGATGTACATTTGAATTCCAAACATGAATTGAATTACTAAATATTCAGTGAGTCAAAAATACTATTGGATTTTGATGGTGTTAATAAAAATGCATTAGAAATGTGAATTTCTATTAAAATTAAAAATGAAAGGAGGAATATATAGGAATAACTATGAGTGATATAAATAATTAATAACCATAATCAATCAGTAAAATTGAAGAAATTTGGGTGATAATAAAATAATATTTCAAAATAATTAAAAAAAATGAAATTCAAAATTGATAAAATAGTTTATACCAATGTCATTATAATCACATAATGAAGATTTAAAAAAGATTACATGATCAACTAATTATAATAATAATATATAATATAGAGTTTAAAATAAGTCTTAATATAATATATGATATCCCTTGAAAGCACAAAAATTATGTTAGAGTTTATTCTAATAAGAAAAGGTTGGAGATGTCTTCGAGTTGAGTGGAGATAGAGGAAAAAATGGATGAAGGGAATAATTAAGTCCAAGTTGTTTTTGTTGAAGTATACAAAAGTGATTTGACAAGAATATATTTGGTGAATTCACATATACATATGAATTTCGACATTGTGATGATGTTGAGATGGACTATAAAATATTTAAAACTACCAATTGAATTCTTGTGATTTGATGTGAGATTTTTTTTATGTGATAATGATCAGTGATCAAATATTTTTATTGAATTTTGAAAAAGTAAAATCCTTGTATCATTGATATATATATTTATGTAAGTTTAATGAAATATTTATTAAGAGAGAAATTTAAATTTATATTCCACATTACACTTTTTTATTAGATGATTAATGGATATATAAAGTAGGAACACCCTTGACAGATAACAATGAAGAATAAGAGAATAATTTATTTTATTATTGTAATGAAAATGAATGGGAGTAGCCAAAAAATATTTTTCTATCATAATTTTTGTCTCAAAGAGATGGGATTATAGAAGCATGATCTTTTGATTAGTTGAGTGGGTTATCCAGATTTTGAAGAATGGATGTGGAAGTGGAAGAATAACATTGAGTGGAGACATTTATGAAATTTGGTGATTGATTTTCTGTTGTGAGGTATCTAGAATTATTTTTACCATAATTTGAATAAGTTTTTCTTAATTATGAGTGGAAAAGTAGATAAATAACTATCTAAAACCTATCCATGAGGAAGTTTATGGAGAACCTTTAATGACAAGATATTCTAACATAAACAATTACACTATTACTACCAACAAATAAAAGATTTTTTTAGGAAATATACAAACCACATATGTAATATTTTCATAGTAAAATTTCATGATAATAACTATTATATTGGGAAAATGATAGTAATACCCCAGCTATAGATTCCTAGAGCCAGTGCATTATTTTAATACATTGGCGTAATTATAAGGAGTCAAATCCCAAAGGACCAATCAGTTTAGCAGCCTTAGAAAATAGATTATATATATGAAATTTACATTACAATTAAAAACATAAAATACAACATTGATAATACTTTTAGAACGCCATTATTATGTTATATTAACCATAGATATAAATCATTACATACTTCTTAGCATACTAGGAAAATAAAACACAAGAAAGGGGTGAGCTCAAAAGCTCAGTAACATTAAAAAATACAGCATAAGCTTTTATAAATAAGCATAAACTTTAAAGGAAAGATATAAAATAAAAAAAACCTTTTAATCATTAGATATTGAATAATATAGAAAGAATAAATAAAATAACACCATTTAAACATTCACATGGATATTTTACTAGTCAAATAATCACATGTAATATCAATAAATAATCTCATAATGAGGGAATTTGTAATATATGACATTATAACCATACTGTCAAAGCCTCATGCCAAAAACATATATAAATATACCATTAAGGATTTTTTCCAAGATACTTTTTTGTCTCATGATACATACCGATGCATCGAGGGGCTGTAGTATGCCCCACCCATCACTTACTAAGTCTAATGCATTCCTCTTATGAAATGGGTAAAACATAAAGTAATGATTCGTATTAAAAATAGAATATGAAATGTTAATACTTTAACAATAAATCATGAATGGTTTCAAAATAACTCATTAATAGTCAATCATTTCATAATCCCTTTAATAAAATATGGAATACTGTATCATAATAAATTAACCTCAATTAAGCATAAAATCCCACAAAGGATATTGACATAGATGATAATAATCTAATATGTTCATTAAAAATATTTGAGAGAAATATCCATTATTATATTTAAATCATTTAAAAGCGGCTCAATTATGAGATAAAAAATTATTTTTTAAAATAAACTTTTAATCTTATAAGGGAAGCTTCAAAATGTTAAGGTATCATGATAACAAAAATAACTGCTTACACTGTACAAGTTAAAAAACTTTCTTTCCTTAATTTATCAAAAAAGTAATAAAGTAACTCATTTGGAAAATGAAAGAAATATTCATTTGAAAACTTTTTAAAAAAATTCAAACATGGGTAAAAATAAAATTAAATAATTTTTTATTATAATTTGAAATACATTTTTAAGAAACATGTATATGGATGATTAATATGTCCCATTAGATACTTACGTATAAAAAAACTCGAATAATAATGAGATTGTGAAGATAACCCTATCTTAAAAACATTAAAATATTTATTTTTAAAACATTTTAATAAACTTAAAAATAGACATAAAATTTTCTTTATAATTATTTATATACATATAAATAAATATGCATTATAATATCAATAATATTGAAATTGAGCAATTATTAATTCTTTAAACATTCAAAGCATCCCATACCACTTTGAACATTTAAATAATAATCCCAATATCTTAAAATAAATAATTAAATATAATTAAGATAAATTTATTCATTATATCAAATATAATAGGGACAATATATACACCACATAAGGAAAAGTTGGTGAACATGGCTTATATCTCATGAAAATTAAAAGTGAGATGGAATTCTCTTACCTTAAGTATGATACACTCCATATGTGTCTGAAACTCTTATATAATGGTTTTAAACAAATTATTAACTTATTAAATAATAAAAATAAAATTTATGATATCATATATGATTCTTTTATGGCTTTATATTACCCGTTTATTAATAATTTCCAAGTCAAAGCAACATTTAGGGTAATAATCACTTTCTTTATCATACGTTTCTTGACATGTTATTATTAATCATATAACTTAGATCATGATTCAATTAATTATATAATTTATAAAATGAATTATATATCATATATATTCATAATATAAATATATATAATATATAGTTATAGGAAATAGAATACACCATTCATGGGAATGATAGGCCATACGTACGCATAAACACTGTTTCAGTTTTCTTATCACATTGAATGGAAGTAAGTGAATGAAACATATGTAAATTCATAAACACACACACACACACACATATATATTATTCTAGTTGCATTATTTTTTCACATCTTTCATACTTATTAATAATATATATTTTTATAATCATTCTTGAATTGTGAATGTGGAAGATGAATCTCATCATGTCATGGAGACAGTAAGCTGTACGTATGCAAGAATGATGATATAATTTATATAATGGTTAAATTGTATGGATTGGATGGAATATTAATTTTACAGAAACAATATACTATTATATTTATTATTTAAATCCTTTATATTCATTGTTATACCCATAGAAATAATGTGTACATGAAAAACAGTTTACACCACGACATAGAGACGATATGTCATAGACACACACACATGGTGATATTGTTTTTTATAGGATGGGTAAAATGAGGAATATGGTTTTCTCATAATAATAATAAAATATCATAATATAGTATATTTTGGAGTTATTACTTTAGTATGGAAACAACATAGGAATATAAAGTAAAAGAAGAAAAGGACTTTGAAAGAGGTGAAAAAACATTTACCTCTTTTTTGGGTATCACATTTTGATTTTCACAAAATTTCTCCATTGGATGGATTTATGACCAAATTATGGACTCTAGGATATAGCGAGGGATACTGGGAGAGGAAATTTGTAGGGGTTGTCTAAGATGAAGGGCTTTGGATGTGTGAATTAAAGAAAATGAGAAGTTCCCTTTTAAAAGTGAGGTGAGGGGAACTTTTGGAAGATCTTAAAATATTAATTTATTATAAATTTATTTTCAGTTTTAAATAGCTCCAATGTGATTTATTTATTGGAAAAGATGAGGATGGGTTAAAATAATCTCGACCAATGAATTTCATTCATGTTTAGGTCATAAAAGTATCTTTATCTTTTGGATTAAACCCTTAGTTAAAGAGTTTAACTCTTACCATGTCTTTTTTTATTTTAACACTATAGTGTTAATATAGTTACTATAAAATGAAAAAAAATATAGCAGTTGGATCATTTATAATATCTTTGAAATTATCCAAGTTATTCATCTGAACATTATATTTTCATGAATTTTATATCATGGTTACATTTCTAGGATGTTGGTGGAGGTTTAACTCATCTCTACTCTGATTGACATGGTTAACCTATCCACTCCTGATAATATCCAAATAGATGATGAGTATGAAAAAAAATAATATTTTTTGTAATAAATATATGGATGTTGGGAACTCTTTAAAGCAATGTCAAAAAAAATGTTTCATGTGAGGAATGTGGGATGATAGGTCATCCAGAAAATCTCTATCGAAGGAAGTAAAAGATGGAAGATTCAGGTTTGTCAAAGACCACCGTTTCATGAGATTGGTTCCACTGTGGCTGATGTGTTGTTTGTTGGGAAATATGATTCCCATGTGTCTCACATAAATGGAAAAGGACTGTAGGTGGATGTTACTCTTGAGATATCTTATAGTGTCCCCTCTTATAATCAGGTTTATTTGGCTAAAGGCATTACCTTAGTTGAGGACACCCCTTCACAGTCTTTGGGATTGGTTCCCCTGAGCTTCCTTAGGTTGATGTCTCTAGTCAAAATGATTCACAAAAACAAGTTAACTATCATCAAGAGATACAGATTCTATTTACATCATATGTGTTATTTGAGAAATGGGGGAACATTTAAGAGTATTAAAGAGGGAATGTTGGGACCCCTTCCAGGGCTTTGGGCAGTGGTGGTCATGCCTCTTAAAAGGATGAAATCTTAAGTAGCTAGGCAAATATTGCTGATAGTGACTGTTTCAACTCTGTTCCCTAAAAGAGGAGACCACGTAATGATTATTCTAATATTCCTTGAAATGTGTCTACAAAATATTCATCTAAGGTGTTAATCAAGATAGATTCAGATATTATCAAGTTTTTTCAATATGGACAAGTCCCACTCTAAGTGGGAGAGAACTTGTTACTCTGATTATGGAAATGAGTTATCGTACTATGATATGTAGACCTGTTCATTGGTGGATGAGTGAAATTATGTTTGTTGAACCTGTTCTTCAATATTCTTTACATTTTATCTATTAATAAATGGTTAGAAGATTTGATTCTAGCTGGACTTTCTAGATAATAAAATAGTATTTATATTAAAATATTATTATGTCAATTTTAATACTATTTAATATTTTCATTTTTAAAAATATCAAACCAAAATAATAACTTTAATAAAATACATTAAATATGTCACTGACATGTCTAATTTATCTATAAAATTAGTTTATGTTATTAATTATGTAAAATTATATTTATTTTAATATTTTTAATATCATATATTTGATATCTCAATTAATTAAACAATAATTGCATCATTATTGTGTCACCATTTAATTTATTTATTTAATGTATAAAAATTATAAATAAATTAACATGATATAGATAAATTAATTAGCTTTATAAATACTTTTTATAGTTTACCATATATCTTATACAACCTCATATTAAAAATAAAATAGTTATTAAAATTTGAATATGACATTTTAACTATTCTTTAAATAAAATATAATAAATGTCCCAATCAAACACAATTGGCTTAAAAGGGGCCATATTTTAGAAATAAGGCTTTTTTGGTCAAAAAATACTTATCTAATGAAATTAGGATAGGTGTTAGGGTAATTTTATATTAATATAATATTTTTTACCTTCAATTACACTATTTACCTTTAACCGTGGTAAATAAAATTCAAAAGTTACTATTCACCAAAAATTATTTTGACCCTATTAGACCAAATTATTCATACTGATTACCACCATGTATGTATAATTTTGAAAATCCAATTCACAGAAGAGATAAAATTATATTTAAGGCTAATATGTAAATGTGGCTAGAAGGTAGGTAAAAAGAAGTTGACAAAGTTCAATGAATTTTTATATCTAATTATATTAAAAAAATGATTCCAATTAACCACATTGGGTTATTATATACATTATTTATCTATTTTGACTTTAAAATCTATTTAATATAAAATAATTATTTAAATGAAAAAGTCAGGGTTTTAACAATAATGGACTGTTTTTCACTATTCATCAAAAATTTAAAGTTTTTAGAAAAATACCAAAAATTCACGATAAGATAATTTTGATATTTTTAATTCCAAAATGAAGTCTATTTTACCACATTAAATTTCAAATAGTGTCTAAAATTAATTTTATTACTGTTCACAAAAGGACATAAAAATTAGTTCCTTTCAGAAAATAGTATTTTCTAAACATATAAGTATTTTACTGAAACTTATACATTTCATTATAAATATGTATTATTTATGTGAAAACACTATAAATAAAATTTAAAAATTATTTATTACTATTTATATTACAATATTTAATAGATAAGTTTTGAATATATAATTCAAATATTTTTAACAATAAATTATTATTTTACAGAGACTGATTCTTGTGTTTTATGAAAGCCAAGTCAGTTTTATGTGAAACCCAGGTTATTGAAGATAACGTACCATGAAATATTTGGGTGTTATATTATCCCCTCCTTTAATAAATTTTATCCTCACAAATTAAACTCTAAATCAAAAAATATGGGTCTAACTTTTCAAAATATCTTTATTGAAATCCCTAATCAGAAAATAGATTAATGAGACCACCATTTAAAAATAAAGAAAGGGAACTAAGAAGGTTACCAGAGATAATACATACAAGGGTTCCATATTGGAAAACATGTATGTTGAAGATGAATCTATCCATCATGTTCTGATAGATAGAGATAGGGAACCTGTTAAGAAAAATGTTAACAATCACAAAGCTAGAAGTATGTGATGATCTATGGGACTATTGGATTGATCTGAAAAGAAAGAACATGGATTTTTTTTGGTTTTAAGATCCATTACCTATAATGTAATAATTAATTTAAATCATAAAAAAAAATAGAAGGAATAATATTTACTTGAAAAATATAGTTTCATCCTTTAATAAATTTCTACCACAAACTCATATTTCTCTCCAAATAATAATATTCAAAAATAATCTATTTGTCTTAAATATATAGCGTTCCAAAAATAAATTTATACTTCATCTCTCAGATCATTTAAATAAAAAACAATGTTATACAAACTAGGACATCACATTGTCCAATGGTTGGTGATAAATATGTGTCACACTTTAGTTGTGGGTTCGATTCCCATAACCTTTTTCGGTGCGACGGGTTTTCACCCGACCTATGGGATGTCCTTATCATAAAACGATATTATTATAAAATTTGAAAAAATATTAATAAATGATTTAACCTCAAAAAATAATATCTAATTTATAAATTAATTCATTCCAAACTTTAAGATTATCCAAAATACATATGTCCAAACTCACAGTCTAAAAATTTATTAAGAAGGTCACTAAATTTCTAAAATCAACATAACATAATGAAAATCTATTTTTTCACATATAAAACATGTGAATACCATAATCATGGAAATTTCTAGAATTACCTTAAAACCATATTGAATACATTAATTATTCCTTATTCCTTATGTAAAACATAGAATATTGGATATACTACTTAAATCCAAAAAATGTTGTAAACTCCAATAATGATAGAATAAGAAAACTGTTAACCAGTTCCAAGGTAGTTGATAATATCCAATATAAATTATCCAAATCAATCATCTCTTTATTCCAAAATAATTATCTCAGTATTAGAAAAATATTAAGGGTTATCTTTTCCTCAACTATATATTTTCCAAAAAATATTAACTTGCAACTATGTCACTTTACATAGTACCATACAATCTCAAATCCATAATGAAATAGTACTACAAAACAATACTTATTTATTTCTATAATTCATATAACTAGTACACCATTGATAAAATACTCAAATGACATAATTATTAAATCCCAACATAATCAAATTAATCATTCATATTCACCTGTGGTTGAAGCATAATCTTGATTGTCATCCAATAGTAGAGTTTGGGGTATATTCCTTTGATTCTTGGGGCATTATCTTGTTCAGTTCCCCATATTCATATAGTTGAAGAATTGATCTTTGAAAAATTAATTTATTCCCTTTCAATCATTAGAATGGTTTTATTTTTCTCCACACATGAATAAAACTCTATTTCATCTCAAGTAGGCACTGGGGTATTTCCTTACACAATTATCACATGTGGGAAAATAATTATTTACCTTATTCTCTTTATCCAAAATTTTCACAGCTATCCTTTTATTCTCATGCTTCTCTCTGACACTATAATACTTATGGTATTCTTTACCTATCCCTCTATAACTTGATATTATTTCCTCATATGATTATAATTCTTGAGAGATTACTAACCTTTGAAATATTGGATTAAGACCATGAATGATATGATCCTTCTTACTCTTTGGATCACATGTGTTAGTGATTTTCACATTCCTTCTTCTGTGCATCATTTATAAACAACGAAATATACTAGGTTAGATCATATCATAACATATAATTGAAAAAAATCCAAAAATACTTAATATAAATTGAATATTGACATGTATCTAGTTTCATTATCTTAAAAATTATTTCTTTAGAGAGATATTTACACAGAAATCCTTCATAGTTGTTTTTATATAAAATTTGAATTATCCTAAGTATATCCCCCAAGAGTTTTAAAATAGGTGCAAAGTAAGGACCATTTTCCTATACTAGGTTACCCCGAGTAATGCCAGGAACACCTTGTCATAGATATTACTCCCAGATACATCTATTCTAGAACCATGTTTACTTGTAATATCTAGAAAGGGATGTATTTTCTAAGAATACCCATATAATATCCATATTACCACAATTTTAACATGTTCCTATATACTTATCCTATAAGTCCATCTTAGGTTTATGATCCATAATCTAGGTTATATAAATATATATTACAAGGTTGTTTCCAAACTTCCTTTGATACAAACTACAATGCCCCAACCCCATATGTTCGGATCTGGTGCATTATTTTAATACATTGGCATGATTATAATGAATCAAATCCTGAATGATAAATCAGTTTAAAAACCTTAGAAATTAGATTATATACATTAAATTTTAATTACAATTCAAAAAATAATGTACAACATTGATAATACTTTAAGAATATAATTACTCTCTTAGCTTAACCCTGCATATAAATCATTATACACTTTTGGGAATCAGGGGAAATAAAATAAAAGAAATGGGTGAGCTCAGATGCTCAGTAAGGTTAAAGGATACAAAATAAGCTTTCATAAATAAGCATAAACTTTTAGGGAAATGTATAAATTTAAAACAAATTACTTTTAAACATTACATTCTATATAATATGTAAATAATAAATCAAATAACACCATTTAAACATTCAAATGGATATTCTATAGGTTGAATTATCACATGTAATATCAATAACTATCTCATAATAAGGGAATGCATAATTCCAGATATCATAACCATACTTTCAAGGCCTCATGTAAAGACCATACATAAATATACCATCATGGAATTATTCCAAGACACTAGTTTTTATCTTTAGACCTATCGATGCATCGAGGGGCTATAGTGGGTCCCACCCATCACTTACAAAGTCCAACACATTTCTCTTATGAAAGGGGAAAATCATAACAAAAAAATTTGTATTAAAACTAGAATATTTTTTTAACACTTTAACCACAAACCTTGAATAATATTAAAATAAAACATCCGTAGTCAAACATATCATAATCCCTTCAATAAAATATGGAAGATTGTATCATAATAAATCAACCTCAATTATACATAAAATCCTACAAATGATGTTGACATTGATGAAAATAATATAATAAGTTCTCTAAAACAATTTGAGAAAAATATCACCTTCTTATTTTGAAATCTTTTAAAAGTTGTGAAATTATAAAAGAAAGCATTTCTTTTTGAAAATAACCTCATAAGCTTGTAAGGGAAGCCTACAAATATTCAGGCGTTATGATAGCAGAAATAATCACCTACACCATATAAGTTTTAAAAAAATCATTATTTCCTTAATTTTTTGAAAAAGACATAATGTAACTCATTTGGAAAACGAAGGAATGATTCATTTAAAATCTTTTTATAAAGATTTAAACACGGGTAAAAATTTCTTTAAACAATTTTTTATTATAAATTGAAATTCATTTATAAGAAACATGTACATGGATGATAAATGTATCTCCATAGATACTTATGTATAAACAACCTCAAATAATAATGAGATTGTGACGTTATCCCATTGGTAAAAACCATAAAATATATCTTTTTGATTTTTTTAATAAAAATAAAAATAAAAATACAATTTTCTTTATAATCCTTTATAAACATATAAATAAATATGTATGATAATATCAAGATTATTGAAATGGACAAAAGATTAATTATTTAAACATTCAAAGCATCCCATAAAACTTTAAACATTTAAATAATAAGAAAAATACCTTCAAATGAATATTTAAATATCATGAATATAAATTTATTCATTATATCAAACATAATAGGGGAATTACATACACTACACACAAGAAAAATGTGGTGAACCTGGCTTATATCACAGAAAAATTAAAAGTGAGATGGAATCCCCTTACCTTAAGTCCGATACTGTCCGTATGTATCAAAAACTCCTATATAATGGGTTTAAAGATATTATTAACTTATAGAATAATCATAATAATATTTATGATATAATATATGATTCGTTTATGGATTTATATTACCCCTTTATTAATAATTTCTAAGATGAAATAACAATTTGGGTAATAATCACTTTCTTTATCGTACGTGTTTTAACTTTTTATTCCTGATTGTATTACTTAGATCATGATTTACTTACTTAAATAATATATATAATGATTTATATATCATATATATTCCAAATATAAACACATATAATATATAGATATATGAAATGGAATATACCATTCATGGAGATAGCAGGTCATACAGATGGATGAATGCTGTTTCTGTTTTCTTGTCATGTTGAATGAATGTAAGTGAATGAAATATATGTACATATATATATAGTATAATTATTATTTCATTTATATCATACTTATTAATAATATATATATATTTAAAATTATTCTTGAATGGTGAATGTGGAAGATGAATCACATTGCGTCGTGGAGACGGTAAGCCATATGTATGCACGAGCGACAATATCATTTACTTAATGGTTAAATGGTATGGAATTTAATGGAATATGAATTTTAAATAAAAAATATAATTTTATATTTATTATTTAAATCCTTTATATTCATCTTTATACCCATATAAATAAAGTGTACATAAAAACAGTTTACACCAGGGTGTGAAGATGGTAATCCGTACGTACGCATGCATGGAGATATTGTTTTTCTAGGATGGGTAAAAAGAGGAATATATTAGTCCCATAATTATAAAAAAATATCATAACATATTATATTATAGAGTTATTACTTTAGTACGGAAATAATATATTAAGAGGATGTAGAAGAAGAAACGAACTTTGAAAGAGGTGATAAAACAATTACCTATTTTTTGGGTATCTCTTTTTTATTTTCATAAAAGGACTCCTTATGATAAATTTATACCCTTATTATGGACTATAATATGTATTTAGGGAATTTTTTAGATGAAATGGTCAGGATTTGGACAAGAAAAAGGTACTTGGAGGTGTGAATTAAAGAGATGGAGAAGTTCCCTTTTATAAGAGAGGTGTGAGGCACTTTTTGAAGATTTTAAAATATTAATTTATTATAAATTTATTTTCGATTTAAAATAGATACAAAGTGAATTATTTCGTGGATAAGATGAGTATGGGTTGAAATACTCTCAACCAAGTAATTTCTTACATGTTTAAGTCATAATATTTACAATATCTTTTGGATTTGACCCTTAGTTAAACAGTTTAACTCTTACCGTGTCTTCTTGTATTTTCAAGCTATAGGGTTAATATATTTACAATAAAATGTCAAAAGAACCCCAATTGGATAATTTATGACATATTAGACATTATAAAAGTTATTTTTACACACTGTAAATTTTTATGACTTTATATCATTTAATAAAATAGTATTTATTTTAAAATATCATTTATCTCAATTTTTATACTATTCAATATTTGATTTTTTAGAAATATCAAAAAAATATGAAAACTTTGATACAATACATTAAATATGTCACTAACATGTCTAATTTATCTATAAAATTAGTCCATTTTATCAATTAAGTAATATTATATATTTTTTAATATTTTTAATATGTGTTATTTGATATCTCAATTAATTAATCAATTATTGTATGATCATTGTGTAATCATTTAATTTATTTATTTAAATTATTTAAATTATAAAAAATTTATAATTATTTAGATAAATTGTTTATCTTTCTAAATACTATTTATAGTCAACCATATCTGTTATAGAAACTCATATTAAAAATAATATAGTTATTAAATTTTAAATATGGAATTTTTAACTCTTCTTTAAATAAAATATAATAAATTTCCTAATCAAATAAAAGTGACATAAAAAGGATAATATTTTAGACTAAAGGTTTATTTTTGTTGAAAATCACTTATCCAATTAAATTACAAAACCTATTAGGTTAATTTTATATTATTATTATAATATTAATTTTACCTTTAATTACCCTATTTACTTTTAACTGTGGTAAGTAAAATTCAAAATTTACTATTCACTAAAGATTATTTTTATCCTAATATACAAAATTTTACATACTAATTACAAACAAATATGTCATATTTTTTAAATTCAATTCACAAAAGCAGTAAAATTTCATTTAATGCTAATATGTAAATGTGGCTAGAAGGCGGGTAAAAAGACATTAATAAAGTTCAAGGAATTTTTATATCTAATTCTATTAATAAAATAATTACAATAAACTAAATTGGATTAATATATAAATTATTATCTATTATGACTTTAAAAACAATTTAAATTAAAAAATCATTTAAATGAAAAAGTCAATTTTTTTAACAATAATGTAGTGTTCTTTACTATTAATCAAAAATTGAAAGATTTCAAAAAAATTCCAAAAATTCACCCTAAGACAATTTTGATATTCCGAATTCAAAAATTATTTCTATTTTACAAAATCAAATTTATAAGAGTGTGTAAAATTAATTTTATTATTTTTCACAAAAGGATATAAAAAGCAGTTCTCTTAAGAAAATAGTATTTTCTAAACATATAACTATTTTACTAAAAAATATAAATTTCGTTATAAATATGTTTTATTTATGTGAAAAAACAATAAATAACATTTAAAAATTATTTATTACTATTTATATTACTATATTTAATGGATAACTTATGAATATATAATTTAAATATTTTTATCACTGAAGTGTTGTTTTGCAGAGACTCAATATTGTGTGCTATGCAAGCCAAGTCGGTGTTTCATGCAACACAAGTTATTGAATATAATGTATTGTGAAATATTGGGGTGTTAAAATGATTATAAATTTTCCCATTATAGAACCTACGATAATAGTGGAATTTTAGGATCAGGATAAAAAATAGACCCAGAATGGTGTAGGTTTCCCACAATGGGGAAAAATATATCTTATATGATGGTAGTTATTAAAAAATTTTTAAACGGGGTAAAAGTTATAGTTTACATTATTCGTTAATTTTTTTTCAAAACTAACTAATCACATATTCATTTTGTTTCATGTTACATCAATACTAACAATTATTCCTAAAGATAACCATATGTATAATGTTTATATTTACGTTCATTATTAGAGTTTTTCTCAATGATTTGCAATATTTGATAACTTCAAAAAGAGGAAATGATTCCTTCCTCAAATGATATTAATATTATGCCTAATATAATGATAATAAAAGATACTTATTATGGTGTAAATATAGAGGTTTTATCAAACAAATACTGAATATTAGAAAGGAAACATTGGTTAAAAATATGTGAATGTTAATTTATCAAAAGTATTAGAAGGTGGAATAAATAATAATAAAGGTAAATAGAGTGGTAGGTATTATGAAAAAAATGGTAAAATTAATCCTATAGAAGAAGGATATCCAAAAAAAATATGAGTATGAATCGATTGAAACTATTGAGGATATTTTCTCTAATATACTTTAATATATGGAATGTATTCCTATTTATGTTATCACATAAATATATTCATTTATAAAATGGTTGTAGAACAATTTTAAACTACTGCAATCATAATAAAATGTTATAAAAGATACTTTCATAAAGAAATTTTAAAAATATTGAAATCTCAAAGAACATGTTGCAAACCAGAATAATCCTTCCAACCTTGCAGTAATAATATTTTTTCCTAAAAAAAGGATATCAATGAATTTTAAATCTGATAGTTATGATAATGAATGTTTTTAAAGAAACAATTCATAGATTAGAAGTTATAATTAATGTCATGAACCCTTATATGGAGGTAAAATATTTATGTATAAATGAGAATAGAAAATAATTTTAAAAGTAAAAAATATAGATAATTATCATGTTTGGATTATAAAGGAACAATACTATGAAAAATTTAAATTTATTGAAAATCAGAAAAAATTAATTAATTTTAATTTATCTCGAGTTGGAGATAAAATTGAAAAACAAGGAATCTCATAACGATGAATAATCACATGAATCTAGGTATATATACACTATATTTAAAATATTTCAAAATATTATTAGGTATAAAATGAATATATCAAGAAGTTTAAGAATAATTAATTAATCAAAAGTTACATCATCTATGAAAATTTGAACCATATGTTTCAAAAAAATCACTATTTTTGTAACCTCAACTACTAATGATTACAATTTAAATTAAAGAGAAATATGGGTGATGAATAATTTATATAAACCCAAAATTTCAATGAATGTTGTATAATTAAAGTATATATGTTTTTTCCATAATGTTTCAATGAGAATGGAGCAGCTAATCAGAAGAGGAAATACACCTCCAACATCAGTTGTTCAAAATAATGGATGAAGACAAGAATTATTTCACAAATATAGTTCTATATTACATTCAAGAAAAATGGTTTTGATTGTTTTCCTAGAATTAAATTTTATGAATGATAATAAGGTCTTATATTTATCAGGAGAAGAGAAGAAGTTAAAATATATTAAGTTAGGTTTCTCCAATGTTCATGAGATAAGTAACGTCTATTGAATCAACAAAAATTGTATAGCATTAAAATTTAAATGAATTTTTTTGAAGTTTTTTATGTGATTAATAGTGAGGGGTTAAAAATAATAGTAATAATTCAATTATAGATAATAGATCGATAAAATTATATATAAATTGAAATAAAAGAATGAAAAGACAAAAATATTTCTTATCATTTAAGGAAATTAAATCTAAGATGGAATCAACACCAATGAATAATATAGTGTAACGTATAAAGTCAAATAAAATATGATTAATATTATTTTTAGGATTAATATTACAAAATATTTGATTGATATACTTATTTTTTTCATACAAGAGGATAATGGGAATTTTTGGAAAATAGGAATTAAAATCCTCATTTTTACATCTCTATATTTCGTTATTAAGAAATAATTCTTATTCACCACTTATTAAAATATTATAGTTTATATATTTTTCATGGATTTAATAATATTATAATTATTAATTAAATCAAATGGATTTAAAAATTCATTTCATGTTCCATATTTCATGGGTTTCAAATATGATCGATAATAACGATTTAAGGGATTATAATCTCATTTGATTAATTCTTTAAGAATCATTCCATATTACCCTATTTTTTTCTATGATGTGTTATATATTATAAAATATGAATATATATTATCATAATATTATCAACATTAATGTGGGTTTCAAATAAATTTAAGGCTCTCTTGAAAAAATGTGATTTTAGAGAAATCGTTCTTTGTAAATTACAATTGAAATCCCATAAAAACACATAAAAATAGGTTAATTGATTAAATATTTACCAAATTATTTAAACTAAAACATAATTTTTTATATGATGGATAATAATTATTTATAACTATTTTAATAATTTTTTAATTCAGATAAATTAATACATTTATTAAACTTGTGAGCATAAAATGTTAAAGGATGAATTTTAATTCATAGATTTTTTTATAATTTCTATTGTTTATATAAATACAATCCTACAATAAAATAATATTTATGAGGTGTGTAGAATGAGGTTAAAAAAATGGAAAAGGTAACATACCACACCACATTCTAATAGTCAGTGTACAAACTATGTATGAAAATTTGGTAGTCATGGAGTTACCATTCCTTGAAAATTGAACTGGTTTCATGTTCAATATGATGATGTGACGATACATAAAATATATAATGGTCATACCAAGAACTATAAGACTCAAATAGTTAGTGTAAATAACACATAAATGAATCAGTATCACTCAACTGGATGTTGCTTAAAATTTAGAATGATGCCTCATGATGAATTCCAAAATAGCATTCCCCACATGGTTAGTAAGGTGAATGTATGAAGAATCAAAACAAACCAAAATATGGTTGTGAGGCTACTAAAAGTTGAATATTCAAGTCTACAATGATAAAATGAGGATTATTTTTCTATTATAATGGCCACCTCACCATGAAATCGAGCTCTAGAGTGATACAACCTAAATGCATAAAAATTTGGTAGATCTATTATAGTGATCATATATGAACCACACTCTCACTATTAGTGTAATGATAAAAATTATTCTCTCATATTATAGAAATAAATTTTTTTCTTTAAACTATTTCCCCACTACATATCAGCTGATGGTACAACCTTGACCTCTTTGATCAACTGTAATTCTCATAAGCATGTGACTACAATATTATTTTTAATCAACATAAAAAATCCACTTCCACTCCATGGCCGTTTCATAGAACCTATAGAAATGTATCATTATGTTTTCATTCCCATTTATCAAATCCAACTCTTCCTACTACAATTAATGTTTTCCAAACAATACACCAGGCCCCTAGCTCCACATGGTCAACCGTATACCACCTCCATTAAAAAAATGAGCATGAGGATATTTAACCACACATAAGAAATATAAAGTAAAATAAATTCAACTAACCAGGTGCCTAACTTCAAGAGGATTCCAAATGTGTATGATGTTGGGATCTTGAACTTGAGATGAATGTAGTAGAATCTTATAGATCTTAATGAACCCAATGAGAGGTTATGTTAATCTCAATTAACTAAATGTTGAACCTAGTCAAAACTAAGAATTAATAGTTTAGATTAGTGATTTATGTACCTACATGGACTAATGATAAATGATGATGATCTTGTTGGAGGAACCCATCAAAATATTGGACACTATCTGATTTGTTGAAGATGGGGAAACACTAAATCCATTGAAAAACTAGACCGAACCTAAAAGGGAATAATTTATAGATGTATTTTTTATTCTTTTGTAATTCTAATAGATTATGATGTTTATATTTTACATGTTTCCAACATATTTAAATGCCACAAATATAAAGATATGTTCATCTTGTATGTTTTATGAAACACATATCAATTTAAAGCTATAATATTCAGATTTATACAATTGCATTTGAATTCAAACAATTCAAACTTTGACAAAGAAATTATGGTTAATATAAATTAGGAATTGTGAGGAAACCACCTACCTCAAGGTCTCTAATACCAGCTACCATGATATAACACCTTATGTGGTTTAATACACCTCCTCATATCCTTATTAATGTAAGTGTCAACACACCAATGATTGATGTTTATCAAGGGTTCCTAGAACCAATATAGATATTTTATTTCAAAAGGAAATAAAATATCACATGTGATGATATTTTATCTCTATGGGATGAAGTTTAAATTATCAATTAAAATATTACATGCGATAATATTTTAACTCTCTTGGATAATTTCAAATTATAATTTAAGATATTACAAGGGATAACATATTCTCTCTCCTAGATAATCTCAAATTATCATTTAAATTATTTCTTGTGATAATATGATAATTTTTTTTGATAATTTTATTAAAAAATTTCAGTTGATATTCTGGTGGGATTATCATTGATAATTATATGATATTGTCATTTGAAAGGTAATGATAATTATCCTTTGGTAAAATAGTTTAATAATTATCATCGATACATTCATTAAAATTATTCTTTAACAAGTTGTTACAATTATCATTCAATTATTCCAAACAGTTATCTATTGATAAATTTATTTAAATAGAACCATTTAAAATGTGAAAAATTGGATCAAGGAATACCTTGTTGCATTCAAAAAAAAAATTATTATTTTGCTTCAAAGTGTCAAGATAGATTCAACGGTACCGATGGCGCATAATTCCAATCAATAACAGAGAAGTTATGGAAGAGATAAAATTTTAAAAAAATAATAAAATTAAAAAAATAAATAGAAATAACTAAGAACATTCTTTATGTGCGCAAATGGAAGGAGTACCCCTTTGGTTCCCAGAATCACAAGGGATGCTGCAAAATACTAGAGAGATTGTGTTTAAGGAGGTTTTTTGGATGGTTAGACATAACAAGATCGATGAATAGAAAAACCGAAAATGTTTGGATATATATAAAAACCCCAAATTCAAGTTCATGATTCCATGAATTAAAAAAAAACAATTTCAAACATTATTCAACCCAAAAATCAAAGCAGAGTCATTTATTCATCCTCATTAAGATGATGTAACAAAAAAAAATCAAAACGGTCAAGAAATAAATGATTTTTAAACCTTGAATCATAAAAAATTAGGGGTTACTGTTTTGGGAAGATGAGTGAATAGTAACATCTATTTTTTATAATTAAATTAAATTAATATAATTAAATATTTAATATAATTATTAAAAACTTAAATTAATTAACTACACGAGGAATCATTATTTACATATAAAATTTATACCCATCAAGGGTAAATATACCATTTCGAACCCAACGGTGGTATCAAATTTCTTTTATGACACACTATTAGAGAGATATTAATGATTTATTATTTAAAAATCAAATTAATTAATTAATTAAAAATAATAAAATTTTTTATCCCGAGCAAGCCGTCCAAACATCTGACTCTTATAAATGTTATACCCTATATAGGTAAACCCCTTAATCTGAACCCATCATTTTTATCATATTTCCTATAAGACACACCAATTGAGGGATATTTAATTACTTTTAATAAAACAATATATTAAATATTATTTAATAACTTTATCTCATGAGTGAGACATCCAAATATCTAGTGCCTTTGAATGTTATATCCCTTCTATAATAAACACCACATTTAAAACATAATAGTGGTCTCATATTTCTCATTGGACACACCGTTTTGTAGTTATTCAATTATTTTAAATAAATTGTCTGCGTTTAATATAATATAGTCAATATTTTTAATCTGTCTTCTCCAAGGCTTTGTGGATCTTGGAATCTCATATTAACTCAGTGTCAAACCCAAAAAAAATTCAATTGAATATTCCATGATGTTATCTGGATGTTAAGGACAATAATGCATTTTTTTAAAATCACTGATAAATCATTTTTCCCACTTAACATATTAATAATTTAACATAAGAGGGTTTATAAATAACTACAATAGTAATGGGATGTCACATTGTAGGCCTGACTTAGGGTAATCTGGCACCTGATAATGGGCCTTGTTGCACACCTAGTTTGACATTCATGGGGGATATGCTTTGGGAATTCACAGAACTCTTCATGAACTATCATAAAGGATTTAAATATAAATTGGATACTAATATCCTAGGATGAACCTAGGGTGTTATAGAATAAGGAAAGCATCATGATTTAGATATCATATGTGTAATTATTTTCCGGTCTATATGGATTTTTCTATGATAACTAATACTCATAATATGCTTATAGTTTTTAGTTAAGGGCTAGAACTAGAAGGAACTGAATTAATATTGAATGTGATGGATGATTTTATAATGAGAAGTCAAGTGGGATGATTACTATAGTAAATGATATTGTGATCATTCCTAATCAGTTTTCAAGGAACATGATTAACAATGTTCACCTAAACCAAATCTCACACTCCCCAAGGAAGTGGAAGAAAGAGTTTTCTGAGAGTTCACGTAATCAAGAATAAGGAGGAAAAAAGATTCAGTTTACTATATGTTAATAATTTGTAAATAATAACCTAATTAAATATCTTATAGGAATACGGAGATGTTTTTACTATGGAAAAGAAGGAAACAAATAAAGTAGATGCAAAGAAAAAAAATGAAGAGTTAGTTTAGTGAAATGGATGAGAATATTAACCACCCTAAGTCATCATCGAAGGTTAAGAGTTTTAAGTGAAGAATAAATGGTCATTATGAAAATCAATGTGACAAGAGGAAATATCTTGAAGAGAATCAACAAGGTGGTGTGAATAATGGTTACATTGTGGATGATGATGAGACTAAAAATAAAATATGGAAGGATAGAGGTATTATGTAAAAGGATGACATAGTCTTGTTAATGGCATAAGGATAAAGTGGAATGATAAACATTTTTATGAATTTTTATTCAATATTTATGGTATATGAAAGGTGAAATATATAAGGATTTTCATGTTTATATTCTTCCACTAATGATTTACAAGAATACGTTTAATATATCCGATGGAAAAGAAAATTGATTTAATGACAAGGTGATATCCATGGAAAACACATGACTTAAGGAAAGATAATCATTAATATGTACCTTATGTTATGGTAATTTTGTTTGGATAAAGATATGTGGGTTATGAATATATAAATTGGAAGATACTGATTACCTTGGAATTAATTAATGACCTTTTGATAAATAGTTTATGCTATCATGGATGAAGATTACAACTTCATGGATTTATGCAATATATCTAGTAATCTATGGAATAAGGAAACATGAATGTTTTGTATAAGTATTTATTGTAATTCAAGTGATTACCATGTTTCAAGTGAATATATGACGAGGGTATTTACATGCTAGAATATAAAAACCAAGAGCTACTTTTTTTATATATGGGGAAATCTATGTTAAACTGATTTCATGAAATTATTTAAAATATTTTGGATTTTCATATTTCAGAAGGGTTATAAGGTTAACCATTAATTAAAATTTTATGTTAAACATCGAAAGAAGTATTTATGTATTGAGATCATATTGAAAACCTTGGTTATAAGGATATTTAGTGATTACCCTTATTTAAAGGATGTCCATCATATTTATTATTGAAATTATATTATTATGGTTTTAGAAAATGACATCATGTATATTGGGTGACAACCAATCAAGTCTGGAAAGTATGTGTGTCTTGAAACCATGACCTAAGGACTATAAGGAATTCATTCCTACCACTGGTTTACAAGTTTCCCATATTAATGTTTAATTATTTTTGTTGAATAATTATTAATGATGAACTAGTAGAGTTAATTTGTATGTTTACCGATTAATGTATTAACCATATAGATTTTGATGAATAGTTAGAGACAAATATTTAAAATTTTCATTATTTTATGGACCTTAAGATCTGCTGAATGTGTATTTTTTCACTGCAGGAATCAAAGTTAATTTCTAAAAATCCATCTCATGAATTAATGGATGAATTTGAAATAGATAAAATCACAACAAAATAATGAATTTTTTTTTATAGAAATATATCAATTAAGTATATTTTCTTATATTCATGGTGAATAAAAGAATTTCTCAACATTAGGATAATGATCAAAAACTTTTTCCTAATACCTTAATTTTATAGAACTTATAGCCTTTTAAATTTTCATATATTTATAACTTAGAGGACCTCAACTTTACCTCAATCATTAATTTGTTTGTGATTGATGACCTCAATCACTCCCTATAAATATGTATGCTTTTACTCCATGTCCAATATTCACTCCCAACCTAAGTTCTCATATGTGGAAACCTAGTTATATGTTACTTTGGGTAACCGTCATAGTTCCAAATTTTCCTTTTAAAGGGATGTTTTTTATCCATTTTGGAGATGTGGGTTTATATGAAATAATATTTAAAGTAATGAACTATTGATAACCAAAATGAATTTTGAGGATGAATTTATTTCTAAGGGGGAAGAATGTTACACCCCAAGATTTTATGTGTTATTTTTTTGAATTACTTTATCCTTTTTGATATTTTTCATTTCACACAACACTGAAGATAATTTATTTTATATTAAATCACTATGTTTGGATTGTGTTATATGCAACACCGTGATAATCGTGTACTACATGCAACATGAAATTTAGCTTGATCTATATAGAACAGTTAGCATAACATACATTAAATGAAAAAAATGAATTTCTATGATGGATAGTGTAACACAAACGATTGAGTTTTACCAAATAATAGTATATAATTGAAATGTTATTATTTAATATAATAAGATATAACCTATACATTAAATTAGATTTCATGAATAATATTATCTAATTTATGAAAATATATGGTTTTAAAAAATATAATATGAATTCATAGGTTTCTAATTAATTGTAAATGAATATCATAACTGATTCAATATAATAGAAATTATTATTATTTTTATGGTCATAAAGCTATTTTACCCAAATATATTAAATTAATTACAATTAATAAGTGATATTAATGTAATATATATATATATATTATATTCAATAATATAATTTTTATATTCATCCAATATAATTGATATACACATGAAAAGAACTAACCTAATTTTATGCTTAAAAACCAATATTTTAATTATGGCATTTTTACTGCCTTTTAATGGGGAACCCATTTTAAAACCAATTTTGATAATATTATAGATATAATATATAAAAATAAAATTTATATTTGAAAAAATAATAGATTAATTATATTAGGGTAAATTTTTGTTTTTTTGGTGATGTTTTATTTGATAATGAATTGTGAAAATTACCGAATTTTAGTTTAAAAATTATTTTTCATCTAATTAAATTATAAGGGTAAATGATATTTTAAATTAGTTTAAAATTTTAATTTTTTTTATAAATTAATACAATTTAGGTCATTTAGATCAATTTTAATATTTAATTTGGTATAAAAACTTTGCAATATTTTGTTTTTTTTACTTTAAAATATTGCATTGTCAAGCAAACTACATGATTAATTTTAAACTAATTTATTCCAATTTATTGATTGGAATTTGGAAAAATGGATTCCATATTTGAAATAATAATACTTTATAATTTATGATAGGGTAATTTTTTTTACAAAAAATATTAGTGAAATAAATTGAAATTAATTACATCGATTAAGGTAAATTTATGATTAACTAAGGACTAAACCATAAATTTAAGACCCAGAATGACTTATAAATTTGTGCACGAGCCATTTTATGGCCATATTTAGACCTAATACTCCATTTTATCGAATAATATATATTATGGGATCCACTTACATGTGAAAAAAATGTATGAAATTCCTTTTTTAAAATATTACATGAGTTCCATTCCTGCTCCACTGTAAATATGCATCCTCTCATTCACTTCTTTACACCTCTAAAAAACTTATGTCTGACCAAGATTGGATAAAATATCCTCCCAAAAATCCTACCTTCACCTTTCAAGATTCCCATTGGGAATAAAATATTCAAAGGAACCCTTTGGTAAAGACCATAAAGAGTTACCCAATTAAGAGGTTACACCCTCCCTCAAGCTCTTTTCTTTCATTTTATTCATCACCCAACTAAATACATCTTATTCCAATTTTATAAATCCAAAAAGTATCCTAAATATACTAATATGTTTTTATGATAAGGGTTTGACTTACACATACAGACACCCCCATCTAATGGGTAACAATTATGCTGTTTTATGTTCGATGGACTACCATCTCACAAAATAATGGCTGTTCATTCTTCATTTATTGCCTCTCATGGTGGGAATTATGATGGAAACTCTCTCTCTATATATATATAATATTATATTTCATTATTTATTTAATATTATGTTATAATTTTACAACACATATCATTATATATTCCATTTGGTGAAAATATGAAAATTTCGTTTGAGGAAGTGTGGACTACCTAACCCTCAATGCGATGTGATTCGTTCACATGATACATGGAATGTATATAGGAAGGTATTAATGTAATTTTTTTAAATAAAATAAATATATGATATTAATAAAATAATTATCTTTCGGGATATAGTATATATACCATTTTCTTTGTTACCCTTTCACGCACTTAAAAGTGATAATGTCGTTCATGGACGTGTGGACTACTGCCTCCTCGACACGATGTGATTAATTTTAAATTAAATAATTATATATATATATATATAAGTATTTATAATTAAATAATATATTATTTATTTTATAATGATCATTTTCAAAATATTTTTTACCTACCTTCTTTCAATAACAATCATTGTGAATTCATAACGTTACTCATGCATACGTATGACCTACAGTCTCCATGATTGTAACATTGATTCATTTTTCACTACCATATTTAATGATTGGTTTTAAAAGTATAATTGATGTATAAATATGAAAAATATTTCATGATAATTATTCTAGATATGTTTATATAATGACCCCTTTGACCATAGTCTACCAGCCAAAGTCATTTTTAACACCTAGACTGAATTTGGTCAAAACACTCGACTTAAACATTATTGTTTAAATAGTTGTAGAAAAAATGTTAATATGTGATGTAAATTTATTAAAAAAATTAAAAAGGTTCAGAACCATGTAATTAACTAACATAATTTTATTATTTATGAATATAAAGACACACGAGACAAGTGAGGCTCAAGGTAAGGGTATTTCATCTCTGTTTTTTATTTTTGTGAGATACTTGCTTTATTCACCACCCATTCATTTTTTGTGGTGTGTCTACTGAAAATGGATGTGTTAAATGATTCTTAAAATTAAATTTAAGGGTACTTATATATCCATTTTATGATCTTTATTTCTTGGGGGTTATGTTTCAGAAGATACAAAATCGGTAAAATAGTTTTGTTTCAATTTTCCTTCTTTGGGACTCGGGTTTCGTTAGGAACTTGTATTATTTTTTCATGGTGTATATTATAAGGACCCAACCTTAAACATTACTAAATATAGATATAAGTAAATAATTTTGACTTTAATTCATATTGTGGATATTTTCAGGTTTAGAGATTTAGAGAATTTGGTCATAACTTATACATAACATCTGGAATATTACAAGTAGACACTTTTACTCACTATCAATTTTTTCATAAAAAAACTAATTAAAAAGAAACATGAAATCATTTCATGTTTTAACAACATAATTTTTATTTGATCCCATCCTTTACTATATTCTTATTTATTTCCTATGAAAAACATTTCAAAACTTGGGATGAGAATAAAAAGCTCTGCAAGGGATACATAAAGAAAGAAAACTATTAGTCTTGGGATAACATGAAAACCATTAATACTTTATCATAAAGTAATACTTTTCACCTTTAAGAAGTAGTAAAAAACTTCACTAAATATAATCTCATTTATTACCCTTTTGAAACAAAAATATTACCATAAATCCTATAGAAAGAAACATATAACATATAAAGGTAACTTGGGACATAAACATACATTAATGGAATAACCATACGATTGACTTACACATATATCACTAAATTGAATAGCCATATGACCAAATTACATACCCAATGCATTGTAGGTTATAACATAACCAACCATCCTTGGTTTATCATGGAACCACCTATTATTTTGTTTATCACGTAACCACCTTTTATTGGTTTATCACATAACCACCTGTAAAATTTCGAAGTAACATTATATAATCATTACATATTAAATATTGAAAATATAAAAATTTCACTAATATAATTTGATTTTCAATCATAAGGAATAATTTAAAGATATTGAAATACTCAATAAATTTCAAAAAACCATTTTCAATTACAAAACATAAAAAAATGGAATAAGTTATGTATTTTAATTTTAAAAATATAAAGGCTTATAGAGGAATCAAAATAAAGATTTTGATGGCAGAGTGGTCATTATCACAACATAAATTAAAAACATTCCTTTTATCATTTAGTAAAATTATTCTTGGAAAAAAGATTCCCATTGAATAAAATTAAAAGTAAAAGAGTATTATTATACATCGTATAAAATAAGGAGGTGTATATTATAAAAATACGCCACAATGAAAGGAGATTGAGACAAATTCCCTTACAAAGATCATATTTTTAATCAAATAGATTGATTATATGTATTCCCCATACATCCACATAAGTAAAGTATAAATAAAATATAAGGTATCAAAATTAGTTCCTCTCATAATAAAATAATGACATATTCATGAAGTAGAAGATCAACCCAAATAATGGAAATTGGGTTAAGAAGTTCCCTTACAAAAATTCAGCAGCCTAACAGCTTCACAGAAAAATTCAGAAAATGAGTTAATGAGAGGGAAAAGGGTATCTCATCACTTGGAACTAAAATTTATAAAAATAATGAAATAAAATAACATATTCCAACATAAGAAAAAAATGAAAATTTAAATACATAACATTAATGAAATCTTTGACTAAAAGAGGATAATTAAATATTCCTTTACCTTGAGTCCGAATTGTATTATTCATTATTTATCTCCATTAATAATAAACATAAGTTAATTTCAACTTTATTTAGCACCTTTTCATGTTTATTATTCCTTTCATATCACTTATTACCGTGTTATAACAATTGTATTTTTATTCATGTTTATATTGGTCATTTTGTCGATGTTTGGTCCTTGAGTCAAAAATGGACTTGTTATAATTACAAATTGTCCACATGGTCAAAAGTCCATTATCTCCAGAATAGTATTAATGATTTAAATATCATATATTTTCCAGTATATATATATATATGTATTTATAATATTATATAACATTTGGAGATAATAAATGAAATTCACCGTTCATGGAGACGGTAAGTCGTACGTATGCATGAATGCTACTTTAATTTTATTTTTCATATTTAAAGGAATGAAAGATAAATGATACATAGGTATATTATAATTATATTTTAATATCATATGATATATATGTTACATAATTTAATTAACTCCATACTTTATACGTTCTATGTATGTCATGAACGAGTCATATCACTTTGACGGGGCAGTGGTCCACATTTACTCAAATGAAATCATCATATTTACACCTCAAGAAAAGAATAATGGTATTTTTGTAAATAAAATTTATATTATCATAGAGAAAATATAAATATGACATATATCATATATAAATACAGTTTTATCATAATGGCCACCATGAGAGTTGGTAGGGGAAAATCGAACAGTCACCATTTTGTGAGGCAATAGTTCACCGTACACAGAAATAGTATGTTCATATCCATTAGATGGAGGTGTTTGTAAGTGTAGTTCGAATAAATCTCATAAAAACATCGTATTATATTTAGGAGAATGGTTTTGTTATGTAATAAAATAATAATAATATAATAGAGAGTGAAGATATAAAATAAAGGAAATGTACTTTAGAGAAGACACTACCTCTAAAACGTGTATCTCCCATTGATTTGAGACAAAATGATTTCATTAATTTCCATATGAAAAAGGTTAGTATTCTATGAAGAAGAGACAGATGTTGGGAGATTATTTGGTAATAGGTTTAATGAGACAAGGGGCTTGAGAGGTTTTATTAAATGGGTAGAGGTGATTCCCTTTTATAAGAGGGAGGAGAGGCACCTTAGGAAGGTATTGAAATATTATTTTATTATAAAGATATTTTGGATTTCAAACGGTCCCAAGGTCATTTATTTAAAACATAAGATGCTTTTGGGTTGAAAACCTCTCAACCAATTGGTTTTAGACAAGTATATGTCTCAAATTTAACCTTATCTTTTAGCTTTAACCCATATTTAACTAATTTGACTCTTACTATGTATTCTTGTATATTTATACTATATAGTTAATATAATTACTATAAAATTCAAATAGAACCTCAAGTGGTTCATTAATGAAATTTTAAACATTATTTAATAAATTTGGGAAAATATTATATTTTTATGACTATTATATCATTTAATAAAATAGTATTTGTTTTAAAAACTCATTTAGGTCAATTTTTATACCATTCATATCACGAATTTTTTAAAAATCCATCAAAACTAGATTTTTTCAAAAAAAACATCATTAATTCAATGATAACAAGTCTTAATCATCCATAAAATTCGTGAATTGAATATAAAGTTTTAAATTAATTTTATTTTAATATTTAAAATCTCTTTTATCAAAATCAGTCATTAATAAGGTAATCATTACATCATCATTATGTCTTAAATATATTTATTTATTTTATTTATAAAAATTATAAATAAAATTCCATGATGTAGGAAATAGTTTAATCTTTCTAATTACTATTTATAGTCAAAGAGTTCTCATATATATCCCCATATAAAAACTATTTTAATAAAAAGGACATGTTTATGTTATATTTTCTTTATTTTAAATTAATTCTTATAAAATGTCATTTTCACCTCAAAGTGGCTCCAAGGGGTCCCAAAATCGACCCAAGGATGTCTATGATCAGAAATGTCTTATCTAATAATATTAATATACTTTTTAGGGTAGTTTAATATTATTATAATATTATTTTTTTACCCTTATTTACCAAATTTACCCTTTTAGCATGGTAAATAAAATAATTACCGAAGTTACTATTCATAATATCTAAAAATAAATAGTACCAATTTACACAATTTAGACCTCCTGATTCAAAATAAGGAATCCATTATTTCAAATTCAAAACACATAATTGGCATAAAATAATTTAAAATTAATTCCCATTGTCTAAACCAAAAAGTAGGGTTTTAAGAAGTAATAACTATCAAAAGATTAACATGTGTTTATGTCTAATGTAAATGTGAAATTACTTAAAATAACTGTAATTGGATTAAATGATCAAATATATAATCCAATTAAACTTTAAAACCAATAAAAAGTAAAATCTTTCTATATAAATAAATTTGATGAAAATACAATTTTGACTTAAAATGCGGTATTTTTCACTATTCATTAGAAAAATGAACTTTATCAGAAAATTACCAAAAATTTATCCAAAGTAAATTTTGATGTCCTTATTTCATATAAGAAGTTTATTTTATAAAATAGAACATATAAAAGTGACAAAAACTAGATTAAAAAAGGTTTCTCCACCAAAAGGTGATAAAACATCCTTTTAAAAATATTAGAGTATTTCATGCTTAAAATCAGATTCATTCTTATTTTAGGCCTCTAAAATATACTATATAAATGTAAAGATATTTAAAAAACATGTATAATTAAATCTTAGTTATTTTGGTTCATTCTTTCCAGCACAACGTCTTGGCGTTAAATATCATTTAAAATAATAATAATAATATATTATTTTTTTGTATAACTCAAAGATGTGTGCAATGTAAAATTTCAAAGAAACCCATTGTTGCTTGTTGAGTATGCTATCGGAAAAATAATCCCCTTTATTGGAAAAATAATATCTTATTTACAAGTATTAATATAAATCAAAAAGTTTTATTCCATAAATACTTGGGTCATTGTATCCTTTCCCCCATTTGGAAATTATGTCCTCACAATTTTAAAATTGGGATCAGAATCATTATTGAAAGTCTGACATTAGAAAAAGAGTCAATAAAACTATCACTTTAAAAGAAAAAATAGAATTAAAAACGTCACCCAAGATAACACATACTATGATTCCATGAAAACATCGATATGGAAGAAAAACTAACTCTCATAGACTAATAGAGAGTGGTAGAGAACTTGATCACATAAAGTTATCCTCCAAAATACCATAAATTTGTGGTTGGGTAAAATTTTGTTTATAAAAGAAAGTTTATAACATTTTTTCATGAATATTATTTTTATAGAGTTGAAAATTTTTATTACTACCTTGACTAAGATCACAAGGAAACATACTTACTTGTCAAGTAGAGTTTTATCCTTTAATAAATTTCTACCAAAAACTCATAGTTTCTCCAAATGATGAGTTTTCAAGATGTCTTGGTCACACCTTAAGCACTAGAATCAACTTCTGAAAAAATAACATAATCCTTAAAAGAATAACTATAGATTCATCCTTTCTTAAAACATTAACCAAATCCAAAATGGTTATTATGAGATCAGATAATCCCTAAAATGGATAATCAATTATAAAAATATATACTACTCTTAATCTATAAAATCCGACAAACAATACCCCAAAGATCAACAAAGACCAAACAATACACAATTTTCCTTAAAATTCTTCAATATATTCCAAACTGAGATTGAATCCCAAAACTCAGAAGAATTTGATCACATAGTCTTCCACGACAAATCTTAACATTTATCTCCAAATAAATTTTACTACTCTTAAATCACATTCTTAAAAGTAATTAACCTAATCACATATTCTCTAAGACATGTTACTCATTTCCATAGATAACCCAAATCGCCATATGTCCATAATAAAAACATTGATTCCATGAAAATAAAATTCAACCACTACTCCTCAAATGAAATCCCATAGTATTCGATTTTCCTTAGTCTTATAGTGTTCCTAAAAGAGTTTACATCATTAAAAATAATGTTTATCACTTAATCACCAAATCATTTTCCTATTGATAAATTATAAGTTCCAAAAAACAACTTATTCCCGACACGTAAAATCATTTATCTAAAAATAATTAGTCATACTATCCAAGGAAATCACATAGTCCAATGTTAGGTGATAAATCCCTATTGCACATTGGTTGTGGGTTTGATTCCTCCAGCTTTGTCCAATGCGACAGGTTTTCAGACGGTCTGCATGTTGTAATTTAAAAAAACGTATATTAACAAAATGAGGTAAAATCCTTAAAAATATCCATAACATGTTTTAACCTAAAAGGTTATTTTATACCTCACATTTTTCATCTCAAAAACTTATAACCCATAATAGCCTAAAATTCAGGGATCCTATAAAACCTAATTGTTCTTTATAACTATATCCACTATATAAAAGACAATTATTCCTAAATTAAAATACTTATATAAAAAACTTAAGGGTTACAAATACTATAAGTCTTAATAAGTAATCCCTTAATTAATACACTTAAACATATCATCCTTTGTAGATCCAATAAAACACTTCAATTCATAAAATATAGAAATCTTAATCATCAAACAATCTTCATGATCCTTTATTCATGATTTTCTATATTATTATTTTATACTTATTTCCAACAAAAAAATAATGTATAATGTACCATGATTTAAAAAATGTCAAAAAATGAGCTATGAAATAATGCATAACTTTTATTGGCCAATTTCAATTTCCTCATCTTCAATTGGAATAACCTTAGGTATTGGTAAACATATATGTGTATGGTATTGCTGATCCCATTACCAAACCTTCTTTGTAGGATATCTATTTGTGTAATGACTATGAAAACCAAATTTAAAACATTTAATTGATCCCTCATAATGAAATTATTTATCTTTCCTAGATTAAATTGAACACTTCCTATTTCCATGGAAGGTTATTGCTTTATTACCTTCATTACCACACCTATAAAATCTTGTCGTCACTTTGAAGCAATTTACTATGTCTTTCTTTCCTAATAATTGACACATAGGTTTTTAAATATACTTACCTTTATGATTATTACCCAAACTTCTATAGGGATTCGTTTCTCGCATATATGATTCCATTGAAAAATCATCATGGTTTAAGTGGTCAATCAGGAATCTAGATAGTTGTTTAAGAAAAAACCAAAGAGTTATCATTGTAGATCCCATTTCATTTGATTTATCATTTATAAAACCATCACAGTTTCCTTCACATCCATTATTACTTTGAGTCCAGATAGATCCATCGATTACTCTAAAACTAGAATGTTTAGTGTGAGTATATCAATAAAATGATCGCATATTATCTTATGAGGAGGGTAAACACTAAGATATAATGATTCATGTTATCTTAAACACATTAAAAATAACTATGAATCTTTATAATATGATAACCACTATGGTTATATAAAACATGTCAATTATGCTAAAATAACACCAAAAGATCTAAAGTTATCAAAACCGACCTCTGATACAAACCATATGGCCCCGAACCTAAATATTACTTAATCATGAGATAAGTCAATAATTTTTAATTAAATTCCCATTGAATATCTTTTCAGGTTTAGAGATTTAGAGAATTATGTCATAACTTATACATAACATCTTTAATATTACAAGTAGAAACTTCTACTCACTATCCATTTTTTTCATAAAACAAAAACTCTATAAAAAGAAACATGACATTGTTTCATGTTTTAAGAACATTACTTTTCTTTAACCCCATCCATGAATCTATTCTTATTTATGTCCTGTAAAAAATAGTTCAAAACTTGGGATGAGAATAAAAAGATTAGTAATGGATACATAAAGGAAGAAAACTATTAGTCTTGGGATAACATGAAAACCAAGAATACTGTATCATAAAGTAATAATTTTTACCTTTATGAAGTATTAAAAAAACTTCACTGAATATAAGCTCATTACTTACCCTTTGGCTAAAAAATGATTACCATAAGAACCATATAAATAAATATATAACATATAAAGGTAACATGGGACATAAACATACTTAAATGGAATAACCATATATTATACTTCCATACATATCACTAAATGGAATTTCCATACGGCTAACTTCCATACCCAATGCATTAGAGGATATAACATAACTACCTGTACTTGGTTTATCACAGAACCACCTGTCATTTGGTTTATCACTGAAACACCCATCATTGGTTTATCACATAACCACTCATCAAATGTTCATGTACAATTATATAATCATAAAACATGTAATATTTCAAATATCAGCATTACACTAATAACATTTCATTTTTAATCATAAGAAATAATTTCATGATAGGGAAATACTCAATCCATTTTAAAAACCATTCTCCATACCAAAACACACAAAAAGGGAATAAGTGATTTATTTTCCTTTTAAAAACATTAAGGATTATATAGGAATCCAAATAATTATTACAATGGCAGAGAGGTCATTGTCATCGCATACGTTAAAAACAATACTTTTATCAGTTAGTAAAACAATTCATAGAAAAAATATTCCCATTGAACAAAAGTAAATGTCAAAGGGTTTTATTATACACATTATCAAATAAAGAGGTGTATATTATCAAAATATGCCTCAATGAAAGGATATTGAGACAAAGTCCCTTACAAAGATCATTTTCATAATAAAATAGATTGATTATGTGTATTCCCCATAAATCCACATAAGTTGGTATAAATACAAGATAAGATATAAAAATACATTCCTCTCATAATAAAATAATGTCATAGTCACTAAGTATAAGATCAACCAAAATTATAGAAATTGGGTTAAGAAGTTCCCTTATAAATATTCGACAGCCTAATAGTGTCACATAAAAATTCAAAAAATGAGTTGATGAGAGAGAAAAGTGTCTCTCATCACATGGAAATAAAATTTATAGAAATAAGGATATAGAATAACATACATCAACATAAGAAAAATGGGAATTTAAATACACAACCTTATGGAAGTATTTAACTAAAATAGGAGGATGAAAGGTTCCCTTACCTTGATTTTGACTTTTCTTATTCATTATTTATCTCCTTGAATAATAAAAATACATTAATTTATACTTTATTCAGAACCTTTTTCAAGTTTATTATTCCTTTTTTATCACTTAGTACCTAGTTATACCAATTGTATAATTATTCATGTTCATATGGGTCATTTTTTTGATGTTCGGTACTTGAGTCATTAATGAACTTGTTATAATTCCAAATTGTCCATGTAGTCAAAAGTAAGTTATCTCCATAAGAGTATTAATGATTTAAATATAATATATATTTGGTATATATATATGTATATATAATATTACATAACATTTTAATATAATAAATGAAATTAACCATTCATGGAGACGGTAAGCCATACGTACGAATAAACGTTACTTTCATTTCTTTTTCATATTTATTGAAATAAAAACTAAATGATACATAGGTATATTATAATTCCATTATAATATAATATGATATATATGTTACATAATTTAATTAATTCCATAATTTATACATTCCATGTATGGTATGAATGATCCATATCACTTTGAGGGGGCAGTAGTCCACACTTCCTCAAATGAAATTATCGTATTTACACATCCAGAAAAGCATAATGGATTTTTTTTGTAAATTATAATAATGGTATCATAGATAAAATATAAATATAATATATACCATATATAAATACAATTCCATCATAATGGACACCATGAGAGGTGGTAGGGAAAAATCAAACAATTATCGTTTTGTGAGGTAGTAGTTTTCCGTATATAGAAATAATATGTTCGTATTTATTGGAAGGAGGTGTGTGTAAGTGTAGTCCAAATACTTCTCATAAAAATATCCTAGTATATTTATGATACTGGCGTTGTTATGTAATCAAATAATATTAATAGAATAGATAGTGAAAATGTAAAATAAAAGAATGTAACTTTAGAGAAGACATTACCTCTTAATTGTGTAACTCCCTCAGATTTGATCCAAAAGGCTTTCTTGAATTGCCTTCTAACTAAGTTAAGGATTTTAGGAGTAATAGAGGGATGTTGGGAGATTATTTTTAAAGAGTATTTATGAGTAAATGGTCTTGAGAGGTTTTATTAAATGGGTAGAGGTGATGCCCTTTTATAAGAAGGGGGAGGGGCACTTTAGGAAGGTATTGAAATATCATTTTATTATAAAAAGTTTTTTGGTTTAAAATCGTCCCATGGTCATTTTTAAAAAATAAAATATGATTTTGGGTCTAAAAACACTCAACCAATAGTGTTTAGATAATTCAAGGTCTCAAATTTAACTTTAACTTTTAGCTTTAACCATTAGCTAACTAATTTGACTCTTACCATGTCTTCTTGTATATTCATACTATATGGTTAATATAATTACTATAAAATGAAAATATAACCTCAAGTAGTTCATTAATGACATTTTAAAAATTATCTAAGACATTTGGCCAAATTTTATATTTTTAGGACTATTATAACATTTAATAAAATAGTATTTTTTAAACTCATTTTTGTCAATTTTTATACTATTCATATCATGATATTTTAAAAAATAAATAACAACTTCATTCCTTCTAAAAAACTGCATTAATTAAAAATTAACAAGTCATAATCATCCATAAAATTCATGGATGGCATAAAAAGTTTTAAAATAAATTTATTTTTAATATTTATAATTTCATTTATCTAAATCATTCATTAATAAGGTAATCACTACTTCATCATTGTGTCATAAATATATTTATTTATTTGATGTCTAAAAATTATAAATAAAATACCATGATTTAAAAAATAGGTTTCTATTTATAATTACTATTTATAGTCGAAGAGATCACTTTTATAAACCCATATAAAAATTGTTTTAATAAAATAGACATGTTTATGTTATATTTTTCTTTTCATTAAATTAATTCTTATAAAACGTAATTTTCACATCCAAGTGGCTCCATGGGGTCCCAAAATCAACCCAAGGAGGAATATGGTCAGAAATATATTATCCAATAGTATTATTTCATGTTTTAGGTTAGATTAATATTATTATAATATTATATTTTTACCCTTATTTACCAAATTTACCCATTAACCATGGGAAATAAAATAATTACTGAAGTTACTAATCACAATGTCTAAAAATAAAGGGTAACTATTTACAAAATTTTGACCTCCTAATCCCAAATATGGAATCAATTTTTTCAAATTCAAAACACATAATTGGAAGACATTAATTTAAAATTAATTATCGTTGTCCAAACCAAAAAGCAGGTTTTCAAAAAGTAATAACTATCAAAAAATTGATATGTGTTTATGTCCAATTTAAAAGTGAAATTACTTCCAATAACCATAATTGGATTAAATGTTAAAAATATAATCCAATTAAACTTTTAAAATAATAAAAATTATAATCTAACTATATAAATTGTTTTATGAAAAGGTAGTTTTGACTTAAAATGCGGTATTTTTCACTATTCATTAAAAAATGAACTTTATCAGACAATAAAAAAAAATTTATCCAAAGTAAATTTTTATGTCCTAATTCCATATAAGATATTTAGTTTTTCAAATTGAATATATAAATGTGACAAAAACTATATTTAAAAAGGTTTCATCATCAAAAGGTGGTAAAATGACTTTTTTAAAACATGAGAGTATTTCATGCTTAAAATCAGATTCATTCTTATTTTAAGACTCTAAAATTTATTGGATAAATGTAAATACATTTAACAGACATGTATAATCATATTTTAGTTAGTTCAGTTCATTCCTACCAATATAATGGCTAGACATTAACTACCATTTAAAATAGTAATATTATTAAATTATTTTTCGGTAGAAAGTAATGTTGTGTGCAACGTAAGATTTCAAAGAAACCCATTATTGTGTGTTGAGTATGCTATCAAAAAAAGCATCCCCTTTAATTTAAAAATAATATCGTATTCATAAGTATTAATAGAAATCAAAAAGTATTAATCTTTAAATACCTTAGTCATTACATATATACTTATATATTACATGTTATATCAAGAATATAATTATTTTAATAATATTTTATGTTTTATTTAATTTTGTTTTATTACATGGAGAGTATAATTCCAAGAAACCATGTGGTAAGAGTTTAATGAAAGAATCTCATTACTTTTTGAGATTTTTAATAATTATGCTTATTTGATTAAATATTATGTTCTATCTCTCAAGAAAACTTATGAGTTTCCTTCTCATCCATTTATTAAATATATATCATTTTATTATTACCATTTTATACTCTTTAGTAGATAAGATAATTAAGAAAACGTTTTTAAGAAAATATGATCATATTTTCCCCTTATGTCAGAAATCTATTTTATTTAAAAAACCGGGCTTTCAAAAATGTTTTCAAATGATCCTTGAAGATAATATTCATGGGAAAAAGTTTCAACTTTTTTTTATTATCATAGCTTCCTTCCTAAGTTTTCAATGATTTGTTAACACAAATTGAAATGGTTTTCTATTTTATAAAAAAATAAAAAAAGAATGGATATTTTCCTCAATAAATGTTTTAAAATTTATTTCAAAATTATTTATCATCTAAGATAACATAAATTAATTTTAGTCATACCTTTATGGTGATATTAATCAATTTTTTTCATTCATATGTTATCTCAAAATGGATTATGTTTTGATGGAATGATGTTTATGAAACCCCTTTTCTCTCTCACGAGTTATATGATTTTCAAATCCACTTCTTTTCATGGGTTATGTTTATGATGAAATGATTATAAAACATATATTTTTTCATTGGTTATGATATTATTAGATGATTATAATTACCATATCATTTCATGGGTTATGATATGTTTATCTATGATCTGGTGGCACATGTATGTATGATTTCATTATGATATAGGTGAGACTCATATCTATCTTCAATGAATCGAGTAAAGATTTATATCTCATGAGATAGACCTGGATAGAAAGAGAACTGATATCAATTTGGTGTTATAATATTGGAATAATAAATAAACTTGGTTCGATACTATATGGCTAGAATTAGGAGTGAACTCGGTTCAGTTACATAGGGTTGTAATGAAGTGTAAAGTTAGTTCAGTAAAGGAATTAATCCACTAAGATGGTCTCAGCAGTAATACCTTGACTACTTTGGAAATAATTGAATATTCATATGTTTCTACCAAAATTCAATATTTTATTCCTGTGTTATGATTTCCTAGACTATGTTCTTTATTTCCTTATGATTCATTTCTTATGAACTTCTAAGCTTTATTCCTTGATTCATGTTTATGATATTTGATATGTATGGTATGATATTCTATTTTCATGATGATGTTCTCATTCACTTATGCTCATGATTATACTTGCATATATCCCTTTTTTACCTTACTGAGCACTTGAGCTCACCCCTTTTTATATTTCCTTCTCCATGGGTATGAAGATATGTTTGATGTTTGATGCGTCTAACAAGAGTTCTAGTCAAGAAGAACCTATTCAGAGATAATGCACCTCATTTATGTACTGGTGTTTATGTTTCCATGTTTCCAAAGGAAGTAAACTAGTATGTTTTTTGAGATTTTATTTGTTTAATTTTCTAAGTATTCTAAAAAGTCATTTAATGTTAATGTATGAAAAGAGAAGGTTTCTATAAAAAAATTTCATTTGTAACAAAACAATTTTATAAAATTTTCTCTTTATCTAAGGTCCTCACTATGTAACCTAGTGAGACTTAAAATAATTAGAAAAAGATAAAAAATTAAAATTTTATATATTTTATCAAATAACTATCTCTAAATAATTTTTAGTGAAACTAAATCTATAAATGATCTTTATGTAATCAATATCAAATGTAATTATATATCTATACAAGAATTTACACTATAAGAAGTATCATATAAACCATATTTATAATTATATAATCACAATTTCTAGGACATTAAGTGTCCACAAGATAAGGAATATTTCAATGTAGTTTTGGAATCTAATAATTTCTTATTTATTTAAATAATACTAACCAAGTCGATTAATAAATCACTTTTCTTTCATCTAAGTATTTGAACTCATCATATGTGAAACAACTATTCATGGATTGGTATTTCCTCTTTCCAATTCACTAATTGGAAAAATTTCATTTATTTTCATACTATTATAAAAATCCAAACTTGGTTGTGCTCCATTTACTAAAATGATAAAAAATATAACCAGCCACCCCATACTTCCTAATTTCATATAATAACATGTTTATATAGGGTATCAATTTATTAGTGGTTCACATGTTATCTAGCTCTCTAACCATAGTTAAAAATGATTGATAATAATAATATACCCCTAAGTATATTGATTAATTTATGACATTCCATATGATAAACATTATCTCATCAATCTATATAACTTGTCCCTACTTATTACCTCATGAATTTATTCTTCATAACTCTTATACAACACTTTTCAACACATTAAATATTTAAGTCATGCTAACATTATCAAATCATTAAATCCCAAAATTATTCATAATAATCATTAGTTAGGGATAAATAAATGTCGTACCTTGATATGATTTAATCATTTTACTATTAATGTAAAATAAGATTGTAGAAAATGTGAATGAATGATAATATTAAATTTTTCTTTTGAAAATGTCACGATACATTTTACACTATTACAACGAATCTATCATGTCTCAAAAATCATAATATTCTTTATGTATATCTTGTTTTTTAGGATAATGGGTTCATAAATGTATCATTCAAATTTCTTATATCAAAATATATAATGTAACACAGAAGGGGGGGGGGGTGAATTCGGTCTTTTTAAAATTTTCTAACAATTATGGATTTTAAAACACTCTATAATTTATGTGGATATGTAGTGTTTTTCATCTATATAAAGATATGCAGCGGATAAACAAAACTAAAGAACAAAACATTTTATAGTGGTTTGGGACGCAAAGACCCCCATTCCCCTCTACCAATCACTCTCTTAGTGAGCATGGAAAATTTCACTAGAATGGTCCGATTATCACAAGAAAAAGAATCCTAAATGGAGTGTAGGTAGTTGACACCTTTACAAAATGACTAAAAACAAAATCTTCTAGTTCTTTAACATAGAAATAATTATCCACATCTTAGATCGAGAAGCTGATAATCCACCACAACTGAGTACGATTAGTTAAAACTCTAATAAATCAAAAGTGTTTGATTTTAAAGTTTTAGATTATTCTTTATAGTCGTAGTATGAAGAAACTAACAATTAATAGATATTTTTATTCTTTATTAAATAATATATTTAAAATTAAATAGTCCGATGTTATCCTTGTTGCAAAAATATCTTCACTAAGGTATAAAATTAAATAGCTGTAAAAGATTTAACATGTATATCTCCAAAGTGTAGCTTCATTCAGAATTGATTATTACCTATAGTAGCACTGTAAAATATAATTTTAATAATATATTCACATATATGAATCACTTATCACAAACATATATTTGAATAGATACTCTAAGAGAATATATTGAACATAAAACTTTCTTCTATATTACCTATCCAAAAGAATATATTTATTGATCATGTAAATTGAAATTACAAATGTCCAAGAGAGTCATAACTCCCCATATAAATAGGAGTGATTTTCTCCACTGAACACTGTTCTTTGAAACAATAAAAAATAATCCTTTAACAGGTCTTTAATTCTGACTTGACCATAGTAGTAATCTCAGATTGAAAAAATGGCTTTAAAAACATCTCCATTGAGAACACAATGTAGGGTTGATATGCATAGATCAGGGTTCCTTTGCACAGTGTAGGGTTACTTTACATAACCTAAGGTTCTTTTTCATAGCATAGGGTTCCTTTGAATAGTGTAGGGTTTCTTTTCATAGTATTGGGTTCTTTTGCATAACATAGGGTTCCTTTTCATAGCAGAGGGTTCCTTTTCATAGTATAGGGATGATACTCCGTATGTTTATCCTTATCATAATAAAAAATCCCAGATGTATAATTTATTAACCATACATTAAACCTTTTCACATGTTGGGTATGAATAGTAAATTCAGACTTCAACGTAGGGTTTCTAATCCATATGTAAATTTTTTAAACATAAGGATGTAGATCTAAATGAAAATAAATTATCATAACTTACGGTTGATACCATACACAAGTGATAAATTTTCAGCATAACGTAAGGTTGAAAACAATGTTTTCTATATTTATTCAGATAATGAAAAAATCCTTTAAACAAAATATAAATTCAGGTAGAACTCACTCAAAAAAAAATTATTAGAAAAAATACATGGGTATTTGTGAAAATCAAAATCATCATAAAATATATGGTATTGTTGACATAATACATTCCCAAAAATATCCCCATTTTGGTTGATCACAAAACCCACCACATAATCTATAACAAAATTTATAGCTAATGTAGGATTTGTAAACATAAAAAAAGATATTCAATAAATGGAAATAAAAATTTTAAATAAAATATGTTCTTCAATGAAATGGGGTGATTTTCCAATATTATCCCCAAAGATTATTCATGGACCTTACCCATTTTCCCATTATATATATATTCTCCCCCTTTTTGTGATATGAAAAAAAAGGTTTTAATGAAGAAACAATATTGACAACATTTAATATAGCACAGAGCTATTAATGAATAGTTAAGAATTCTGGTATAAGAAAAATAAATTGTAAATTAGAAATGAAGTGTTTAACTTAAATAAAATAATTCGAAATCTAAATAATAATTAAAATTAAATTTGAAATTAAAACAAATAAAAATAAATTAAAAATTAAATGGAAATTAAAAGAAAATTCAATGTTTAAAAATTAGAGTACATTCCATAATCAATCAAAGTGTCTTTAAAATGAATGTATAGATTTCAATTTTAGTAGGGACATAGGGTTCTACTGGATGAGAAATGGCTTGAACTACACTGCTAAGATCAATGGCCTTCACAAAAAATCTAGAAGTGGTTGTTGAAAACTTCTGACCAGTGATGAAGATGGTTCTTTGAATCATTTTTATACTTCAAATTCTCAACCAAATGGATCTTTATAAACTCCTTCACAACTTCATGTAAAAGTATAGAAGAATTCAACTTGTCTTTAACTTGATTAATCACAAGTCCCAACTAGGATTAACTTGATGTCAGTTGATTAACCATATATATTTGATTATCCAAAAGAACATTTAAAATAATGCTATCACACTGAAGAGTGTGTAGCCTATCATTTAAATCAACCCTCACTAAATTAATTACTTAAAAAATTCAAAGAAGTTCTAGTGGTGACTTTTGAGAAGAGGTTGATTCTTAATTTATTACCTTGAGAGACTGATAATCTCCCCCCATTATCAATTCAAACTCTTAAAAATATGTCTTCTTAAAAGATTCATCCTTTAAAGAACAAAATTCTTTTAAAATTTAGGATATTAGTTATCGAAGATCCCTAACATAAATGAGATTTTCTTTGAATTATTTTAAATGAAGCTTCTGAGATTAAAAATCAGATATGGACACCAAAACAACCTTCTATTAATTAATTGTTTTCTTGTCAACTTCCAAATATTTTCTTAAGGAAACTAGTGCCTCCTATAGGTGTATTTTTATAACTTGGAAATTAGCCTCTTAATCAAAAGGTTTAACATAATGAGCTCCTTCTTGATTAACTTCAATAATAGCCAGACATGTCTCACCAATTTCTTCTGGTCTGTTTCTCGAATATGATCCCCCCAAAACACCAGTATTAGGTTAAATTTGAGTTTGAGTATTAGGAAAATATTTCTTGATAATTTATTGACATTGATCCTCCTTGTAAACTTTCTCATCTACTAGGTTCTCACACCCTAATACTTATGGTTCACCAAGTAGAGTCTCATCCACACCTCCAACAATAGTTTCAACTACTACCTCTATAACATTGACTAAAATTATTATTCTTTTCTAAATAATAGATTCTTATACCTTTGACGTTCCTAATTCTTCTGGTCTCTGTCAAATAGATCAAACTGATGGAATAATCTTTTGCACCCCCTGAGAATCTTCTAATAACTTATGTTTTTATTCTACACTAGTGGGTAGAAAATTGTTGCATGAGTTGCTCCAGGAAAATCGAAGCTTCTTAACTGTTCCAACATTCAAGGTATTGTTATAGTGATAGTTTTTTCCGTGAAACATATTAAAAATAATTCCTTTTCTATATATATAGAAATAAACAATCCTACCATAGTGATTATATCCAATATTCTCATATGCATGACAGTAGTGGTTTAGATATGTTATCATAAACAGACAATAATTAAACTTAACATTGTTTATAAGTAGAAACATGATATACATGTTAGGTTAAAGGAATTTCTCAAGCTCTGTGGTCCTAGGAAAGTTACCATATAGAATAAAATTTATCATCATGTGTAGGTAAGGAGAATGTTTTTTTTTGAAAAAAAATTCTTGACAATTCTTATTCCAAATAAAGAAAAAATAATTTCCCAGACGTATGTATTTCATTACAGATATGTATTAAATCAAACTAAAACTCTCACTTAGGGGGAAAATGGTGCATCTCTTCTATTTCCATAGAGGATAATGAAAATTCCTTATCATCAATCGAAGATATGATATTGTCTTCTTCAAAACCAAGACAAAAAGAATAAATTTTACAAAATTATTTAACTTTTATATAGTAATCCATCAGCATATTATCTTCACTAAATTCATAAACCATAAATTGTAAATACATTGATTCTTTAAGAGATAGAATTTTAGAATCTGAATAACCAAAATATAATACCTTTCCTTGCAAAACCATGTGGTCTTTTCTAGAATAATATCCGTTGTTGTAAGAATCATCATCCATGGATCTTCATGAGGTTTCCATCTCTGTTAGTTTTGAGATTGAAGGGATTTATGGTTTAGGCTGAGGGAAGACAGGAATCAAAAGAAGCTCTATAAACCCAAAGGACACGTAAGAGAAGAGTAAGAGTGTGGGAGAAGGCAAACAATTTACTCACGCCTATTTAGGATGTACTCATTAAGTTTTTAATTTTAAAAATAAATATATATTAAATTCAAAATGAAATTCTTTTCAAAACAAATTAAAATGAGATCAAATAAAAATAATTAAAAAACATAATAAAAATATAGATACTAGAGATAAATTAATAAATACTCACTTAAAATCAAATATTTTAACTCCCATTTATTAAAATCAAAACTAGAATTGGGAAGTGGTTTAGTAAAAACATCAGCTAATTGATCTTCATCATCAAAAATTTCTAAAGATATATCCATTTAAAAGACATGATCTCTTAGAAAATAATTTCATATATCAATTTTCTTAGTCTTAGAATGACTTCTAGATTCTTAGAAATATTTACCACACTAGTATTATCCCATAAAATATGTATAATATTAAATTTTAGTCCAATGCCAAGTAGAGTGTTTTTCATCCATAATCCTTATACCCAACAACTACCAGTAGATATATACTATGATTTATTAGTTTACAGATCAACTAAGTGTTGTTTCTATGTAGACCATGAAACTAAATTTTTTCCAAAAAAATGATAGGTTCCTGGGGTACGTTTTTCTATCTAACCAACAACCTTGAAAGTCAACATTTGAATATGAAATTACAGTAAAATATGATGTTTTGGGGTAAATAATATGTTAAAAAATATTTCCTTTTAAATATTTAAATATAAATTTAACAATAGTAAGATGAGACTCTTTCATATTTTATTAAAATCTAGAACATAGACACATAGAGAACATAATTTCTAGTATGCTAGTAGTAAGATAAAAAACAACCAATCATACCTCTATATAAACTATTATCAAGTTGTTTTCCCACTTCATCCAAATAAAGTTTTATATTGGTACACATAGGAGTTGTTTATGTATTGATGTTTTCAAGTCCATTTTTTTTAATAAATAAATAATAAACTTACTTTGATTTAATAATATTCCATAATCTTTTTGATAAATTTGAAATCTTAAAAAGAAATTTAGTAATCCAAGAATTCTCATTTCAAATTTTTTTTGCATTAAATTTGAAAAATAATGATTTTTTTTATTAGTTGAACCAAAAATAACATCATAAACATAAATTTAAACTAATAAAATATTATAAAAAATGTATTTTTTATAAAATTTTATGGATTTTAGAATCCAAAAATAAATCCATTTTCAAAAGAAAAAGAACATAATCATTTATACCATTCCTTAGGTGCTTGTTTACGTCCATAGAGAGATTTATTAAGTTTTAAAATAGAATTCAGTTTTTGAGTATTTTCAAAACCAAGGGTTTGTTCAAGATAAAATTCATGAATAAAATAAACATTTAAAAAGTCAAATTTAACATCCATTTGATATAATTTAAAATTCATAAGATATGGATAATCTAAAAGGATTCTAATGGATTCTAATCTAGCTATAGGGGAAAAGGTTTCATCATAATATATACCTTTTTCTTGATTATATCCCTTATCTACTAATTTGGATTTATTCCATGTTATGATCCCTTAATCATCCTATTTCTTTCTAAACACCCACTTTGTTCCTATAAATCGATAATTGGTTGGTCTTTATAATAGTTCCCAAACTTCATTATTTCTAAATTTATTTAGTTATTCTTGTATAACCAACATCCGAAATTCATCATCTAAGGATTCCTCTATAGTTTTAGGTTTTAATTGGGTTAAAAATGGAAGAAAACTCAGATAGGTTTCCATAATTTCTTCTATTTCTAATTCCTATTTCTAGATTTCCAATTACAGTTTCTAAAGAATGGTTCTTTAGGGTTATAGATTGTCTAGGAAAAACACTTTTAGGTTCTTCATTATCATGTTATTATGTAATTAACTTAATTTTATGAATATCATTTTAAAATAAATTTTAAGGGTTTCAAGTCTCATGTTTTCAAAAGATTCAATGAATTCTTCAATATGATTTTTATTTTTAATGAAAGGGTTAGTCTCATCAATCTTCTCATGAACTAATACTTTAACAGTCCTTGACCTTTTATTAAACACTCTAAAAGATTTATAGGTAGTACAATATCCTAAAAATATTGCTTCATCATATTTTGGATCGATCTTACCATGGTTGTCCTTAGTATTTAATATGTACACCTGATATCAAAAAACTTTAAAGTACATTACTTTTGGTTTTCTGTTATTCAATAGTTCATAAGGCTTCCTTTTTGAATATAGGCATAATTAAAACTCAATTTATGATATAGTAGGATGATCTTATATATTCTACCCAAAGATAGTTTGGAGGACTGTATTTATTCAATATAGTCCTTGCCATTTCTTTAATAGTTCTGCTTATCCTTTCTTCAATTTCATTTTGTTGAGGTGTTCTAGGTTTGAGGAAGGTGTGTTTAATACCTACATTTGAGAAAAAAAGAATAAAATTCTTAATTTTAAATTTATTTCCCATGATCACTTATTATTAAAATTATTTTGAATCTTTTCTCATTTTGAACAGCTTTATAAAAACATTCAAAAATAGTGAAAACATCACTATTGAGATTTAGAAAATAAACCCAAATAAATATAGTATAATCATCCACTAAAATATAAATATATAATTTATCAGCCAAACTTTTTATCCTTGATGGTATAAACAATCCATATGTATAAGTTATAATGGTTTAGATTTAGAAATTCTTTTTCATAGATTTGAAAGATGATTTGTGCTACTTTCTAATTTGACATGCATCACTAAATTTTTCATTGTTAAACTTAAGACTGGGAAAATAAAAAAATAACAGTTTCTCGAATAATTTATGTAAATAATAAATATTATAGTGTTCATGTATTCTGTTTCAAATAGATTATTCATTTGTCTTAGTAGTTAAAAAATTAACATTCTATTTACATAAGGAATTCATATCCAACGTATAAACATTGTCAGTTCGTGGTGCTCTAAACTTAAGAATCTTATCTTTAAACACATACTCTGAATTTTTAGAAAAATAAACATAAAAACCATCATAAAAAAGTTGATAGATTCTTATTATGTTTTTCTTTAACCCTTGCACATACTGTACTTTTTTGATTGAGAGAGTTTTTGGATATCCAATAGTTCCAACTTCAATTATTTTTTCCAATAGAATTGTCACTAAAGGTGACTGATCCTATAACCATTTGAGTTAGGGTATGAATGTTTGATGGATATCTACTCATAATCATGGAACAACCACTATCCATATACCATATATAATTTTTGTTCCTGTGGCCTGTTTCTTGCAAAATAATTTAAATAGATGTCTATTCGGAACCCATATTTTCTTGGGTCTAACAACGTTAGCTAACAATTATATGAGAATCATGATCTTATTTTATTTTTTTGACTCATATCATTTGTTTCATAAAAAAATTTGGAAATAAAAGATCTTTTAATTCCAATAATTTATAGATTTTCTAAATAAAAATTATTTTTGACATGGATTTTTTTAATAATGATAACAAGTTGCGTTTTTAGAATTGGGTATAAAATAGTTTCCATTCAATTTTTTAGTTCTCACCCTTTCTTACTATTTCATACCTTTCCCTTTTAATGAAATTAACTCAATGAATTTCATTTAAGATATTTTATCCTTTAGTTAAAAAAGTGCATCACTATTATAGTATTATACTTCATTATATAATTACTTGATTTTATTTTCATGATTGATAATCTTTGATGGAGAGGAATTGAATTTTTCTTGTAGCTATTTATTTTGTTTTAGCATGGTATCTCTTTTACCTAAAACAATATTATGAATATTTTTTAATGACTTATGATTTTTTATTATAAAATCATAATTATCTTCTAACATAGTATAGTAGGATACAATTTTATTATTTGAGAAACTGTTTGTGTAAAAATAAGATGAATAATAAGTTTGTACTTTTTCTTCTTCTTATTCATTGGCCTTAAATTACCTGTTGGCCTTTGGATTTTATTTCTCCTTTAAATCATAATTTTATGGACTTCTAGAGTCTTCAGATACAATCTATGTGGATTTCATTACTTTTTTTTATTTGTTCTCATAATCAGAATTATTATGATATCTCTTTCCCATCCTTTTCCTTTTATATTTTAGTTTGGGAAAGTTTGGTATAATATGACCTAATTTTTTTACATTTAGAACATCAGACTTCTCTTGGTTCTTTTTCATCCTTCCTAATGGATTTTCTGAATCCTATTTTCCTCTTGTTTAACTTGATGAACATTCTGGCTAGTTGAGGCAGTTCAATTTTAGAATCTAAGGAATCTGATTTTCTCTCTTATTTGAATTCATGCTTTGATCTTCTACTATGTTTATGAGCTGTCAATTTCAAAGTAATATTTTATTTACTTACTATAATTTTATAATCTTCATCTTTATATTTCATTTCTACTTCATACATATTTTTTACCAATTTTTTCTTTCATTATCTGATCATTGATAGGTGATGATCGGTGAATAACAACAAATACGCCATACGATATTGAAGGTAGTAATATGAGTACTTTCAAATCTTGATCATATTGTTCGATGGGTTATCCTAAGGCGTTAATATTGTTAATAATGTATATTAGCCTTCCATTCATATGTTTGATGGTTTTACCATCAAACATTCTAAATTTGTCAAATTCTAGCTTGGATGCAGCATATCCCATCTTTCTGACATTAATTGTTCCTTTATAAGAAACTGCAATAGTTTTCCACATTTCATAGGTAGTTGGTAATTGTGATACATGATTGAATTCATCTTTTCCAAGAAAAAAAATAATAGAATTCATTGTCTTTTAATTCATATCATATTCATCTTTTGTTGTTACATCCCATGTTTCTGGTTTTTTTAGGAATATGATATGGAGTAAGAATTTTTTAGTATACTCAAAATCCAAGATTATTCAGATAGATAGTCATTCAATATTTCCTGCATCCATAATTTTCTCCATTACAATATTGAGCTCGTACAATAGAAATTTCTTCTCTCAGATCAGCCATTTCCATCTTTGTATAGACATTTACTTTTCATCATTCAATATATTTATCCAAAATCTATCCTCTAATAAAAATTATAGGTTGTAATATACAATGTAACACATAATAGGGGTGAATTGTGTCTTTTCAAATTCTTCCAACAATTCTGGCTGTTGACATTCTCTATAATTTATGTGGATATGTAGTGTTTCTCTTCTGTATAAAAAATTGATTTGGATAAATAGAAATAAATCACACAACCTTTTATAGTGGTTTGGGGAACAAATATCCCCAAGTACACTATAACAATCACTCTATCAGTGAGCTTGGTAAATGTCACTATAATTTTCTTCTTATCACAAGACTACGAATCCGCAAATGAGTGAAGGTAGTTGACACATTTACAAAAAGACAAAAAATTATTCTGGTTCTTTAATAGTAAAATAGTTATCCACACCCTAGATCAAGAAGTCTATACTCTACCACAACTGATTAAAATTATTTGAAACTCTAATAAATAAAAAGTGTTTGATTTTAAAGTTTCAGATTTATCTTTATAGTCACAATAGTAAGAAACTCACAATTAATATATCTTTATCTTTAGGAAAGAATATCTTCAATAATGAAATAGTTTGAAGTGATCCTTTTTTACAAAAAGATAATCAATAATATAGACACTTAAATAGAAGTAAAATATTTAATATTTATATCTCCAAATAGTAGCTTCATTAAAAATTGATCATTTACTACAGGAGCACTGTAAAAGATAATTTCAATAATGTAGTTTTATTTGTTAATAAATTATCATACACATATATATGAATAGAATATTTGAGATAATATATTGAACAGAAAACATGCTTCAATGTTCCATATCCAAAAGAATATCCTGATTGATCGTGTAAATTCAAATTCGAAATGTCTAGGGGATTCATAACTTCCCATAAAAATATGACTGATTTTCTTCAATACACATTGTTCTTTGAAATAATCAAAATAAACCTTGAATCAATATTTAATTATGACTTGACCATTATAATAATCTAGAATTGAAAATTCTTCTTGAAAAACTTCTTTATTGAGAACAAAATGTAGGCTTGATATGCATAGAGCAGGGTTCCTCTTCATAGTGTAGGGATCCTTTGTGTAGCTTAGGGTTCCTTTGCATATCACAGGGTTCCTTTGCATAGATTAGGGTTACATAGAATATCATAGGGTTCTTTATCATAGTGTATAGATTCTACTCTATACATTTATCCTTGTCAGCATAAAAAATCCCGAACATAGTAGTGATTCACCAAATGTTCAAATTTTTCACATGTTGGGTATGAATAGTAAATATAGACTTCAACATAGGGCTGCTGATCCATACGTTAATTTTCTAAATGTAAGGATGTTGATGAAAACAAACTGTTTAGCATAATTTAGGGTTGATACCATACACAAAAGACAACTTTTTAACATTATTTAGGGTTGAAATCCATGTTTCTAGATTTATTACCTTAATGCTAAAATCCTTTAAACAAAATACAAATTCTTGTAGAACTCAATCAACAAAACTTCATTAGAAAAAAAAATGCTATTTGTGATCATCAAAATCATCATAAAATATAGAATATTATTGAGAAAATACATGCCCCAAAAAATTCTCATATATAGCCATAAAAATAATAATTTCATTTCCCCTTTAAATAGTCTCCCATATGAGAAATTATTTTTAAAGGATATGTCCTGTCCTTCGAAAATAATTGTGTTACGTAGCCTGATAAAAAAACTGTTGTCACATTATAGCTCTATATCTTCCCTAATTCATGGAACCACATCATGTTTATAAATGGTAATCTTGATGCAAATAACATATTTTATAAAATTATATGTAGTTATGTATTACCCCTCTATCATTTAGTCCTCTAGGGTGTATTTTTTAAAACTCTTACAAAAATTGTTCCTCTATTACGGAAAACTGTGAATCTAAATTTAGATTTAATATCATCTATTTCAAAATGGCATCTAGAATCAATGAAATCATTTACAAAGAGACCATCCTCACCTTCAACGAATATGAAAATATCCTTTTAATTATCATGTAAATAATAATTTTCTCCAATTAAATCTCTTAAATCTCATTAGGATTGGATTGTTTTATACTTGTTTTAATTAATTAATTTGAGACATAAGATAGAGTAAAAAAACTACAATAAACAACATATCCTATAAAAAACACATCATGAATCAATCCATTCTTTCTTTCTCCTTATAAGGATAAAAAATAATCCTATGATTTTTCCATGAATCAATAGTAAATTCCTCTCTTTGGAGTTCTCAATGCTAAAATTTCTTATCATTTTACTAATATATGTTTTTTGAATCAATTTATAATTTTTTTATATATATCTATATACCTGTATACTAGGTAATAAGATACATTACCCAGGAATTTCATTGAGAATCATTTACCTAACAACATCTTTATAGAGTAATGTGTTGCGACAAATTTTCCAAAATGTAGTATTTCATTTACATGCTACATAATAGATAATACTATCCACTCACTAGTCTACTTATATTCACATTAATCATCCACATTATTGATGATACCAAAATATTTAATTACATCATAAAACTATATATTTCATCCCCATTAAGCCTATAGTAGTCCATAAATATACCATCAAAACAATAAAAAACTACCATTCCCATTTCCACCTTGAATCTCTCTAGTTGTATCATTAAAAATTACTAAGATAAATTACCTTTAACTAATATGGTTCTGGCATCACATTGATTTATATAATAGTTATAATAATTGTATATGGATAGATTAATATTAATGAACTTTATCATCAATAAAAAGAAAAAAGGTATCTTCAAATTCAATTCCATTAACTTGTTTATAACCCAGTTCTTCGAGGCATGATTTATATGTAGAAACTCTACCATCAATGTCTATTATCACATGGAAAAAAAACTTGAAACCTATGTGTATCACCCCATCAGGTTTATTTACCATGTTCCAAACATGATTAGTGTATGTGGAGTCCATGTCAGATTCAATTTTTTTTACACATTTCATAAAATCAAAACACTCAATTACCTCTTGAAAGGAATTTGTTCCATCTCTAATAAATGTAAATTCATTATCATTATCCAAAAAAGATACTTATATCTCATTATCTTAATGAATTATAATAGACCTTGGATATAAATTTATAACATGATTCAATTATTCTTACCCAACTCCTTTTATAACCAAATCATCTTCAATCTTAAGAACAATTAATGTTTATTAGTTTTTAACTTATCTATGGGAAATTTTACACCAACTAAATACTCAATACATGTGTTATATTTATAGTAAAATAACAAATTCTTAAATAAAAACTTTTTTATATGGTGGTAGAAATAATATCCTATTTTTTCCTTAGGATAACAAATAAATAATCATTTTTCATTACTTAAGACCTTGCTTTTCAAAAGATGATATGTGTATAAGTTCTTTATGTTCCCAAATACTTATAAAATAAATAATGGTTTGTTTCAAGATCCATATATCATATTTTGTATTCATGTATTCTTTAGATGAACCATGCTTTAAAAGGATTACCATAGTCTCTAAAGAATAACCCAAAATTAGAAAGGACGACTGCAAATACTCATTATCAATCAAACAATGTCAAGAATTTTATGAATCCACATTTTAGATACACTATTACCTTATTGTGTCCCCTAAGGAGTGAGTTGTGAAACAATTACTCATTCTCTTTCATGATCAATGAGTTTAATACTCAAGTATTCAGCACTCAAATCTGATCAGGTGAATTTAATAATGTTTCTAATTTTATTAGGTGCTTCTTTCTAAAAATATTTTTACTTTTAAAAAATTACATACTTTATTTTCATCAGAAAAAAATACCCATACCAACTAAATTAAATTATAAAAGACACAATGTACTTAAAACCACCAATTTCTTGAGTACTCATTAGTCCACATACATCACTATATATGAGATCCAATAGTTTTTTAGTCCGTTAAACTTTTTTCCCAAATGGGAATTCTATAATTTTTTCTAAGAATAATGATTCACATGTATCAAACAATTCATAAGATAATGAGCCAAAAATTACATCTCCAAAGTGTACTTGAAAATGTTTCTCATTTACATATACATGGAGACGTTCACAAAGGATTATATTAATAAAATCAATCCTAGACTTCATATTCTAAATGTTATATATAATATTATCCATAGTATAAATATAAAAAAGATTCACTATATTCAAAATACAAAAAAAATTCATTTATATATATATATATAATAAATCTTGTTCTTAATAATGAATTAAAATACCATTTTTTAGAACAAGATAAAAAATAAAATTCGAGTTTATGCAGGAATATAATTACAATTTTTCAATTATAGATCAATACACTTGGTAAAATATTTTCATAAGTGACTACCTTTAATGTCAAAACATTTTATCTATTACCTATATAATGATATACTCTATGATTTATCAATTTACTCCTATATTTGAGTATGTTTTTGACAGTACAAATATGTAAATCACACTCAATATCCAATCACATGAGTTAAGATTTTGATAAATTGATTTGAATAACATTCATATTTAGGTACTATGAATGTTTAGGTCATTATTTGCCTTCCCCAAGATGAGGGAAGGTACAAAAAATTGACAGACCCTTCCATATTCAAGTTGAAGGAAAGATAATGACCCCCTGAGTCCCGCCTTCAATAGGCCCCGGAGTGGCGACTTTCACCAATGGTATAGAATCACACATAATATGGAAGGAATTACCCTTTTTATGAAAAAGATTTGGTGATAAGTTGTTAAAACCCAAAGAACTCCCAAATTGAATGTAAGAGTAAATCCAAAAATTCATTCCCACATGAATGTTCAAAGTAAAGTGATACAAAAATACAAGAAAACTCCATAGGAAAGTATAAAAAGAAAGGAAAAACAAAAGCAACTGCGAAGCCCGAAAAGCTCCTCCAAACCCAAACTAGTAGTAACCAGCATGATCTTCATCCTACTCCATGTGACTAGAAAAATAGTTTATAAATACATTGGGTGAGTATACATGTATACTCAGTATGGAAGACCATGAGCTCTTGTGCACAAGTGGGGAGACAATCTAATGCCCCGTGAGGAAAAAAGTAGGTTACCAAAGAACCTAGAAAGGAAACTATCCGCTTATCCCCACTAAGGTAAACTCCCAAAATAACACATGTCAGGTAAAGTAATAGTAATTTCACATTGATATTTGGGTACCCCACACCACTTTACCACTTGTTATTGAAGACATCCTACACATCCAAAAACCCCCACCATTTTCACTTTTTTCCCACTGCCGCCCCAACAAAAAACTTATGGGCCACCACAACCATGCATACCACCCACAGAAACATGGGTCAACATAACCATGCATCTCACCCATAGAAACCTGATCCACAAGAACTACCATCATGCCCAAAGAAACCCAGGCCTCATCCCAAAGACACTTGGGAAACAAACCTACCCACACACACCTAGGACAACCACCCCAACATACCCTTCCAGAAGAGTCTTGGGCTATAATAGACCTCATGCCATCACAGCCCACCCAAAGAGTTTTGGGCTACCTGGGAGAGGGAGCGGAAAAGGAGATAATAACCAACCACTCATAGGAATGTTGGAAGAACACCCTCCCCTATGCAATGGGGGTGTGACGAATAGAGTGATCAACATGGGGGGGGATGCGAATAAGAAACAGAAGAAATAAATTTATATATATAATTAAACAAACAATCATCCAAACCAAAGGGTTCTGAAACACACAACCAGCCCATACACAACCAGAGCACAACCAACCTCATTACTATTCCTACATGCACGAACACACAACATCCCCGACCATAGAAAAACCCATTCTTGGTACCATGTTTATGTGATTTCATGTTAAAAAAATATTCTTTCTCTACAGGGAAACTAAAATGAATCTTCACAATATAATACAACAACTGAAGGAAAATATCCAAACAACAATTTAATCATTCACACCTGGTTCTCTTGTAATTTCACAACAAGAAAAGGGATTCATGAGATCACTCAAAGTACTAGAATCAAACTAAGACACAATATATGAGCAAAAATCCAAAAAAAAAACAAAAAAAAAACATGAGATCCCATCCCCATCTACATCACCCCATAAGCATCAATGAGAGAAACCACAAATATTTCCAGAACAGATCAAGGATGTTTCCAAATTTTTCCACACCATTAATTATTTTACTTCTTTCTGTTTGTTTAAATGAGGTGATCACACAAGTATTCTTATTTATTGGGAATTCATTTTATCAACCAACATTATGTGATTAACTGGTTTCCATGTTACAACCATTAAATCACTAGTTTATATAGAAAAATAGAGGTTCGTTAATGCACAAGAAAGGACCACCAACAACCACTACTCTCTGTGGGCATAAGCCCATACAATTAAAAACATATATGCAAAGATAAATGAAATACAACAACATCATCATCAAACACACCCCTTAATTATTTAGAGTCCATTTACAATCTTCGTTAATGTTTGGTTTTTTCAACATCTTGAGAGAAACATTTTCTTACCTGCCCCGCATAATACACCAAAAAGAGAGATGAAAGAAAAACCTACTTGTATGATTAAGGATCTATGTTTTTCTACTCGTGCCAAGAATTTGGGATGCACGACTTATAGAAGAAGAAAAACTCGAAGCCTTCAAGGCTGAGTGGGAAGAGCTCTAGTGTGGGTGTATGTTTTGTCTCTGAAATAGGGACTCCAAGTACACCAAGGAAAATAAAGTGACCAAGGAAGAAGAAGTTCTACATGTGATAAAGGCTAGATCCTTGAGTTACGTGATATTAAATCTCAAACCTATTAAATGGTGAATTTTTGTTTCACCACATAGTTGGGCGGTGGAACTCGATGGAATTAATTTATATTTAATAATTCTCCTCTAAGACTTTGAAGATTGACTAGTGTAAATGATGGATATCATTTAAACAAAGAAAGAAAGAGAGAGGAGATAAACTAGAAATGTGGAAAAGGTGTGACATGGGGTCACTACACCATTAGAGGATATAAGATACCATTTATGGTCTTAAATGACCTCAAACCAATTTAAAAGAGGTAATAAAACATAAAAGAGTTGTTACGGGAAAACTAGGGGAATGAACCCTGACACTCTACAGTGGCACCTTTTTGGAGCAACACCGATCAGTGACACACCGATCGGTGAGGTCGATCTGTGGAACTAATAGGTGACACCACGGTGACCCCCACCACCAACATCGATGCCCTCCTAACTCACCAATGGCTTCCATGTAACCCCAAGCACTAGAAATTGTCAATTTAATGGACCACTATGGTCTGAACCATTACATAATATACCTCTCAACTATTATCATCCTCAAGAATCAAGACTAAACCCGATGAAAAGATAGGGGTCCGAGAAACCACATTGTAAGATACCTCTCACAAAAAAACCACCCTAGAGTTATTTGAAAGCCAAATCAACCCTCAACATCTAGAAGCATTTCTCTCACCCATCTCCTGATCAACTCTAGAAGCACTAAGAAAACACACAAATGAAAAAATAAAACCATCCATATATATGGATTAGGGAGTTCCTTCCCCCATGTTAAGAACTTATATTCTTTGGGCGACACTGACTCACCCACATGGGTTTAATCACATCCACCTTAATGCATCCTGATTATGGATCAGGTCCTTTATTCCCCACAATCAGGACTTTTCACACACATTCAGAAGAAAAGGAAAATATCCCATATAATGGTTAACAAGGTCATGCATTACATAAAAGTCAAGTACAAAATGACACAAAAAAAACTCAAAATAGCTATGGGTACTGGGAACGAATTTGGGCCTCCCATTCCCAGGTACTCTCTTTGAGGCCACCATTACTCCACAACACAAAAACCAAGGGAATGGTTCATCTATAAAGCACCTTCTCCTCACGTTCCTCGATAGTCACTACTTTCTCCATGAATGATGCATTGTCCTCGATATCCAGCTCTCCCTTATTGAGGACGTGTGAATCATCGTGTAGGTACTGACAGAGCTGGGACACAAGGAAGACATTGTCGACCATCTGTAGTGGCGATGGTAGCGCCATCTGATTTTCCACTTCTCCCACCCATCGCAACAACACGAATGGTCCAAAGAACCCGAGATAAAGAATACTCCCTCTGCCAAACCTCTATTTCCCATGGAAAGGGGAGACTTTTAAGAACATGTGGTCCCCAATGTCAAACTCCAAGTGTCTCATCCTTTGATCAGAATATGACTTCTGCCCATCCTGAGCTGCCTTCATCCTCTCACACACAAGGTAAACCTTCTCCGTCGTGCTTTGCACTATCTCTGGGCCAAGAACACCGGCCTCCCCAACTTCGATCTAGCACATAAGAGAACAATAAAACCTTCCATACAAGTCTTCGAACGAAGCCATGACAATGGTAGCGTGACATCTATTGCTGTAGGAAAACTCTATTAGAGGCAAGTGTCATACCCACAATCTTGTGATGCCCAAAATACATGCCCGTAGCATATCCTCCAACATCAAGATGGTCCTATCTATATACCCATCTGTCTGGGGGTGGAAAGAAGTTCTAAGTTAATGCTAGGTGTAAAAATCATGTTACAATACACTCCAGACTCATGAGGTAAACCGTGCATCCTGATATGAGACTATGGTTCTGGGAACTTCATGGAGCCACACAACTTCACCCACGTACTTATTTACTAAGGAATCCACTGCACTTGATTCTTTAATCTCTAAGAAGTGAACTGATTTCATCAACCGATCAACCATTACTTCGTGGTCATCATAACCTCCCTCAACTCTGGGTAGTCCTCTGACGAAGTCCATCAAGAAATCATCTGACTTCCACTTAGGAACGTCAAAGGGATTCAATAGACCACCCAAGACATGGTGATCAGCCCCCACCTACTAAAACATGAGGCATATTGTGAAAAACTCCACCACTTCTGCTTCACCCTTGGCCACCAAAACTAACCCCTCAAGCCCTAGTAAATCTTGTAAACTTTTGGGCACACCGCCAGGGGTGTGTTATGGAACCCACCGAGAACTTCTTCGCACATCATCTTTAGGAAAAACAACTTCCCACAAAACTGCATATGATTCTGACCGTCTTTTGACCATCCTTCTAGAGAATCGCCCTGTCTAACATGATCACACATTACTTCAACACATAAGTCCCCCCAATGAGACTCCTCCACCTTCTCCACCAAAGAATATTTCACCATCATCTGGAATAGAAAAATTCTACCATATTGAAATCTCATGCTCAGATGTAAGGTAGCAAACTCCTCTATCACTTTCCAAGCATAAAAAAATTCAAGAAAATATTTCCTCTACAACTTCCTGCTCAAGGAATCGGCCTAAAAGTTCCCCTTACATTCAATGTAAGAGATATAGAAGTCGTAGTACAGAAAGAACACCTCCCACCTTCACTGTCGCAAGTTTAGGTCCCACACGGTGAAGATATTCCATAAACTCCTATGATCAGTGAAGACAACAAAGTGCTCCCCAATGAGGTAATATAACCACATCTTCAACCTAAACACTACTGCTGCAAGCTCTAGGTCATGGGTGGAATATTTACGCTCATGAAGACATAACTACCTAGACCCATAAGAGATCACTCCCCACTACTGCAATAGCACAAACCCCAAGAAAATACCAAAATAATCATAAAACACCTCAAAACACCACTTTCTCTAGAAACCTAAGAACTAGAGCACTGAAAAACCTTTCATTTAGATAGTTGAAAGTTTCTTGAAGCTTCCCACTCTACAGGAAGGCCTGGACCTTTCTGGTCAAAGTTTTCAAAGGAGCTACAACTCTAGAAAAATTTAGTACAAACCTCTTATAATATCCTTCCAACCCCAGAATACTATGAACCTCCATTATGTTCTTAGATGCTTTCCAAGAAACAACCACTTAAATATTTGACGGATCCACCTGCTACCCCATGATAAGACACCATGTGTCTATGAAAGTGCAGTTCCTATGTTAAGAACTTTCACTTGGACAACTTCCCATAGAGATGGTGGTATAGAATGATCTCCAAGACCATCTTGAGGTGCTCCAAGTTCGCATACTCTGATCTTGAGTAGATCAGGATGTTGTAGATGAACACAATAATGAACTGTTCTAGGAACTCACGGAAAACCGAGTTCATTATCGGCATGAATACATCAGGTGAATTTGTAACACCAAAAGGCATGACCACGAACTCGAAGTTCCCATACATAAAACTGAATAATGTCTTAGGGATATCAATATCTTTCACCATTAACTGGTAATACCCATACCACATATTGATATTTGAGAACCAAATGGCTCCCCTCAGCTGGTCAAAGAGGTCGGCTATCCTTGGGAGAGGGTAACAATTCTTAACTATTACCTGATTTAGTCTCCGATAGTCTATGCACAGCCTGATTACACCATCTTCTTTCTTCGCGAACAAGACATGAGAACCCCATGGTGGCAAGCTGGGTTAGACAAAATCTTTCTTCATCTGGTCTTAAATTTGAATCTGTAACTCCTGGAACTCTGAAGGATCCATTTGACAGGGAGCCATCGAAATCGGACATGCACCGGGTTATAAGTCTATCCCGAAATCAATGTCGCGTTGAGGGGGAAGAGTAAAAAACTCTTTGAGGAAGACATCCAGGAACTCACTGACAATACCCTGAACTTCCACCATCTCTGGTTCTACTGACTCCACTGACAACTAGGATAATAAGGAAAGAAGGTGCGCCACACACTGATAGCCCTCCTGGCAAACCCGGTTTCCAAAGAAAGCTACACGCTGCCTCCTATATCTAAAAACATGACCCTCCTCTGGAAGCAGTTGATAATAGCATGTATGGAAACATCCAATTGATGACTAGGATGACATTGTAGGTAAAAATTTACAGTATAAAGAGATACCCACTAGACTGATGCATCCCCAACATAAGTCTGCATACTCTACAAACATCAAATTGGGTAGTATGACCTCAAACGTGCGTAATAAGCACTAGGGGATTGGAGAGTCTCTCTAAGTCTAGACCCAAGGCATGAGATAAACTGGGTGCAACAAAGGAGTGAGAATCTCCTAAACCAAACAAGTCACAATCAAGAGTATTAAACAAGCAAATCGTACCTTGAACAACCTCTGACCCTTATGGAACTGATGCCTCTGTGGGGTGTAACTACAAATACCCAACTCATTTTCCTCTCTTCTGTCAAACACCTCCTCAACCACACCCTAGACGATGTACCTGAGGGGATCCCTAGGGTCAGCCTCCTCCGGCACCATCCACCCTTGGTGGAGAGGGAGCTTTCTGCACCTACTACTGCTACGGCCGTTGAAAAGGTCTGGCTGGAAATTGCTACTGCTGAGGTGGGCGCAGAACCTTCCCACCTCAACTGTACTAAACTCGGTCAGGGAACTGGTTCCAGAGATTCCCTAGACTACCAAAGATAAATCACCTCAATCCTGGGATTTTAAGGAAAGGGCGAGGATGAGGAGATTGAAACTGAAACTATTGAATCCAACTCACCACCGGCCGAATCTTGGATTGACCAAATGCTGGAGGTATGATGCTAACGACCTTACCCTTCAACGAGCTCAATTGGATCCCTTCTCATGGGACACCTCCCAACATGTGAATCTTCTACACCACTTCAGCCTTTTTCTGAACCTCCAAGTACATCGCTAGAGTGAAGGGGAGTTACCACATATTGATGGGAGGGTCAGAGCACCTCCTCTTAGAGTGTTGCCCGTGACTCCTCATCTGGGAAGAAGTCTAGAGTGAAACAAAGGAGATCCTTGAACATTATCCCTAACTCCCTCACTGAAATACTCCCCTACTGGAGGGAGAGTAACTCCTACATATTCTCAACATTAATTATAGAAGAAATTAATTATGCCTAGAAATCCCTGTCAAAGTTGGTCCATGAAACCTCAGCCTCCTTTTCCTCCCCGAGATAGAGCATCCACCACTGACGCACCACTCCCCACATCGGATTCACTGCCAATGAATCCCAGTATTCTTCTAGAGCCCAGATTAGGCTGGAATCTATCACCAGCTCCTTGATACAAATTTCTATCTTCATTTCAGAGACACTTCCCTCCTACTTCCTGAGGGTCTTCCACTGAAAGGAATGAAGCATCTTCTACCACTGGTTGTACTTATCCTCTTGATCAGTCCTCTTCTAATCAGCTAAAATGGCCTCCTAGACCTTGATCACACACACTACTCAAGGAAATCATTTAGGTTCCATAGCTGCAAGGTAAACAAGGAATGCCTAAGCCCATGTAGTATGGAAGATCTGTTTTAAATTTTTCTTCAGCTTTTTAATCATTTTAAATTATCTAGAACACCCAAAACTCACAAGAAAACAAGTCATTATGATTCATGTACCTTTCCTAGGGCCTCTACCCTACAATCAGTGTAGCATCACATGGTTGTTTGGAAGAACCAATGTCCTTTCATTGGATCACGAGGGGGGGGGGGCTAAAACCTCGTATCCTAGCTGGTCTTCCATGGCCCATTTGACGAACCAAGATTACCTAACATGGTTTCCCTACCATCCCATGTAATTATCAATATTTCTAACCCCAAAATCCATCCTATCTCTCAACCATCACCTTTGATACCATTCTATCATGACCTACCTTCACTAAGATGGGGGAAGGGAAAAAAACTACCAGACCCTTCCTTATTCATGTTGAAGGAGAGATAATGACCCCCGAGTCCCACCTTCAATAATCCCCGGAGTGGAGACTAGAACCAAGGGTATATAATCACACATAATATGGAAGGAATTTTCCTTTTTATAGAAACCGATTGGGAGATAAGATGGTAAACCCTAAATAACTCCAAAATTAAAATTAAGAGTAAAGACAAAAAATCCATTCCCACATGCATGTTTAAAGTAAAGTGCTACAATAATAGAAGAAAACTCTATAGGAAAGTACCAAAAGAAAGGAAAAAAAGAAGCAACCATAAAGACCAAACAACTCCTGCAACCCCAAGCTAGTAGTAACTAGAATGATCTCCAACCTACTTCAAGTCACCTGAAAAATAGTTTATAAATATTTAGGGTGAGTATATAGGTATACTTAGTAAGGAAGACCAAGAGATCTTGTGCCCAAGAGGGGAGAAAATCTAATGACACTTGAGTAAAAAAAGAGGCAACCAAAGCACATAGCAAGGAAACTATCTATCCTACCTCACCAAGGCACACTCCCAAAATAACATAAGTCAGGTAAAGTAATAATAATAGCACATTGATATTTGGGTACCCCACACTGCTTTTCCACTGGTTATTGAAGACTTCCTATGCATCAGAACTACTTCTCCATTTTCACTATAGTCCCAATGCCTCCTCAACAACAACCTTATGGGAAACCACATCCATGCATCACACCCGTAGACACCTAGGACACCACAACCATGCATCCTGCCTATAGAAACCTGGGAAAAAATAACTACCTCCATGCTCGAAGACACCTTGGCCTCATACCAAAGACACTTGGGAAACAAAACTGTCCACACACACCTAGGACAACCATCAAAACATTCCCTTCATGAAGAGTCTCGAGTTATAATGAACATTAGGCTATCACAGCCTTATATAAAAGTGTTGGGATACCTGGCAGAGGGAGAAGAAAATGAGCCAATAACTAGCCACTCATAGGAATGTTGGAAAAAAGAACCTCCCCCATGAAATGGGGGTGTTCGACACGAAGTTCTCAACATGGGTGGGGTGATAATAAGAAACACAAGAACTAAATTTTATACTTATAATTAAACAAAAACTCATCCCAACCTAAGGGTTCTGAAATAGACAACTGGCCCAATAACAACCAGAGCACAACAACCCTCATTACTATTACTACATGCACAAACACACAACAACCACAACCAGAGAACAACCCATTCTTGATACCATGTTCAAGTGATTCCATGTTAAAAAAATATTATTTCACTACTAGGAAAATAACATGAATCTTTACAATCCAAGAAAACAACTGAAGGAAAATAGCCAAACCATAATTTAAGCATTCACACCTGTTTAATTTTTAAAGTCACAAAAACAAAAGGGATTTTTGAGATACCTCAAATAACCATAACAAAACCAAGACCCATCATATGGATACAGATCCACAAGCCAAAAAATCAACAACAGGAGATCTAATCCTCATCCACATCACCCCACAAGCATCAATGAGAGTAACCACACATATTACCAGAAAAGAGCAAGGACGTTTCCAGATTTTTCCACACAATTAATTAAGTTCCTTCCTTCCATTTGAATAACCAGGGTGATCAAACAAGGATTATTATTCATTGTGAATCCATTTTATTAATCAACATTATGTGATTAACCTGTTTCCATGTTACAACCATTTAATAACATGTTTATAAAGAAAAATAGATGTTCATTAATGCGCAATAAAGGACCACCAACGACCACTATTTTTAGTGGGCATAAGACCATACATTTCATAACATATAATCAATAATAAAAGAAATACCATCATTGTCAAACACACCCCTTTATTCATTAGAGTTTGATTATTATCTTTTTTAAGGTTTGGTTTTGTCGTCTTCCCAAGGAAAACATTGTCTTACCTTCCCCACATGATATATAGAAAATAGAGACTAAGGAAAACAAAACTTGGATGATCAAGGATCGATGTTTTTATACTTGCTCCAAGAAATAGGATGTGCAAATTGCAGAAGAAGAAAAACTTGATGGCTTAAAGGAAGAGCGGGAAGAGCTCTGGCACGGGTGCACGATTTGTCTCCGAAAGAGGGACTCTAAGCACACCAAGGAAATGAAATGGACCAATGAAGAAGAATTTCTAAATGTCATAAATGCCAGATCCTAGAGTTACGTGATATTAAATCTCAAACCTCTTAAAAAAGAGGATCATGGTTTCACCACACGGTTGGACGGTTTCACATGATGGAATTAATTTATATTTATTAATTATCCTCTAAGATTGTGAAGATAGACTAGCAGACTTTATGGATATCCTTTAAACTTAAAAAACACATAAGAGGGAAAAAACTGGAAACAAGATAAAGAAGTGACATGGGGTCGCTCTACCTTTAGAGTATATGAGATACCATTTATTAGCTTAAATGGACTCAAACCAATTTAAAAGAGGTAATCAAACTTAAAAGAGGAATTATGGGAAAACTAGGGGATTGAACCCTGAAACTCCCCAATGGCACCGTTCAGGTGCGTTACCGATCGATGACACACCGATCGGTGAGGCTGATCGGTGGCACTAATAGGCGAAACCATGGTGACATCCCACCACCAACACCAATGTTCTCCTGACTCACTCATGGCATCCTGGTCACCCCAAGCACCAAAAATTGTCAATGTAATGGACCACGAGGGTCCAAGCCATTACATTTTCTCCATGAGAACACTTCTTATTCAAAGATATCAATCTTTAACTATTTTATAGTTCATTACTATTAATGATATCTATATAATTAGTTTTATAAATTCTATAGTATACAAAAAATAAATATTAGCAGGCAAGTTTCATGTATTATATATTTTAATTAAACACTTTATAATAAAGTGATTCTAATAAAAATGATAACCCCATATATCATATCTATTAAGTGAGAACAGGTCTATATATCACAATGAAATAACCACTATTTTCTATTTAACTCATTTATATATTTCTTTATGTTAGGAATAATCCTAATAAAAACATTTGTAACCCTTTGATACATTATAATATAATAACTTATACAAATCAATCATATGGATTCACTCAACTCTATTCTTCTAGTATATCTACCTTAATGGTTTCATAAATAAGTCTAACCCAAACAGAAAATAAAAAAACAAGCTAAAATAAGATAATGTAGGGGAACCTGTCTCTATTGTGAAACTACACATTGAATAATCCCAATACAATTGGTGAATTATTTATTTATACATGATAATCTATGGAAAGACCCTATTGGCATGAATTTTACTAGTCAGATGATCGTGGTTTTGAAAATTTATTCTTTGGAAGGAATATAATAAATATTAAATATATGGTTTTATTTTATGGTCTCACCAACATAATATTTATCATATTCATATTTAATTCACAACAATTAAATAATATGTATTCATTATATTTTTATGTTTTATTTCCCCTTTTATAGACATTATTATAATAATTTATTTTTACAAATCCCTATTCCAATAACAAAATTAATGTGTTTATGCCACATTAATGTGAGACTCAATAAAAATCCAACAATTTTATGTCAATCACCCAAAAAAATAATTCACATTGGTTTATAAATATCCCAATAAAATATATTCATATAGAATATGAATTATTCATGTAAAGAAATATATTTATATGAGATTTTCAAACTCAACACGAGTAAGCCTCAGGAGATAGATAACCAACCCCATTAAACACCCTCTCTAAGGAAGGCCTTTAATAATACAGGTTATCAAACCTATTATACATATACATGATGAGACTTTACTCAATTAAGAAATCAATACATGAAAAATACAAAACCATTGATGAACAATCTATTTCCAACAACTATTGTGAAGCTAATAACTAAAATATAAAAACTGAGGCCATGGTAGATGAAATATATATTTTATAACATTAGTTTTAGATTGATATATAAGGCTCTAACTAATAATAAATTTATAATATAAATGGGAATAAAAAAAATTAATATTTTACAAACAATTTACAAAACATGAAAATTAGAGAAATTGGAACTATAAATAATCAATTTATTTATTTTCTAAATATTGAGTCATTTAGGAACTATTCATAATTAAATTCTAGTTATAGATATTTTATCATTTTTAATAAATATAAAAAATTTAAATTTATTCAAATACAAACACCTTTACATTTTATATTAAAAGGAATTTATATGATATTTATTGAATTATAAATAATATATAATTCAATATGTGTCCTATAATCTAAATATCATATATATTGTAATTTATTAACAGTTTATAAATCATGTCTTCTGAATTTTAAATAACCCACATTTTTCTATATCATATAAAATTCTATTTCAATTTTAAAAAAATATATTAAAATATATACCCATGTTATTTGCAAAAACTATTTCATAAAGACTTATTTAATTAATTATCAATAATATCAAATTAATTAAATAGTATATAAAATACCTATAAATCAAATATTCCAAATATAAATTTCTACATGATTTATAATCAATTTATAAACCATAAATATAATTTAATGTGATAAATATAGTCTGAACTTTATGTTTACCCATATAAAAACCCCATATTATGTGTAATAGTATCCTCCATTTTATACCTACATAGACACTCGATATAAGGGTAACTAGTGGTTATTAATGATTCAAAAAGGTAATAAAATGATTTAATTTTTGATATATACTTCATATAAAGGTATTACCCATACATATCTCCCTCATATAAAGGTATTACTTTTATATATATTCATTGCATAAGGGTACTCTAAATGTTTATTTCACTATGTAATGGTAAACATCAGAGACCTTTATGATGCATCTTGAATACCTTTATGTGTAAGGGTATGGTAAAAATGAACCTTATGTAAACCAATTTTTTTAATGGTAATACCCTTATTATACTCTTTGGGTATGGGTATTACCTTTATAAAAAACTTTTTCATTAAGGGTACAATATTTACACAGTAAATTTGTGTAATGTCACCAATGAGGCTAACCTTATATAGAACATATTCATAATGGTATCACATAAGGGTGAAGGAAAATATAAGTTTATGTTATGGATTTTCTAAGGGTATAACCTTTACGAAGCATACTAGAGGAAGTGAAAATCATTCTTACCATTACATAGATCATGAAAGGTTTAGAAACCTAACTCCAGATTTATGAAAACACTGTTTTTCATTTTTCATTGAAAATGTGTTATAAAAAACGTCAAAAAAATAATTAAAATTCATTTTATACCACTTATGTGTGTATTATGATCATATAATGAACAATTAAAGATAATAATAACAAAAAAAACACATGAAAGTTATTTTCAAAAAATCAACATGTAAATATTTGTTTTGCAAATAAGACCACCCATAAATATTGATTGCTACATTTACCATATGTATCCAATTGATGAAGTGTCATTAAAGGAGATCATGATTAGTAGTGAAACAAATTGCACCCAGCCATTAAGGTGATAAACAAGATAATGGATCTATGAAATATCCATGAGGAAACCTGAAATATGAAGGGGCACTATGTCCATCTCTGTGGAAAAATAAAAAATTTTTGGGAGGAGAAGAGTTTCATTATAGGATCATAAATACTACCCCAAGTGTACCACAACCAGAGAGGGTATCATCCTATTATATATCCAAATATAAAATAATCTGTAATCATGTGTGGTTTTTATTGTTTGGGTATTATTGATTGATTTTTTTTATTAATTTAATATAAATATTTTAATATATTAATAGTTGATTATAACTATTGTGTAAACTGTTAATGATAAATAAAATATATATATATATATATATATATATATATATATATATTTCATTCATGCATAACATTCATGAAGAAATCACACATTATATTCATTAATAAAATATAAAATTTATATAATATCATATTATATATATATATCTAATGCATAATATATTTTTGTAAACTCATATAATCTATGTACATTTTTAGTTCACATACACTATTTCGATCATCCAAGGAAGAGTAATAAACAGGGGATAGGCAATGAAATATAAGAAAATTTCTAAAATATAGAATCAATATAATAAAATGAAGACAAATTAACATCTAATATTGTTAATTGTGATGTGTTCTAAAAAGCGCTAAGCATTCCTAAATAAATTGGGAATAGTTCACTTCTATTGGGGAGATTTTTTTTGGATCAAAGGGCCACCTCTTCTATCAACCAATTGAGGGTTTGGATAATTTTTATTACATTGATCAATTTCAATTTTTTGTAATAACATTGGTGGAGGAACATTATGAAATTATCAGTTGATCCAAAGACATTCATTTTACCAATTATTAATGAATTTCATGTATTAATCATTCATTATATTCTATTAGTCACTTTGTATTAATGTGAACTAATAATACATTTGTAGATATAATAATTTAATAAATATTCAATTCATCTTCCCATATTCACTATACCACACACTCTGGACACTAACATCATCTAAATTTATAATGATCATTAGTAGTGGGTTGACATAAGGGTTATTAAATATTCCTGATTATTGGGATATTGGAGATTTGAAGTTGTAGTTGTTATTGAATCCCTAAAATTAAAATAAATATTCTAAGAAGTGTAATGATGTTATATTTCACATGTTCTAAGATAAAAAAATATAATAAAATATAATTTTAAAGTAAAATGAATAATAATGTCAGAGGTTAGGCCATTTAATTTTGAACGGATTTCAAAACCCACTCAATTGAATTTATTCAAATAAACTAAAATTTTCACTCACATTAAGAACCTATAAAAAATAGAAATTCACTATCATATCACTCTTCTCTCTAAAGATAACCTGAGTCCCAATATAATTGAATTTAAAACTAGGGTTTAATATTTATTTATTGGAAACCCATCGATAGGCCACACATCATCTCTCCTTTGATATCATTTTCTTATAAGTGTTACAACAGTTGTTAGGGTTTTCATTTCAAATATAATTTTTGATACATGTATTTTTTATATATAGGGTTGACTATTAATTTTTTATGTAATATGATGAATTATATTTAATTTATTTTCATTTAATATTAATAACATGATCTGTCTTTAAATGGGTCATAATGAAATTATATGAATACAAAAAAAATTTCCTCTCCAATGCCATTTACAAATAAATATTGATATTGAATGATAATCCATTTAGGAAATTTATATGAAATTAACTATACATACCATATAATTTTAATATCCTATAGTTGATCATGGATTTTTATAAGTTGTGTCACTATTTTATTTCCCTATTTTATATTAGTTTACATGTTGTAAGAGATACTGACCCAACCTTTTCTTTTTAGTCAGGTATCCTTCTTTTCCATGTCCATGTTCATTAAATGAATTTCAAAATTATATATATATTTATATCAATATAATTGATTATGTTCATTTTTTATAATTTTGAATTTGATTTCAATGATTATAATAAAAACATTGATAGTTTTTTTCTTTTTTTTAACAGTGTTAAAAGATTTAATTTTCCATATTTTAGTGTAAACACATATTTCAAAAAAATTTCTTTTTTAAAAAAATTACTTAATATGTTTTAATTTTTTTTAAAATATTGTTTTATTTTAATCTCTTTACAAAATATTTCTATTAGAAAAAATATTTTCAAAAGGTCATGTTTATTTATTATTTCCCATAATTTGTTTTCATAATGATACTAAAAGTTTTTTTTCATAGTTCTCAACATCTTTTGTCAAATTTTATTATTGATCATGGATATTCATAAAATAATACCATCCAACAACTCTTTAAGGATGAATAATAATATGTTATTTTAATTTATAAGAATTATCCATTACTACTTCTGTCTTTCATAATCATTCAACATTTATAAAACTCTTCTTATTTTAATTCATTTACATTATTATGAAACTTGTTAAATTTTATTTTTATGGTGCTAAGGCACCCTAGACCCACACTATTGGTTCCAGTGCTAGAAAAACATTTTTTATACAAAGAAAACAATATTATGTGATGTGGATCATGATAAATATATTATTATCTTAAATTATTAAAATAAGTTAATAATTACATTACAAAAATAAAATCACAATGCCATGAGAAAATGGCTTATTTTTATTAAGGATTATAATAAAATAAAAAATATTTTAAAAAAATGATTATTTAAAAATAATTAAACCATATTAAATTACATTATATAATTACAATAAAATTGATAAACTGGTGAAATAGAAACCTAAGATAAAGGGTGATCTGAAAAACTCAGCAAGGGTATGAATAATATTAAAAATTAAAATATCATGAATGTGAATAACATGAGAATAAATTTACGATCAAGGTAAATGGAAATTTCATGAGAGAATCATACTAAATTAAGTATAGATCACTAATCATGAGCCAGTAAATAACACTTGGAAAAAAATTATAAATGAATCAAAAGTGTGTGGAAACCCTAGTCAATAAAAATTATCCATGAGAGCATAAAATCATGTTATCATACAAATGTGGAACACATATTAGCAAAGAGAAACATCACCTTCAAGATCCCCAATCATTTTCCTAAAAATTCTATAGAATATAATCATGATTGTATATACTAATATCATGATATTTAATCTTGTATCTAATGAAATGGAGGGAGATAAAGGACCCAACTCATCATCATCTACATATATGAGTTCCATTAAAAATAAATCATTCAATATATCATAAACAACATAGTTGATGAAATTTGTTCTGATATAATTTTCAAATGGTATCACATAATGAAGTAATTTATAATTTTATCATGAATAATAAAATGATAAACACATTTAAATAATGGGTATCTAATAAAAATCTATAATATTCATGGAAAATTACCCTAAAATAAGATGACGAGGTATATGATAATCAAATAGTATAGATAAACCTTATATGGATAATAAATAATTTCCTTAGTTAATATATGTATGGGTATCTATGTGAACACCATCAGATAAACTAAATTTAATATATTATATTAATATAAATAATTCATTGGAAGAACAACATGTTTGTAAACATTGGATGAATAGAAAAGAAAAAATATGTGGGGGATCAATTTTCCTTTATAAATGAATATTTTATAATAAATCCTATAAAATATTACGGAATTAATAATTTATTGAATATCTATGTCAAAAAATAAAATATTTCATAGGATTTAGACATATATTAAAAACAAATTTTAGGATCTGTAATAAAATATCTTCCAAAATAATAATAAAAACATTACCTTCGGAAAAAATATTTTAAAATAGAAATATTTGATAATGCTTGGATAATAAATTTATCCTCTAGAAGAATCTAATATAGTTAGAGTACATTTTATATAAAAAGAAAAAATGGATGAAATATGTTTGCACATGGAAATCATTAAATATGATTATGTTGACACTTTTTAAAAAAACTCCCAAAATAGAAGCATTTAAAAAAATTTATAACCTTTTTTAGGAAATTGGAAATAGTTAAAAATGAATGTATCTATAATTAATTCATAAATAATGTCACTATAAATAGAATAAAATGAATACATACATGGAAGGAAAAAAAATACTTGAATGAAAAGAAGATGTATGGGTGGTTTCTCTTATAATGGGTAAACAAGGGAATGGAAAAATGAATTATTGATAAAATAAGTGAAAATACATGATATACTTTATGAGAATACATTTATGGGGGTTTTTGAGTGAAAATTGTATAAATTCCCTTGATGAATTATCTTCTAAATGAGATAACTATTTGATAATGATATTGGAAATAAAACCCTCATAACTTGAGATAATTTTAATTCTACCCCTTTGAAGAGAGAGTAGAAAAGTGATCTTAAATGACCATAACTAAAGATAATTCATGATATATAATACCAAATTAGTTTTGAATACACCATATAAATAAATTATGTATCAAATAATTAAATTTTATAAGAAATACATTAATTATTTTATAACATTTAAATCAAAAGTATGTCAATAGAGAGTACATGAAATGTATTTTTGAACCATATAAAATTATGAAAAATTATGATAAAATATTTTCATATTAAATAATATATATCACATAAATGAATAAAATGGGTGAATATAGAATGAATCTAAATTAAATAAAAAAATGGGATTAAACTCTATAACAACATCATTATTTTTCAAATTTACAACTAATGAAAGGTAGAACATTAAAGAGACTTGTATATTCCATATACATCAAGTACAATTATGATAAAAAATAGATGTAAAATATTTTTAGCAAAAAAATGATAAACATTGTGAATACCCATCATATCTCAATGAATTAAAATGTAGATGCACAAATCACACCTTATATCAAGAATTCCATGGAATCAAATAGAAATATTCTATAAAAAATAAGAATCACAATTACAATGGCCCAAAATTTTCTCCCATTATCATGACATCAATCGTGAGGTGAATTAAATAATAAAAATTCATTAAAGGATCATAGTTTCTAGAATTCTGGGAAAATTAGTTTCATAGATAACATGTATGTAATAAAAAATAATTATTACATGACTCCTCAATCATAATTATTCAATGTAAAACCCCAAAATATTGAATGAAATAATAATAAGATCAATATCCAACTTAACACTCAACACATAGATTTATAAAAATTATGATACGTTATAAATATATTATTATAACCTCACCAATGAATTATATAGTATACATATGATTATAAAAATTATGAAATAAATTTACAATTGTATTTATCAATACAAAATTATTTATTACTAAGGATAAAATCAAACAATTTTTATTGAAGTCATTTTATACTTAAAAATGTATTTTATTAAAAATGGTTTTTATTTTATTTATTAGTGGATTTTATACATATATATCAAAGTATTTAAGTTATGTTAACTTTGTGAGATATTTCTTTGATTATGACATTTATATTAATTTATAAAACCAATTGAAAAAAATGTCACTCTTTTACCTTTAATATCTATAAAATGTTTACATAATTATAGAAAGAGGATAATAATGGCACTAAATTTTTATTTTATTTATTTTTAATCTTTTTTATGAAATTTTATTATTTTTATTTTTTAGTTATTGAAAAATTACCTTAAATTCATATGCAATAACAATATTGTATTTATTGAATTAATTGAAACATAAAATAAGTTATTTTAGAAAATTTAAATATAACAATATTTATGTGAATTATTGTGTTCCATGAATAGTTTTGGTAAATTTTAAATACTATTGATGTTTGATAGGATTATATTTTAATTAAATATTTTTTTTCAATTATTAATGTAAAATTAAATGAATATTGTCAAGAATGTCATTAATGGATTTTTTTTAAAATATTATTTTATTATAGTATTTAAACATTATAAAAATATTTAAATAGGACATGGTGGATAATATATGGACGAAAATATAACCCATTTTCCATTTATGATCAAATTTTCACAGAATAAGTGTAATTATATCACATTAATATCGATAATGTCATTATATAGATTAAGGTTTAAATTGGATAACCAAGGGGTTAATAAAAATGATATGCTTTAAAATGTATCCAAAACGTATCTAAAATTAATTATTTTAAGATATTTCTATCTTAACCTATTTATATTAAAATATATCACCATTTGGAAGCATTTTTCTTGAGAATGGAATAATTAAATTAAAATCTTTTCTGTAATTCCAAGAGTGCCCCTCCCCTCACTTATAAAAGTGAACATATGCATTCTCATTTTTACAAAAATTTGATCCTTCTATAATGACAGAAAACTAGAAAATAAACTTCTAAAAATATTTATAAACACATGGTTTGTTTTTTGAATATTAAAATACTATTCCAAGGGTCCCTAAAAATGGATATAAAAGAGTCATACTGAAGAAGAGGTAATCATCTTAAACAACTTATATCAATTTGTTTCTTCTTATATATCTTGTAAATATATGATATTCAGAATAAAATAATAAATTATGTATCCTAAATATATTTATTTTTCATTAAAAATTTTAATCCTTATTTACTTATAATATTTTCCTGCAAATTGGAAGTGAATGTATCGCTCGGTCATATATAGGGATTACTGTTTGAACATTGGGATATAATTAATTTTACATCACTAAATTTAATATATGGCTATTATGGTGGACTTAATTATTATATATGATATTTTTGATACAATTATAAATTCTTAATTATTATACTGTTTCTACCTTATTACCTACCAATCTAATGAATAATGATAACATCGCTTGTTTGTACATTTGGACTACCACCAATACAAAGTGATGTGATTAGTTTTCAATTACAGTTTACATGGATTCTACTTAGGTGAGATATAATGAATAGATATGATATATATGACATAATAATGATTATATGAAGGTGAATCATTATTTATATATTTTTCATCCAATCTGATGAAATGTGTAAACAATGTTAATGCTTAAGTATGACCAACCGTCTCTGTGAATGGTATAATTCAATTTCCAATCACTTTCATATATGGATTACTCTATATATGTATAATGTGTATATATGATATTTATATTGTTACTTAAATTTTGGGTATGATGGACCCAATATTAATATATAAGGACCAAAATTACCGAATCAGAATTTTCATTAAAATTGAACAGCTGACACCTAAAATTATGATTTTAATAATAATTATTTAATAAGTTGGTGTTGATATATTATAAGTGGATCATATATGATAATATAAATATTTTCCTGATTATGTTACATAATTATAATTAATTCAAATCTACTATAATGTAGTTTTAAATTGGTTTCAATGAAATATGATCTAAAGGGATGGGTCATTTGTCACAATCCCATTGCCTAGTGGGATTATTTATGATTATGTTTCAGAGAAAGAAATTTTATTATTTAACTCTCATAAATTGTGAATAATTTTATTCAACTTATCTTACTTCAATATATTACGTGTTTTTATCATTTTTCCCACTTTAATTACTAAGGATATCAAAATAATGTTTTGAAATAAAACTGACATCAATTCTCTCCTTAGTAGAAAATCCTTTTATTCAGTTTCTATGATTTCTAAAAATAATTTCAAAACTATTTTTTCTATTCTCCAATAAATTTCTAAATTTATATTTACTATTATTTTAATGTTAAAAAAATGGGTTAAAATGAATCATCTTTTCATTTTCCAAATGAGCTACTTTTTTATTTTTACAAAAAAATTAAAAGACAACATTATTTTAGTATACATGGAATAAGTGAAATTTCAGACCATTATGTTCGCTCAAATCATTGAAGATTTCTCAAAACGTTTAAAAGGTTATTTTTAATGAAATATTTTCCTTAAATATTATGTGTATTTTATGATTCTCAATATTCATATCAAAGTGGAAAGGGTATATTCCTCATGAAATCACAACTAGAAAAGAAGACTATTTTCATGGTTCAAAATAGTGGCTATATGGCCCAAAACCATGGATATAGGCCATGGACATGGTTTTTCTTAACCGTGGGCACTATCGCCATGGCAGAAGGGTCTGACCTATGGCCATAATTATAACTGTGGAAATAGGTGTCTCTGTTGTCAACCGTGGTAGTTGACCTATGACCACAGTTTTAACTATAGAAATAGGGGCCCTATTGCCACAATTTTAACTATGGATATAGCCCTAGAAAATCGTGGCAATTACATAAAAATAATGTGTACCTAGAAAGATTTGATCCCAGCACATTCCCTTCAGGTTTGAACACCCTAACCACTAAACCACCAAGGCTTTTGTGTGTGTATATATAATATGTTATATATATTATTAAAAAATATGGAAATATTCTAAAAAATGTGCCAATAGTTCTTCTCACCATTTTTTGGTGAGAAAATTTTTCTCCTGCAAAAGTGCATAAGACTTATAGCTACAGTTTTCAAAATTATGGCTATAACCCTTCCAAAAAAGTCCTATAGCCACAGTTTTCAAAATCACGGCTATAGGCCACATAACCATGGCTATAGGTGTAGGCTATAGCTACAGTTTTGACAACCGTGGCTATAGCCCATGAAAATATACCTATAGCCACAATTTTAAAATGGTGTTGTAGACCACATAACCATGGCCCTATCCATATATAGCCACTCTTTTAAAACCGTGGCTATAGGTCTATGGATATAACCTATCTTTATATTAGTGAATGTTCCCATGATATTTTAATAGAATTTTTAATCTACAATAACATCCATTAATGTTACATAGGATTAAATGTATATATGATAAAATTATACCATACTTATTCTTCCATTATATGTTTTATGGTAATGATGATGATATGATTCTAAAACCCATTTACCATCAATGGTATTTGTTATGATAAATTGTTGAAATATTTTGGAAACCTATTTATTTTCAGTAGGTTGTAAAATATAATGAAATATTTATGATCTTTTAGAACAAAAATGAATGGATTATTTTTATTTGATGGTCAGTTCTAGTAAATCATACCAATTCATTGGGTAATGATGGATATCTCATTCCCTTTTTATGTTTTTTATGAACATGATTTCATGTCCACAATTTTATGCATGAACCTCAATTTCATGTCAATTTCTTTATGCGTGGACCTATTCTACTATATAATAGTATATATATGGACTAAGTTTCATCTCTATAAGAATATGTGTTGACCAAGTTTCTTGTCTATATATTTATACAAGGGACTAAATTCATTCTCTTAACTTAATAAGGGAACCAGTATTTTTATAAATGTTCACAATGTTATAAGCATATGTTTCATCCACATTGTTTTTCTAGTGTAATGCTCTCATAGATCATATTCATTGATAACATTTTGATTCACATCATATAAAAGCCCCATATTTATGACAAGACTCCATATTATGGTCTATGATATACTGGGTATGGTTTTTAAAATGTTAAACATAGGTTAACATAACCTTATACTCTTATTAAAATTATGTGACCATTTGTATTTCCCATTTTTACCCTTATTGATAATATAATCTCACAATTTCTTATCTTTCTTTTACCCAGGTTATTAAGAATATTTATAAGAAGGGTATACCTAAGAATAATTTTTCATGAGAAATTATAATGATATTTCATGAAATAAGGTGATTATATGACTTGTGTTCAAGTATAACAATCCTTTACTAATTTTTTGTTGATAGTAATGTTATATATTGAATAATAATTTAAAATGGCATAATATTTATCTATGTAAATATTGGGCCACTATATTCTAAAATATTTCATTTTACACTGAGTACATGTATTAAACTATATATATACATTACAGATGGGGGTGAGATAAGATCCTAGTAAGTAGAGGGATAATGTAAAATGAATAATATACATGGATCAATAGAACATGGATGAGAATAATCATTATCATTATTTCATAATAATGGGATAATCAGGATAACCATTATAGAATCAATTGAAAAATTAATGTAATGTATAATTATCAGAATAATGAATAATCATAACTTATTGGTCAAATGCCACACATTGTTGTGAACAATTCTTGCATCTTTTTAGTGCAAAAAATATATGCATAAATTAGAATATTATAATTGTGAAAAAATATGACATAATGTTCATGAATAATACTAATAATATAATGAGATATATCAAATTTTCCAATACATTGTTGGGATATATAATTCCATTCCCACCCATCACATCATTAGATTCTCATGATTTTGCATGACACATAGAATGTGATCATATAAAGATTATGGTTATTATATAAAACCATAAAAAAGAATGGGTTTCAGAGAGTTATAATGAAACCTAAATTAATGAATAAATTATGGGATTCCCAAATGAATATAAAATAAAATATTTTGATACAAATGGTCATCATTATTGAATGGAGTAGAAAAAACTGAAAATATGTTAACACGATTCTTTAGAAAATAATATCACACAAAAAAATCATTAAAATTTTATTAAAAATGAATTTAAAAAAAAAAAACTCATATCCCTAGAAATAAAATGGAAATAACACTGAATTGAAATTTTATGGATATTAATGTAATATCTATACTAAATGTAATTGGAAAGATAATATAACCTAAAAAAGAAATATTTGGGTTAGAGAATCACATTATCTTAAATCTCATTATGTTTTTCCTCATTTACACTTCTTATATAATAAACTGATAATTTTTATAACATGAAACCATAATTTACATATATTAATTTAGGTCATAATTGATCCATTATAATTATTGGGATTTATTTTCTAATTATCATTGTTAAACCTAGATTGTTTTGTTGTATTGTTTTCATTAAATTATCCCATCATGATTTAAATTCTCTATTTTTGTTTAAAGAAATTTATACATAATTAAATAATTATTTCCTAAATCGTAAAATATATTTAGTTGCATAATTATATATTATATATAATTAATAATTACTATCTTTAATGGCTATGATAAGTAGTGAGTTGGAAGTTTAATCATTGGAGGTTATTTGACTATTAACATGACATTTTCAACTGTGTTTGAAAAGAATTATTACATAATATTATTTTATAAGTATAATAATTATAGTAATTTTTAAAAATAATATAATGTTAAAAAATTATATATATATATTTGAAAATATTTGGTTCTGAATGGAATAGGTAAAATGATGAAGTGAAAAGGAAAATGAGAAGAAACATTTATGAAACGGTACCCTCTTATCAATCTTAATTATTTTATTCAGCACTAAACTCCTTGAGATATTAATGATTAATTATTATAAAAATAGATAAGAATGATATGGCTATTTATTGTAGGAATTTTTCTATATATTTGGATTTAGTAATTGAGAGAGATGTATTGTTCCAAGGGATAGGAGATGGGGTACTTATTGTCAGTTAAGATATTTAATAAAATATAATTTCCATTCTAAAAATTTTATTAGTGATATTATTTAAATTTAATGTCATACATGAATAAATTAAAATTATTCTAGTAATTTTAGTAATTTTAGAAATAAAATTCATTAGTTTAGTATAAAAAGATGTGTAAAATGAAATTTCTTTTAATTTAATAGAAAAATTTACCATTTTCAAAGTCAAAAAATATATTTTAGTTTTGCTATTAATGTTTACTATTTTTAGGTAACTCATTTATCTTATTAAATGAGGTTTTTTCTAATCCAAAAGTTTTATAATTTATTATATCATTCTTACCAAATGGATAAGGTTATTAAAATACATCAATTATGTAAAATAATTCCACTATGTATATAAAAGTTGAAGTATATATGAAAATGATGAAAACCACATCCTTAGATACTATGAACGTGTTGTTTTCAAAAATGAATTTTATTCAATTAAAATAATTTTCACACATTGGAAATTTTATTTTTTTATGTAAGAAAATTATTTTCATTAAATAAATTATTATACAATATATTAAAAAATTCCATCTAATTTTATTGTGTATTTAATCATGGTATTTAATTTATAGATATAAAAAATCAATGTCTAATAAAATATTGGATGTTAAATACAATTTATTTTACTTTTTATTAGTTGCGGTTAATTTTCTATTATTAATGATCATGCTACTATTCCTAACATTTAGGGTAGTATTCCAATGTTCAAATTTCCTTCTAAAATTACCCCTTAATGACTTTATACATCATTCAGTAAAATTCCTATGTAGTTGTTTTATATATTATTTCTTATTTTTTTTTATCATTTTATTAACAATTTTTCCATTTACATAGTTTTGTTCTTGATGGAGATAATTCTATAAAATAATTGTGATACAAAATGTCCCATCCCTATTTTCCTATTTTGTAATTTTGTCTCATTATAATATTTGGAATTTTCATTAGTTTAGTTATTGACTAATGTAATATCTTCTATTAATTAAATATTATGTATTTTGTTTTTCTATTTTTATTATGTGTATATTACTCTAAAATATAATATAACACATATAATTTTATAAAAATAATATTAATTACAATGTCTAGGTAACTAAATTCTCCCCTTTCAAATTTTATCCCAAACAATCAACTCATAATCCCGATTGATAATAAAATACGATAATTCAATTTCATTTTTTCCTTAGGATTCCATGGTTCCTCTTCATATTTATTATTCAACCATTTACCTTTTATTTGTGAGCAGTATTATTATTTATAATATTATCTATATATTAATAAAAATAACTACATTCTTCTAATAAGATAGGTAATGCTCAATTTATACCATTTTTTTGATAGAAACTGCTCATATTAAATCAAGGATCTAAAATGAGCCAATGTACTTGGAGTTAACCTTCCCATTATTTATAACTTGAATGAAGATTTTGTATTATGATATTCAATGGAACAATTGTTCTCCAACTTAAAACTACACATCCCTTCCAAATTTTTCTGTATTAATCTTATGTGGACTCTGAGTGAAATTTATATATCGCTGGATGTCTTAAAACTTCTATATCATTTATTGTACAATATCCAGGACACATATCTTCTATTCACCAGATTCATCCCAACATATAATATTTATACATTTCTTCCCATATATATCATTATATGGGTCCATTTGAATACTAATGTTAAAGTTGTTGTTGTATGAGAACTCTACTAATGGGAGATGTTGATCTCATTCCACCTTTCAAATCCATTGATTAGGTTTTGATAACATCATAATGTGAATGAAATATCATTTCATATTTTTCATTACATTGGGGGTGACAGTCCGTGCAGAAGTTCAATTTTGTATTTAGAGTAAGTGGAATACATATCACAATTTTAGAGGTGAAATGTGGAGCTTGATCAGAATAGATCAAAAGTGGTTCCCCATGCAGCCTCACCACTAACATTATGTTTATCATAGAATGTTATTGAAAATATAAATATTTCTGAATATGGTTTATGTGATCAATATTTGTGAGTTGATATTCCACAACACATATCACATTTATTCCATTGGATATCATCAATAGATATGTTACCAAGTCCATGGTGATGTTCTACCACTTCCATGTGGTTATGGGTAATTGTTTCACCATACCATTGGTCGTTTCTCTCTCTTTTTTATCTTCCCAACATACCATGAACATTTCATTATACTTAGTAACATCCTTCTTTATGTGTTTGTGCACAATGTGGTCACAATAATCATTGTATGTATTGGTACTTCAATGATGGATAGAGAAATATGATCCATTATCATTATCCAATATCTCCTTCTTTATCTTAGTTGGTGAAGGCTCATAATGCCTAGTTCCAAAAGTATGGATTTCATCTTTATCAATACGGAATTCATGATTCATCAGTTACATTAAAATTTTCACCTTATTTTGATGATCCAAACCACCACTAATGCCTCCTCGATCATCACATGGATAAATATTTAAGAAATCATTTGGAAAAGGTAGGGTAAAATTCATGACATATTGATTTCAAAATCTATCATTTTTAAATCATCGAATAACTTGTCCTTATCAATCCATGCCATTTATTGAGTAGCAAGTTATTTTCTACTAATACCATAAACTACCTTATAATCCATTGCATGATAGTAGTGAATAGAGAAATAAAATTCCTTGATTATCTATAACCATATTCATTTTTGTATATTCAAATATTTTTATGTGAATATATACTTTATACTCTTGTGATATTTATATATGTCACTATTATTTCAATATAGTCATTGACACCAAATATTCATATATAATATCATTGATTCTAACTCTATATCATGTGTTAGGTAGATCTTGTAATGAGCTTGGATATGTTATCATTGTAAATTGTCTTTTGGTTATATAATTGTGTCATATTTAGTAATGCAGTATTATATGAAGCACATTATATACCTAATTTAACAAAAAACATATTTATTTATTATTATAAAAAATATATTTAGGGTATAATTATATCCAAAAAAATTTAAATTGCTAGAGTAAGATAAAAAATTAGAGAAATATAACAATAATATGAAAATTTTGATCTACTCAATTTACTAGAATAATTACACTCACAAAATCATTGTAGATATTAAAAAAATAATATTAATTTAAATATTAAATATCAAAATGAAATTATACAGAACCATGATATAAAATATATGTGAATGGATAATTAATGAAATATAAGGTATTTAAAGAATTTATATAACCATATGACAATTAAAAATATGACCGTTAGAATAATAATATGGTCATTTGATTAGTAATATGACTATTGGAATAGAAATATATCCATTGGAATAATAATTGAAGCATTATGAATAGTAACCCAACCATCAGAATAACATCCTCACCTATGGAATTATAAAATAATATTTAGGTATCCTATAAAATGAAATTATAATATATTTCTATCGTAATATAAGTATACATATGTTATAAAAATGAAAAAATAATTGTGTTTATCATTGAAAACATATTTTCATTATCTTCATTTTCAAAAATAATATAATTATTTGAAATAAAATATAATTTAATCAAATAGTTTTATAAAACAATATTATGTATCCTTTATGATAAGTAAATTTTCAAGGTGTCAAAAATTTTATAATATTAATAAAATTGTTTTTTAAATTTAAATAACTATCATTTTTATTTAAGAAATATAATTTATAAAATTTATAATTATTTTTTAATATAATGGATTTACTTTTTGGGATATAAATGTTGGAAATACTCCACAATTACTATTTGGTATTTTTTTAATATTGTTTAATTTTTGGTGAATCATGAAATATAAAAAAATATGGTAATTTGAAAAATCTAAAAAATACATGAAAAAATAAATCATGGATGATATATGCCACTATTATTTTAGAATCACATGAAATAATTACTATAAATACTCATAAAAATAAAAAATATTGGTAGTTATTGGAGAAACTAATAAACCGTTCAATATTATTTTCTAAAAACACATCTCTCCTCCCAATATAACTATCACCCATTCTCCTCACACTTTCTATGCCTTGGATCTTACCCTAAATCTAATCCACTATCTCATATTATCTCTACCCATATACTTAAATCCATTTTATTATAATAAGACCAATCCCAATGTTCCTTAATAAGAATTTCTATAGACGACATTCATGAGCTAATATTAAAATACAATCTCTTTTAAATTATTTTATTCTTCTACCATCTCCTCACATCCCCTAAAAAATACAAAATAATTAATACATTATAATAAATATATTTATATATATTTTTTTAAAAATTTAATATAAATTATCAATCCTACTCTTTTATAGAAATGAAAATATTTTTCATAGTATGACATGTTCAATACCTCTATGAACAGAATAAACCATATTTCTCCATTACCATCATGGGTAGTTTTAAAATATCTTAATTTGGTTGAAAATGATATAATTATGTATATTATATTTACTTTCACATTATGTAGTTTTATATATCCACAATAAAAAAGGGAAAAATGACTTCATCTTGGCCAGAAACCCACCTCAATGAACTACTTATATAGCTATAAAAGATATAATATATAAATCAAGACTATTTGTGAATACTATTGTGTATTAATAATTTTTTTTGTCTTCCTTGAAAAAAATTTACTTCTTGAAATTACAATTACATTAGTAAGGAACTATTTGAAAATAATGTACATAATTATCCAAAAGTGACATAACCAGGGAACCATGGAAGAAATTCCATAAGGAAAACAAAATTAAACACCATGTCATATTTAAATATTTCAAAGTGAACACCATAGAATTTTTTTTATATATTTTAAAGATAGAGAAATTTATTAATTAATTATTTAAAAAATTATTTCATTATTTAGGACATTAATTGAATTTTAGAATTATTCTAGTGCTATGGTAAATAATCTCTCTGAACCACCATTATTTCAATAGGTCATTATTTCTCTCTCTTTCCATCACATTATATCTCTCTATTATTATTTAGTAATTATATATTTCTTATTTATCTCCCAAAAAATATATTTTGTTTAATTCACCATTCCACAATGGGAACATATATATATTAACAGTATCCTTCTCAATTCTATTATTTAATAAAATATGATTAAAGGGAACTTCTCGGTTTCCAACCCCAATTTCAAGTAACACTCCATAATGATTTTTAAATTAATCCCTGATTTATATAATTTCATAATTTTTATGGAAAACCATTTTTAGTTCATTTATGGTTTTATCGATATTATGATAACCTTACAATGTTTTCTTGTTTTTGAACCTTTTTTAAAAATCCCAAATAAAAGAAATAATTGAAAAATTATTTCTCTAATAATTTTTATTTCATCAATTTAAATGAATATAATTTTCATTTTCTATGATCAATTATTTATCTAATAACTTCCATATATGACTTAATCACTTATTTGATAAAATTCATTATGATATTTAGTATGGTTATTCTATATGAATTATTTATGTAACACATTTACTTTCCTTGGGTTTTTTTGGATTTTTATGAATTATGTATGATTTCTTTATATGAAACACATAATCATGAACTTGTTTTTATGGTTTTGGAATGATAAAACTCTAACTATATTGGGTAATTGTACAGTGTCAAGAGATGATATGTGTTGAATTATGGCATAAATTTAATCTATTTTGTGACTTAGTACCCCATGTGATGTTGTCTTAGTCATTAGCTTTATATTATACTAATTTAAGGTTTTATATTGTCTCCACATTCCTATGTTTCTATTATCTTGTGATTCCATTATATTTATTTCATTATTACAAATGATTATTCATAAGAAAGGAATTTTATGATATCATGTTAAGCCTATTTAATTATATTTTAGGATTTTTATCATGATTATTCCTATATTAGAAAGTTTTAATCACCGTTTTCTTATATTCCACTGGTTATCCAATGCAGTTTTATAATATCAAAATGAATTATGTGGTCATTATAAAGATTAAAATAAATAAAATTATCTTAGTTTTATCTTTGTGTTTTTATCTGGTATTCTAAATAAACTAAGCCTATCTATTGTTTGGTTGTATTTATTATATATTAATGTCTGAATTCATGGAATAATATTTATAAAATAAACGAGTCTCTATTTTTGTATCAAAGGAAGGTATAATTATTTTTCAGATTAGGAATAAAATAGATTTGTAAAAACTCTAGGTAGAAGTTTATGTATAGAAAAATATCTTGAACTTTTGATGAATTATAAAGCTACTGTTTTCCATGAAGTTCAATCTATGTCTAGATACTAAAAGTGTATGTGGATCTATCATAGATATATTTTGGGTTAATATCCCCAAAAGGTTTCATTAGGTGTTAACTCAATTTATAACTTTTGAATAATAAAGAGTCCTTGTTTCACACCTCGTTTGAAACTTCATTGGGATATGATTTAGTAAATTCCCAAACTCAGTAAAAACCACAATGAATGACTTGCATAGATCATTAGGTTAGAAAACCATATATAAAACGAACCATTGATATACTATACTGAAACCTTGTGACCCATATCTTTTGAAATATATTTCATTTATATTTTATTTCACCAATATTTATAATCTACCAATTTATACTCATATTAGTTATATATTCTAATCCATAATTATCCTTTATTATAGTTCAGGGAGAAAAATATGTTGGTACTTTCTAGTAAAAGAAGTTACAGTAAATATGATATTTTCATTAATTAGATGTCCCTCCTAATGGGAGTGGGAGATTATAACTTCATAGAAGTACTAGATCAATATGATCATGTTATTAATTACTAATTTAATTATGTGGAACACCCTCACTATCCTATGAAAGATAATTCTCTATATGAGTCTTTTTTTGGAAAAGGACTCCTACCATTTTGGGACCCTTTGATTCCCTCACCTTATAATAATAGATTAACTTTATTGAGAAAATATTTTTTATCCTCCAATCATCAGTATGAGAGAAAATTGTACTCAGTGATTCTTTGTTAGAGGGGTAATATCATAAATTGTTTAGAGAGAGAAAGAACATGATGTTGAAAAATTAAATCGATTCCACTGAATGGGAATGATTCAAGAATATATATTTCTAATAATTTTCCCCCAATATCCCCATCAAAAAATTGGTAGGGTTTTTTGGAGTAACTAAAAAGTAGTATATGTCTATTTTGGTTTTTAAGGAAAATATGACAAGGCTTTCACAATATACCAATTAATTTTTCATTGACCCAAATAAAAATATTGACCATTTAATTAGTGTATTAAAGATAATGTTTTGAAAGGGTTTATATATTCAAGACACTGATAGTTATGATGAGATTGTCTATGTTCCCATAAGGTTATGATGAAGATTAGTGATTCCTAGAAGTATCTTGGGGCTGGAGTTAAATATTAGAAATATGAGTTTAATATGGGATAATCAATTAATAAATATCAAGGATGGAAGAGAAACTAACTACCCTTGTCTAAAAATGATTGAATAAGAATCTCCAAAACAATATAGATAGAGCTGGGATATGATTAATGTGTATAAAATAAGGGAATCAATATAATAAATGTCAAAGGGGGTTAGAATACCACTAATGTGGTAGATGAAAATAAGTTTTCTATAAATAAAAAACATATACTCTAGTGTTTAAACTACAATGAACATAGTCATTGTACAATTCAAGTATTTAATACCAGGGTTATAAGAAACAATAAATGGTGAAAAACTTAAATTCCTAGAGATAATGGAAGTGTATATATTATTACTACATCTAAGGATGATCTCGACAACAACATGGCATTAGGTACACTGGTTATTCATTAATTAATAATGAATATTCAATATGATTCTGGAAAAACACATTACTTCATGTCATGAAACTCATATAGAACTTTTCAAAAAACCCCTTAAAAAAATAGTATTGAGATATCTATGAGAATTGAACATGGAGAAATTATTACATCCCAAGAAGATAACTAACTCATATTCATTGTTTTTGGATTAAATCTCACATAAAATGTGGGCACACCCCCATTAGTAGAATTTGATTATATATTGGATATAGATTTGAATAATTTATATACATACAACATTATCTATCAAGGGAGGGATATAATAGAACACATCCATATTCATTATTTGATTTTTTAAATCTATAAGTAGGTGGATAAATATACATTGGAAAATTATTTGTAAGAATGAATTTTATTACCTTATGAGAAATCATATCTAGCTCATATAGTTGACAAAAAAGTTGGAATCATGATAGAAGACATAGACATAGTGAATGACTATATAGATGTATTACATGAAGAGGTTCATGGACTTCATATTGATCAAGTGGTGGGGTTCTCAATTGAAATTATACCATTATATCTATGGATATCCATGACACCTTACAAAAATTTGGAGGAAATGATTAATTAGCTACAATAGAATATTGATAGGGTTTTATTAGCCCGAGTGATTGACCATGGGGATAAATGGTACTCTTAATCATGAATAATGATTGGTTAATGTACCTCTTCATTGATTATCATGAAATAAACAAGATAATGATAAAGGAAAGGTATCAGTGGCCACAAAATGAGGTCTTTTTTGATCAATAGTATTAGACCCAATAATTTTAAAAGTGGACCCTCAGTCATGAAATCACCAATTAACGTTGAATATGGAAGATAATCACAATACATCATTTCAAACAAGGGATGCACATTATTATTTCATAGTGATTCCCTTCAGATTCATTAATAGTCTTGAAATATTCATGGGCTTGATGAATATTGTCTTTAGAGATTATCTTGATTTTTTTATAGAAATTATATATAATAATATCAAATACACTAAATAGAATAATAAGGATGATGATAATTTTAATAATACACTGAATATTTTTTGATATGATAAGTTATAGAAAAATAAAAATAAATGTTAGGTTTGGATGGAGGATGTATCAATTTTAGGGTATGTAATCACTAACATAGGAATATTAGTAGACCAATATATGATAATAGAAATTGAAAATTTGAATAATTTAGCATTTGTAATGGGTATTAGTTGTTTTCTTCAACTAGCTAGGTATTATAGACAATTTGTGAGAAGATTCTCATGATTGTCAAACCTGTTAACCAAGAAGATTCATATGGGACAAATGGTTTTCTAGACCAAATTACCGGAATATATCAACAATTTATTTTAGAATCAACTTATCACTCCCAAATTAATTATATTACCCTATATTGGTCATTAATTTTTTATGTAAAAGGATAAATCAATGAATGTATTGGGTTTCATATTGGTGAAAAATTATAAACTGATAGCTTAAACCTCAGGGTAGATAAATTTTCTTGATTATAACAACCCAACATATGATATTGAGTTATATAAAATTATATTCAAATTTGTTAATGGTGTAAGTAACTCTATATGGAGAATTGTGAAATACCTATTTATTATTAGATCCTTAAGTATATATACAAAAAAGAGTTAAATGTGATTTAATGAGGATGGTTACAATTGATTAAGGATTATGACTTTTCAATCCACTATTATCTAGGGTAGGATAATAAATTTGTTGATTATATATATATATATAGGATGCTTAAATATTTTCCATGATAAAAATTGTGAAATATATAATCATATTATACTTGAAATGGATAAATATGGATGTCATAAATGAAATAACATCATCATTACTCTCTAAAATTATTAATCAACCACTCTTTATTCAGAAGATAAATGATTACATGTGATGAAATTTATAAAAATAGATTAAGAACATCATTTTTTATAGAAAAGTTTAGTGAGCACAATAATCTCAAACATGAAATGGTCGATGAAATAGTAGAAATGGTGATGACCATTGAAAATCACATTGGGGAAACGTAGATTCAAAAAGGTATTTTTTTTTCAAAAAAATTATAAATACACTGTGATTATATTTGGAGGTAAAATTTCCTCAAAAAATATCCATAGATAATATTTTGTATATTTTTAAATAATGGGATCTAATGTCCCAGTTAAATTAGCCCCGTAGAGATTCTCAATCTCACTAGAGATGGGAATTATCGACTAGACTTACCACCAAACCTATCTTAATTACATGATGTTTTTCACATATCTATCTTGATTAAGTATATACATTATCCCCCAAATGTACTCTATCTGGATGTGATACATTTGGATAATGATCTCTCTTATGAGAACTATATAACAAAAATACTGGATAATAGGCTAAATTACTATGAAAAAAGATATCCCTCCTAGTAAAAATATTATGGTGGAACCATAAGTATGAGTAGATGACATGAGAACCAGAGGAAGAAATGAATCAAATTTACCCTATTCTATTTTCATATTTGCAAGAGAAATAATCTTTTTCCTGAAATTTATCAATGGGGAAGAATGTAATGACATGAAATTTTTTAGAAATGGAATTTCCCTTATAATTATAAAATTATGATGTATTTAGTAATGTTGTATTATACTGAGAACATGAATAACATGTTAATAAAATTATTCTATTAAATTGAACCTGATATTTAGATAATAAATATATCCATAGGAATTAAAACAATAAAAAAGTGATATAAACTACAAAATATGATAATTGTAATATGAAAATTCAGATTAGCTTAATCAACCCAAATAATTGAACTCATAAAAAAACTATTGATACGAAACAAAATATTATCAGTTCAATATTCATCCTTAAAATTAAAATATATATAAACTTGAGAGAAAATAGAAGTGATATATGAATTAATGAAATATGAGGTATTCATGGAATGTTGGGAACCCATATTACCCTTAAAAAATCTGACTATTAGAGTTGTAATATGAAAATTATAATTGTAATATATTATTTAGGGAATTTAATATAACTATAATAATAGTATATACACTTATTTAAGGGAAATATTATAGCTATGTATCAAATAAAATGAAAATTTAATATATTTATATCATGATACAAGTAAATATATATTTTTTAAAATGATATAATATGTGTTTCTATTTGTATAAAACATAAATGTTTTACATTCATTTTTAAGAAAATATAATAAATATAAAAATATTTTTTGAATATTTTTTGAATAAAACATTATTAATTTTATCTATAATTATAATTTTATTTTATGTGTCCAAAAGTAATTTTTAAAAGTGTAAAACATTTGATTATAATGTTAAAAACATTTAAATAAAAAAATTATTTAAAAAAAGATAAATTTATAATATTAATTTCATAATTTTTTTTTCATATATTTAATACATAAATTTAAAAATAGTTATACTTAATTTTTATACTTTCTTTAAAATAATTTTTAGTGAATAATGAAATTAGAAAAAATTTGATTAATTTTAAAATATGACAAATAAATTCAAAAATGAATCCTGGATAATGTAGGTGATAATTTTCTTGGTCTTATATGAAATAATCACACTATATATTATCAATAATAAAAAATATTGGGTTTCTTTATCCAACATAATAATATAATAAATATTATATTTAAAAAACACTTATCTCATCCCTTTTTAAATATCAACCAACACCACCCCTTCTCCCCACACATTCTTTTCATTGGATCAAACCAAAACATTAAAAAAATACCTTTTAATCACACTTAAAATTTACCTTGAATTCTTTTTTATATGAAAATAATAATCCCAAATTTCATTTTGGAGTATTTTAAGAGATGACATTCCAGAGTAAATATTCTCATAATATGTCATTTATTTTTCCTTCCACCTTGATCTCTCCTCCCCCATAAAATAAGAATTAGTGAATATAGTATCATAATTACAATGAAATGTTATTATGTTATATATAATTCCCATTATACATCTTCCTCTTTTCTAAAAATAGGATCACTCTTTATATTGTGGCAAGTTCTCCATCTCCATAAACAACATACTTCATTTTTACCACTATGTGTAGGGAAAATTTAAATTCACTAAATAAGTTAAAAAATTATCTAAATCTAAATATTATAATATATTTCAAATTATTGTATTTGTTTTATCAATAATATTTAATAAAATTAAATAAGTGTAATATGACCCACAACCCTAAAAAATGAACAAACTGTTTAGCTATAAAACTTATACTCCCCAAATCCTGACTATTTGTGAATACCATTATTATAGTAAATAATATATATATATATATGTATATATTAAAATGGTTATTAATTAATTAAATTGTGTATATAATTTTATTATTCTATATCTCAGTGCAAGTGAATAACGATTGTGGACCTATGATATGAGATCTCCCTAAATCACCATATTTTATTTGGGTCAAGCTTTCTCTCTCATTACACCACATTATCTCTCTATTATTCCCATTTTCTTATTTTATATGACCCACACATATATAAATACTTTTAGTCAAAATTTATTAATGGATATATATATATATATTTTAACCTTTACCTTCTCAATTAATTTTGTTAAGTATTATTGACTAAAGTGAACTTCATGATTTCATACCCCTATTCAAGTAACAATGTAATTTTTTTAAACCATCGTTGGTATTTAAAATTTCCCATTAGAATATTAAAAAAAATTTTTGTTCATATTTTTAAAGAAATTATTATTACCTTACACTCTATAGTTATTTTTTACCCATATTTTTAAAATCCCACTCAAAATGTAATTTACAGTTTTATTTCTATACTAGTTTTTATGTATTCTATTCACTTGGAATTCATTTTTCATGTACCATGAATATTTATTTATTTAAAAATTTAAATGAATGATTTAATATATTATATCATGGAACCTATTATGATATTCAATTTTATTCCACTACAGAACATTATTATGTAACCTAATTTCATTATATGAATTTCCCTAATGCTTATTCTTTATATATGATTTTCAGACATGTGTTACAAATGAATTTAAATGATGTTATGGAAGTGTAAATATAGTGATACAATGTATTGGTTAATTTTTATGTCTCATGAGAAAATATTTATGGTATTTTTTAATAAATCTAATCTATGATGGGACTTTGTCCACCATGTGATGTTGTCTTGTTAGTTATCCAAAACTTCTGATTATGTCATGTTTTATATTTTTTCAACATTACTAGGTTTAAATGATATTATGGTGGAATATTCATTATGAAATTATTATATATGATTATTCTTGAGACTTGAGTTTTTTTATATCATGTTATTCTTTTTGACTCATATGTTATTCCATATATCATGCTTATTCCTATATAGATAATTTTAGCCCACCCATTTTGTTTATGTATTACTTAGTCTATTCTATAATTTTTTATTAACTCAAAGGGATTTAGGATATAAATATTCATATTAAAATAAATAATTTTTTTTCTATCAGTATGTTTTATATACATATTCTTCTAAAGAAACCAGGCCTCTAAACCATTATATATATATATTGGATATTTATATTATAAAATAGTGTAACAATATGGGTAAGTTACATATTTCACAATAGTCATTCTTATTTATCTTCAAATAATGTGTGGTGTAGGCTATCACTTTTTTATTCTTCTTGTGTAAAAGACATAAGAGTTTCTTTAAATAACCATTATATATCCAATTAGCTTGTACACAAGAGGATGATTTGAATAAAAGAACCCTGATTAGACTCCTCATGATCTCCCTAAATATTTCCTCACATTCCTCCATCAATAGGTAATTTACCCCTTTCCATGTTAAATTAGTTATCGAGATAAAAAATATTGAGAAATTTCTAAAAACCATTAATAGTACCAAGCTAATCTATGAAAACTATGGATTTACAAGACACTTGAGGGTTTAATCCATTAATAGATTAACTTTGACTATAAGGTATTATTAGAAATTACTTCACTAGTGATCACATTCAAAATGAGTGTTATTTCTTGTATCAAAATTTAAAACTTTTTGAAAATAACATATTTTCTACAATATATGTATTTATAATAGTCATTAGATATGTATAATGTACCTCCTTTTTTTTGTATTAATATCAAATTTCATCATCTAATACTACTGAAAAAATTTCAAGGAATTATCTAAAGGCTATATTCATCAAAACCATAAATATTTTTGGGGAATAAATAAGTTTGAGAGGAATAAAAATGACCTCACAGTTTCTTTAACACCCATAAATTGTGTGAAATATATTTTTCAAATTAATACAGTTTTTTTATATTTTTATTTATACACAACAATGATTTTATATTGCGTTACACACAACACTGAGTTTAAACAAAACCAGAAATACTCTTAAATTATTATTATTTATATGATAGTTATCACATAGATATTGGAATGTAGAATATACTGAGGATTAACTCAATTATGAAAATATATGGTTTACACATTTCTATAAAATTAAGTCCTAGATACCAATTAATTATAAATGAAGAAAACAATTTTAAAATGAAAGAGATATTTTTCTAGAAAACTATTTTTATGCATAAAAACATCTTTTTTCACAATGAATTAAAAAAATAACTTGTTCTTTAGGATTTAAATAACATATATTTTTGATTATATATTCAATAAAGTGTTTAAAATTAATTTTATGTGTTTTCTAGAAAATAAATAAGAATATGTCAAATTTTATTCTTAAAAACTATATTTTTTCTAAAAATAAGTTTCGTATCCTCATTCACACTTACTTTAAAATTAATATTTTACAATTTTTGAAAATTTATTTTAAATAATTAATTTATTTTTTTAAATATACATTTCATAATAATCCTAGGTTTATTTTTTTTGATTTTTTTAAAAATAATAATCTTTTAATGAATTTTGAAAAATATATTTTTTTATTTAAAAATAAGTTTTTCTCTCTAAATTTAGAAAATAAATATTATTTTAATGTGGATTGAATAGTAAATTAGTTTATATTATATATCTATGAATTCAATATAGTCCATTAGAATAAATTTGATATTGATTATTTTATAAAATCATTTTAAATTTGTAAATATTTTCTCTTTGGAAAAATGCTTTCTTGTCAGTTCTATGGGTTTAATTCTAAATCATATTATTCCATTTATGTGAGATGTGTTTTTAAAAATTGATTAAATATTTTTAATTATATTATTTTTTTTTTAATTAGTTCAACTTAATGTTTTACAAAAAAATAAATAATAAAAATAGTAAAAATTATTTACCATAGGTTTGGTATACATTGGTTTACCTGTGATTAAATTAAAAAGTCCATGGTTAAAACAGACTAAATATATGTAAATGACCCACATTATGGCTATAATGTGACCTTAGTAGCTATAGGGTTTTCTAATGACCATTCATGGAGAATTTGGGAATATGAAAGGCTTGTGTAGCCTTTATTATTATCAAAAATACCATATGTGTCATCTCCTACTCTTATAAAAGGCCTCCCCATCTTTTATATGCTCCACACATATAAAACCCATAGGTTAGGACATTAATTACTAAAATAAAATATTTAACCCCTCCATTCATCCTTTATGAATTATTTTTTCCCAAAAATAAACCTATTAATCCCTTCGGTGCAAACCAAAAAAAAGAAATTAGAAGAACAGGTAACGTCCCTGGGAAAGAATTTTATTTTATTTATTCCCCCACATCCATAAATTATAATTAAAAAATAAATTTATAACAACTACCATTATATTAAACACACACACACACACATATATATATATATATATCATCTTAATTTAATTACCTAAATCCTTATCCTCTTCTATCAAATGGGGTGAGAAATCATCATTTGTGAGTATAGAGGACTACCGCCTTGAGAACCAATGTTATTCATTTTTAGTAAAAAACTCTAAAGTATATAAGTAATGATGCATTTAATATTTATATATGATATTTATAATATTATTATTAATATGGAATTATAATAACAAATCTTACTTCTTATATTCTAACCAATTGGACAACAATAACATTTCTCATTAGTATGGAAAACTACCACATCACGAACCAATGTGATGTGTATTCCCATTTTCATTTCACTTAGATGGTAATAAGAATATATTAACTTAATATATATATATATATATATACCATATTTTCCCTAATTATACCGTTGTAATAATTATATCTTGTACACCTTATAACACCCCATTCTGTGAGGGATACGATAACATTATTCGTGTATACTGTGGACTATCTCCTCACGAAGTGATGTGATTTGTTTTTCACTAACACATTTAATGGATTATAATATGGGTAAATTTAATGAATAATATATATATATATATATATATATGAAAAAAATAAGTATTTAAAGGTATTTTATTATATAAATTTCTTATATTTTATATGTTGAGAAAATGGAAACAATATTAATGCATACGTACGGTCTACCATCTCCAAGAGTGGTGGATTTCATTTTCAATATCTATTTTTTTGGATTACTCTAGATAAATATATACTGAATAAATATGATATTTATATCATGGATAATTTTTTTGAGATAATATTACGATGATCTAATTAAGAGGACTGAAAATTTCAAATCAAAACATATATGAAAAACAAAGAAGTTATAAAAAGAAACATGAAATCAACCTATAATTGTTAATAGAAGGGTAATGAAATTCATAAGTAAATAATATATGGATTTATATATATATAATTATGGATATATTATATATTTTTAATAAACTTATATTTTAAATACATGATTTTTGAACACATACAATGTAATTCGATGATTAAGGAAATGGATTTCTGTGTCAATTTTATTTTCTATGAGACACATGCTATATTAACCATATGTTCAATTTAATTGTTTTATATACATCCCATTAATTTAATTTTTGATTAAAATAACTAATTTTATTTTCATTTACTTATAAATTTTTTAATATATACTTTATGGTTTTTACACTTCATAAGTTAGTAAAGTGGTGTGTCTTTTTGTATAAATATCTCATCATTGTGACATATATTTTATTTTAAGTTGGGTTTCTTTATCAAGGTGTATATAAATAATATATAAATTTTATATCATTTATTTATTTATTTTCATGATATTTTAAATATCATTTATTATTATTACTTCATTGGGATTATGATTCAGTGTTGCTAATGTGGTACGGGTTTTACGGTACAATCTCATCATTTATCGGAACTCTTTATGGTTTTTCTTCCAATGATGAAATATTATGAACTATATCTCATGAAACTGATGAATATTATTATCCTCTAATTATTTAATTATAATACATAATTTAAAATCATTTCCATCCATTCATGCACTTGTGATTTCAATTTTTTTTAAGGAAAATATAATTTATTTTTTTCTTTAATGAAAAATCATTTTTCTTCCAAATGCAGGATCTAAAAAATGTTTTAATGTTCCTCTGAGATTTAGTAATTTAATTTTTATACTTGTTTAAATTTTATATAATTTTGTTTTCAAAATAATATTATTTTTTTAAAGTGATTCATGTTTTTATTTCATAGAAATTGTGAATGATGTCTTTGTTTTAACATATATGACATTTACCACCTTTATGACCACTCAATGTTTTAAAATATCCCTTATAATTTTAAATATTTTTTACACAAAAATAAATTATTTAATTTTTAATAATGTTTAGTTTTAAAATTTAATTTCAATGAAAGGTTATTTTTTACAAGAAAGTTTTTAAATGATCTTTTAATCTTTCTTTATATGTTTCTAAAGATATTTTAAAAGTAATGGACTTTGAAAATGATTTATGTGTTTAAAAGTGTATTTTAATGTTGGAAGCCTACATTCTCAATAAAATTTCAGTGTTATATTTATAATAATTTTCTATAAAATATTAAGTAAGTTGATTTTAGTTATGATTTATTGGGGATGTGATCCAAAGATACAATTCTTATTATTTCTCTAAATGGTTCATAGATAAAATGAAAAAATGTTTATGAAACATGTGCCTCTTCTAAGAGTTATAACATGATAATTTTATTATTAAAACTACTTTCATTTTTATGGTTTATACATTGATTAAGTGTTGAGATGCTTATGTAACATTTTTCTTTTTTATAGGTTAAGGTATGGTGAAATGTTTATGAAACCCATTTTTCATTAGTTCTGATATGATGAATGATTTATGATCCTATGTCACACATACGTATAATTTTCATTATTTTATGGTTGGGACCTATATCTACCTCAAATTAAATGGTTAAATGTTGTTATATCATAAGATAAATAGGACTTGAATGTTGATTGATCCCGATTTATTAAGGGAAGTTTTCCATTATGATAGGTTTGGGTGTGTTCCTTCACTATTTAGTGGTTTGGGGAGGGAACCAATTCTTATAATAATTTAAAGGAAATCATCTTTAACTACTAATGAAGTTATTTTCTATGCATCTATGTATTACAAAAATATATCTCTTATGCCAATTTTTTGTTTTCACGGTACCTATTTTTTTCTTTAATTATGATTCTTGTCTTATGAAATAATATGATTTATCACTTGTCTTGAGTTTATGATCTATGATATGTAGTGTATCGTTATAAAAATATATTCTCATGTTATAATACAATTATGGTCATGATATATTAATATATCACTGGTTTACCCTTATTAATTATTTGAGATCACCCTCTTTTATGTTTCCTTTCTCTAGGTTATGATGAAAGTTATTATGTATGAAATTTATATTAAGAGTTCATGTTAGGAATACCATAGTGGGACATGATATTTCTTAATTATAGAACATTTTTTTATGTCTCCCTGATTCCTATGGAACTATACAATTATGACCCTTAGGCGTGTGTTTGTGTTATGTAATGAATATTCACATCAAATGATGTAATATCTTTATAAGAGAAGAATGAGTTGTTATTATTGGTATTTGTAGATAGGTTGTGTTAAACATTGAAAAATGGGATAATAAAGCATTAATGAGATCGCTGGGGATATTTATAAGGAAAATTATAAGGTCATGTCTAGGGTTATGTGTAAGGTTAATCTTAGGGATGAGACAAAGTATTGAAAATTATTATGAAATTTTGGTAAAGGATAGAGTGATTGGTTTCTAAGAAATTACATACATGTATGTATACAATGAGGGTATTTTCCTTTAGAACAAAGGTACCTTGAAGTAATATATTAAAAAATGTCACATTTACTTGGAATTGATCGTCAAGAAGTGCATGAAAACATTATTAATTGCATACCTAGTTTGACATTCTTGGGTTATATGATTTCTAAATTAAAAAACTCATTATGAACCATCATTAAGGATTAGAATAACAAGAATTAATTTCCTAGGTTAACCCTCATGTGTCATATATTTAAAATAAGGTTTCAATATTTAGATATCCTATAATTTATTTTTCATGATTATGTGGGTTTTTACCATGTTAAGTGTTTCTCACATTAGGTTTTTTGGTTTTATTCAATGTCTATAACCAGATAGAATCATGATAAAACTAATTCTCATGGACAATTCAGTTTCAATTAGAAACCAAATTGGATTATGATTGGATATAATGATATTGTTGATATTCTTAAACAGGTATTGTTATATATGATTAATAATGTGAACTTCAGTGATATTCCTAATGTATCAAATAATAAAAATATAGAATTTTACTAAAGATGATACAATAATAAACATATAATAATGAATATCCATATTTTTACATGTCTATATTGTGGGAAGGAAAACCTAGAAGAATATATTAAATGGTGGGTAAGATATTTTCTATGTGTAAATTATGGTTCCAAAATTAATGAGTTTACAAGTAAATCAATGTCTTATATGTGTAGAATATGGGAATTATCTGATTCAATGCTCTAAACAAAGGGTTATTCCCTTGACCATTGAAATTATTGTTATTTTATAACTAATTAAGTGAAATTATTGAAGTGCATTTGTATTTTTATTTCATAATTATGCTATAGAAGTATTTAAATAATGGTATTTTAGTTTTAAGTATCCAAAAAATCATATGGATTGTGTAAATTTTGGATGCATATATTTACTCATTTAATATTATCTTAAAAGTTATAGATACCATCATGGATTTATAAGTTTGTGTTTTATAATAAGATTAATTTTATAAACACCCCTTTTAATATTTAAAGTGATTTGAGTTTATCATGATTAAGGATATTTGGAGAAACATTTATTGGAATAAAACTATTTAGTTTTGTATATGTTTTAGTGAAAACATTATTTCAGTAGGAATGACTTATTATGGACAAAAGATTAATTTTATTGGTAACACTTATAGTTTATCTACTCTTTTATGTTAAGGTAATTATAATATATTTAAATTTCAGAAGTTTTTATGAATCTTGTTAATTTTATTTTATAATAAAGAATAACACACTAGCTAGGAAACAACTAGTCACATCTGGCCAAGCCATAATGCTTGAACCCAAAACTGATTAGAGAAAATGGTATAGTTGTACAACTGGATTATAAGAAATATAATTTATGGTAGGGAAACAGAAATAGAGATATTTCAAAGTATGTATCTGGATTCATAGTGTATTAGTATGTAAAGGTTGAGAGATAAATATATAAAATTATTTTATGACCATTATCCATAATAGAAAGGAAATGGGAAGACATCATTGTGGGATTTTACATTGAACTTACCAAAACATCTAAAGGGAACAATGCTACATGGGTTGTTGTAAATCTCCAAACAATATACCTAAAATTTATATCTATTGGAGAATATTTCACTTTGTAAAATATTTTGAATATATATGTTAAAAAGGTGGTAAAGTTGTATGGAGTACCAAAATTTATAGTATCTGATCAGGATCCAAGGTTTACCTCAATGTTTTGGAGATTTGTTCTATTGGTCCTGGATACAGATCTACGTTTGAGCTCTTAATATCATCCCTAGAAATATGGTCTGTATGAGAGAACAATTAAAACCCTATAGGATATGATAATATCATGTTTTAATTATTTTAAATGTTATTGGGATCAACACCGTCATCTAGTTGAATTTTCATAAAATAATTAATTTTTATCAACAATTAATATGGATCCCTATTTAGACCTATATTGAATGGAGTTTAGAAATATAATGTTTTGGAATGATATTGGGGAAATAATTATACTAGTACAAGATCTAAATAATGAAAGGGAGGATAAGGGTATATCAATTCAAGAACAAATAAGTGCATAAAAAATTTAGTAGAAAGGTCATTCGAATAATCATTGATGCTATCTAGAATTAGATGTTTGAGAGAAGGTGTTACTATAAATTTCTCCATGGAATAATTAATAGGAACATAAACCCTGGGTATATCGTTCCCTTTGAAAACTTGGATCATATAGAGATTCTAGACTTTTGGTTTGTACATCCACTAAACATCTCTTAGGTTTACATTGTGTTCTATGTATATCTAGAGAGTAAGTATATACCAAATCAAATAAATTTAATTAAGTATGATTTTATACCACTACAACATGATTTTATTATAAATAACAACAAGTGGAGAATCTATATCATATAGTAAAAGTGATATTAAAAAGACCATTAACCTAGTCAATGTTTCTTTGAAAAAACCAATAGCTTAAGGAAGTTATGTGGGGACCTGAGTATGTAATGAGGAAAAATTATCCTTAGTAGATAGTACCAATGTGATGAATTTTAAGGTATAAATTCATTTTAATAGGTTCATAATGTGACACCCTAATATTGTGTGAAATTTTATTTTCCAATAAATTTACCATTTTAAATATTTTTCATTATATGAAACACTATGTTTAGATTGTGTTATAATCACACCGTGATTAAATGAAATGTGAAATACTATTAAAATATTATTATTTAATATGATAGTTAAACCCTATCCATTACAATGGAGAGTATGTAAAATATTAACTAAATTATGAAAATATATTTTTTAAACTTGTATATAAAATTAATTATTGGGATATCAATTAATTAAAAAAATACAAACTCTTTGAAAAAAAGGAACCATTTTTCTAGAAAACTATTTTTATAGACTGAAATATGAGTTACCACAGTAAATTAATTAATTCATGATTGGTGAATTATTTTAATGATATATATTTATCCAATGAAATATTTAAGGTTCATCTTATTTGTTTTTATAGAAAATAGAAAATAATAAATCCAATTTTACTCTGAAAAACTACATTTAAAAAAAAGGAATTTTCATTGCCTTTTTCTAAATTTTGTAAATTGTAAATTACACAATTTTATAAAATTACTTTGAAAAAATAAAAATTAATTTTTAAATCTAAATTCCAAAATAATCGTACGGTTAATTTTTTGTGATTTTTTGAAAGGATTAATTTTTTTGTTGAATGGAGAGAAATATTATTTTTTATCGAAAACTACATTTTCATTCAAAAAAATTTTAAAAACAAATTTCATTTTAGCATGATTTAAAATTAAAATTATATAAATTATATTTCTATTAATATTTTTTAATTCAATGGAATCAATTTGACGTGGAATCGTAATAAAAAATATTTTAGAATTTTAAAGATTTTCACTTTGGAAAACTCCGTTCTCATTACATATATGGGTTTAATTTTAAATTATATTATTCCATTGATATGCGTTCAATTTTTAAAAAATATATTCAATATCTGTAATAAACTTAATTTATATTATCTAATATTTTCAATTTAATTTTTCACCATAATGAATAGTAACAAGAGAATAAATTAGTTACACTGGTTAAGGTAAAAATGGGTTTACTGATGGGTTAATATAAAATATATAAGGGCCATTAATGACTCAAAACCTTTCCAACAACAATTTTATGGCTATATTTCAACTTTATCACCGCAACATTGTGAGAATTACCAATTTTGGATGATTTTTAATTTGAATAATATGGGTATAATTTATTGATTTTAAAAATACAAAATGTGTCGTCTCCACCACTTATAAATGACCACCAACTATCCTATCCTATTAAAACATCATAAACCCATAATATAATCAAATACCAAGAAATATCATTTCACTAATTATATAATCTCATCTTATATGATTTATTTGTGTCAAAAATATTGCTATGAATCCATTTGGTTCAAACCAAAAGATGTTTTTTAGAAAAATAAGTTACATCCCAAACCAAACATTTTATTTTATTTCTTACTCCACCTTTTTCAATTGTTATTAAAACATTATGATTTAATATCCTAAGCATAATTAATATAATTATATTTTATTATGTCAAAGGAATAACTGAAATCCCTCTAAAATTCCATAAAATGGGTTATGAAATCATTATTCCATAGTATGGAGGACTACCGCCTTACAAATTGATGTTATTTATTTTCCATCACCACTAATAAATGATAAAAATAATGATGGATTTTATGTTCTTATATTATATTTATGATATTTTAGGCCTAGTTATTTATAATACCACATGTAACTTTCTACCATCCATCCCATTTGAAAACAATTTTATCACTTATGTGTACAGAAGATTACCACGTCATGAAATGATGTGATGTGTTTTTAATTTCCATTATACATTGTTGTTAATAAAGATATATTAGAGGAATATTTATCACATTTATAATATAATTGTAAATCTAGAATAACTATGTCACATATTAATTCTTACAATGCATTCCACTGGTGAAATGATAATATCGATCATGTGTATGGAAGGTTACCACCTCACGACGTGATGTGCTTTTTTTTTCACAAACGTATTACATGGAAGATAATAAAAGTAAATTCTATAATTATATGTGATTTTAATGCCATAAAAATTACTCATTAAGGGTAATATATCATTTCAATTTCTCTTGTTTTATCCATCGAGAAAATGGAAACAATGTTCACAAGTACGCACGACCTACTATCTACACGAACAATGTATTTCATTTTCTATCTCTAAATTTTATGGAATAATTTAAATTAATATATAATGAAAAAATATTTTATTTTTTTCATGGTTATTTTTTTTTGATAATTTAACTATTATCAATTTATGTGGTCCTAGAAGACCAAATCAAGACATAGATGAAAAATAAAGTAGTTATTACCTGAAACATAACTTTAATAGGAAATTAAAAATAAATGGGTCATAAAAGTTAACAAGTAAATCATATATTGAATGATTTCCATAATTATTGTTCTATATTAGATGTATATTAAACATATATTTATTATATATGAGTTTCAAATGTGTATGAAGGATGTTGAGGCTTGAGGTACAATATTTCTATCTCACTTTTATTTTATGTGAGACACATACCATATTAACCACATGTTTCTGATATGTGGTGCATATAATGACCATTAATTTATTTTAGGATTATTTTTGAGATATTTATAGGGATTTAATTATCTATTTTAGGATCTATCTTTCATGGAGTTTTTGGTTCAAACGTTACCAAAGTAATATGGTATTTTTGTCTCAATTTGACTTCATTGTGACATAAGTTATATAATGAACTTATTTTCATTTATGATGTGTGTATACTGTAAAGACCCGAAAATCCTGTGGATTTTTTTTAAATACATGGGAATTTTATGAGTCCGTGAATTTTTACAACACTTGATTTCGAGGCCCAGTGTGCCCAGAATCAATTTCTGAAATTTTTTTCGGGTACGTTCAGTAAACGTAAGAGTGAGATTTTATAACTTTTGAACCATTGCTTGGAATAGAAATCTGAGGGAACCATTGAAATTGCAATTTCAGTTTTCGCTTAATAAGACTTTCACCTTGATGGCAGATGGTTGAGATTAAATGAAAGTTTTTAGGTTTTATAAAAAAAATTAATAAAATAAAGTGAGACAACAATTTATTTTATTTTGAGCCTCCATTTTGAGTGAGGTGGTTAAAACCTCCTCATGAAGGTTTGAGGTGGGGCCACCACACCTTAACCTCCCTTGAGAGGTTATGGTGGTGGGGACCACCTGAGAATAACCTCTCTCAAGAGGTTACAATGTGAGGAACACCCGACCCCTTGTAGTGGGAGGAGAGTATAACCTCTCAACTCTCCCTCATTAATGAGGGAGAGCCTCTACACCTTCCCTTTTAATTAAATGGAGCCAACCCTCTTTAATTAATGTGACAACCTCTTGAATTAAATTAGAGGAGCCTCTTTAATTTAATTATTCCTTTTTTAATTACGTTCCAACATTAAAATAATAGACAACCTATTATTTCGTGGTCATATTCAATTTTGTTGGAAGAGGAGGATTAAAGGGTTATTGGAGAAAAGCTCCCAACGAAGAACGTGAAGAAAGCCAGTGACACTTCTTCCTCAGTCTTCCACCCCATACACCTTCCGACATAGAGCATCTTCCCCCCTCATCATTGTCAATGAACCGACGCACGATCTTGGATTGGGAGTGCGTGACGAACACGACAAATGACGAACTTCACCATCTTCTTTCTGCAATACCGTCAACGAACGACGAAAGTCAATCAACGAATCAAAGGTAGGGGGTTTACCCTGTGTTTTATTCCTTTTCTTTTCTCAGCATCATTTGAAAAGAACTATAGTGTGATTGTAATTAATTTTCATTCATCTTTCCTATTTTGATGAACCAATTGATATCACTTTAAACGCGGAGGATGTAGGCCAAACTAACATGGCCTGACATCCTCTGTTGATTCTTCTTTCTTGTGGCATTCTACGACATGGCGATGAGGTGATGACGACGAAGGAAACAACGAAGAAGCCTGCCTACCCGTGGCCTCCATGAATCGCACTGCCCCCACATCGCATTGAAGCTTCCGGCCGATCACCGCCGGCCCGAGCGACGCCTAGCCCGCCTGTCACTAGTCTTCTGGCCCCCTTCCCGGTGCACGCCCCGCCTGCCCGTGGCCCTCCGACGCCTACCTGGCACCCTTGCAATCTACCCGGTGCTCTACTGGTGCCCCTGCGCCCTGCCCGGCACCCCCGTGCCCGGCCCGGCGACCTACCGGCGCCGCCGCAGCCAGCCCGGAGCCCTGCCGCCCCCCCGTGGCCTGCTCAGATTCTTGCTGTCACCCCCGCATCCAACCTGGCACCCTGCTGGAACCCCCGCGGCCTGACCGACCCCTGCCGTGGCCCGCCCGGCCCTGCCACGCCCTAACCGGTGCACCCGCGGCCAGCCCGCGCTCCGCACAGCCTGCCCATTGGTCTCCTGACCAGCCTGAACTCCTGGGCCGAGTCGCCTGAGCCGTGACCCTCGCAGCGCTGGCTAAACTGGAGCCAGCCATAAAGCCAAGTCGCCTATGTGGTGACCTCCGGGCCGAACCACCCTCTCAATCCACAGGGCCAGGCCCAGCGGACCGGGCCAAAACTCATCGGGATGACCCGCCCAATGGGCCGAGTCAGACCCAGTGAGTATGACCAGGCCGACCCAGACCGAGTCGGCCTAGATTGGGTTGGGACGAGTTGGTCTGACCGGGTCGGACTGGACCCGAGCCCATTACTGACCCATTACCTTCTTGGGCCATATATTTTTCACCGGACATCCTTTTGATGAAACTTTAGTGGCACCGATATTTTGGGGGTAAGTCGTCCCTTTGATAATACCCCACTGGAGTTTGGGGTATAGTTGAGATACGGTCAGGTTGGATTGTACACGAATCCAATCGGGCCCCTAGGACTAAAAGGCTAATAACTAACAGACCTGGCATCTGATTGACGCGCCGTCTATTGTGTTGAGACCCCTATGACATGGCGGACCTTTGAGATACTTCTAAGTGGGACTTCGTGATAGTTGGAGCATCGACTAGTAGCTTGTGGAGCAGATCTTCCAGAGATGAGCATGCATTTGTGTGGGAACCTAGTAGTTGGATGAGACATGATGACTGCTGACCGATTCGACTCGGAGTAATTCAACTAGCCTAGTGGGGAGTACCTCTATGTCATCGCAGCAGACCGACGAAGGGGAGAACCTTTGTGTGAGCACGACAGACCCATGGTACTTGAAACGTGGAGTACCTCAGCAGGCTACGAGGGGAGCGCCTCTATGTGAGCGCAGCAGACTCATGATGAAGATCACCTATGTGTGAGCACAACATATCCACAATACTCAACAGGAGGAGTACCTCCATAGTCCAAGTTAGAGGTAAGTGCCTCTGTGTGATGTGGCATGCCCACTGTACTCGATAGAGGAGGAGTTCTCCAGCAACCGAGGGTTCAAATTAATAAAAATCCTGGTTTGAGCTGAGTTAATGACTTTTGTGTTTTTCCTCATGATTGAGATGGGTTACTAGATAACTTAGGCATATGTATGGTCATATACCTAAGTATTGGTTATCCATTGATTTCATACTTTGTGGCTTATCCTTGATGGATTTAGTGAGACCTTAAGGGTCTCGGGGTCCCTACTGATTATCTTATACTCACCCCTACATGGGCTATGCTCGCACCTCATTGTGTTTGTTGCAGATGACGGACAACCCTGACTGAGGCAAAGAGTAGCATTACTAGACGGTACCTGAAGGTGGATCACTCGGTGTGATGGTGCATAGAGGAGATGGACGTACATGGAGTGCTGAGGAGGCCATATGTACCTACCCTTCAGGTAGGAACCCCAGTGCATGACCCAATAGCTACTTTACTTTTCTTCAGTTGTAATTTTTTTAGATGTACTTGTACTTTCCTGTTGGGCTTATATTTCCGAACCCTTTTACTTTCCAGCACTTCTTTTGTATACAGTTTTACTTAATGTTTTTCTTCTTGTTGTGTACTATGATATGTTTTTTATAGTTATAAAGGAAACACCTTACCAGTTTAGGGATTTACGTCTTTGGTTCTAGTCGCCAGCCCCTGGCCTATGGAAGGCGGGCTTGGGAAGTCACGATATGGGCCTCAGGGGACAGGTCATGACAAATTGGTATCAGAGGAGTCGGTTCTACCACAGAACTTAGAAATCTGATATTTATTTTCTGTGAATCAATAGTGTTAAGGGTACTTAGTGTGGTTTTCAGTTCAGATAGTCTAGTGTTGGTGTGGGTGGCCGACGTATCCATACACTAGGACCCTAACTTCTGATTTCTGACTTAGTGCACCAAAACACTGATTGCGTTCATGTTTCCAAAAGTTTTCTTTAAGTCATCTCAACCAGGTCAGCTCACCAGGTATTATATTTTTACTATATCACATCTGTTTCTTTCAAGATGTCTCCCCACAAACGACCAGCCAGAGCCCCTAGAGTCATACGTACTGATAGCCCAACGAGCGATGAGGCCTCAGTGTAGGGCCCTTTTGCAGCGGAGGCACCAACAATACTACTACCTATTGGGCCACCAATGCCCCCATCCCCAGTAGCAGACAACGCATGCTACTTGAGCACGTTTCATGAGTTCTTGCATCAGAGGACACCCAGGTTTAGGGGAGAGACAAACCCATAGGCGACTGAGGATTGGATGGAGGCTGTGGTGAGAGTCTTCAGGATAGTAGGGACACCATCAGACTTCACAGTGATCCTTTCCACGAGTCTCCTTCATGAATCAGCAGGTAGATGGTGGAGACTGATGCTCTAGGTTCATGATGAGGTGACCCTACTCTGGGCAGACTTCGAGATCCTGTTTCGGGCGGAGTTTGTACCAGCCACCCTTTGTGCGGTGCGGATTCAGGAGCTACTTCATCTGCAGCAGGGTAGCATGAATGTAGCACAGTACTCAGTGAGGTTCACCTACCTCTCACACTACTCCACAGATATGGTGTGGGACCCATTATTCAGGGCCCTAACCTTTGAGCAGGGGCTCATGCGAGAGAACATAGCTATGATGATTTCACTTAGCTTCCCAATGCACACAGGGTTATTAGAGAGAGCCCTCATAGTAGAGAGTTTCCTTACTGAGCAGTCACCAATAGTGAGACCCACTACTAGCTGACACATAATGGAGTTTTCTACAGCTGGAAGTAGACAAATGAAGAAGAGGTCCAAGAGGTCCATACCCACAGGTGGATGACCGCATGACTTAGGATCAGTTTTGCGGGGCACATAGAGTAGAGACACACATTCCAGTAGCAGGTAGTGTTACTCATGCGGCGGGGAAGGTCACGTGGCTCTTGACTGTCCGAACCACCATTCAGATGATCACCAGATAGTTGAGGGACCTCCCAGGTAGAGGCAAAGATTCGATCGAGGAGGTTCGTAGGGAGAAGGTGGATGTGGCAGAGGATCTAGTCGAGCAGCTAGCGGTGGGAGATGTTTTGAGGTGTTACCACCACCACCACCAGGAGGTCCACCCAGATCGCAGTGAGTGGGTGGACAGGGGAGAGCTTAGCTTCAGGCTGCTGAGGCCTACGATCACGACACTCTGGAGATGATTCGAGGTATGATCTGTGTCTACTCAACCTTAGCTGCAATTCTTATAGACACATGTGCTAGTCACTCTTTCAATTCCACTACCATTGTTCGGAGCTCAGAGATTCTGATGGAGCCATTGGCTTGATCCTTATAGTTTGATACCCCTACGAGGGCAGACTTGATGATTACGCACTAGTGCTGACAGTGTGAGCTTACTCCAGGAGGCGAGGGCTTCGGCTAGGATCTCCTCATAGCGGCATCGAGGCCTTACGATGTCATCTTGGGTTTGGACTGGTTATCTACCATCCATGCTCAGATTGAATGTATTAGGAGCAAAGTGCGGTGTGTACACACAGATGGGACCAGGTTTACCTTCACCGGTGAGAAGGGAACCTTTGAAGCACAGGAAGGACTTACTCGGAGGAGGGTGCAGCCGATCAGTCATCAGTTGGCCTACCTTACCCTCAGAGCAGTAGATGTGGAGAGTCCGAGCTATCCTGTAGTGGTGGACTATTACGCAAATGTTTTCCCTAATGATGTTCCAGGACTAACTCCTCATAGATAGGTGGACTTATAAATTGGAATATACCCCAGGATGACACCGATATCTACTCCAGCATATCGGATGGCTCCCACAGAGCTTCGTGAGATGTAGGTACTACTAGAGGACTTATAGGGTAAGGGATTCATCTGGCACAATGTTTTTCTCTAGGAAGCCCTGATTCTGTTCACCAAGAAGGTGGATGGGATCTTGAGGCTTTATGTTGACTACTATCGCCTGAACTAGGTGACCATGAAGAACCAGAACCCACTCCCTAGGATTGATGACCAATTTGACCAGCTGAAGGGGGAACAATAGTTCTCGAAGATAGACCTCAGATCAGGCTATCACCAGCTCAGAGTTTGAGATGAGGATGTGCAGAAGTAAACCTTCAGGTGTCAGTATTACCACTATGAGTTCTTGGTTATTCCTTTTGGTGTAACCAATGCTCTATAAGTGTTCATGGGACTCATGAATAGGATCTTCCAGCCATACCTCGATCACTTTTTCGTAGTCTTCATCGACGACATTTTGATCTACTCGACTACTAAGGAGGATCATGCCTACCATTTGAAGGTAGTACTGAACACACTCTAAGAGCACCAGATTTATGGTAATATCTCAAAGTGATTGTTTTGGATTCGAGAGGTTCACTTCTTGGGACAAGTCATCTCGGATGCTGGAGTTGTAGTTGATCCAGCAAAGATTGAGGTAGTACTTTCTTGGGAGCCACCCAAGAGTGTGACAGAGGTATGAAGTTTCCTGGGTTTGGCTGGATACTATTGGAGATTCGTTCTAGACTTCTGTAGAGTTGCATCACCACTATCAACCTTAAAAAAGAAGAGGCAACCCTTCCTGTGGTCGGAGAGATGCCAGTATAGCTTTCAGGAGCTGAGGCAGACGTTGACTAGTGAACCCATCTTGAGGCTTCCAGATGAAGGCGTAGGGTACGTAGTCTACTGCGGTACATCAGGGACTAGACTTGGGTGTGTCCTGATGCAGAAGAGAGCATTGATTGCTTATGGTTCTCTGTAACAGAGACAACACAAGTAGAACTATGCTACCCATGACTTAGAGTTATCAGCAATGGTCTTCGCCTTGAAGATGTGGAGACACTATTTTATGGGTGAGCATTTTACCATGTACTCTGATCACAATAGTCTCAGGTATATCTTCTCTCAGAAGGACCTGAACTTGAGATAGAGACGTTATCTTGAGTTCCTCCAGGACTATGACTTCGAGAAAGTCTATACTCCTGGAAAGGGGAACGTTGTTGCGGATGCACTCAGTAAGAGATATGGTATACATCTACTAGGAGAGGCGACAAAGAAACTGGTTGCTTTACAGATATCCTTTGTGGATAGAGACAGAGCAGCCTATCTATAGTCTCTTATAGTCACTCCCCCACTTCTTTAGCGAGTCAGGGAAGCACAACATGGGGACACTTACTACGAGACACGACGTGCTCAAATATCCACAGGCCAGACACCTGATGGATTTTCTGAAGGTGGGGAGCATGTCATCCTCTTCAGAGGATGTACCTTGGTACCAGTGTCACTTCAGGAGGAATTGTTGAGGGAGTTCCACACATCCCCTTTAGCAGTACATCTAGGAGTGGAAAAGATGTATCAGGACCTTCGACGATAGCACCAGTGGCTAGGTATAAAGAAGGTAGTAGTAGAGTTTGTCTCACAGTGCCTCACTTGTTAGCAAGTGAAGGCCGAGCACCAGGTACTAGCAGACTTGGTTCATCCTTTAGAGGTTCCCGAGTGGAAGTGGGATGAGATATCCATCGACTTCGTGATGGGTCTACCATGTACATCTAGGGGTCACAACTCGATTTGGGTGATCATCAACTGACTCTCCAAATCAGCTCACTTCCTACCAATCAGAGAGTAGGGTTCAGTAAAGAGATTGGGATGCCTCTATGTGTTGAAGATTTTGTGACTACATGGAGTGCCTTCCTCTGTTGTCTCTGACTGTGAAACACAGTTTAATTCCCGGCTATGGAAGGGGTTGAAGGAGGCTTTTAGGACACAGCTTCGCTTGAGAACCACCTTCCATCCTCAGACAGATGGTCAGACTGAGTGGACCATTAAGACCCTCGTGGACATGCAACGTGCATGTGTCCTCAACTTTGGTCATAGCTAGGAGGATTAACAGCCTTTGGTGGAGTTTTCTTATAACAAAAGCTATCACTCCACCATAGGGATGGAACCTTTCAAGGTGTTGTACGACCAACCTTACAGATCATCCTTGTGTTGGACAGATCCTGGGGAGTCAGCATTGGTGGGACTAGAGATGGTACTGGCAACCACAGAGAAGGTGAAAGTCATCCAGAAGCGGATGAAGACTATACAGGGTAGGCAGAAGTCGTATACTGACAGGAGATAGAGACTTCTGGAGTTCGAGGATGGCAGCCATGTCTTTCTATGGGTCTCAACTCGATGAGGTCTACAAAGATTTTTCCGAGGAGGAAAGTAATATCTGAGATTCATCAGACCTTTATAGGTCCTCATCAGAGTAGGAGAGATGGATTATTTCTTAGATCTTCCACCTCAGTTGTATCAGGTGCACGATGTCTTCCACGTATCTCAGCTGAGGAGATACGTGCATGACTCTTCTCACATAATCGACTATGGGGAGATGGACGTCGATGATGGGGAAAATTTTATGGAGGTTCTTGTGGATATTGAGGATTGGAAGGAGCAGGTCCTACGTGGATGTTCGATACCTCTGGTTCACGTACACTGGTAGCATGGGATCCTCCAAGAGAGCACATGGGAGCGGATGGCTCAGATGCATGCTCAGTACCCCCATTTGTTTCCATAGTTCGATTTGTAGCTTACAGGGACGTAAAGATCTGAGGTGGGGAGAATGTAAAGACCCGGAAATCCCATGGAATTTTTTTTAAATACATGGAAATTTTATAAGTCCGCAAATTTTTACAGCGCTTGATTCAGAGGCCCGATGTGCTTGGAATTAATTTCTGAAGTTTTGTTTGGGTACGTTCAGTAAACGTACGAGTGAGATTTTATAACTTTTGAACCGGTGCTCGGAATAGAAATCCGAGGGCACCATTGAACTCGCAATGCTAATTTTCACTTAAGAAGACTTTCACCTTGATGGTAGATGGTCAAGATAAAATGATAGTTCTTGGGTTTAATAAAAAAAAATAATAAAATAAAGTGAGAAAACACTTTATTTTATTTTGAGCCACCGTTTGGAGTGAGGTGGTTAAAACCTTCTCATAGAGGTTGGAGGTGGGGCCACCACACCTTAACATCCCATGAAGGTTATGGTGGTGGGGCCCACATGAGAATAACTTCTCTTGATAGTTTACGACATGGGGACCACCCGAACCCTATTAATGGGAGGAGAGTATAACCTCTCAACTCTTCCTCATTAATGAGGGAGAGCCTCTCCACCTTCCCCTTTAATTAAATGGAGCCAACTCTCATTAATAAATGTGCCAACCTCTTGAATTAAATTGGAGGAGCCTCTTTAATTTAATTATTCCTTTTTCAATTATGTGCCAACATTAAAATAATAGACAACCTATTATTTCTTGGGCATATTTCTTTTTGTTGGAAGAGGAGGATTAAAGGATTATTGGAGAAAATCACCCGACGAAGAACGTGAAGAACACTGACGACGCTTCTTCCTCGGTCTTCTACCCCGAAAACCTTCTGATGTAGAGCATATTCCCTCCTCATCATCGTCAATGAACTGACGCACAAACTTAGATTAGGAGTGCATGAAAAACGTGGGAAACGATGAACTTAATTTTATTCTTTCCGCAACACTGTCAATGAACGATGAATGTCGATCAATGAATCAAAGTTAGGGGGTTTACCTTGTGTTTTATTCCTTTTCTTTTCTCATCATCATTTGAAAAGAATTGTTGTGTGATTGTAATTAATTGTCATTCATCTTCCATATTTTGATGAACCAATTGATATCACTTTAAACACGGAGGATGATGGCCAACCTTACATGGCCCAACATCCCCTGTCAATTCTTCTTTCTTGTGGCATTCTACTGCATGGTGATGAGGCGACGACGATGAAGGTGGCAATGAAAAATCCCACCTACCCGCGAACTCTGCGAATCACGCCACACCCGCGGCACACCAAAGCTTCCAGCTGATCACCGTCAGTCCGAGTGGCGCTCGGATCGCCTGTCCGTGGCCTCCTGACGCCCTACCCGGCATGCGGACTGCCTGCCCGCGACAGCCCAACACCCTACCCGACACATGACCCACCTACCCGCGGTCCTCCGGCGCCCTGTCTTGCCTACCCAGTGCCCCCGAGCCCTGCCCGGAGCCCTACCGGATCCTCCGTGCCAAGCCCCTCGCCCTACCGGCGCCCCCGCGCCCTTCCTGGCATCCTACCGGTGACCCTGCGGCCTACCTGGTGCCCTGTTGGCACCCCTGCGGCCTGCCCGATCCCTGCCGCGGCCTGCTTGGCGCTCCCGCAGCCTGCCCGGCCCTGCTGCACCCTACCTAACACACCCGCGACCAGCCCTCTCTCCACGTGGCATGCCTGCTGGTCTCCCGACCAACCCGACCTCCCGGGATGAGTCATCCGAGCCGTGCCCCTCACGGTGCTGGCCAAACCGGCCCCGACCTTCGACCCAGACCGGGTCGGCCCAGACTGGGTTGGGCTAAGTCGGTCCGACTAGGTCAGACCGGACCCATGACTATTACTGACCCATTAACTTCTTGGGCCATATCTTTGGCACCAGACGTCCGTTTGACGAACCGCGAGTGGTGCTAGTATTTTGGGATGAAGATGTCCATTTGAGAATACCCCACTAGAGTTCGGGGTATAGTTGATATTTAGTAAGGTTGGATTGTACACGAATCCAACTGAGCCCCTGGGTCTAAAAGGATAATAACTAATAGACCGAGAGTCCGATTGGCCCGCCATCTATTACGTTGAGACCCCTATGACGTGGCATACCTTTGAGATACTTCTATGTGGGACTTCATGTTATTTGGAGCATTTAACAGTAGCTTGTGGAGAAGATATTCCAGAGACAACCAGACATTTGTTTGGGGACCTAGTAGCTGGCTGAGTCTTGACGACTGCTGACCGATTCTACTCGAAGTGATCCGACTAGCCCAGTGGGGAGCTTCTCTGAATGAGCGCAGAAGAACCATAGTGGGGAAAACCTTTGTGTGAGTGCAGTAGACCCACTGTACTCAACACGTCGAGTACCTCCACAGGATTCTAGGGGAGCACCTCTGTGTGAGCGCAACAGACCCATGATGGAGAGCGTCTCGGTGTGAGCACAATAGATCCACAATACTTGAAAGGAGGAGTACCTCAACAGTCCAAGTTAGTGGGAATCACCTCTGTGTGACACGGAAGGCCCACTGTACTCGATAGAGGAGGATTTCTCTAGTATCTGAGGGTCTAGATTAATAAAAATCTTGGTTTGAGCTGAGTTAATGACTTTTTTGTTTTTCCTCATGATTGAGATGGTTTACTGGATAACTTTGGTATATGTATGGGTATATACCTAAGTAATGGTTATCCTTTGAGTTCATACTTTTTGGTTTATCCTTAATGGATTTAGTGAGACATTGAGGGTCTTGGGGTCCCTATTGAGTATCATTATAATCACCCCTCCATGGGCTATGCCCACACCTCATTGTGTTGGTTGCAGATGACAGACAACGCTGACTGAGGTAGAGAGTAGCAGGACTAGACGGTAACCAGAGGTGGATCACTCGGTGTGACAGTGCACGGAGGAGACGAACAGACGTGGAGTGATGAGGAGGCCATATGTACCTACCCTTTAGGTCAGTACCCTAGAGGACGACCTAGTAGCTGCTTTAATTTTCTTTAGTTGTACTTTGTTTCAGTTGTACTTGTACTTTCCTATTGGGCTTGTATTTCCGGTACCTCTTACTTTCCAACACTTCTTTTGTATACAATTACTTAGTGTTTTGCTTCCAGTTGTGTACTCTGATATGTTTGTTTACAGTTATAAAGGCAATTCCTTCCCAGTTTAGGGATTTACGCCTTTGGTGCTAGTTTCCAGCCCTTGGCCTATGGAAGGCGGGCTTGGGGTAGTCACGTACGTGCCCCAGGGGATGGGTCGTAACATATACAAACCCATTTACATGAAATATCAGGATTTTATTTATTCTGGTGAAATTTTAAATTTCATTTAATGTTCTTCCTTCACGGTTATATGATTCAATGTCACAAAATTGATAAAGGTTTTAAAATGAAATCTAATCGTTTATCGAGTTTATCTATGTTTTTACTTCTAATAATGAAATATTACGATCTATATCTCAACAAAATAAAGACAATTAAACTCACATGGGTTTTTATTAATTATAAATCCCCCCCATTTTCATCACATATATATTCAAGTGTTCAAAATAATGTTTTATGATAAATTGAATTAGTTTATATATTCGACCGAAAATAAATTTTCATCCATATCCATTTTTTATAAAAATTATCTCATTTTTTTAGTTTTCCTCTAGGGGTTTTTAAATTAATTTTCCACTGTTTATTGTTTTAATATTTTCAATGGAATTTGAATTTTATTTTAAATGATAGTCTAGTTTTCATTTACTAAAAATATGAAAAGAGTCTTTGTTTTAACGTGTATGGAATTTCCTACTATCATGACCACTCAATTTTTTAAAAAATCACTTATAATGTTCAATGATTATTTTCCATGAAATGTATTTTAAAAATTTTTTATGATTTTTTAGTTTTAAAATTTGATTTTGAAGGAAATTGTTTTTTCCTAAATAATTTTTTATATGATATCTAAATATTCTTTTACATGTTTCCATGGTTATTTTCAATTGAAATGATTTTGAAATTGTTTTATATTTTTTAGATTTTTTTTTAAATTGAAAATTGTATTTTCTCAAAAAAATTTCCATATGATTTTTCAAAACAAAATTATATCAAAATGACATAATCTTATGTAACCTAATATATACATGGGATATGATACAAATATACCATTCCTAATCTACACCTGAATTGTTTATGGTTACAACGAAAATATATTTATGAAAGATGTTTCTATTACAGGGGGTATACCATGATAAATTATTTATGAAACCGTTTTCCGTTTCCATGGGTTATACAATGAAGAATCGATGAAATAGTTATGAAACCTATTTATTTTACTCATGTTATGCTATGATGAATTTTTTTGAAACCCATTTATTTTTCTTGGTTTAGGATGTGATGAATTCTTTATTATATTTTGGAACATGTATGTATAAATTTAATAAAGTGAGGGGTGGTACATAAATTTTCCATAAATACATTGGGAAAATATTGATATCTCATAAGATAAAAAAGAATGGAATAAGAATTTAACCCAGTTTAGCAGGGGAATTTTTCCACAATGATAGTCTTGAGGATAAAAATTTAATGTCAAGATGGTTTTAATAGTGAAGCCACTCCACTATGATAGTTTTGGAAATTATATTTATCTAATAAGGAAATAATTTTATATAATTTGTGTTTTACAAAAAATATATGTATTATGATAATGTTATGTTCTCATAGTTCATGTTCTTTGATTACATTTTGATTTATGTCTTATGAACTTACAAGATGGGTACCATGAATCATGTTTGGGATCTATGATCTGAAATGTGTGGGTTTCAAATGTTATTCTCATGTTCTCATACCCTTATAATAATGACATGTAGATATATCAATGGCTTACCCATATTTGAGCATACGAGATCACCATTTATTATGTTTCATTTCCACATGTTATAATAGAAGGTATAATTTATGATATGTCTATGAAGAGTGATAGTTATGAGGAACATTGGTGGAGATGATTTAAATATTTATGGACCATTTATTTAAGTTTAAATGTTTCTAAAATAATTATACCTTTATGATCTCCATGAAAGTGTTTTCGTAATATTTTGAATATTCATAAAAAAAGATGTAATATCAATGTATGTTAATCCTAAGTCTTAGTTGTTTCCATATCTTGTATGGAATGATATATTTTGAATATATTTCCTCTTAACCATCTTTAAATAAAATAAATAATGAAGATACACCATTGAGAAGTAATGATCCCCTTGATGTTGATGAAACAAATCATCTATACTTGGAAGGGGATACTCTTCCATCATAATGATCTTTTATGCTCCTGGTAATCAATTAACTACCACATATAGTAATATTGTTTCTTCTAAAATTGCAAAACCACACTCCAAGGTGATGCACTATGTAATATGAAATCATTTTCTAATTGCTATTTAATATTATTATTTATCTCATTATGTTATATCTGGACTGTCCTATATGGTAATTTAGAGATTGGATTGGATCTTGATACATGTTCTATTAATAAATCATCATCAAAATATTTTGGATTTCTAGAAAATACATTTAGAAAAGCATAATTATTTTCCCTCACAATAGGAATATCATGAATGACAATACTTCCATCAACACAACCATTGGGGATATATGTTGTTCTTCATTGGGTATCATATCAAACACCACTGAGGGATTCTATGAATAAGTTCATGATTACATATTCATTTTTAAAGAATTAGTGGGTAGTTTGGAATATATAAATTGAATTAATTTTCTATAATGTGGATTTGAGTATAATATAATGAGATCTAATATACAGATAGTACAGAATAAATTCCACCAAGTGAATGATTTTGAGATTTTCAGGATGAATCCTCCTACATACAGTAACATGAGAAGAGTCTAATACATGGGTTATAATTATCACACCAATAGGTATCTTTATGGATATCATTACCTCAAGGTATCCCAAATGTGATTAAATAGTTCTAGAAAACTTGTAATATCTAAATGAATTAGTTTAACTTGAATCAAATAAAACATTTTTCCATTCATTAGTATAAATATATTATAAATTATGAGAATTCATTTTCATATTATAGGTTAATAGTGGATTTAGGAAAGGATTTATATTACACCATCATCTTTGGTGGTTACTGACCATGATTACCCTCAAATACCCATGATTTAGGGAACTAGCTCACTTATTGAACTTTATATATTAATTTAAATAATTAAACTATGGGTGATATATTTAGAGGATCCTTTCCTTAATAAATCACATTGGATGATTATTTTATGTCTCTTTTACATTCATGAGCTTGTCCACCTTATATTTTCCACAGAATTAATTTTGATGTCGCTTTGAGGAAATGTATATGATTCTTTATTCCAAATCTCAAACATATATGTAGTTGATTGTTATTGACTCCATTATAATTTGATCACCATGAATGAAATCCCATTCATTTATTCTTATCTTCATATTTGTGGAACAATTCTCTAAATACCATCATTAATTTGAGAGAGAATCAGAATACCTCTTCAAAACTCCCAAAGTCTTTTATAACTAGATCCATTCAAATTTATGGTTTTAAATCAATAAATAATATATCAATTTTTATATCATTTTTCATAACAAAACTAGTAGAGTATCTCAAAATCCTTGTGATGTTTTCCTTATAATCCTTGATAGATACACTCTTATATTTCACAGGCTTTATAAATTCTCCATCCCTATTTGTATGTAGTGTTCGAGAGAAATAATTAATAAGAAATAGAATCTTAAAGTGTTCCCAATCCATTTCATTATTCGAATTCATATTATTTTCCAATTCCCACCATTTATCATCTTATTAATCATGAAGACATATAAAAAAGTAATATTAAACTTGTTAGAACATTAGAGCACATAAAAGATACTACTTATTGAGTTAAGGAAATTATCTATGTCAGGTGGATGATATATTCCACTAAACGTTCATGGTCAATGAAATATAAATGGATATATGGATATTTGGTCAATATTTGATAAATTTTTATGTTCCACATGGTTCAAGTTATTGTTCATTTCTAGGTATAGATAGGTAATAATCTTCATAATGTTTATAAGTCCACCAACCATTATGTTTTAAATTTCATTTGGAAAATCATATTATTTTCCCCCATATAGTATGTTGGTATTTTTTTTGTTGGTTCCCAGCATTTTCTAAAATAGATAATGTTTGAACAAAATATAATTAAATAATGAATGAATGAATTATCTATTTTCATGGTTAAATCAATTCCAAAATCATATCATATAAGATCCTGATATTCAAAATAACCATCATCTCAGGCGATGATCTTGATCATGTAATTTAATAATTTTATATCATTAAGGGGAATAATTACATTAGTAATATATCCTATAAAATGGTCATTATTGAGACTACAATTTTCTAAAAAATATCCCTCAAGAGGGTAAAAATAAGTGTTTAATGTGGCCAATTTTTGTGAACTTGGAAAAAGTTGAGTTTGTTCCTAATGATCCCTTTCAAGGATATCACCCTTAGGTTCATCAATTTCATATCCACATAAAAATTTATTATCCTGATAGGGATTACCTTTACCAAAAACCACATTCCCATATAATATACCAAAACATAATGTTTTTTACCTTAGAACTATGAATTATCACTAAGGGTTTCAAAAACCTTTGGTATTCCAAGTTCCCATGTTAACTAAATCGTATGTCTGATACCAACTATAACAGCCTATATTATACTTACTTGAAAATTACAACAAATTTATTTTCTATAACATTATATAATAAAATTTAAGGATAACAACGTTTATTATATTGGAAAATTTAGGTTCATACATCAATTTTACAAAATAAAACACATATATTTTTTCAATCATTCATCATAGTACTTCTAAAATATCAAATTTTCTCCACAGAACATGTGTGAACCTAAGGATATACATAAAACAAAGGGGTGGGATAACATAACAATAATGGGGGGGGGGATAATATATAATGAATAATATACATGAATTAATAGTACAAAAGTGAGCATAATCATTATCATTTTATCACAAGAATGGGATAATCATCATAAAAACGAGGGGACAATTTGAAAAAGGAATGTAATTTGGAATATGAATAACAAAAAAAACATAACATAGGTATAAAATAAAATACATAGTTCTAAACCATTTTAGCATCACGTTTACCAATAAATTATGTGAACAAATCAAAGAATGAAAATTGTGAAAAATTGTATCATCATTTTCATTCATAATACAAATAATCTCTGGATATATATCACATTACCCAATTAATTAGAGGTACATATAATTATTTTACCACCTTCACATCACAAAATTACCATTATCATGCCTTCCACATGGATGGTGAACAAGTAAAATATGTTTTTAAGAAATAAACTCATGTAAATGAATGATTTTCATAGAGCTGTCATAAAAAATAAAATAATGAATAACCTTTTGAGTTAAAAAATATATATGGGTGATCATATTTTTTCATAAAATATCCTCATTCATGAGTGGATAAAAAAAACACAAAAATATTCAATTAAATATTTTTAAAGGCAAACCAAATTTGAATAATCATTGACATTGGCTTAAAAATAATTTTATCTTTTTAAAAACATGTTTATATATAAAATAAAATAATAAATACAAGTGAGAGGAAATGTTAATGAAATTTGTGTAATATCTATTCTAAAACTATTTTGACCAAGGAGATAACACAAAAATAATGATTTGGGTTTGATAATATAGAAACACATGATTTTCATACTTAAATATTATATATTTTTAGATGCATATTGAATAAATTACACAAACCCATGCTTGAGGACCATAATAGTTTAGTTTATTCTATGACTTGCTATACAATCTTTTAATTTGGTCAATGATATTAAACCTATACCGTAATGAACTTATCATTTAGTACGAATCACAAACATAACCTATAAAAAACATTTATTCATAACCTTGGGAATTGAAACATAATAAATGGTGAGATCAAATGCCAAGTAATGGTATGAAAAGGATATATGTAAGAAAAATATGAACATAAGGGAATGAAAACATGATCATAACATTTGAAAACCATACTATTCATATTGATGATCATAATATTGAGTCAAGAATTGATGATTATAATTTTATAATACCTTAATTAAAAAGAAATCAAAGATCATGATTCATGAGTTCATAACAATATTATAACACATAGATACGTGGAATACACAAAATCATATAAAATCATTTTCAAAGTAGTCCAGGCTCATTGAAAAAATATATTAAGGAAATCTACTTGAAGCTATACCTACATGGTGGGATGAACGACCATCCCTAGTAGAATCCCATTCATTATAGTGAAATGGGTTCACTCCCCAAACTACCATAGAAGTACATTTTCACTCCCAAGACCATCATAGTGGAAAAATTCCCTTTCTGAACTAAGTTTATTCCTATTCTAGACTAGTATATGTAATGAAATATAACTCCTTACCCAATTAATTGGAGGGATATGTAGGTCCCACATATCTTTGTTTATAATAGAACCATCATCTTTGGTTATAATTTAACCACTATCTTGGGTTATAATGTTACCACCATTATATAATGAAAGTAACACACATGTGACTCACAAGATCATTATGAATTATTCATATAAAACCCATGTATTGAAATGGATTTCATAAAATATTCAGGAAAACCTATTGAAAATAAATCCTTTTTCATAATAATTTCTATGTTTCATAAAATCATAACCCATGGAAAATGAAGTGGGTTTCCTAATAATTTTATAATGGTATGACTTATGGAATATTAATCAGTGCCATAAAAATCATTTCATGTAATCTATTTAGTGAATATAATAATAATGGTATACTTGGTTCATATCCATAAAAAATGATAAGATACCTCAATGTGAATCATCATGGATTGAAAATGATTTATAAATATCACTTGGAATGTTCCCAATCAAAAATATATTTTCATTGAATATATTATTTTTTAAAAGAAAAATAGTTTTAAGATTACTTTATTTGAAAATATATTAGGAAAAATATAATGAAAATTTTAAAATATTTTAAAACATTTCATGGGGAAAATATCCACTTGTTATTGAAAAAACTTTTTAAAACATAAAGACATTTAAATTTTTGTAGAATACATTGTATTGGAATAAAAATAGTTTTGTACCAAAAAGACATTTTTTTATTAAAAACATTATTTTGAACATTTGAGTACATGAAGAGAGGAAATCTATTTGAAAAAATTTATTCTCTTGGAATAAATAGTGAATAATAAATGTCATTATTTTTGTGAGATATGGGTCATAATATTTGATCATAAAAACATAGTCATAAACAATTTAAATAAATCATGAGATTGTAACATAAATTTTAAAATTTGGTAACTTTATATTCTAATTACTACAAAGGATGTATAAGGACCTAGAAATAAACCTTAAAATATCTTGAGTTTAAGTCAAAAAATTACTTTCTTTAGAGATTTATGATCCTTCTATATTTATGGTTTTAGGGAATTAGGTTATAACTCATACATAAAAAATACAAAAATTAAAAATTGGACACTTATGAGTAGTATCCATTTTTCACATAATATAAAACATTTAAAATAATGAATCATTTCATTTCATGGAAAATCTCCATGAATTTATACTTGACATATTAATTTTCATTCCTCATCCTTAGGACTTGATAAAATCAATTAAAAACATTTTATTAGCACAATATCATAGTAAGGGATACTAAGAAAGATAAACTGTTAGTGTTGTGAACCAATGGAAACTCATATAACATTTACCTTTATCTATTTTTTGTTCATTTGAAATAAAACAGTTTCCAATGAATAAAACACACATTTTTCTCAAATAAAAATCATTAATGCCAAAAAGAAGAAATTAAATCTATATTTGGTGTCATAGAGAATCATATTCAAAAAAACCATTTAGAAGCCAATTAATTTGAATAACTATATAATTGAATCCCAATTTAATCATTACCCAATGGATTAGAGATTTATAATGTGGATAACCCATCCTATAAGATATAACAAGATCATATATGATATATAATGAGGATTAACACATCATATAATCTATATGAGGCTAACCAGTTTCTCATGACATATAATGGGGATCAAGCCATTATACATGCTATATTGGACTCACCTATGAGCTATAATGGGGTTAAATCCTTCGTATAAGCTCTATCAGGGTCACCTGTTTCATATAATTCTCAACCACCATATCATGAATAAAAAAAGTTCATCATAAAACTCTTTTGAAAAATACTTAAAACTCATATGAATTTTTTTAGATAAAAATACAATATTCTTCTAAAAACCCTTATTTAATACCAAAACTTCATTTTCTTGAAAGAACCATTTTCAATACCAAAAACCCATAAAATATAAAATCGGTGATCCATTTAATAAAATAATTAATCTTAAAAATGAATCTAAAAATTAAATAATATTAATGGTGGGATAAAATAAATTTCCATAGGGTTTGTTAAGCACTGAACATTAATTTTTCAGTTGTCAAAACGTTCTATAAAAATAAAATAAAAATATTACTTCTGAAAACCATTGAAATAAAGTTAAAAAGAGTCATAAATTGTACTTTATAAATACATTATTTCCATATAAAAAATTCATAAAATAATTTTAAAATCATGGACATATAAGATAAATATTTGGGATGAAAACACTAAATGATGAATCTTCTTAAAATAAAAGTCACATATCTCTTAAGAAACACATGAATCATAAAACCCATTAAAGAATAAAATTTAGAAAACATTAAATATCATGATAATAGAAAAATATATTTTATATAATGTCAAAGGGGATTTATATACACCTTATAAAAGAATATATGCAAAAACTTGGTATTTATAGAATAATTTTTTTTATATTTTTTAGTACATTTTATTTAAATAGTAATTAATTAGAATAAATAATTTATTATATGATTATTTATTTAAAAACAATAATTTATCAATTATAAAAATTTAATTTGACAAAAATATTTTCATTTTTGAACTCATCGTGTTTAAATTATCATATTATGAATATATTAGAATTTTCTGAATATTTTTATATTTTTTGGGGAATAGTAAAAAATACGATTTTTTTGTAATAAAGGAATATTTTTTATGATATTTTGAAGAAATAATTATGATATAAAATTTATTAAATTTATATAATAATTAAATTATAATTTTATAAGAGTAATATTTGATAGAAATAAATCAGAATATGTTTGTAATAATTTATTTCTTGATAGGTATAAAAATTATTGTCAACACCGATGCAATGTGAGAGCAATAATGACAATGTCAAATTTGGTTCAATATAAATAATAACTGGGTGAGAAAAATTATTATCAAGACTTTTTATAAATTATTATTTATTATTGATGATTTTATCAATTAAATTCTAATTTTATAGTCACATACTATTAATCTTATCCAAATGCATGTGTAATTCTTATGTAGGGAATGAAAATACGAAATAGAAAACTTAAGATGTTTTCTTGAAATTTAATTCTGTGAATATATATAATGAAAGAATCTATAATTTTATTTTGAACCTAATTATTTTTTATGATATTATGATATTTTTAATTTTTATATATGAAATAATTAAAATTAATGAATGTGTAATGATGATAAAGTCATTGTGAATGCATAATAAAAATAAATATATTTTTTTAAGTTAAAATTATAATAATTATTAAATGACCCATTGATGGGATACAACTTTTATATAAGAAATTTTCAACCATTATCAATTTTGGTTCGAATATATGAAATTTTGGATCCACATGAATCACTTTAAGGACTTTAAAATATTTTATTTCAAAAGTATGTTCATTTTTCATTTTATAGTTTTTTATTTTTATAATATTTTAATATGAAGTTTTATTGAGGTTTTATTTGAAAAAGATATTATTTTGGGAATCTAACAAACTGACTTTCCACCTAGAATTTTTTTTTTAATTTTTATAGTATAAATAAATCCTACAATGTCTTTTACAAAGATTATGCAATATTAATTTAATTAATGAATACATAAAATTAATGATATGAAAAATAATAAAATAATAAAATATGATATTTTTATGTTCATTCACAAATTCCCATGATGAATATCACATGCCTATGATATAATAAAAACAATTTATTTGTATTTAGAACCATTTTTTGATGTTTTTAGAGTCATAGTTATGAAAAGTTTTTATGTTGAGAAATATTATTTTCCAGGAAAAAAATATTTTATTTAAATGATTTAATTCTTTATAAAATTTTACCCCCTTTAGTTTTATGAATTTTTGGAAGTCTTTAACCGTAGAATATATTTTTAATATTTTAATATTTTGAGTAATTCATATGTTACCCCTAAAATCACTTATAAAAATATCCTCATTGATTCAAAAATATTCATCACCTTGAGATTTCATTAAAAAATATACTCTAAAAAATTCCCTTCTCCTCATCCATTTTTACATTATAGTGCTATTTTTCTGAAAAAAAGACCACTTCCAAGAGCCTTTAGGGGGTTTTCAAGGATAATTATCAAGAAGTATGATTCCTTTTTTATTATCTTTTAAATTATTTTTGACTTCTACCATATCCTCACATCTAATCCAATGATTCATGAAAACTAAAATATCACACACACACACACACATATATATTGTAGTTTGATTTTTTAGGGTATATGAATTATAAAATCTCTTATTTTCTTATTTTATTCTTAAATAATGAAATCATTGTTTGGGGTGTGTCAATTCACCGCCTTCAAGTATGATGATTTATCGTTTCACTTTTACCGAAATCATGGATTTTTTAAAATGATATATATATATATATATATTATCACTTATATATTATTATTTCTATTGAAAAGGAAAACTATAATAATATTTCCATGGAAACCATCAAAAAAAGGCTCCCAAAACAATGGAAATAAAATAATATTGTCAATAAATGTGTTGAAAATGTTATAAGAAGATTATGTAAGATTTTATAAACACGAGTTTTGTTATGTAATAAATCAAAAATACTATTCAAACCATTATATAAGAGGTCTGAACACATTTTAAGGAAGTTAAACCTTAGGTAAGGGACTTTCTATTTGAAAAAAAAATAAATGTCTATTTTAAGAAAATTCAAAAAGACGGTTATTTATTATATACATTATGAGAGGTTTATCCTTGTTTAATTACTATTTATTATTATAATGTCTTTATTATATGTTTTCAAAGTTATTTTTTATGTATATGATTTCATTATTATATTCACGGATTTTATATTTTTAAAGTGAGTTTTACGAAAAAGGGTATTTTGAAATCTGAATATGTTTTGCTCATGGGTTTAAATGAGATATCTAGAGTTTTATTAATGATCTGTTCTTGGAAATTTTTTATTATGGGAGTAGCGTATTATAGCTCATGATATTTTGGGTTGATCTCATTTTATCTCATGATATGATGGGTTGATCCCTATTATAGCACAAGATATGTTTGTTTAAGCCCATTATTTCTCAAGATATGACGGGTAGGACCAATTATTACTCTCACATGCATTGGGTACTATAGAGATGTAAGTTGATTGTAAGGTTATTCTATTTGGAAGTGTGAAAGTAAGGGTTATATGTTAATGATTTACCAATGTTAATACATGACTTTTCTTTGTATTCTTATGAGTTTTCAAGCAAAAAAAATTTACTATATTTTTATGTTTTTAAGGACAAATGATTTTTTTGTTATGTCCCTCACTGAAATTTTTTTTCTCATCCAAATTAATTAAAAAAATATCACATGTTATAAGGATATGTAAGAGAAATAAGGAAGTCAAGTTAGATGTTATGAAGATTTGGTAAATAATTCTTGTTTTATTTTAAATGATTTATATGTTGAAATAAATAGATACTGTTTTATTAGTATCCAATCTATATAAAAATGGGGTATTATGTATTTATTATGTCCTAATTCTCTAATTATCTAAACCTGAAAATATACTTAATATTGAAGAATTTAAATATTGACAAAAACTTAGTATCATGTAATATTTTAAGGGAGGGTCCTTATAGTTAGTATCATTGGATCGTTTATATAACCTTAGGGGATTCGATTATGTTAATTTAATAAATTAAATGATTTTTAATTTATGGTTAATTTAAAATGATATAGAATTTAAAGATCACCATGTTTCTTTGACTATGATATGTCTTTTTATAAGGGTTTTCCGTAGAAGAAATATTGAAGCTGATGTAGTAAGGCACCAAGATGGGGATATCAGTCAGAATGTGTAGCCTGGAATGTTGGGAAATGGAACTGTGTAGTTTGTAATAGTAATTTCTTAGTTGAATCATGTGATAAATGGTAGTGGAGTTCATGCTAGATAGGAACCTGATCAACCATGGAGAAACATGTATTTTGTGTAGAATTTTATGATAAAACATCCCCCATCATTCAGTGGATCATTTGACCCGGTGGTAGCTAGAGGAAAGATCAATTCTCTAGAAAAGATATTTGATGTCATTAGATTTTCATAACATGAAAAGGAAACCCTTTCTATTTATTGTTTTTAAAGTGAATCCAATCAATGGTGGTATTTGGTTAATAATACCTGAGATAAATAAGATCTTGATCCCATGCAATGAGATACATTCAAGGATCTTTTACTTTATAAATACCTTCTTAATATTGATAGACCCTGAATGGAAAAACAATTTCTATAATTAAGGTAAAAATAGAATTATTCTATAGCTGCATATGAATAAAAATTCACAATATTAGTTAACAATAAGAAGTGGTTAAGTTAGAATGATTTTGGGAATAAATCATCAATGTAATCTGGAGGTGAGAATATAAATTTACCAACTTGAGAAAATTATGGTAAAAGGAATCCTGGATAATTCCTAGTAAATTATAGGAAGTGCTACTGATGTGGAATGTTTGGACATGTGGATCGTGAGTGAAAGGAAAATGATCATTAGAATGACCAGAAACTGATTTAAATATTATTTAACTATAATGAGTTGGTTCATTATGCTAATGTGTTTTAAAAGTTAGTCACTCTGGTAAGAAATCAATAATATTTTTAACATATGGGTGTGGAAAAATTTTTCTAACTACTTTTTCAGATGTTGAGCCATCAAACATAGTGGTATCAGTTAATTTTTTTTTCTTTTATAGAATATTAAAATGTGTTTTTGATTCATGGTCTAGAAATTCATTCATTAATGATAATGTTTCGGGTAATATTTGATAATCCACCTAAAGAAACGAATCTAGAACATATGGTGAAAACACCTAGAGGAAATATTAAGGAAAAAGAAATTATAAGAATATTATATCCATTGTCTATGGAAAGAATTTAACAAAAAATCATGTTATTTTTTCTCTAGTAGTGTTTGATGTTATCTTTAGTATGGATTGGATTTTTTTTTATCATGATAAGATTTATTATAGAGATAAAGATGTTTCTTTTCAAAATTATATATAGTTTGTGTTCAAGAATGAATATATGTCCTTGATAACATACCAGGAGGCTGAGAAACCATTAAAAGATACAAATGAATGTTATCTTTCACATATTGTTGAAAAGAAACGAATTGTTCAGATTAATGATAGGCTAGTGGTAAATGAGTATCTTGATGTTTTCCTGATTATTTTCCCAGTTTTTTTTCTAATTAAGAAGTTGAGTTTACTATTGACTTAGTTCATGATGTTATGCCAATTTCTAAACACCGTTATCAAATGGATCAAGTAGAACATATTTAATTAAAAAAGATGTCATTATTGTTAGATTAGGGTTTCATCTAACCTAGAACTTCACCATGGAATTCCCCTTTCTTGTTTTTCAAATAGAAAGATCATTCAATGATACTTTTCATTTATTATATAACCTTGTATAACATCACCATTATGAAGAAGTATCATTTGGATCATATCGATGATTTGTTTGGTATGTTCCAAGGACTATAATATTTTTTAAAGGGTGAACCGAGGTCAGGGTACAATCAGCTGAAAGTAATTGAAGATTATATTCTGAATAATTTGTTTTATAATATATATAGAGATTATGAATTATTTGGTATGAAATTTGGGTTAACAAATGAACCTGTTGTATTCATAGATATTATGAATAAAATATTCCATGAGTTCTTGGATAATTTTGTGGTTGTGTTTATTCATGAAATTTTGGTATAATATAAATTAAAGGGGAGAATGAAAGAATTCTATGTGTTGTTTTGAAAACATTAAAAGAAAATAAACTATATGGAAAATTCAGAAAGTGTGTCATTGAGATGAAAAAGACTTCTTTTCTTGGTCAAAATCTTTATAAATATGACATAATTGTTGATATTGCTAATATGGGAGTTGTCAAAGAATGGAAAAGACCCACAAATATAACTGATATTTGTAGTTTTCTTTGTTTGTAAGGCTATTATCAAAGGTTTGGTGAAAACTTTTCATAGTTATATAGTCCAAATATGAAGTTAACTCGAAAAGGTATAAAGTTCTTCAGGAAAAGTGAATGTGATGATTGTTTTTAGTAATTAAAAAAAGTTAGGTCAATTATTTAGGTTTTTCCCTACCTTATAGAATTTTTGAATTTTTAATCTAAAGTGATGTATTATTGAATGGAATTTGTTGTGTGCTAATATAGAGTTACCATGTAATTGATTATGATTTACGTCAATTGAAACCTCATGAGTTAAATTACCCTACAGATGACTTTAATTAAATGATGTTGTTTTTTCATTAAAAAATTTGAGACATGATTTGTATGGAGTAAAATGGGAAATAAATATTGACCATAAAATTTTAAATTATATATTTACAATTAAGGAATTAAATATTGTACATAGAAGATGTATGGAACTAATCAAGTATTATGATTTCACGATAATTTACGATCCTGGGAAAGAAAACAGAGTAGATGGTGCTTCGATTTAGAAAAATAATGCTACAATAACCATGTTAGATTTGAATAATGACCCCTTGGTCAATGGTTTGATGAATTTTGGTTTGGAAGTTATTGGTGAAGAAAATTCCTCTATTTTATTTTAGGTGACAGTTCAATCGTCTCTCATAGAGAGAATTAAGAAAATGTAGATGGATGACCATTAGTTACAAAAAAGGTTGAAATGGATAATAAGGGTAATTTGACTCAATTTAACATTGATATAGATTGTGTATTGAGATTTTAGAATATATTATGTGTGCCTTGTGATTCACAGTTGAAGAATGAGTTGTTATGTGAAGCTCATAGTTCTCTATTTTCAGTTCATCCTACAAGAACTAAGTTGTGTAGAGACCTTCAGGAGTATTATTGGTGGGATGAAATGAAAAGAGATATTTTTTTTATTTTACCATGAAATGTTTGAAATGTAAATATGTTAATGTTGAATGAATGTTATCGAAGGGGATGATTCATCCTTTTTCAGTGCCAGTGTGGAAAATAGAAGACATGTCCATGGACATCATGTTGGTAATACCAAAGGCATCTCGAGGTAAAAATGAAATCTAGGTTATTGTTGTTTGTTTGACCAAATCTAATCATTTTGTTCCAATTTTAGAAAATCTGTCTTTAGATAAACATTAGCAATTTTACCGTAATGATATTGTAAGGTTACATGGAGTTCCTCTCTCCATTGTAACTGATAATGATCACATGCATACTTATAACTTTTGGAAAGTCCTTCAGAAGTAATTTTGTACTAAATTAAATATCATCACCACCATTTATCTTCAATCTAGTAGATATTCAAGAAAAAAGTTTAGACATTAGAGGATATTCTTTGACCTTATTCAGTAGATTATCAGGGATGTTGGGATCATCATATTTCGTTAGTTGAGTTTTCTTATAACAAAAATTTTCATTCCCATATACAGATGGGACCTTTCAAAGAATTATATGGAAAGCAGTGCTAAAATCCAGCATTTTGGGATGAAGTCATGGAAATAAGGTTGATTGGGCCAAAATTAGTAGAGGAAGTGGTAGAGAATGTTCATTTTATTTAGTGACACATGAGGACAACTCAGAGAAGATAGAAAATTTATAATGATAATATGAGGAATGACCTTTCGTTCAAGGTAGGTGATCATGTCTTTCTAAATGTTTTTATATTGAAAAGTGGTATAAATTTTGGTAATAATGGAATTTTGATTCCATGATTCATTAGACCTGATGATTTTTTTTAAAAGTTATACCAACTTTCTATCGAGTAGCATTGCCTCCACATGTCTCTCAGGTACATAATTTTTTTTGATGTTTCGATATTAAGAATGTATGTCCCAGATCTATCTCATGTTTTGATCCCAGAAGTAGTTTAGTGGGAAGAGAAACATTATTACGAGTAATATCATGTTCATATTCTTGACCGTAAAGAGAATGTGTAGTAGAACAATGTAATTCCCTAGGTTAAGGTTTTGTGGTGAAACCACATGTTTGAAGAAGCAACATGGGAATCCAAAAATGCTGCGAGGAAAAAGTATCCCCATTTTTTTATAGGGTAATAAAAATCATGTGGACACAATTTAAAAAAGTGGGGAAAATTTAAAAACATTTGTCTTTATAGAATAATTTCTTTTTATATTTTTTTATATTTTTGAATTAAAAAGAAATTCTTAAAATAAATAATTTATTTTATGGTTATATATTTAAAATTTTTATTTTTAAATTATATAATATTAATTTGAAAAAACTATTTTCATTTTTTAATTCATAATGTTGAAATTATCATAGTATGAATGTTTGATAATTTTCTAAAAAAGTTTATTTTTTTCAGAATAGTAAAAATACAGTTTTTATAAAATACAGTATTTTTTTTAAAATATTGAAGACATAAATATGATATAAAGTTTATAAAATTTATTGAAAAAATAAATTATTATTTTATAATAGTAATATTTTATATAAATATTTTATAACATGTATGTTATAATATATTTATTGATAAGAATACATTTTTTTATCAGTGCTCATGCAGTGCTTGTGTATCATTAACAATGCCAAATTTGGTTCCTTATAAATAATAATTGAGTGATAAAAATAATTTTCATGAGTTTTTATTAATTATTATGTATTATTGATGTTTTTATCTTTCAAATTCTAATTTTATAGACATATAATATTTTTCTTATCCAAATGCTCGTGCAATGCTTGCACAAGGAAAGAAAAGACAAAATAACTAACATACGAATTTTTATAGACATGTAAATGAGTGAATATACAATAAAAAATATCAATAATTTTATTATGAACCTAATTTATTTATTTTATGATATTATTTTATTATTAATTGTTATATATTAAATAATTAAAATTAATGCATGTGTGACGATGATGAAATAATTGTGCAAAAGTAAAAAAAATAAATACAATGTTTTTAATTAAAATTATAAGAATTATAAAATTACACACATTTTGGATATATCTTTTTATATAAGAATTTTTCGACCATTACCATGTTTTGGTTTGAATTTGGGGCATTTTGGACCCACATGAATCACTTTAAAGCCTTTAAAATATTTTACCTAAAAAGGAAGTCATGTTTTCACATTATTGTTTTTAATTTATATAATATTTTAATATATGGTTTTGAGGGGTTTTATTCAAAAAATGATATTATTTGTAAATATAATAAAAATAAATTTCTAATAAAATTTTATTTTTAATTTTCAGCTAACAAATAAATTCCATAATGGATTTAAAAAAGATGACACATTTTTAATTTAATTAATGAATAAATAAAAATAATGATATTATAAATAATTAAATAAAAATAATTTTATATATTAAAGTTAATTCATGGATTCCATTGATGGATATGACATTCCTTTTATATATATTTTTTTTTTCAAATTTGAATCTTCTTTTTTAAATTTGTTTAAATTCATAGTTTTGAATCATTTTTATTTTGACAAATATTTTTTTTTCACGAATAAAATATTTTATTTAATTATTTAAAAATTAATTTTTATTTGAATAAAATATAAATATGATGATATTTCATTGAAAATAAAACCCCATTTCGTTTTTAGGCATTTTTGGAATCCTTAAAGGCAATAATTGATTTATTATATTTTATTATTTTGAGTAATTACTAAGTTACCCCTCACCTCACATATACAAGTAAGTTCCTTCCTTCAAAAATATTCATCACCTTAAGGCTTAATTATTGAATATAATCAGAATAATCAACTTCTTCTAATTCTTTTCCATATTATAGTGCTCTGTGTATCACAAAAAGAACACTTCAAAGAGGCTTGAGATGGTTCTCGGGGAAGAATTCTCAAGAAGTAAGATTCCTTTTTCTTATCTTATAAATTCATTTTCACTTATACCATATCCTAACCTCATATTAAATGATTCATGAAAATAGTTGTAGCTTATATATACTGTAGTGTTGTTGTGTTGATGATATATTCATAATAAAATCTCTTATCTTATTTTCTTATTCTTAAATAACGAAATCCTTATCTATGTTGTGTCAATTCAATGGCTTCGTGGATGACGGTTTTCCATTTCACTTTTACCAAAATCATGGAAAGATTAAAATTACCAAAATTTATACGTATTATCACTTATGGATTTTTATTTATTTTTAAAAGGAATACCATAAAAAACTGACCTTAGAAACCTTGAATAGAATTCTCCCGAAATAATGGACATAACAAAATATAGTTAATAAATTGGTGGAAAATGTTATAAGAAGATTATATAAGGTTTTATAAACATGATTTTAGTCTTTTAAGGAATCAATAAAACTATTAAAACTATTATAGATGAGATTTGAAAACATTTTTAGTATGTATAACTTGAGGTATGGGACTTTCCTTTTGAAGTATTTTTAAATGCCTCTTTTAAGAAAATTTTAAAAAATTGAATTTTTTTATATAAGGAATGAGAAGTTTATCTTTATTTCATGACTATATAATATTATAATGTTTTTATTATATTTTTTAAAATTTATTTTTTATGTAATTAATTCCATTATTATATGCGTGATTTTTATATTTTTAAATTGATGTTTACAAAAAATGGTATTTTGAAATCTGAATGTGTTTTGATCAAGGGTTTAAATGAGATACCAGGTGTTTTATTCTCGATATGTTAAATAGAAATTGTTTATTATGGGTTGAGCTCATTATAGATAAATATATTTTGGGTTGAGCCCATTATAGCTCAAGATATGATGGGTTGTTCCCCCATTATAGCTGAAGATATGTTGGGTTGATCCCATTATAGCTCAAGATATGACAGGTGAGCCCCATTATTTTCCTCTAATGAATTTGGTACTCTAGAGATTGAATTTGACCAAAAGTTTATTCCCTTAGTAAGTTTGAATGTAATAGTAGTATGTTAATCATATCTCAAGGATATTGCATGATTTTCAATGTATTCTTATGAGTTTTCCAAAAAAGGGAGTTTAATGGATTTTCAAGTTTTCAATGGACTAATGATTTTATTTCATTATGTCCATAGCTAATATTTTTATTCTCATCTCAAATTTTAAATTATTTTTATAGGTTATAAGTATATTTAAGATAAAGAATGAATTCAAGTTAGATATTATGAATGTTTGTCAATGGAATCATGTTTTATTTTTAAAGTGTTATATTTTGTAAGAAATTGATACATTTTTAGAAGTATACACTCTGTTTAAATATGGGATGTTATGTATTTATTATGTCAAAATTCCATAAATATATAAACCTGAAAAGACCCTCAATGTTAAATAATGAAAATTTTGACTAATAAATAAATATCTTGTAATTTTTTAATGGAGGGTCATTATAATAAAGGTGAATAACATCATGATAAGTCCTAATAAAAGGAGATTGAGACTAAGTCCCTTCCCTCGAGTCGAATTCATGATGTCTATATATATATATTCATGAATAATAAACATATGTTAATTATTTTATTTCTTCATAACCTTTTTCATTTTTATTACTACATTAATTTCAATTATTAATAATTTATAAAAAATTAATCAATTATGTTTAAGTTGGATGTTTTGACTAAATTAAACTTATGTGTCAAAATTACATTTGTAGGTTGACTATAGTAAAAATGGACATCAATTTAAGAATATCCCAAATAATAATTATGAAATTATTATCATATTTATACAAAAATTATACTCTTTAAAATATTCACGATTTATGGTTATGAAAAATGAGCTATCATTGGGATCATTGCAACGGTAGGCTGTACGTTCAAATGAGTAACCTTTCAATTTTTCAATGAACATAATAGAAAGAAGGTAAGTAAAATTTATCTTTCCAAAATGATAATTATTCCATAAATATATTCTTATTTAATCTTATATCCTTATATATAGTATTATTCTGATGTAAAAGTAATCAAATCTATTCAAGGATGTGATAGTCCACACATCCAAGAATAATGTTATCAATTTTTCATGTGTGAAGTGGCACTAAAGAGAATCAAATATTTTATATACATAAAGATAATTAGGAAATTAATATCATAATTATTTCATTTATATAATTTATATTTACAATATTTACCCTTAAAAACTTTCATGTAAAACATTAGTGAAGAGGAATTCACATCGCTTCGTGAGGTGGTAGTGCTCCGCAAAAATGAGCAATGTTATCACATCCCTTACTAAAAGAAATAGGAAAGGAGTGTGTATGATATAATTAATATATAGGTTGTATTATTTTATAGATATTATGAAAATCATATATAAATATAATTTTTATCATCATTTCTAACCATGAGAGGTGGTAATGAAAAATGAAGGACACCGTTTCACAAGGCGGTAGACCATCGTACACACGAATGATGATTTATTAAACCATTTTATAAAAGTGTTTAGGTGTGTAGGTTTTAACCATAACATAAAAAAATCATTATATTGAGGAAAAATTGGTTATCATATAATTATGCTATAATAATAATTGAAGGGGTGGAGAAGGAAACCAAATAATAATGCACATTGATGAACGTTACCTCTTCATTGGGTAACTCATTTTTTGCAACAAAGAACTTCTTTGGACAACAATATGCACATAGGGAAGCTTATAGGATGATAGTAAGGATGTTTAGAAGTGATATACTCATGGTATGGTCGATCACTACTGGAAATAATGGCATTTGGGACGGGGCATTTGCATTGGGATCCCGTCACTAATAGGCTTTTGCGACGGGGGCCCGTCGCAAATAGCCCGTCGCAGAAAACGGCGTCGCAACAACAATTATTTATGACAGGCCCATCGCAAAAGGTATTATTTGCGACGGCGATCCTTCCCGTCACAAATATTAGTCCGTATATCTGTGAAAACTTTTTAAAATCGTATTTGCGACGGGCTCGTCGCAAATACTAATGGCGACGGGCCCGTCGCAAATACTAATTGCGACGGGCCCGTCGTAATTAGTATTTCTAAATAAAAATTTTAAAAAATATTAATAAATTATTTTAATGAATATAATAATAATACTATTTACGATGGGCATAGTTCCCGTCGCAAATACTATAAAAAATAAAAAAATATTAATAAATTATTTTAATTAATATAATAATAATCCAATTATAATTCAAAAATAAAAAATATTAATAAATGATTTTAATTAATATAATAATATAATTATAATTCACAAATAAAAATAATAAATTATTAATAAATTATTTTAATTAATATAATAATAATAGAATTATAATTCAAAAATAAAAAATAATAAAAAATTAATAAATGATTTTAATTAATATAATAATAGAATTATAATTGACAAATAAAAATAATAAATTATTAATAAATTATTTTAATTAATATAATAATAATAGAATTATAATTCAAAAATAAAAAAGAAAAGATTATTAATAAATGATTTTAATTAATATAATAATATTAGAATTATAATTCATAAATAAAAAAATATTAATAAGTTATTTTAATTAATATAAAAATAATAGAATTATTTTACATTCAAATATTAAAATAATTCTAATATTATAAAAAATATAATTAAATTATAATATTATAAAATTTTAATATATATATAAAATTTAATATTATTAAATATAAATAATATTATTATTCATATTAATATTATTATTTCAAAATATAATATTATTAATATTTTATAATGAGACAGAAACTACGAATAGAAAAAAAATTCATATTTTGATTTAACAAACTTTATAACATAAAAACAAACTCTAATCTGAAGGAGGGGGGGAGGGGGGATCTGCAGATGCTGGTGGAGGAAACTCCATACCTAAAGCATGAGTGAGTCGGCGCATGTACTCCATCTGCTCCTGATGCTGCTGCTGCCACCGACTCATCTGCTCCTCGTACAGCTACTGTTGGCGTCGATGCTCCTCCTCATGCTGCTGCTGCCACTGACGCATCTGCTCCTGCTCCTGTCGGAGACCCTCTATCGGTGTAGTCTGAGATCGCAACTGATCCGCATACTATGTAGCAGAAGAAGATGCATGAGCTCCTCTCGAGCTGGACGCCGACATCGCAGCACTGCCATAATAATCTCCATCAGTCAGTCGAGAGCTGATACCAACTACCCAGCCCTTCTCGAAGGCATACTGGGTGGCCTGCATCCATGCCGCCTCATCAAACTGACGGCCAGTGGTCTGATCTGATGACTCGGCCCGACTCTCAGGCCGGGTCTGTGATGCTGCGACCTCATATGACTCCTATAGTTGTAATTTAAAATTAAAATTTTGAATATATTATATGCAGTTAATTTTTAAACTTGAAAACAAATAATACTGACCACGATGTGATGCTGACGATCACCTCTGAGCTCCCCAGTAACAGGATCACTATACATCCTCCGATATACGTCGTACTCCATAGTATCGGGGTGCTCGACAGCCTATAAGAATAAAAAATAAACTGTTAATATTTATAGTTATATAAAATATTTATAAATAATGTACGTACCAGATGCTGTCTATGAGTACTGAAAGTACGACTCCTAGCTCGATGAGTCACCTCCTGTCTCCCCCGATTCTGCCTCCCCACCGATGATCTCCTCTGAAAGGCATCACTCAACCAGTGCGCACATAATCCATCCCATACATGGGATGAAATGTACTCTGGTCGGTGTGCTCTACATGACTCGTCAAAAACTGACACTCCTACTTTCTTCATGGAAGATTTTCTTAAATTGTGCAAAAACTGACGAAATCGATAACGCATGGCCACCTCCCATGCCTCGTGGATGGCGTCACACATGGTATCCTCGACCAGATACCATAAACCCTACAAATAAATCAATATATCAAGTTAGAAATGAAATAATTTTCAAAATAAAAATTATTTATTTACGTACGTACCAACCAATGGCCGAACATGGAATTCTGCACATCAATGGGAATCTACTCCCATGTGGTCCAAGGCTGAGTGAAATAGTTGCGCAAAATAGCGCTGCCCTGTCTGACTGCTATATGCGGAAAACTGTAAAAATAATAAACATTTATTATATGAATAGATTAATGAAATCTTAGTCAAATCCACAGGTTATCACACAGTTTATTACACCTCCGTGTGCGTGGATCAAACCCAAGACGTGGACGTCGCTCGGGGACGGGGTCAGGAATCATCAATCGTGCAAGACCGCGCCCCCTCCGCGTACTCCCTGGAGCGCCTGCAGGCTGAGGGTCATCTGCCAGCAACTCATCCGCATCGAAAGGCAGGTCAGCATCCTCCAACTCACGAAATGTGTCGCCGTCCATCTGAAACAGAAAATTTTAATGTTGTTAGCAAATAATTGATAATTACTACTATATATACATATATATTAGTTATGATTGTATATAACTACCATGGAATTATATCAGTGTTCCTCTTCATCATCAACTTCATATATGTCAATGTCATCTTCATATTCCTCCTCAACATCATCGATATCCATTCGAGTTCCAGTTGCTTCATCTCTTACCATTTCAAATTCATATGTGACATCATTAACATCATCGTCATCACCGACTCTTAAATGTGGGGTGTCATCATCGATACTCAAGTCTCTTTGTAAAAAAGATTTATTTTGAGTACTCTCTTGTAAAACTTCAATTCTTTGCACATTTGTGAAAGCACATTCACTTTGACTAAACTAATTGTCTCGAATTTTTATTTTTATTATACTCCACCAATCAGTCAAGTCTCTTGATATAGCACAGTACTTTGCATAATAAACTTGATGTGCCTGTTAAGCCAATAAGAATGGTTCATTTACTGTGAGAACACTTTTACATTTAATATCGATGATTCCATGAGTCGGATGAACATGCACACCTCTCTCTGTATCCAACCACCGACATTTGAACATGGTTATGTAATGTTGTCCAAGATAACAGAGTTCAATGATTTCATCAAGTATTCCATAAAAGTCAACTTCATTTTCTCGATGATGAGATCCTCTCAAGCTAACTCCACTGTTCATTGTTTTTTTTATTCCCCATAGGCATGTGTGTGAAATTGAAATCCATTCACCACATATGCATTATAAGTTTTAACAAGTTTGGAAGGTGGGATACTCAATATACATAGCCGTTTGTCAATTTTATCAGCATGTCGAGACACCTGAAAATTTGTGAAATAATTATCAATATAGTAAACTATACATTGAATGAGTTTCTAAATGATAAAGAATTTATGTTACCAGTTTTTGAAACCACTGAGAGAAATTTTTCTGTCGGCATTCTTCGAGAGCAGTTGCTGTAATTTGTGGAATTTGTTTCTTGATATGATTATCATACAACCTATAAAAAACAAAGTTATTTTCTGTAACATAAATGATAGAATAAGTGACATAAACACTTACAATACAACTGATGTCATCTCTTCATAGTTGAGCAGAACATACGTATGAGCTCTATGATGTTCATCATCCAAAAGCTAGAGTTCATAAAATCCACCAAAACCAAGCTTTGGCTGGTTGAAAACAGATAATTGATTGTCGATTTCATCAATATTCCTCTCGTTCCGTCCCATTCGATTGTGTTTTGAAGGATACTCAGATTCAAAATAATGGGAGCAGAAAAAAGATATTTCCTCTTGCAAATAAGCTTTTGCAATAGATCCTTCAACAGATTCTTTGTTATGTACTTTTCTTTTCAATTTTTTCATGCATCTTTCAAATGGGTACATCCATCAAAACTGTACTGGACCTCCACATTTGGCTTCATATGGAAAATGTAACATCAAATGTTCCATTGAGTCGAAGAAAGACGACGGAAATATTTTTTCCAGTTTACATATAATTACAACAACATCTTCTTCAAGTTTGCATAGAGCATCATAATCTGCTGTAGCCACACAAATTTCCCGAAAAAAATGAGACATGTCTGTTATGGAATCCAAAATCACAGAATTCAACAGACCTCTTAATACAATGGGTAGAAGTCTTTCCATTATAACATGAAAATAATGACTTTTTAATCCAGTAATATGACCATTCTTTAAACATCTACCCAAATTGGAAGCACAGCCATCTGGAAGTCTCAAATCTGCAATCCACTGACAAAATAATAAACGGTTTTCTGTAGACGATGTATAAGCTGCTTTTGGTTTCAGTAACCTTTCTGTTCTGACATTCTCAAACAGTTCCAGTTCTGGACGCCTGCAAATTTGGGCAAAATCTAAACATGCATTTACATTGTCTTTTCTCTTTCCTGGCGTATCCAAAAATGTATGAAAAAAATTATCAAAACAGTTCTTCTCAATATGCATGAAATCCAACATGTGACGGACCAACAAATTAGACCAATATGGCAAATCCCAAAATATGCTACGTTTAATCCAATTGTGTTCTTTCCCAAAACCAGAAATTTTCTGTTGGTTTATTGTGGGACCAAAAGTGATGGGAGGTAATGAAAATAAAACTGATTTTAACTCCAAACCTGATAGCATTTTTGGAGGTCCATCCCTTTCAACTGTTCCTTTTCTGAAATGAGATCTGTTTCTGCGAAAAGGATGATCTGCTGGAAGAAATCTGCGATGATAATCAAAATAACAAGGTTTCTTTCCATGAATGAGCATAAATGCTTTGTTCTCTCCTATACAGTAAGGACATGATTTCTGACCATGTGTACTCCAGCCGGATAACATCCCATAAGCCGGGAAGTCACTAATTGTCCACATCAATTCTGCTCTGAGTATGAAATTCTGTTTCATAGCAACATCATATGTACTGACACCATTACTCCACAATAAACTTAATTCATCAATCATTGGTTTCAAATAAACATCAATATTCTTCTTCAGATGTCCTGGAATTAGTAAAGTCAAAAAGATATATGGCTCCTTCATCAACATCCATGGAGGTAAATTGTACAGAGTTAAAAAAATAGGCCAACATGAATATTGACTACCATAAGATCCGAACGGACAGAAACCATTACTGGAAAGGCCCAGTCGAACATTTATAGCTTCTAAAGAAAAGTATGGATGCACTCTATCAAAATGTTTCCATGAATCACCATCGGTTGGATGATTCAAGCTTTTATCGGTTGAAATATTCGCTTTATGCCATGACATCATTGTCGTTGTATTCTTAGACCTGAATAAACGCTGAAGTCTGGATGTAAGCGGAAAATATCTCAACTGTTTTATAGGAATCAAACCAGACTTCCCTTGTTACCCTTATTTATATCTCAGTTGCCCACATGTGGGACAACTATCCAATGACTCATTTTCCCCAGAATATAAAATTCAGTCATTCGAACATGCATGAATCTTCTGACAAGTAAGTCCCAAATTTCGAACCAGCCTCCTACTCTCATAGTAATTTGCAGGCAAAACATTTGCTTTGGGTAACCGTGTTTTAAGCAAAGAAAATATCTGGTCAAAACAGGTGTTTGATATTCCGTTATCTGATTTGATAGCCACAAATTTTGCAACTGCTTCTAATTTTCTCATCTTGCATCCAGGATATAATGCATCCTCTGCAGACCTCAATAACTCATAAAATTCAGATGGTTCCAACTTAGTATTTGAAGCTATATCAGCCAGAGTTTCTGTATGTTGAACAAATGAACCTGCAACATCATGTACTAAATCTTGAAACCGGGATGGATCCGGAATCAAGTTGGTATCACCTGCTCTGGAACTAATTTCACCGTGTTGATACCAAAAAACATAATCTGGTTGAAAACCAAAACGCAAGAGATGTCCCCCCACTTTGTCAAACGTGTCAAAAATTCTCAATGAAAATTTTCTACAAGGGCATTTTATTTTTCCTTCTGAAAAAAATTCTGGATTTGATGCCGCAAATGATAAAAAAGTATCCACACCCTCTATATATACTGGATTTAAACCAGAACCGTTTGGATTTCTACGTTGATTTATCCATATGCGGTCATCTAATAATGATTGTTGACAACCTCGTTGTTCCATATTTTTCTATAAAATATAAAATCATTACTGATTTTGAATAATTTATTAGAAAAAACACTCAAGAAAGGATAATTATAGAGTTTACATAATTCACGACTGACGCAAACTTTTTATTAAGATAGACCTAAAAATTGACCCTTTTAGAATTGAATATGTTGAGAATAAAGCAAAACCTGTTACAAATATTGATAATTTCAATATTATATAATTTTTTTTTATTTTAATAATACTAATATTATTTTTTCATAAATATTAATTATATAATAATAACATTATTACATTATTAGTATATTTTATTATTAATATTAAAATAATATAATTTTATATATTATATACAATTCTCTTTTCATCTGTGTGTTTAACCTTCTGTCTCCACATGTAATATTTTCATTCACTTTCACCTCTCCATTGGTGAGTAGGTTGATAATTTTGAAAAAGAATGCAAATATTACATGTGGAGACAGAAAACACACAGATGAAAGGAGAATTGTATATAATATAGAAAATTATATTATTTTAATATTAATAATAAAATATACTAATAATGTAATAATGTTATTATTCCTAATTATTGGTAATTATTCCTAATTATTGGTAATTATTCATATAATTACCAATAATTAGGAATAATTACCAATAATTAGGAATAATAACATTATTACATTATTAGTATATTTTATTATTAATATTAAAATAATATAATTTTCTATATTATATACAATTCTCATTTCATCTGTGTGTTTTCTATCTCCACATGCAAATATTACATGTGGAAACAGAAAACACACAGATGAAAGGAGAATTGTATATAATAAAGAAAATTATATTATTTTAATATTAATAATAAAATATACTAATAATGTAATAATGTTATTATTCATAATTATTGGTAATTATTCCTAATTATTGGTAATTATTCCTAATTATTGGTAATTATTCCTAATTATTGATAATTATTCCTAATTATTGGTAATTATTACTAATTATTGGTAATTATTGGTAATTATTACTAATTATTGGTAACTATTGGTAATTATTGGTAATTATTGGTAATTATTGGTAATTATTACTAATTATTACTAATTATTGGTAATTATTACTAGTTATTGGTAATTATTGGTAATTATTGGTAATTATTGGTAATTATTGGTAATTATTACTAATTATTACTAATTATTGGTAATTATTACTAGTTATTGGTAATTATTACTAATTATTACTAATTATTACTAATTATTGGTAATTATTGGTAATTATTGGTAGTTATTGGCAATTATTGGTAGTTATTGGTAATTATTACTAGTTATTGGTAATTATTACTAGTTATTGGTAATTATTACTAGTTATTGGTAATTATTACTAGTTATTGGTAATTATTACTAGTTATTACTAATTATTACTAGTTATTACTAATTATTACTAATTATTACTAATTATTACTAATTATTACTAATTATTACAAATTATTACTAATTATTACTAATTATTACTAATTATTACTAATTATTACTAATTATTACTAATTATTACTAATTATTACTAATTATTACTAATTATTACTAATTATTTGTAATTATTGGTAATTATTTGTAATTATTACTAATTATTGGTAATTATTACTAATTATGATGAATTATTACTAATTATTTCTAATTATTACTAATTATTACTAATTACTAATAATTATTGGTAATTACTGGTAATTATTAGTAATTATTACTAATTATTGATAATTATTACTAATTACTGGTAATTATTTGTAATTATTGGTAATTATTACCAATTATTAGTAATTATTGCTAATTATTGGTAATTATTACTAATTAATGGTAATTATTGGTAATTATTTCTAATTAATGGTAATTATTGGAAATTCTTTCTAATTATTACTAATTATTGGTAATTATTACTAATTATTGGTAATTATTTCTAATTATTGTCAATTATTACTAATTATTAGTAATTATTGGTAATTATTGGTAATTATTACAAATTATTACTAATTATTGTTAATTATTACTAATTATTGGTAATTATTACTAATTATTGATAATTATTACTAATTATTACTAATTATTGGTAATTATTGGTAATTATTGGTAATTATTGGTAATTATTACTAATTATTACGAATTATTGGTAATTATTACTAATTATTACTAATTATTGGTAATTATTACTAATTATTATTAATTATTGGTAATTATTGGTAATTATTTCTAATTTTTAATAATTATTGGTAATTATTACTAATTATTGGTAATTAGTGATAATTAATACCAATTATTACTAATTATTATTAATTATTCCTAATTATTGGTAATTATTCCTAATTATTACTATTTATTACTAATTATTGGTAATTATTACTAATTATTGGAAATTATTACTAATTATTGGTAATTATTACTAATTATTGGTAATTATTCCAAATTATTGGCAATTATTCCTAATTATTGGTAATTATTCCTAATTATTGGTAATTATTCCTAATTATTGATAATTATTCCTAATTATTGGTAATTATTGGTAATTATTCCTAATTATTGGTAATCATTACGAATCATTACTAATTATTGGTAATTATTACTAATTATTGGTAATTATTCCTAATTATTGGTAATTATTCCTAATTATTGGTAATTATTCCTAATTATTGGGAATTATTATTAATTATTACTAATTATTAGTAATTATTACTAATTATTGGTAATTATTATAAATTATTACTAATTAATGTTAATTATTTCTAATAATTATTAATTAATTCAAATTAATTTTAATTTTTCATAATTACTGCTAATTAATTGTAATTACAGCTAACTATTTTAAATTAATTAGTGTTTAATTGTCTCTAATTACTATTAATTATTAATACTTATTCACAATTATTTCTAATTAGAAATCAAAAAAAAATTCTAAAAATTTAAACTAAATAAATATAATAAATAAAATAAATATTAAATTAAAATTCAGATAAAAACCTTAAACTTGATGTCAATGTCGAGCCGTTGTAATTGTAGAACACCACCAACTGAATCCTCGAAGTCGGAAAAAAAAATTTTACAACTGAAAGTCCTAAAAAATTCAGAGTGAAAAAATTGGAACGGTTGAGAGTTGAGAGTGAGGAAATTGTAATGGTTGGTAGTATTTATAGGTTGGATTAATTGCGACGGGTTTTCTGTCGCAAATAACGATTTTTGCGACGGGGCCCGTCGCAAATAACCCTGACTAGATTTAATTATTGGCGGCATTAAAACGGTTATTTGCGACGGGGCCCGTCGCAAATATCCCCTACCGCCGGGGTATTTGCGACGGGGATAGAACCCCGTCACAAATAACCCTGACCGCATTTAATTATGGGCGGCATTAAAACGGTTATTTGCGACGGGACCCGTCGCAAATAATTCCTACTGCCTGGGTATTGGCGACGAGACTGCAGTCCCGTCGCCAATAGTCTTTAACCGCCGCCGGTTATTTGCGACAGGGTTCTATACTCGTCGAAAATAAACTTCGCGCGGTTTGGCGCGCATTTCGCGCCAAACTATTTGCGACGGGTTTTTTACCCGTCGCAAATACTCCTTTGCGAAAGGTATTTGCAATGGGAATAATTCCCGTCGCAAATACTCCATCGCTATTAACCATTTTTCCCGTAGTGGATCCAAATGGCTTTATTAGTGTGAAGAAGTAGGGAGAGTGAGTTTCCTTTTATAGTAGAGGAGTGACATTCCTGAAAATAAAGAAAGGTAAATACTATCAGGAGGTCTCCCTTATGTCCTGTTCCTACAATATTGACAAGTAATGGAGTGTATTGAATTAATGGTCTATCCAATATGTTACCACACAAAGAGAAAATAATTTTTATCATTTCATTCCATAGTCATTTTTTTCTCAATTTTACTTTTTATAGTTCTTATAAAAAATACATGTATCTTTTTATTTACCTAAAAAATTAAATAAATTAATATTATAATTAAAAATTTAATTATTAGATAATATATAATCAATAATTATAAATATTAACTCCAATTAATTAAATAAATGTACAATTTTTGTGTGAAAATAATTTTAATACAAATGAATGTAATAAGCAACACCTAGTTTTAACCTTAATCATGTTAATTATTTTTAATTGTTTTTAATAATAGTTAAGGTAAAAATTTAATATTTCCTTATTATATAATATAAATTATGATTTTTAAAATTATAGAATATATTTTTCCAAACTATAATCATATAATTTGAGGAAATTAATTTAAAATTATCCAGTAAACACAACGAGAAGACAGATTTTTAAAGTGAAAATGTTCAAAAGTCAAATATGTTTTTCATTAAAATTTAAAATGGAATTTATTAAAATGAAATATAATGGATTAATAGATACATATTTTATTTAATGTAAATTTAAATCAAGTTTATAATATAATTTAATATTATAAATTATTTAGGCGAAATGTCAGTTTTCAATTAAAATTTAGTATTTTTCAATATTCATAAAAAAATACGCTTCTTAGAAAAACAAAAAAAAGTCATACTAAGATAATTTTGGAATTATAATTTTAAAAATATGGTTTATTTTTTAAAATAAAAGTTAGAAAACTATCTTAATTTAGTTTTAAAATAATTTCTCTATTAAAAGGAGGAAAAACTAACTTTTAAAAAAATATGACTTTTCAATCTTAAAATTGGATATTTGATTATTTTATCCATACAAGACTTATTCTATGAATGTAAAAAAAATTTGGTGGAATATATAGTATATAAATTTAATTAATATCTATTTATAATACTAATTTGTTAAATTTAGTTATATAAAAAATCCTTTGTGGGGAAAATAGTTTTTTGAAAAACATTTCTTTTATATTCAATTTGTTTTTATTTTCATTTATTTTTAATTGGTTACCAATTAATTAATTATATAAAAAAATTTAAACTATATTCTCACAATTCAATAAATCTTATCAATTCCTACCATTCCAAATTCTAAGTGACAACTATATAAATAAATAATAATATTATTTCATGGTTTTCCGAAGCTCACTATTATGTGTCACAAACGCTATCAAAAAAACTCGATGTTGCATATAATTTAAGATAAACATGGTTTAGAACATAATCCAAGATAAACATGGTTTTTTGTGTAACCCAAGATAAAATTTCCATTTCATGTACCTTAATCTACCATGTAATCTAAATTAATTTGAAAGGATGTATTTTATAAAATATTGGGATTTCATACCTACCCCCCTTAAAATGAATTTCTAACTCAAATTTCATCTTGCTATTCAAAGGTTTATCAATTTGATAATTCCTTTATAAAAAACCAAATCTAATATAGGGTCAAAAAATTCCACTTTACAAGAAAGAAAAGTATGTATAGAGATCCTCTAGAATAACACATTCCATATTTCAAAATAGGAGAACAAATGTTTCTAGAAAATCATAATCAAATCCTGTAAAAATTTCATACTAACTAGGAAATAATATAGGATTCTGTTAGGTGAAAACCCCTTATCATCCCTTGGTCATGGGTTCATTACCCACTGCCTTACCAGATCTGATTTGTTGTCACCCAGTATACATGCTATTATTTTCTTTCTTCAAACATGAAAACTAATCCCCTCCAAAAAAACACTTCATGTTAATAGTAGGGGCTACAAATACCTCATCCTAAAAAAAATTCTATTCAAATTTCATTAATAACCTCCAAATTTATACTATATAAAACATCAAGGAGTTTTATAAGATGTTGAAATTATGACCATCCAAAATCTTACTGAACAATGATGGTATCACTAATTTATGATAACCTCACATGAAAATATCATAATCTCCAATGTTATCTAAAAACATTCAAACCAATTAGTTGGTTCTTACATTAATTATTACATAATCATGGATATTATCCATGAAATTAAAAAAATTTCACATTAAGGATCTTTTCATATGTATATTTCTATAAAATTAGGTCATACCTCAAAAATAAAAAATTTATAAGATAAAATTTGGACGCTTCTCATTAGTATCCATTTCTACAATAATATAATTTTTTTATAGTAAATAAATATTTTATTTCATGGAAAATATAAATGAAATTAAACTTTATTTCTCTATTTCATTTATGCATCATTATTTTATAATGATATTGATTAAAAATAGGGGATGAGAAAAAAATATTATTAAGAGATACAAAAATAAGGAATACCATTGGGCCAGTGAACAAATGAAATATCATATAATGTTTTCCATTATCATCATTTTTTTAGAATATTTAATAAAATATTTTTCACATGAAAAATAGAAACACATTTTTTCTCATAGAAAATTACTAAAATCCATAGTAAGTAATTAATATTTCTTTAGGTTACATAGATCATTGTATTTATAAAACCATTTCAAAACCCATTTAATTGGAATAACAATATGGTTGAATTCTTATATAATAAATGAAAAATGAATTAGAGATCCATAATAGGGATCATTTTTTTGTATAATCTTTATTGGTCTTACCCATGAGATATAATGGGTCTCAACCCTTCGTATAATATATATTGTGATCAACCATTTCTCATGAGCTATAAAGGGTCCCAAACCTTCATATAAGCTATAGCAGGCTCACTTGTGAGCTATAATGGTGCTAAACCCTTTATATAAGATGTATCAAGCTCACATGCTTCATATAATGATAAATTACTATATAATTAACAAAAAAAATCATCATAAAACCCTTTAAAAAATCTTTTAAACTCATATCAAAAACAATTTCGGATAAACATACGCATTTCTATTAAAAACACAATTTCAATTCAAAAACACCATTTTATTTGAAAAAAATTTCAATAACAAAATATAAAAGTGAATAAGGGTTTTAATTTATTAAAAAAATTAATCTTAAAATGTATACATGAAATCAAGTAATGGACAAGCCATTTGAAAATTCATTGCCATAATGTACATTATGAATAGAAAACGCCTTTCCCATTCATCAAAACGTTCTATATAAAACATGTAAAAATATTCCACTATAAAATAATAGAAATAAAGTATAAAAGTCATAAAATTTCAATTATAAATATTTTATGTCCATATAAAAATATTAATAAAATAATTTAAAAAAACAAACATGGAAGGGAAATATTTTGGAGGAAAACATTAAACAATGAATCATTTTAAAAGAAAAGTCTTATATCACGAGGGAAAAATGGGAATCATAAAAATCATAAAATCATAAGATTTAAAAAAACATTAAATATCATGAGAATAGATAACCTCTTGAAAAAAAAATTTAAAGGGGTTTTATATACATTATATAAAGGAATATAAGTGCATACCGTCAAAATATTCCTCAATCATAAAAGATTGAGACAAAGTACCTTACATTGAGTTTTATTTATCCAGTGTGTCTATATCATAATGAATAATAATGTGATGTTACTTATTTAATTTATTGAGAATATTTTTATGGAAATTTTTAATTTTCTTTCACTAATTAATAATTTATATAAAATTAATCAAACAATTATGTTATGTCATATTTATTAACCATATTATGCTTATGTGTCAAAATGAATATGGTAGGACAAGTATGGTCAAAGATTTAATTATTTGAGGATATATGGAATCATAATAATGAAATAATTATTATATTTACACATCAATTATACCTTTAAAATCAGTCATGAATAATGGTTATGAAAATGAACCAATGTTATGATCATGGAGACAGTAGGCCGTACATATGCTTGAATAACATTTCCATTATTCAATGATCATTTTGGAAAGAATTTAAGTAAAATTTATCTTTATATAATGATTATTATATTATAAATACCATATTATTGAATCATATATACACGCAAACACACACACACACACACACACACACACACACACACACATATATATATATATTTTGATGTAAACGAAGTCACATCGTCTCAAGGAGGCGTTCACACACACATTCCTGAATGACATTATAAAATATTCAGTGTGTGAAAAAGTAATAAATAAAATCATATATTATATTTTTAGAAAAGAAATTTTTTCATTAATATCTTAATTATATCATGTATATAATAAATAAATATTATATGTGCTGTTATTACCTTCTATGTATCACGTTAATGAATAACACTTCACATCCCTTCACAAGGTGGTTGTTTGTTGTACAAACGAGCAATATTATCGTATCCATTAAATAATGAAATATAAGAAGGTTATATCGGATATAATGACTCTATAAGACGTATTATATTATAAATATCATAAATATCACATATAAATAGTATGAATATAATTATTCCCAACCATGATAGGTGGTAATACAAAACAAAATACATCATTTCGTGAGGCGGTAGCTCATCACACACATAAATGATGATTTTATAACATTTTTTTATCAAAGAGTGTTTTGTTTTAGGTTGTGAACATAACATAAAAACATCAAAGTATATTTAATATACATATTTTATTATATAATAATTGTATAATATTAATTTAATGTGGCAAAGAAGGAAACCAAAAAAAGTACATTGATGAACATGACCTCCTCTTTGGGTAACACCTTTTGGTTTGCAACGATGGAATTTCTTTTTTTCATATATAACACAATTATTGATTCTTTAATGAGATAAGGGAATTTTGGAAGTTATTTTTTCATAGGTTGGTCATTCCAAATGGCTTGACATGTGTGAAGAAGTGGGGGAGTTGAAATGAACATTTATAGTAGAGGAGGAGTGAAATTCCTATAAATAACAAAATATAAACACTATTAGGATGAATATCTTACCTCATGTGACTAAAAATTTGACAAATAATATGGTTTTGGAAAATTTTCATCAAGATACAAATACAAAAAAAAATCATTTTTATCATTTTTTCCTTAGTCTTTATGTATACTCAATATTACCTTTTTTAATTTTTACCAAGGTATTTTATCCATTAAGACTATAGTTAAAAAGTGATTTAATTGATAACCTACACCCACTGATTCTAAATATTAACTAAAATTATTTTTAAAAAAATACATATGTGTGTGTAAAATTAATTTTATTACAAATTCATGTAACAATCAAGGACTCATTTTAAACATAATTGTATAAATTAATTTTAATTATTTTAACTAATAAATATGGTAAAATTTTTGTTGAAATAATCAGATAATACAAATTATTCTAATTCCAATTATGAAATCTATTTTTCCAAATTCAAATCATAGATGTGGTAGAAGTTAAATTAAAACTAATCTAGAAGATGTGATGAGATGATAGGTTTTAAAACTAAAAAATGTTCACAAGTTTTCATTGTTTTTACATAAATATTAATATTGTAATTGATTAAAATTACCTATATTGAAATAATATTTATATTATATATTTAAATTAAATTGAAATCTAATTTAAAATATAATTATCATTAATATTTATTTTGGATAAAGTTCAGTTTTAATTAAAATTCAGTATTTTTCAAAATTAATCAAAAAATAAATCTTATCAAAAAAATAAAAAAAACTAAATCAATAATAATTTAGAAATAAATATTTTAAAAATAAACGTTTTTAAATAATATATGTGTGTGTGTGTGTAAAAATATAGGTTTAATACAAGTACAACATTAAAAGGTGGAAAAACATCCTTTTTGAAATATTCAGATTGTCATTGATAAAATATGATTTTTTATTAATTTTTGAATATATAAATTATTGTATAAATGTAATTTTTTTTGAATATATAATATATAAATTTTATTGATATATCCCTCTAACATTAATTAATTTAATTTATTAATATAAAATTCTATTACGAGCATAAAAATAGTTTTTTTTTGTAAAAATATTTACTTTATATTTAATTAGTTTTTATTTTCATTTATAGTTAATTTTTAACCAATTAATAGATTATATATATACATATTTGAATGGTCCAAATTTTCACAATTCAATCAATATTATTCATTCCCTCCTTTCAAACGAATACATGATAACTATTAGATTAAATAATAATATTATTTCATGGTTCATTAAAGCTCGATGTTGTGTGTCATTTAGGCTATCAAATAAAATTGTTGTTATTTGTAATTAAAGACAAACATGGTTTCAGATGTAAAATAATTTGAACATGGTGTTGTGGGTAATTCATGGAAAATTGTGCATTACGTATAACTCAAGTTACAAAATAATTACAATTTATTTGAAATAATATATTTCATTAAATATTTCGATGATACAAGAATAACATCAAATAAAAGTTAAAATATAAATATAATAAATAAATTTACTTATTATATGTCAAATGGGTTATATATACACCTCATAACAGAAGGTATGTTCATACCATGACTTAAGTCTGAAATAAGGAAAATTGAAACAAAAATACCTTAAGATTTTAGTAATAATTTGAATCATAATCCCTAATGAATAATAATGTAAAAGAAAATATTAAATAGAAATTATATAATTTTATTCAATACATAAAACATAAATGGGAAAGTATATACACAACACAAAATATACAGTCAGTTAATTTTCATATTTCTCCAAGGAATAAAAGAGAGACTAGAAATCTCTTTCAAAATGTATTGACATCTTTCATACACACTCAAACCTCCTGTATAATAAATATATGTTTATTATAAATATAATAAAAAACCATAATAAAATTTATCATAAAATATATTATTTACATATAAAATTATAGTTCCCTTTTATTAACAATTAAATTTTAAAATTATATTTTGGGTAATAACTGCTTCGTTTTTCACATATGTTTTTGTTTTGTATTTTTTCTATTTTGTATTTTATTAGGGAAACCTAAATTAAATAATGTTAAAAATTATATAAAAATAAAATATATTAATTATATATGTATATATATTAATCTATTAATTTTTAAGATAAATATTGAACTGCATTGTTAATTGAGACAGTAGGTTGTACATGTAAATTAATGACGTTTCCATTTTATTAATGGGAAGAATGTGAGAAAGTTAAAAAATATATCATCCCTTAAGAATAATTATTATTTCATATATATCATACACACACACACACACAAAATATGTCATATATATATATATATACATTAACTATATCCTTATTACCTTCATTGTAAAGAGTTTGTGAAAAATGAATCACAACTGTATGTGAGGACGTAGTCCTCTATATACACGAACAACATCATTATATCCCCTTACAAAATAGAAAGTCAAACTATACATATGATATAATTAATGAGGTGGTATAATTAATTTATTAACATCACATGTATACTTTAGATCAATCATCAGACCCAACTGTGAGAGGTGTTAATGGAATGACAAATGACATCAGTTCGTGATGCGGTTGTCATCTGTACACACACACTCTGGTTTCGAAAACCATTTGATGGAATTTGAGGTTTTTAGGTCATGAAAATAACCTAATAGAACCCAATTATATTTAAGATACTTAGTATATTATATCATCATGACTTAATAGTAATTCAATGTGGTGGAGTAATAAATAAAATAAAAATGCTTGTTGAAGAATGATACCTCTTCTTTGGTTGTCCTCCTTAGGTTTGAAATAAATAATTCTTAGTATCAATTTATTCCCAGTATGTAACACCCTGCCTCATCTCATTGCCTTAATAGGGTGGAGGAATGTAACATGGACTTAAGAGATGTTCCTAAGGTGCCAAAGGATTGAAATAAATGCCAAGGGCTTCGAGAGTAAAGTGGGGAATGATTTTCCCTTATGATAAAGCTAACCAACCAAAAAAATCCACAACTATATGATGCATGTCAACAAATCAACCAAGCTCTCACATTACCAAAATATAACCAACTAATTCAAAATAAAACCCAAAAACAACATGAAAGTACTATGAAGAAGACTAAACAAGAGACCCCGAAATTAACCAAGACATACTCCACAACTCCACACCAAGCTCTGTGCTCCAAGCACCAACACAACTCCCATGCATCACCATGAGCCACTAGCAATGAGATGCTTTTCCTTTACCTCTGTCCCGGAATACGACATCTGCAAAAGCACCAATGTGAAAATTTAGGGTGTGATTACTAATACTCAGTAGGATTTCCCCAAATGACTTCCCTTTACAAACCACTGGGATGAAACTGTTGGTACATTATATAAAAAAGTTCACATAAAAAACTAAATAGTGAAACCATTACCACTAGCCAAATATACCCTTAACAAGCTATGCCACACAAGGTTAAGCAAAAAAAACCCAAAATCCAAATCCCCATCATGTACCATCACAAAAAATTCCATCTTTTAAAACCACACACAAGAAAGAAACCATTACGGTGGGACTTTTTCCCATCCCGTTCACCCCATTCTCAATTAGTAGAACTTGCCTCCCACTTATCCTTTAATGGTTGACCTTCATTCAACTATTCATCCCCCTATTATATAGTAAATCCTTCCCACTTCCACAAAATCTATAGAAGCCATAACTCTTGATCAACCAACAATCACTAAACACCAAGGCCACACAAAATCACACCATCATTCCCATCACATGAAAATTCACTTCAATAAATCAACCATTTATTTAAATTACCATTTAATCACTTTACATGCCAAAAAAATTTCAGTAAAACAACATATTTATTGAAAACCATTTTCATCAACCGTTTTCAAAAATCAATCTCATAATCCCATTGTAGAACCTCCATTCTAAAATAAAATATCAAGAGTGTTTCACCACAAAGCCCCCTTTTCCCCAAAAATCACCTACACATCACAAAGGGTTTTACAACAACTTTCCAATATAAAAAAAGTTAATATCAATAAGAAATTTAATTATAAAAAAGCTTCATGTTCTAGAAAAGTGGTCCCAAGAGAGAAGCTACCTACCTTTAGGGTTCCGGTGAAATCAACCCACAAACAACCGCACCCCAAGAACAGAAGAACGCACCACCAAAACTGCTCTAGACCCCCTTACATAAAATTTAAAAGACTTAAAATCCAAACCCATGGAAATCAGAACACTATATCTACATACAACAAATGTAGATATAGAAACCAAGATATGGAGAGAGGATAGAATACCTAGATAAAATCACAAAGAACCATGAGAGGAGACTTACCTGAGAAGAACAACCTTCAAACCATCTTTAAGCCCCTTCAATTTGATTCCATAATGTGTGGGAGAGAACCTAAAACCTTTGAGAAACCAAAATTTTGAGTGAGGATTGAGTGGTAGATTATTTGGAGCGAGATTGGTTAAGCCTAATGGAGCCCAGATTTAAAAACCCATATTTACATGGTTGAATGGTTTGCCCGCACAGTTTGGAAAACTGTGCACTAAACATGCGCATGTCAATGCCTCATGAGAAGGGGTACACTTGGTTTCCTTGAATGGTTTGGAAAACCGTGTGTAGTCCGTATGAAGCCTAATATCTCCGCCTACATGGTTTCTGGGAGAACCTGCATAGTTTCCCATAATCATTATCAAACCGTGCACCCTTAGAAAAACCACCAAACTTATTCAAAACCCTTCCAAACTCTACCAAACTATTAAAAACTCATCCCAATAACATTAAACACATAAAAAGAATAAAAAAAAGGCTACATAACTCAAACTAGGGGTGCTACATTCTCCCCACCTTTGGATTTTCTATCCTACGAAAGTAGGGAACCATTGCTTTGCTGAAAGAACTCGGGTCATTACTCGTCTATCTATTTATCCCACTCCCAAGTATCCCCTTATATCTGACCATGCTTCCAAAAAACACGAACTAAACCGATGCTTTTACCACACAATACACTCTCTTTTTTATCCACAATCTGCAAAGGCACACGCATTAAGGAATCATTCGGTTCTATCCCAACAAGATCCCAATGAATAATATGGTCATGATCCAGTTGATACTTTTTAAACAAAGACATATGAAACACATTGTTCAACACACTAAACTATGGTGGAAATTCACTATAATAAGCCACCTCCCCAATATGATAATGTATCTCAAAAGGCCCAATATACATCGAAGATAACTTACCCTTCTTCCAAAATTGACGATGTCCCAACCGAGGAGAGATTCTCAAAAACACATGATCACCTACCTCGAACGATAACGATCGTCAACAATGGTCCACATATGATTTTTGATGACATTGATCTATCCCCATCCTCTTCCTGATCAACTTTATTTTCTCCATAGTCTGTTGGACATGGCTCAGTCCGATCATCGATGTCTCTCTTGTTTCCACCCAATGTAGGGTAGAATGACACAAATTCCCTTATAATTCCTCAAATGAAGCCATATGTATCGAGGCCCGATAACTGTTATTGTAGGATAACTCCACCAATGATAATTGATCCTACCATGAACCAAAAAAATCCATCACAAAATCCCTTAACATATCCTATATCATTTGTATCATCCTCTCGGATTGGCCATACATTTGAGGATGATACGCTGTGCTCATCGTCAATTGTGCCCCAAGGTATTGCTGCAAGGATTTATAGAAACAAGATGAGAACCTTGGATCTCTATCTAATACAATCAAAACTAGAACACCATGAATCTTTACCACCTCCCAGTTATAGATTTTGGATAGATCCTCCACCATATTATATTCAAAAATTGGGATGAAATGCGACGACTTTTTGAGCTGATCCACAATCACCCACATGGAATCATTCTTACAGACCGATATTGGGAGACCCATCACCAAATCCATTTTTATCTATTGCTGTTTCTACACTGGGATATATAAAGACTGTAACATTCCAGCTAGCCACTGATTCTATACCTTGACTTGATGACAATTTAGAAATCTCATGACAAACCAGACCACATCCCTTTTCATACTAGCCCACCAAAACTGTGCATTCAACACCTTATAGATTTTCTAAATTCCAGGATGGAAAGCCCACTTAGAATGATGATAAGCCCGAAGAAGTTCATCTTGAAAATCCACTGGTACCACCATCCAATTCTAAAAATACAAGACTAAATTCCCATTCAGTTCCCAATTCTCAATGGTCTCCCCAATATTGAGTTTCAACCTCATCGCTATACATTCAGAATCATATGCATGTGCTTCTCTAACCAAACCAACAAATTTAGGAACCATCAAAACTAGAAAGAATGCCGCTCTGTCACCCCAATCCTCACATTCCAACCTCATGTCAGTTATAACAGACATCAAATTCCACTGATCAGATGCCTTCTTTATGACTTGAGCATATGATTTCTAACTTAATGCATCTACCACCAAATTTCCTTTACCCGATGTGTACATTAAGTTAAAATCAAACATTTGGAGATATTCTATCCATCCCCTTAAACTCTTGTTCAAATATCTTTGTGAAAAGATATGATTTAATCTCTTTGATCAGTAAATGCTATAAATTTATCACCAAATAGAAAATGATGCCACATTTTTAATGCATGAACCACTGTTGCCAACTCCAAATCATGTGTTGGGTAGTTCTTCTCATGGAACTTCAACTGCCATGAGACGTATTCCACCACATGATCCACCTACATGAGAACTCACCCCAACCCTAATCTTGATGTGTCACAATACACCACATACCCTTTCCTTAGTTCTGGAAAAACCAAGATTGGTGCTGATGTAAGGCAAGCATTTAACTCTTCAATGAATTTCTAGAATTTCTCATCCCATTGAAATGGGATATTCTTCCTTGTCAAAGTTGTCATCAGTGATGAAAATAGTGAAAAATAATGAACAAAATGTCGATAATACCTAGATAGACCGAGTTATATCTATTTCTTGAAAAAATTATTTGCTGGTTTCTATTAGATAACAACCTCTATCATTTCTAGATAAACTGAAACACCTATATCAAAAATAACATGGCCAAGGAAAAAAACCTCCTGTATCAAAAAGTCAAACTTTGACAATTTTGTATATAACCAATGATCCCTCAATATCCACAACATGATCTCCAAGTTCTTCTCATGTTCTTCCCTTGTACTCGAATACACTAGTATATCATCCACAAATACCACCACAAAAGAATCTAGATATATCTGAAATATCTAATTAATAAATTCCATAAACATTGCTGGTGCATTTTTTAGACCAAAGGGCATAACCACATACTCATAATGGACATATATACTTCAGAAAGATGTTTTAGGAATATCCTCCTTCCTCACCTGAAATTGGTGATATCCTGACCTCAAGTCAATGTTGGAGAACTACTAAGCTCCCCTCAACTAGTCAAAAAAATCATCAATGTGTGGAATTGGATATCAGTTCTTTATTGTAACCAGATTAAGTCTATGATAATAAAAAAAGATCCTCAAGGTTCCATCCTACTTTTTAACAAAAAAATTGGCCCTTACCATAGAGATGTGATCTATCGGATGAACCCCTTGATTTCTAACTCTTCCAACTTCACCTTTAATTCCAACAATTCTTCTGGTTCCATTCAGTAAGATGGAAGTGAGATAGGACTTGTCCCCAAAAAGAGATCAATTATAAACTCAACTTCTCTTACTTGTGGAAATCCTCAAAATTATTTGGGAAAGACATCTTTAAACTGATCCACTTCTGCTAGAAAGAGACTCTTCTCAGCACCTTCAACTGATTCCAATGATAAGGCCTCTAACTGATAAAATATCATGCCAACAAATATGTTACCACCAACCTTACACTCTTCTCCCCTCTAAAGAGATATATAACTCCATCCTCTATCACAAAAATAACAGTTTGCAAATATTAATTGATGTGATCCGTAAAAATTTCCAACAAAACCATTCTGAGTATTATATCATAAGAATCCATCTCAAGTACTGATAAATCCCACATAAATTTGATGCCATCCACAACTGAACCACAAACTCGACCTAGGAAGGATCGACACTCGATTTGACATAGAAGAGTTTCTAGTTTCAAAATATATGGAATTATTTCCCTGAGTAAGCCCCACAAATTTATGATGTGAGAAGAAAGAAAATAATTCAAAGCATCCATATCAAATAAATCTTGCATCAATGTTGAATTTAAAATAACCATACCTCGTACTGTGGATGGTCCTGAATGATCATCCATCACTGCCTTCTTAGCTGCAAACCACTACTTAATTGACACAATTTTCTCTTTATTAATATGCAAAGGAGTTGTGGTATTCTGATAATCACAATGTCCTACATTAATTTACTACTAAGGGGTATTCTTATTCCCTCATCCTGTCAAGGCATAAGACCTCTCCGACCCCTGAGGAGTGTCACATACACCTAACCTCGGAGAATTCTGATAATAAAACTACATATGCCCCATCTAATTACAATTATGACATGATTGAGGTTTTTCTGCATAATCCAGCTTGTTGTGTCTCATAGAACCATGCTAAAAATAACTCGACTTACTATAACGCTTTAGAAGAAGATCCACTGATCCTGCCGTGGAATTCTAAACCGTACCCCCACCTTGGAAATACGTGTCCCTCTTCCTCTTGAACCCAACATTCATGTTACCACTATTACATGTGGATACCAAAATAAATCCCCTTCCTATAGCCCCCACAAGATCCCACTCAACTACAGTAGCTCAGTTAACCATTTCTGTGTAATCATATATTCTCATCACTTCTATATTGGAAGTAAATTCTTGGTTCAACGCAACCTTAAAAATTTGTGCCTTCAATAATGTACTACCTTCCTCATCTGTTAAAAAACACACTATGTTCATAAACATAACTACATATTCCATTATATCCATGTTCCCTTACTTCAAAATGAAGAAATTAGTTGTAAGCAAAATCCTGAATGTATGAGGGTAGAATTGCTTATTAAACAATTCTTTAAACCCCTCCCATGTCACACTTTTGTCTATCCCAGCTCGGACTACCATCTCTCACCACTGAAGGTCATGATATTCCAATATATAAGTGGATAGTTTCAAATTTAGCTCTACTAGTGTTCCTTAGAAGTCAAATATCAGATTTATTCTGTTCAGCCACGCTTCAACCCTCTCCGGTTCTGAATCACCCTAAAGATGGGTGGATTATGCCATTGAAACTGAACCACATGACCCACATGCCTTGGTTCATCCCTATTATTATCACTTACTACTTATTGGAAAGCTTTAACTTACTCTGCACTAGCTTCTAGTTCACTTGAGGCTTAGGTGCAACCACATTTTCAGTAGCATCCTTCGGTTGTTCTTTACGATTCCTACCCTGTTCCATTTATATCAACACAAAAAAACCAAAAGTCTCACTCCCATAATAAGAAAGGGTTTAAAATTTTAAAATTTAATCACCTAAAAACTATCAAAACTAGGTTTTCCACAAGTTCACATTTCCCATATTTATCTATTTTGAAACATCCACCATGTTTTGAAAGTCAACCCATTTTCAAAATACCACAAGTTTCCTTGTTTAAAATCCTTCTTTTTTGAAACCCGATATAGATTTTCAAAATAAAAACATTCATATCACACCATAGATCATTATAATCTAATGAAATATGAGTCTTTGTGGGAATTCATTTCTACCAAGCATTTCATGCTTTTCTCATTGGTTATACCCACACCAATGAGATTTCCAAATCCTATAAATGTCTCTAAACACTTATGTACCACAATCCCTGGTAACTTGAAGTTTATCATAAAAGGGTTAGATACATCCTTTTATGCTACAAATTCCATGTTATGAAAATACCACACCTTGATACCATCCCAAATCAAAGAATATACCAAGAACGAATTCCAACACTAAGACCAATGATCAACACCAAGGATTGAACAATTGTACTCACTTGATAGCCAAAGATCGAAAAAACTGATACCACTTGTTACATCCTTCGCCATCTCATTGGATTGAGAGAGTGGATGAATTTTACTTTGACTTAAGCGATGTTTCCAAGGCACCACAGGCTAGAAATAAATTCCAAGGGCCTTGAGAATAAATTGGGGAATGATTTTCACTTAAGAAAAAGCTGACCATCCAAACAATCCATAACTATATATTACATGTAAACAAACCAACCATGCTCATACATTACCAAAAGGCAACCAACTAATCCATAATTCAATCGTAAAACAAAATCAGAGTACTATGCGAAAGACTAAACAAGAGACCCCAAAATAAACCAAGACACACTCCACAACTCCACACCAAGATTCGTGCTCCAAGCACCAACACATCTCCCACACATCACCACAAGCCACTAGCAATGAGATTATTTACCTTTACCGATGTCCCAAAATACGACATCTAAAAAATCAGAAAAGTGCCAAAGTAGGGGGTCAGTACTAATACTTAATAGGATTACCCAAAATGACTTCCCTACACATGCCTCTTGGATGGAAATGTTAGCACATTATATAAAATATGTTATATTAAACATTAAATAGTGCAACCATTAACACCAACCAAACATACCCTTATCAAGCCATGTCACACAAGGGAAATCCATAAATATTCCATAATACATATCCCCATTACACATTAGCAAAATCAATTCAATATTTTCAAAGAACACACAACAAAGCAACCATTACAGTGATACTTCTTCCCATCCCATTCACCCCATTCTCAACTAGCGGTACTTCCTGCCCACATATCCTTTGATAGTGGCCCTTCTGTCCACTATCCATTTCCCTATTATAGTGGTACTTCCTACCCACTTCCACACAATTCCACACAAGACATAAAACTTTATCAACTAACAAGAACTAAATATGAAGGCCATACAAAATCACACCATTATTCCCATCTCATAAAATTTCACTTCAAAAAATCACCCATTTATTAAAATCAAAATTTCATAATTTTCCATGGAAAAAAATCAATAAAACAACATCTTTATTGAAAAAAAATTTCATCAAACATTTTCACAGATCAATCCCAGAAACCCATTTTAAAAAATACATTTTAAAATAAAACCTCAAGAGCGTTTCACCACAAACCCCCCTTTTCCCCAAAAAATCACCTCCACTTCACCAAGGGTTTTCAAACAATTTTCGCACATCCAAAACACATTTAATTTTAAGAAAAAAAAAATTAAATTTAAGAAAGCTTGATGTTCTAGAAAAGTGGAGTCAATAGAGAATCCACCTAACTTTAGTGTTCCAGTGAAACCAACCTACAAGAAACAACACCCAAAAAACTAGCAAACGCACCACTGAAACTGTTCAAGATCCCCTTCCCTAACATCTAAAAGCCTTAAATTCAACACCCAAGGTAATCCCAACACTAGATCTACATGACATAGTTGTAGATATTGAATCTGAGAGAGAGAGAAGATAAGACCTAGTAAAAATCACAAAAAACCATAAGAGGAGACTAACCCAAGAAGAACCGCCTTCAAACCACTTGAAACCCCTTAGATTTTCTTCCAAAACATACGGAAGAGCACCTCCAAAATTTGAGAACCAAAAATCCTGAGTGAGGCTTGAGTGAGAGAATATTTGGAGTGAAGTCGGTTAAGTTGGAGGGATCCCAGATTTAAAAACCCAATCTTTAAGTGGCCGCATGATTTGGAAAATAGTGACCTAACTGTGTGCATACCTTTGCCTCGAGAGAAGGGGTATGCATAGTTTCCTCGCACTGTTTGGAAAACCGAGTGCAGGCCGTGAAAAGACAGATGTCTCCCCATCCACTGTTTTCTAGAGAACCTATACAGTTTCCCCTAACCATTATCAAATTGTGCTCCCTTAGAAAATCCTCCAAACTTATTCAAAACCATTCCAAAATCTCCAAAACTCATATCAAACTCATCCCAAGCACTTGAAACACATAAAAAGTCACAAACAAAGGTTATATAACTCAAACTGGGGGTGATACATAGCATAATTCTTATATGATGAAAGGAGGGAAGTATGGAAGTTATTCTTTTAAGATTTGGTCAATCCAAATGGATCAAGAGGTGTGAATAAGTGAGGGGAGTGAGTTCCCTTTTATAATTGAGGGGGTGACATTTCGATAAATACGCAATGATATTCACTATTCATATGTCACTATTACGACATGTGTGTAAAAAATATATAAATAATTGAGTGGAAAAAATATTTGTTTGATAAAAACCTCCAAAACAAAATAGAAACAAAATTTTATCATGTCATTACTTAGTAATTAAGTTTACACATTTTTACCCTTTTAATTTTTTTCCACAGAAACCTGTATCTTTTTTATTTACATATAAAATTAATGAATTAAGAATAAAATTAAAATGATCATAATTAGATATTTTAATATAAATTTTCATAAATATTAAATCAAATAAATTAGGAAAACATTCTATTTTTGTGGAAAATTAATTTTAATATAAGAACATTTAATGAACAAAACTCATTATAACCTCAATCATGGTATGTAATTTGTAAATGTTTTTACTAGAAATTTTGGTAAAAAATTATCATATTAGATACTATAAATTATTCTGATTAAAAAAAATGAATCCATTTTTTCTAATTTTCATTTGTATATGTGGAAAATTTGAATTTAAAAATTAATCTTGCAGATGCAAAGAGAAATAATGGTTATAAAGAGATATTACTCAAATGTTTATAATGTTTTTATATAAGTAAATAATATTAAATTTGTTAAAAAGATGTAAATTATTTTAATGTTTTTATAATTAAACTAATTTTAATTTCAAATCAATTTTAAATATAAATAAACATTATAAATAAATTAAAAAATCCAGTTGTCAATTAAAATTCACTATTTTCACTATTCATCAACAAATTAAATTTTTAGAAAATTCAAAAAAAACCCTAATATAATTTTGAAATTATAATTTAATAAATGAAATTATTTTTTTCAAATAAATTTTCAATAGGGTGAAAAAATTGTTTTAAAATAATTTTTTCAAAAAATAAAACAAAACCGTTTTTAGAAAATTAGAGTTTTATACATAAAAATGGATTTATTATTATCTCTTGTTTAGAAAACTATAAGAAAAATTTTAAACATTTTAGTTGATAATATATATATGTATATATCATTAAAATAATTTAGTAAAAATTATTCCTTTAATTTATTGAGGTACAATGTGTTTGTGTTCATAATGTTTTTTCAGAATATGTTCCTCTTTAATTTAAAAAGGTTTTTATTTTGATTTATAATAAATTTTTATCAATATATTTCAGTATATATACATATTTAAACTGTATATTTTTATTATTTATTTAATCCTATTCATACACTTCATTCAACTAGAAGGTGATAAATATCAAATTTAATAATAATAATTTCATAGTGTATGATGTTTCATTTAAAATTGTTGTTGTGTATAATAAAAGTTAAAATTGATATTTTTTTGTAAAAAAATACCAAACTTGGTGTTATGTGTAATACATGATAAACATGTTGTTGCATGTAATTCAAGAAAAACTCTATTCATTAGTGTAACAAAAAAATTTTATGTTGTGTGTAATTGAGAATATCAGAAATATTAAATTAATTCAAAGAAATTATTCTAGAAAATATCAGGATTTAACATTATACCCCCATAAAATTTATTTCACCCTTTAAATTAGTCCTGGTCATCAATGGGTTAACATTTATAATTTCTTTCATAAAAACCAAAATAATAATATGTATTACTAAACCTTAGTCTTTAAAAATAGAAAGGGATGTGTGAAACTAATCTAGAATAAAACATACTAGATTTTATAATAGGATAATATAATTGGTAAGTGAAAACATAGTCAAAAAAGAGAAAAATAAAAACCAAATACCAATAGAGAGTGAAAAATAACATGGTCTTGAGAATGTTATTTATCACAAATCCCTAAAACAAAATACCTCAAAATGTCAATGATATCATAAAAAATGATGATAATATGAAAACAATTTTTTAATGAACATTTCCTTATATTTGGTGATTACTTTTTCCAACAAGGCTGAGAATATATAAAAACATAAATACTTGATATCATTTTGTTTCATAGGCATAATTTAATCCATTGGTTGTTCTGTGATTAGCTTCCACATCATCTCTTACTCATAGATATAAAAGTTAATTGTTATTATTAATTTACTAAGATATAATAATACCCATAAATATGATGATAATTCATTCCCACATTCCTTAGATATAATGAAAACTAAAAAGAGAATATATATTATACATAAATATCATATTATAGAGTAATATATTAGTCTATAAAACTAGATTAGATGTTCAAATTAAACCATTTCATAAATGTTTAATCTTATAACCCATAAAAATTAGAATATATAAATAGGATACTTAATTTCCCAAATAAAAATAAAAATTTATCATATAAATATCATTAAGTAACACATAAAACCAAAATGAAATATATCTGAATACCATGGTCATATTTTCTTTTAAAGCTTTATAATAACCAAAATTACAATAAAATATAAATGAAAACATGCATTTTTCCTCATTCCGTGAATAAAACCACATATTATTGAACATATTATAAAGATCATATAATGTTATGAATTTACCCAAGTGTAACATAATCCTATTTGTAAACAAATACTCTATCATTTTTGAGGTTACCAACAATATCTAATTTACTTTATCCATATCAAACATCTATTTATAAAAAAAACATTCTCCCAAAATTAGAAACATATTAAGGTTACCTTAAAATTAATTAAAGTATCACTTTTATATTAGATGACTATTCAATTCAATCAGTACAATTAAAAATTTTGTTGAAACTGTTTAATAAAAAACTACTATAGAACAATCCATTAATGATTCATTATTATAATACCCAAAATACAATGGGTAATAATATAATTCATTGAATATGAAGACATAAATACCTCAGTCATTCCACTTTATTCATATTCCATTAAATAGGCTTCTTCAACTTATTATTTAACACCCTTTCCTTTTATATTCCATTTAATCTCTTCATCAAATGAAATATCAACATTACTCATAAAACCTTGTTGATTCTCTTCATTATATTTTACCTTATAAAATAGATTTCCAAAATGCCCATACATTCCACATTTAAAATATTCAAAATTCGATGATACCTTTGGGATATGATTTTTATCATCCATTATGTTAATTGAACATTTTATTTTTTTTTCTTTGTTTTTTACATTCTTTGATTCCATATTATTCACACCCAAAACATCTTCTAATCCCTATGAGACATTACCTTGAGCCTTAATCCCACATTATTGACATAAAAGAAACCAAATCTTCTTTCTAACATCAAATCAACTATATAAAATCTCCTAAAAATATATCATTATCTTATTTGGTGAGTTTGGGATTTGGTTATGGTTCGCTTTGTTAAACATATTTCATGATATCTGATTAATAATAACTACAATATCCTTTTCTAAAGTTTTTAACCCATTTAACTTCTCATTAATAAATTTCAAATTACATTTAATGTTAAAATATATAATCATAGTTTTATTCATTGACCAAAAATAAAATGAATAGTGTCAGAAACAATAATCACAATGGATATCCATGTAATCTTGTAAATAAATTATAGGATATATAAATCATAACACCTTATTTTAAATATATAACACCTTAGGCTTAACCTACATTATCCATTATCTTAATGTACTTAAATCCTTCATGATGGTTCACAAAGTGTTTTTTGATTTAAAATTAATATACCTTAGCTAAGTCCCACCATGGGTGTATTAAAGCCCACTATCATGTACTTGGTGATGATTGAGTCTAGACCAATGTTCTATTTTCCATGTTATTACCCGTAGGTAACACCGTGCAAGAGACAAATCCACTTTTAGTATAATTACACAACCTTAAACATCACATAATCATGAGTTAAGTCAAGAATAAATATTGAGGATATTTTTCGGTTTAGAGTTTTAAATAATTAGGCCATAACTATTACATAACAACTCAAATATTACAACGTAGAAACTTCTACTCACTATCCATTTTTTTGATGATAAGAATTATTAAAATATACTTTATTTTTTTCTTGATTGAAAGATTCCTAACTTTCATCTTGCCTTCTTCATTTTTCTTTCTCATCCTTATACCCTTTGGAAAGCATTTAAAAACATAAGATGAGTGTAGAAATCCTATTAACGGATGAAAAATAGGTAATGAAACTATTAGTCCATTTATATATAAAAATCATGATTTTTTTCACAAAATCACAACTTTCACCCATAAAACCTATGTTCTTCAAAATATCTCATGAAATAATAAGATACCTAAAAAAATTCATTGATATTATAAATCATAAAGGTAACTTTTGGCATTCATATCATACATAAATTGTAGATTAATCCAACCAAACACATTTATTACTACATAGGGAGTAACATTCATGGTTACATTTGGATTACCCAACATAGAATATTACCTAAATCTGTTAGGATAAACATTAGCATTTAACACCATATCATTACCCAATCCATTGGAGGTCTATCATGGGTCCACCCACCCTCAGTTATCATGGAACCACCCATATACCTAAGTAATACCCAAGGATAAAAACATAATCACAACACATGAATCTTTCATAATGGAAAAATAAAATTTACAATTATTATTCACAAGATATAATTCAAGATATTGATATAATAAATCCATTCTGAAAACCACTTTCAATTAAAAAATATCTAAAAAGAGAATCTTCTATTTATTTTTCTTTTAAAAAACATTCTATCTTGTGAAGGAATGAAAATATCAAATAATATCAACAATAACAGAAAAATAATTGTCTTCGTATATATTAAAAAAAATCCTTTTTTCATTTTTTTAGAAACATTATATAAAAATATAATTTTGTAAGCATTTTAATGAAATTAAAATTTCATGGGGTTTACTATTCACCATATAAAAGAATGTGGTGTATAACATCGAAATACACCTCAATGAAAGGAGCTTGAGACAAGGTCCCTTACCACAAGTATGACTTGTATTGTACATTATTTATATTATTTAATAATAAACATAGTTTAATTTAAAATTTATTTATAACCTTTTTAAACTTGATTATCATCTATATATCCCTTATTTATAATTTAATAACAATTACTTATTTATTTAAGTTCGCATTGAATGTTTTGTGAATATTTGGTACTGAAGTTCAAAAATGAACTTGGTATGATGTAAATTCGTCCATGTGGTCATAATTACAAAGTCTAAAAAATATTAATAATTAAATAATGATATCTTTATTACATTAATTATACTTTTAAATAAATACAGTAATTATTTTTTTGAAAAATGAACAACATTTTAGTTATTGAGACCGCAGGCCGTACATACACATGAGTACCATTTTCATTTTTCATTGATCAATATAGAAACATGGTTATTATAATTTTATATTTCAATAATTATGATAAAAAAATTAATATCATATTAATAATTTAAATATTCTTATATATATCATATAAGTGATGCATTGAAAAAAATTGATTCAAATCGCTTCGTGGAGGTTATAGTTCACACATACGAACGAACGATGTTATCATTTTTAAGTAAATGGAAAGTAAGAACATAATTTATATATTATTATCTTATAATGATTAATATGTCATTAATATCACATATTTAAATTAATTTCATTATTATAACTAGTTATTAGATATGTTCACGGAAAAAGAATTATATCTGTCTGTGGAGGTGACAGTTCACACGTATGCATGAACGATTAAATCCTTTCCCATTTAATGGAAGTGGAGATGGATTTAAGTTATGATACTAAAATAATAATATATAAGTATATTGAGGATACTGGATTTATTATCTCATCATAGCTGGAATTAATACGAAGTAAGTGGAAGAAAAAATAAAATAGAAACAGTTAAATAAATACATTATTTTTCCTTCGAATGATCACCATTATTAACACCTTAACACCTATAATAGGGGAGTTATTCCTAAAATAATTCCTCAAGAATGTATGTAGGGAATATGGGAATGTGGTTTTATATATATTAGCTAAACCAAAAGGTTTTTTAAGTGTAATGAATAAATAATAAGGGTTCCTTTTTATAGGATAATGGAGGAACACTCTTGTAATTATGAAAAGTATTAAATTAATATAAATTTATTTTATATTTAAAATTAATCCAAGTTAATTTATTTTGAATATAAGATTATTATTGGTAAAAATAAATCCATTAAATAAAAATTAGATATGTTTTGGATATTTTTAAATCTGTATCATTATGTTTTTACCCTTTTAACTCTTACCATTTTATTAGGTAATTTACAATTTGGGAGTTCAAATAATTAACATAACATTCAAAACTACCAATGAATGAGTTATTGATGAAATTTTGAGACTTATATAAACTATTTTTCTGAATCTTAGTTATTTAGATATTTAATAAGATTTAATAAAATATTTTATGTTTTAAAATTTGAATCATCTCAATTTTGACACTATTAGTTACTTTGCATTTTATGAAATCATAACAACTTGATTACTTCAAAATAAATACATTAACTCATCCATAAAATTTAAAATTCATCAAAGAAATTAGTGTATAGAACCAAATATTTAAAATTATATTTTTTATAATATTATTAATATCATTTTTTGATTCTTTCATTAATAAATCTATTACTACATCATTATTGTGTCATAATTAAATTTAATTATTTATTTCTTAAAAATTATAAATAAATTACCATGATGTAGCTAACATTTTTATATTTATAATGAATATTTAAATTCAAATATATCACATATATAAAAACATTTTAAAATTTTGATAATTATGAGAGACATGATTATGATATATTTCTATTTACTTTAAATAAAATGTTATAAGTGTCATTTCACAGCCAAGTGGCTTCCAAAGTCCAAAATTTCATCTGAAGGTTTTTCGTTGTTGAAAATAAATCATTAATAATATTATAACAAGTTTTATGCTAGTTTTATAATATTTATAATATTATTTCAACCTTTAACTTCTCAATTTACCCGTAAAAGTGGTAATAAAAATAATTACTAAAGTTACTATCCACAAAGTCCAAAAATAAAATGGACCTATTTACCTAATATGATTGCAAATATGGAATCTATTTTTACAAATTAAAAACCCATAATTGGAAAAAAAATTAAATAAAAATTAATCTCATTGATGGAATGAGAAATAGGGTTTTAAAGTAAAATGTTCAAAAGTTCTCATAGTTTTTATATCCAATTTCAATTGAAAATTTATTCCAATGAACTAAATTAGATTAAATTATAAAAACTTATTTAATTATATTTTAAAACCAATTATAAGGATTACATAACTATATAAATAAATCAAACAAAAAAACATTTTTGAATTAAAATGATGTATTTTTCAAAATTCATTAAAAATGAATATTTTCATAAATATACAAAAAAATCAACCAAAGTAAAATTTGAAGTCATTATTATAAATAAAAAGTTTAATTTATCAAAAATAATTAATAAATATATCAAAATATAGAATTAAAAATGGTTCTCCATTAATAGGGGTTAAAATTGCCTTTTAAAAATATAAGAGCTTTTTTATACTTTAAATTGGATTTATTCTTATTTTCAGCCTACAATTTTTTTTGAAATAATGTAAAATGTCTAAAAACATGTGTAAACATAATATATTTCATTGTTTCCAATACAACATCTAGGCATTATCTACTATTTAAAATAATAATATTGATAATGTATTATTTTTCGGTAAACTCAGTATTGTGTGCACCATAATATTTGAAAGAAACTCATTATTGCATGTTAGGTACACTATTATACAATGCATCCCATATTATAAAATTAATATGTAATTCATAAATATTAATAGATATAAAAAATACTTATTCAATAATTATCTAGGTTATTACAACCTTATCCCCTTTTGAAAATGTCCTCCTCACAATATTATTCATGTGTCAAATAAGTGGAGTTATTTCTCGCTCATAGCATTTACAAACTCCCATGTTTCCTCTTCAACCATATGGTTTTCCATAAAAACATAACATGATGAATCAAATTATTACACAACACTATCTCTCAATGGTCAAGATTCAGGAATGGATATTCATCATTAGAAAGATTCACTTCTAACTGAACTACTTCTCGACTCAAAACATGAGATGGATCTGGTATATATATTATTAACATTAAAACATGAAAAATATTGAGTAATATGGATACAATCGGAGGTAAATTCAATCGGAATGCAACTAATCCAAAATTATCTTGGATTTAATAGGTTCTAATGAACTGTGGACTCAAATTCCCCTTCTTACCATAATACATCACATTTTTTCATAGAGAAAGTATAAGAAAGACATGATAACATACCTCAAAATAATGATACTTCCATTGGTTATCTACAAAACTATTCTTCCATCTCCAAGATTTCCTTATGTGTATATGAATGAATTGAATTTTTTCTTCCACCTCTTCTAATAATTTTGGTCCCATAAACTTCTTTTCTTCAACATTATCCTAAAATCATGGAGTTCGACAACTCTTTACATATAATTACTTAAATGGCGCCATCTGTATACTAGAATTAAAACTGTTATTATAAGAAAAATAAACCAAATAAATATGTAGATTCCTACTTCTCTAGTAATCCATTAAAAAAGAACGTATCATATTTTCCAAGGTTTGAATTGTTCGTTTTGACTACCCATCTAATTGAGGATGTAAAGAAGTACTGGAATTTAATTCAGTTCCTAATGACGTCGGAAAAATTTTCAAAAAGTTATAAGTGAACATAGAATCGTGATCAGATAAAATGGAGGATGAAACTTAATGTGACCTGACTATCCCTTTAAAATACAATTGAGAAAATTTATATAGGGATAATGTATATCAAATTGGAAGAAAATGATCAAATTTAGTCAATCTATCAACAATTATCCAAATATTATTGTTACCTCAAGATGTTTTTAGTTATCACAATATGAAATCTATGGATATACTTTCCCATTTCCACTCTGGTACTGGAATAGTATAAAGAATCACCTTTGAAAACTTTAATTCTACTTTAACCTTATGAAAATTAAAACTCTTAAAAAATAACGTCAGCAATATCCCTTTCCATTTCATCATACTTGTAATACACCTGAAGGTCTCTAGATATCTTAAAACTGTCAGGATGAACTAAAAAAGAGAACTATGAGCTTGACATAAGAACTATTTCTTCAACTGTGAATCACGAGGGACACATAACCTTTTCCCAAATATGAAAAAACAATATTTATCAATGTTAAATTAAGGAAACATACCCTTTTGAACCAACCCCACCTTTTTCTACAATTCAATATCTTCCTTCTAGGCTTGCACAATTCTGTCTGATAGAGATTATTACAATGAAATTTAAAACAAAATAGTGAAATTTACCACACCAATAACATCCATTCCATTGTTTATCAAATCATTAATCAAAGTGTCACATTCCAATCATATCATGGTTATTGAAGCATTACTTTTCCGACTCAGACCATCATCCACATTTTTTTTGGTTTTTTGGTATGGTAATGAATCATTCAATCATAATCCTTGATTAGTTCCAAACATATTCTATATGTCGATTTAAATTATATCTAAGTGAATTTATATTTCAAACATTTATGGTCAGTATATATTTCACATTTTACTCTATATAGATAATTCTAAAAAATTTAAATGAAAAACAACAATTGTTAATTACAAATAATTTTTAGGGTAATTTAACTATTGAGTTTTAAACTGAAGTGAAGAATAATAAATTACCAGACCATTCTTCATTAGGATACAACCAAGTCCTTTCAAAGAATCATCAATATAGTTAAAAAATTCACCATTTCTAGAAGGTAGTTCTAACATTGGATAATTCCAAAATATTATTTTCAATTTTGGAAAAACAATCATCACATTATTTGGTCTAGATAAAATTAACACCTTTTAAGTTAACATAGTCAGTGGGATAGTTAACTGTGGAAAATTTTCAAAAGACCTCAGGGAATAGCCTGATAAACAAAGAAAACTTTGAATCTAAGTTATATTTGTGGGTCTTCACCATTCTGCAACAAAATTTTAGTTTAACAAGATCAATAGTGATTCTATATTTATAAACAATGTGATCAAAGGAATAAATGGGTTTCAACCAAAATTTACACTTACTAAATTTACCTCACAATGTTTTTAATGTTTGAAAAATACCCCTTACATTGAGTCAAACTTTTCAAATGTGTCATCATATTCCTAAATAATAAAATTATTCTAATTATATACTATATTGATAACCAATTTCATGTTTAACATTACATTTATTTTGATTATTACCATTCCATGAAAAATGACTTATTTAATTTTGTTTACTTCAGACGATTTGATGGTATTCGACAGATATGTAAAAAATGACATTGGTTGATTTACTATGGTTATATGTTACTATTCAAAAATCAAAATAATATTAATCCGTAAATAATTATTATATTTATATATAATTTACACTATTAAAAAATATTGTTAAATATGGTTAAAAAATGAACTATGTTACAATCTTGGAGATGGTAGGTTGTGCGTATGGATGAGTAATGTTTCCAGGTTTCAAATATCACTATATAAAGAAGGTGAGAAATATTTTATTATTATATAATTATAATAATATTATAAATACCATATTATTTCTTTTAAATATACTCATATATAACATCTGCGTGATTTAGTGATGAAACTATAATTATATCACTTCGTAGAGGAGGTAGTCCACACTTATGCACAAATGACATTATTATATTTTAGTGTAAGAATGAAAATTATATAATATATTTAAAAATGATAATTATTTCATAAATATCATTATTATTCATTTTATATCATATATAATCATTGAATTTACAATATAACTTTATATGCAATGCATTAGTGAAAAACTAATCACATAGATTTAGGAGGTGGTAGTCTGCTATATAGTTGAGTGATTTTATCATATCCCTCATGAAAATAACATTAATAAATTATATGTGATATAATAACACCATATGTATAAATATGTCATAAATATATTATATATTATTTAAATCCATCATTATAAATATCCATGAGATGTTGTGATGGAAAATGATTGATACTGATTCACATGGCAATAGTTCACTGTGTAAATTAATAATGATTTTATATCCCATTTGATGGAATATAAGAAAAATTAAAGTTATTAGATTAACATAGTAGCATATATTTATACCTGATATATTGGTTCTTTATTTAGTAATTATTTAAATATGATTTTAATGAGGCTTAAGAAGAAATAAAATGATGCCCAGTTAAGCATGACACCTCTTCTTCAGGAACACTCCTTAGGAAAGTACAAAAAGATTTTATCGGAAAGATTTATGATCAAGATATAGGATCTAGGTATTTGGGAGGTATTTAAGGATTTTTTATGAATGTACTAGATGAGAAAATGGTTGTGAAGGTGTGAAGAGGATAATAGAGTGGCTATCCTTTTATATGTAAGGTAAGTGGAACACATGTAATTTTTGAAAATAAAATGTCTAACCCAAGTTTTTCACATGAAAAAAGGATCCATAATGTTTTATTCAAAATAAATACAAATTATATGGATGAAATATTTCCATAAAAGATTTAAATAGTGTTTTATTTCATTTTAAACTTTATTAATCTGTTTATACCTTAACAATAATGATTAATTTTTACTTTTTTATTATTCATTATAGTTGAAAATTACACTAACCATATTGGATAATATAAAAACTATGATTACTAATATAGAATCAATTTTAATAAAAATAATTCATATAATTGGAAAATTTTAATTTAAAATTAAAACTACACATGCGATAAAAAATGAGTTTTCCATTATTTTATTTTTCAAGAAAAAGTTGATTTTATATTTAATATAAAATTTATTAGAATCATTATATTAATTTAAATTAATATTTATTTATATAGTGTCTAAAAATTTATTTAAATTCATTCTACATTAATTTTTTTAAATTAATTAAAAATTATATTCATTATAGACAATAAAATAGTTTAAAGAAAATCATGTTTATAAACCAAAAAATAAACTTAATATAAAATAAAATATAACTCATAATAAATATAATTTTAGTGGACCAAAAATAATTTTTTTTTACTAAAAATAATATTTATTATATACCGAGAATACTGAATTAATTAATTTAGTGAAAATAAATTACATTTTTAGAAACATTGGTATTTTTTACTATTTATTGAAAATTTTATATTTTCCAAAAAATCATAAAATTTTAACCTAATTAAAATTTTATATTCTCTATTAAAAAAATATATATTCATTTTTTAAAATTAAAATTATAGTTTTTTATAAATGAATATTTCAAATAAGACATTATGAAAAATGATTTTAATTAAAACTATCTCATTTCTAATTTAAAAATTACATAATATTTTCATAAATAATATAACTATCGAATTAATATTAGTAATCAAGTAAATTATTCTTTATTTCATGACATTGAATGTTTAATTGTTTCCCATATTTTAAATTTTACCATCCCAATATTATTAACATATTAAACACATGGAGACATCTTTCCCTCATAGCATTTTTAGATTCCCATGTTGCATTATACACTATATGGATTTTCTATAAAACCTTATCCTTGTGATTTATCTAATTCCATAACACTAGATATCTATAGTCAAGAATACGAATAGGTTATTACCCATAAGAAATATTCTCTTCCAACTAAAATATTTCACATCTCAAAACTACAGATCAACCCAAAACATACATCCTTAACATTGAAACCTGAAACACATTTTTTTCTTTTATAAACTCAGATTTAATTCCACTCAGTAGAAAAAATGGTCTAAATTTCTATAATATTTTCATGTGGTTAAATGAACCATAGACAAATATTTCCATGGAGAAGCTTCATGAAAAACATGTTCACCTGTAATAAAAGGAAGTTTATTCCTTTGGTTATCCACATAAAGTTTATTCCTACTTTGATCCATCTTATTATTATTTTGGATCAACTACATCTTGTCATCCATTTCATCTTCAAACTACAGTTCCAACCAATTATTTTCTCAAAATTTATCACCAAAATCATGAATCTAACACCACATTATATATAATTCATCAAACGGTAACATCAATATAATTTAAGGAAGACTATTATTATATGAACACTGAACTAAATAAATATGATGACCCCAAATTCCCTAGAAATATATTGAAAAAATAAAAATAATATATTTCAAGCTATGATTTTTTCACTCCCAATATCCATTAATTTGAGGATGAAAATATATATTGTGATTTACTATAGTAGCCAAAAACTTATAAATTCATTTACAAATATTATATGTGAACTTTCAATCACGATCTAATATAATGGAGGGGGGACCTCCATGTACCTAAAAATATTAGTCAGATATAATTAAAAAATTAAATATGATGACATTATATAATAAATGGGAAGAGAATGCGATGATTAGTTAATCAATATCCAATATCCTATATTTTATTATTACCTCATGATTTATTTTTAAATCCCATAACGATGTCTATTGATCTATTTTAACAATTCCAATTAATTTTTGGAAATATTTTAAGAATTACCTTTAGTAATTATTTTTATAATTTATCCATTTGAATATTTTAAAACAAAATTCTAAATTTAGAAATATCCCTTTTCATACCATGACACAAAAAATACATTTTATGGTCTTTTTAATGGCACATTCTAGCCCATGATCAGGACATTGTAGTCTTTGGGCTTATCCCACATTGTCTTTCATTACCTAGGTTATAGCCCTTAGGCATCTCCTAGGGAATGGACATATGATGGGAGAGGTATCCACACCACCATATAAAGAGGGTTTTCAGGATCCTCTTTCTTCAACATGAGATTAAAATAATACCCAACCCTAAAAAAGGCCCTACGTCTTCGTTGGAACTTCGAATGGAAACTGGATCTGATACCATTTTTAATAGACTAGTTAATCCCATGATCATGATATTATCCTCTTTGGACCTATTTAGTATGGTTTTTCTTTACCGAGGATCTAACCCTTAGTAATCCACTAAAAAAATGCCTCATGATGCTTGAGGTATTCACAACACCTAATAAAGGGGTGCTTCATTGTCCTCCTCCTTTGATATGGGATTTCCATGATCAGGGGGAGTATTATGGAAATGCAATGTCAAAGGAGGAGGAGAATAAATCCCCTCTTTATAAGGTGGTATGAATACCTCTCCCATCATGAGGCCTTTTCAAGGAGGATGATTAAGGGACAATGTCCAGGGAAAGAAAAACCATGCAGGCTAGGCCCAAACTGGACAATATCATGATCGTAGGATTGATTGAGTGGTTAAAAATGGTATTATAGCCAGTATCTATTCAATGTTCCAACAAGGACGTTGGTCCATTCATGGGGGGGGGGGGGGGGTTATGACAATTCCATATAGAAGGGGGAGGAGCATAAATCCCCCCATTATAAGGTGGTGTGGATACCTCTCCCATCACAAGTCATTTTTAGGGGATGCAAGAGGGCTAGATTCTAAGGAAATAAAATCCATTCAGGCTGGTCCCAAAGTGGAAAATATCATCATCACAAGCTGGACTAGGCCATTACAGTATCAATACATCATTGTGATGCGTAGATGAATGAAAATTAGAGAACAATGATCTTAACTCAACAAATCTCTCTTTAATTGTGAATCACAAGGAATACATAATCATAATCCGAAGCTAATAACACCATCTTTATCAATATGAAACCCATGAAACTTACCCTTATTATTATATTTTACCTTTTCTTATAAATCATGATCCCTCTTCAGAAATTTCTTAATTATTTCTAAAATACTCAATTACACTTAATCTAGGAAAATAAAGGTTGTCCCAATATGCACAACATCTAGGATAAAATTCATAAAATATTTAACCAAAGTGTCATCTTCAATAAATTAAATCCTTAATATAGGATTATTTTTATGGATCAAAGAATCAATAATATTTTTATATTCTATAGGGAAGTAATGAATCATAAATTCATAACAATTGATCATTTCTTACTATCTTATATGTCTCATATTTAACTCCTTATGAGTAAATATATACTTAAATATTTTATTATCCATATATATATATATAATTCATAACTATATATAAATGATTATTGAAAATATAAAAGAAAAAGTAAGAATATAATTTCAGATAATGTATATGATAACTTAACTCATGAGGTTTTTATTTATGTAAATCATAAGAAATTATCAAATAATTCTTCTTTATAATAAAACCATATCCTTAAAATTGAGAAACATTGTTGATGATGAATGCAAATTTTTTTTGATGTTAGGAAAAAAATAAATCATTCAACCAAATTTTTTTTAGTTTCTAAAATTAAACATCACTGTCCTTTTTAGAACAATTTAACTAATTTTTTACTTAACTTTGTTAATGTTTTTGAAAAAGAGAAGTGGTTTCCAAAATTAATTTGTATAAACCACAAACCCATGAAAACTAAGAATATATATGATATTTTTTGTCCTTAAAAATTACTTAAAAACATTTTTTTGAAAAGTCTATAGTAATTATGTATTTAATAGAAACATGTCCATGGAAACAAATTTTGTTCAACTAAAATTCACAGTTATTAATTTCCCATACAATGTATTTTATTTCATGGTTTCCAAAAAAATACTTAGGTTTATTTCATGTTCATCTGAAATTTTTGAATATACCAATATATCATCTTTAAACATATCCGTAGATCTATCCTAGAATTCATGGAATACTCTTTTCATAGGGTTCATAAATACAACTAGTGAATTAGAAAACCCAAATAGAATAATCAAAAAAATCATAATTCCTATTTGTAGACCAAAATCATGTCTTCATAATGTTAATCTCTATTAAATTTAATTTATGGTACCTATTACATACACAAATATTCAAAAATACTATATTCCATATAGATAAACACATAAATTATCAATGTGAGGAAAACAATATTTGTTCTTAAAAGTGAGTTTATTCCAGTACTGATAATGAATGAAATTTATTATTGAACCATATTTCTTTTTAATAAAAAAAGTCCCACATGGTGATGTAATAGGTTGAATGAATCTATTATCTAAAAAATCCTAAAATATCATTTCAAATTCTAAAACATATACAAGATCCATTCAATAGTGGAGTTTAGAAATAGTATTAGCCTAAGAATCTAATTCAATAGTAAACCCAACCTCCCAATTATGAATAAAACTAAGAAAACCATTAGGAAACACATCCATGTATTCATTCAGTACTGTAACTATAACAATTTTAACAGTTTCAATATTTTTAATAATGTGATCATGGTAAAATTCAGTTATATACCCAATCAATTTCTCAGATTATTATAATGTTATCAAAGGAATTAAATCACTAAACATAGATTTAATAGCTCTTTAATCTCTCATATAAAGATAAACTAAAATAAAATCCATACCACGAATTATATTAAACTCTACTATGGTTAGTGAAATATGATTTTCAAAAAATACCATTCCACTAATAACAATAGCAAGAATCTTATAAATATTTTATGATTTAACATTTCCATCAGATGTTTTTGCAAAAATCCCTATCATCTTTTAATGTAGTGATATTCCATTTTTTACTTCATAAATTCTAAAAATTTTAAAAAATGAAAATCTATTGAGTCAAACAAGTCATTGAAATATCTCAAATAAAAAATTACCATACCTATCAGCACTTCATTTGATGGTGACTCATCAACTGTAGTTATATAAAATGACATAACTACACAATTATATTTATGAAAATGATGATCTCATCTTATTAATATATCTTCTATCACATATTAGATTAACAACCCAACTCATTGCAAATAAAACACCTCACAATTGGATGGATACTCGTTACCTAATTCTTTGGATGTTAAATACACTTCCCTTTACATTCATGAGCTATATTGACAAACTGAACACACTAGATTCACTTAACATATCCTATATTACATTAATTGAAATTATGATTATGACACATAGAATAGTTTGGGGAATTAACTTTTGATTTCATTGCTATTCGATTCTAAATATCCTTTCACCAGGACCTTTTCTTAATATTTCCTCCTCAAGAAAAACATGTGTCAGAAAAGACCATCTCAAATTTATAAGAATAGTGAACCACATTCTCATAACAATGAAATTATCATATGTATAATTATATTAATAAACATTGTTTTAACCCTAATTAAAATATATTAAATTCATTATCAGTTTCTAGAATAAAATCCATAACATACATATTCAATCTTGAAAATTTTTGTTCATATGTAGCTACATAATCATAATATTCTTTCATCAATTATATGAATCATTTTTCAATCCATATTCAAAAAACATAGGAAAATATTTCTCAATTAAGTATCCTTAAATGTTTCTTATCTCATATAATTAATACCATCTTTCTCCATGCTATTATTAACTAAATTCCCCCATCGATTAGATTCACCTTCAAAAGAGTAAATTGAAAGGGCTACCTTTTGATGTGGAAAACATACCTTGACATAAAATATTTTCTCTTGGGAATTGATCCATCCATAAAATACCATAGGGTTGTTTGATCTACTAAATTATAGTAGTTAATTTCTCATGAAATTATCCACTAATGACATGTTCCTATATAGTAGATTTGATTTCTCCCTAGCATGGATACCCCCACCATTTATAATTTGTGTTAGGTGATCCATCGTTGTAACAAACTATTTTGTTCTAGTTCAAACCATTATGGGATTATTATTTTGAAATATATTTTCCTCTTGATTCCTTACCACTAAAGATTCCCTTATTCATTAATATAAAATCATTCTTAATATACATAGTATAAATGAATCTTCATATTAATATTACAAATAATATATTATTTTAACTTTTCTATAATGTAAAATAAATAAAAGTAATGCTACTAAAATTATTCTAACCAATAACATTATCAAAACCATTCCTATAATACAAACTAACTGGACCTAGAAATAAATATAATATAATCTTGTGTTTTATTTTAGGAATAATTTCTCTTAAATTTGAGTATCATTTTAGGTTTAGAGTTATAGATAATTTGTTCATAACTATTAAATTATAAAACCATTTTTCAAAAAGTGGTATCTTCCAATTATTATCTATTTTCTTGTGATATATAACATCTAAAATAAAAAAAATATTTTATATTAGAAAAAACCACCCTAAATTTCAATATGGACACTTCATTTCTATTATCCACCTTTAAAGTCTATGAATTTTTTTAAGATGTGGGATGAGCACAAAAAAGAATAGTATGGGACCTAAAAAAAGAATCTCATTAGTTAAATGAAAAATATGAAAAAATAAATTTTTTTTACCTTTATGAGAGTTTTATTTTTGTGTAACTAAATAAATTATTTTTCACATTAAATCACAAACAATTTGTACTCAATTAAATCATTATAATATAATGTAAATCAAATCCCATTTTGGAAATATATAACATAACATTTATAACTCATTTTAAACCCATGTCCTATGTAATTAGAGACCATTTAAATCCATATGATATAGCCTCTAGAATCTCCCCCATCATTTCCTCTCAATTCAAGGAAATTTATCTAATGAGTTAAGGTGATATCTAGGTGTACCCATCGTATAAGTTATATCTATATCACACAGAACTATTTGGGAAACCCAGTCATATAGGTTTTATTGGTCTCAACCATTTCTATTATAATATAAAAGTTACATATCATGAATAAAATTTTTTATTCATTCACTTTTTTGAAATACATTATTTGAAATTCACTTTTAATCTCATACATAAAAAAATTTTGGATAACAAAATAACCAATTCTTTTGAAAAATAATTTTCAATACAAAATTAATTATTAAAAAAACATTTTCATTAATTAAATACCCATAAAAAGGGAAATTGGATTTTTATTAGAATAAAACAAGAATTGTTATATGTGTAACCAAATAAAAAGTAATGGTTATGGTGTCTTGGATGTCATTTTCACCATCTAAATTAAAAAATCATTAATTTTTCCATTTGCAAAGATAGTAATTTTTTTAAAAAAGATTCATTTTTGAGTTTTTTTAAAAGAAATATAAAATTTTAATTTTCTAAAATTTTCATATAAATATAATTTCACTCATAATTGTTTTATAAAAACATGGAAATCTATGAAAATGGGGGCTTGAAGGAGAAAATTAAACGATGATTTTTTTATAAAATACTTTAGAAACATTTGAATCAAAATTCCTATAAAAGAGTGGCATTAGAAAACATTATATATAATGATCATAGATAAAATAATTGTATAACATGTCAATGGGGATACATATACATCTTAGGAATGATTTTTTTTATAACATTAAAATACTACCCAATGAAGGGAAACTGTGATGACATCTCTTAACATGATTATGACGTGTAACCCATATATTTATCTTCATAGAAAATAAAAATATATGAATTATTTACTTTCTTAACAACCTTTATCATTCTTAATATTACTTTTATTTAACTTATTACCACTACATACATAATTATATAATTAATTTTGTTTACTTTCGATGTTTTGATGATATTATGACCATATGTAAAGAAACTACATTCGTCAATTGACTGTGATCAAAGAGGCCATTATTTCAAAATATCGTGATTAATAATAAAAAAATAATTATAATTTTTTATTTAATTTATACTTTTAATTTAAATCATGAAATATTATTATGAAAAATTAACTATGTTATAATCATGGAGATGGTAGGACATATGTACGCATGCATGACATTCCCATATTTCAATAATCATCATAAAAAGAAGGTAGTTAATATTTTATAATTACAAAGTAATCATCGTATTATAAATAACTTCTTATTTCTTTATATATACTTATATATATCATCCATGTGATTTATTAGTTAATTAATAATCACATTAATTCATGGAGAAAATATTTCACAATGTGAGAATGACCTTATCATTTTTCAGTGTAAGAAAGAAAATGAAATATTCTATTTTATGAAGGATAAATATCACTTGAATATCAATAATATGTTATGTATACCACATATATTAATTAAATTAATCCTTATTATTATCCAAATAATTAGTTGTTGAAAAAGGAATCACATTGTTTCACGAGGCAGTAGTCTACCGTATACATGAGAAACACTATCAAATACCCCAGGAACTTGAATATAATATTTAAAATTCTATTCCATAATTTTATAAGTAAATATTTTATAAAAATATAGTATATATTCTTTAAATACATAATTAAAACAAGATTTGATAGGCTATTATGGTAAATGAATGACTTTAGTTCTTAAGGAGGCATTCCGTCGTATATAAGAATAATGATTTTGTATCCCATTTGGTAGAATATGATATAGATTTAGTTTATTCCATTAAAATAAAAAATATTATTATATGGGATATAATTGTGTTATTATATAGTTATAATTTTATAATATTTTAAGGATAGGTAAGAGTAAATGAAACAAATATTCTCGGTTAAGCACAATACATATTCTTTTGACAACCTCCTTAGCTAAGAACCAAAATAATTATAAGGATGGGTTAATGATCTAAATAATGGATCTAGGTCGTGGGGAGGAAAGTAATTAAGGTATTTGTGTAGGTATTTTATAATAAAAATATATTTTTTGGTTTTAATGTGAGTGAAATTTGGTGGCCTTTTGTAAGTGAGGTGAGTGTCACCAATATATTAATTTTAAAAAATGTTGTACCCACAATTTTCACATCCTAAAAGGCTCAAAAATGGGAAATTATTGATCTTTATCTTATTAAAATGTATAAATTTGGATATAAATATATATTAGATAGTTTTTTTGGGATATTTTAAGCTTTACTGTTTTAGTTTAACCTATGGTAAATCCTTTGGTACCTTAACCAAAATTATTAATTTTTAATGTTTTCACTATTCATTGTAGTAAAAACATATGATGACATCATTAGATAATTAAAATTAGTTATATTGAAAATATGAAATAAATTTTACCAAATTTAATTCATATAGGTTACAAAATATATTTTAAAATTTTACCCACTGACATGACGAAAAAATAGTGTTTGAAGGAGTGTAAATTTATAGTAAAATATTATTTTATGTTAACTATAAGACTAGTAATATTAATTATCTGAAATTAAATTAATATTTATTGATATAATATATAAATTTAATAGAAAAAATTATATTTTTTTTGGTTTTTTTAATTAGTTAAAAAGGATAAATATATTTTCACTATAAAAATGATTTTAGAAAACCTTTTTTTAAACCAAAAAATATATAATATAATTCAATATAATTATTATTAAAATGAATTTATGTGGATTAAATATAACCCATGAATACTAATGTTACATAAAATCATATTAAAATATAATTAGAATTTTAAATTACTTAGTTTATTGAAAAAGATGTTTTTTTAAACAATCAAAATTTTATACCATTCAATGAAAAATTAATTTTTTAAAAAATATAAAAAAATATCGTAATTTAATATTTATATACTAATATCAAAAGCTACATAAATATTTTTAAATTAAAATTTGAAAATTTATAAAATATTCTTTAAAATAAAAAGTTATTATAAAAGATTATAATTTAAAATATTTTTTTATTTGAAAATTTATTAATAATTTTATAACTAATATAAATATCTAAATGATATTAATAATCATGTAAATAATCTATTCTATAATTACTTGGTTATATATAAAATTAAAAATTGTAAATAGTTTGTATAAACCAATTTATTTTTTTAGGTCAAATTACTATTCCCAATGGTCGTGATTCTATTTCTAATGGTAATGAAAATTTTATAAAAATTACATTACTATTAAAACATCCATATTAAATACTATATAACCCTTTAATTAATTTAGAGAGTAGACATCAATATTCATCATTTGGTTCATTATTTTTATTTTCTAAATTTATGATTGGTTTATTAATTTTTTTGTTCATTTCCATTGTATTGTTTTTGGGGGAAATAATTCTAATAGAAATAGATGATCCGAAATTTTCTATGATATTTTTTTAATATTATACTCTTTTCCCCATTAAAATATTTTTTATTATCATGGGTTTTATTTTTGACTAATGCGAGGATACCAATTTTAAAACAAAAGAGGTGTTGGTTTCTCTATCAATTGCATTTATATAATACTATACAATTTAATATAACACACATTTATTTTGGGAAAAAATATCATTTATAATTTCAAAGTAATTATATTAATAAAATATTTCAAAATCATTCTAATACCTATATTATTTTCTGAACATCATTTATAATCTTTTATTACAAATATGTTAGTCAGTTATAATTTATTTTCATCCTTAGATATTCACTAGTTTCTACTGTTTTCTTTAGTAGATGTTCCATAACAGTAGTGTTGAATCATATTAAATGATTTAAAGTTCATTATTCCTATATAATGGTATGTACTACTATATTTGTTTTATAATTATTTAAAATTTTCTAATTACATTTAAAAAATCATTTTTTATAGAAAATCCAATGAAAAGATTATTTTGTTAATTTTCATTATTGAAGGGTGGTATCCTTATAGCAGGTAAAATATTACCATTACAATTACATAATATATATAATTATTTTTTCCCTCACCACTAGTAATTATGATTCATTATTTTTCCAACATACAAATTTATAGCATTTTTTCATGTTGTTAAACTGACCCAAACAAAAACATGCTATAAATTATGGCTTACTATAGTTAAGAAAGTGATTCCTTTATAATAATAATATTATTAAATAAGCATAATTATATAATTTATATTTCTATAACTTGGTAAATCTGATTAAAATAGTGTGGGATAAAAAAGAAATGGTTAGAGTTAAAATTGGAAAACAATATTTTTATGGTGGCAAAAGTCCACACATATGCATATGTTACTTTTTAATTTTCCATAGGGAGTATGAAATTTAGGGAATGATTTATATTTTTTTAATATTATAAATTTTATGAAAATCAAATTAATTTTTAAATATATTTTTAGTACCATCCATAAAAGGTGGTAATGAAAAACAAATCATGTTATTAATAGAGATGGTAATACGCACATACACATGATGATATCTTTCATTCTTGAATGCTTTTGTAAGAATCCAAAGAATGGATATAAAATTTGTGTTACAAAATAAAACAAATTTAAATTATTATTTTATCATAACTACATCTATGAAATAGAATTGATATGTCTGAAGAATAAAATCACTAATTAAGAATTATTGAGAAATTTACCTATCCCATTAGAAGTTCTCCCATAGTTAACATCTTATAGATACATAACATGGTATTTTGGAATGTTCAAGGTATCAATGAGACAGGGAGAGAGTTGAGGAGAGTATACAATTTTGTTTTTTTTCATATAATTCTATAGAATTAGGGGGTAAATAGGTTGGATTTAATATCCTTTTATATGTTAATGGATTATTATTTATATAAATATAACATTTTAATATAAAGAGTCCACCTATTTTATAGCAAAAGTTGATCCAAAGTGTGAAAAAATAGAGCGGGGGTGATTTATGTTTTATAATTACTCAACCATTTATTATTACAATTTATTCATACTATTTTATAGTATTTTAATTTTATATTTTTCACTTTTCAAATTTTTTATTTTTACCATGTTAATTAATTTTTAACCAAGTAAATTAATTTTAATTCCAAAAAAAAAATTAGATTTATTTCATAATTTTGACCTACTAATTCCCAATACTAAATCAATTTTTTAAAGTAAAATTTATAGTTGTAATAATAATTAGTTTTATCATGAACATATTTAAAACATAAAATCATATTATTACATAATTTTATTTTTAAGTATAATTTTTTTTGAAAAAACTATAAATTTTATTTATTTTAATGAAATTAGTTAGTGTATTATTAAAAAAATAATATTTAATTAAATTTAAAATAAAAAATAAAAAATAGACCCATAGAAATAATTATTAATAGATATATTCTATAAATAGTTTTTATTTTAAAAAATATTTCATTGTTTTCAAAATGTTAAAAATGGATTATCAAAATTCAGAATATTTATTTTAAAATGATTTTCTTTCACTCCACAAAAACATTTTTATCCTGAAGATTTTTATATGTTTTTTTGTTATTTAAAAATCTTTATGTAATATTTATGTATATATTTTTAGTAAAAAATTATTTTCCCTCTTCAAATGAAAATAAATTAGGTAATAAAAAACCCATAAAATCATCTAAGGATATTTTTTTATAATTAATCTAAAAATGAATATAATTTTTTTAAAATAAAAAAATAAAAATTTATTTTTTACATAAAAAAATATAATCCAGTTTGTTTCCATATATATGTAAATAATTTTGTGAAAAAGTAAATTTAATATTCTTAATATTAATTCCTATCAATGAAAAATAATATTGGTGTTATATTATTATATGTATATATATAATATTCAGTTTTGTTAAATAATTATAATATATTTTTTCAACAAATATTTATTTTTAAAAATAAATTTATATCGTTAATTTTATTAATTCATCTATAAATAAATGTAATTTAACCTTACAACTATAAAATTTGAAATTCTTATATTGAATATAATGAATAACTTATTAAGATAAAGAGTATATGTTTATATTATCCTAATTTATATTAACTTATCCCCTCAAGCTCTATATAATTATCTAATAATGAGGTAATCTCTTGTGTAAGTCATGGGTGGTGATTCTGTATGCATTGATCTCATGGAAATTTCTAGGATCTTGAGTTTTTCTCACATTTTATTTCACTCAAAACATAATCATTGGAGTTTGATGTTTTATTGGGCTATGGAGTATCCTAACAAGGATACATCATTTAAATTTTTAGAAAAAAGTTATTTTTAAGGGAGAGTTCCAAGACCCATTTTCATTTCTTGCATTATTCATCATAGATTTCATCATATATTTAATTCATTTTATAGTTAGTTGATGTAAACGTTTGATTCAAAAATTTTGAATCATTTTTTATAACTATTAAACACATAAAATTTTGAATCATTTCAAATCCATGTAGGTTTATTATCATTATATAATAAATACAAAATCATTTTATTTAGATTCATACTTCTTCATCAGTTAAAATGTTCTTCTCATATTTCACCCTTCTCTCCATATCATAGTTAGAACCATTCACAATAATATTGGAAAAAAAAATAATATCAATGGTTGGATCAGATACGTTCTAAGGGATAACATAGGAGATATCGACGAGTGATCATATGAAGGTATAATATAATCATAGGGATATGAGATCATGACCACAACATATATATTTCACACCATATCTATCATGGATTGTAAACATTACGCATGGAAAAGATATTATCATTCTATAGGACATGAATCAAAAGTGTGAGGAAGAATCATTAATCAACCATGAACTATATGATCATATCATAAGATAAAAACATGTCATAACACTATTTCTTAATCATGTGCATACAAATAGTTTCATCTATAAATGTTAACCATTGAGACATAAAATCATAGTTTATTAAGCATAAAAACGTGTTTTATATATCATAAATAATCATGAATCAACACATGTTCCTATAGTGGATCATGAATATATACATATTTATAATACTAGAAAAATCACATCGACTCGTTTTTAGGATTTATCTCATAATGTAACACCCCATGATTTCATAGTAAGTTATTTTCTTTAAAGTAATTCAATAGCTTGCGCTATATGCAACACTGAGTTTGAGCGCACCATGAATTACCAAACAAGCCATTCAAAAAGAAGTTATGAATAGTATTGACTGAATTTTGAATTTTTTATACTCCATATAATCTTAGAATCCATATTATGTGTTTCTTATACATAATATAAGAACAAATTCATTTTTTTTCAAATAAAAGAGGGTTTTTTTCAAAAAATTCAATTTTACCACCTTTTAATGGAAAAACCTTTAAAAAACCAATATTTGACACTTTTATGTATTCAATTTAATGAAATTAGATTCTCCTTTATAATTGATACATAAAAATTTATTTTGGATAAATATTTGGTACTTTTCTGATAACTTGCATATTTTGATGAATACTGAAAAATACTAAATTTTAATTGAAAACAACTTTTTTAATTGAAATAATTTATAGCATTAAATTATGAATTATAATTTTTTGGAATCATAATTATATCATATTTTTATCATTTAATAAAATTTATGTCATTATAAGTAATTTCACATTTAAGTTTTACATAAACACTTGTCAATCATTTGATAGGTTTTACTTTTTAAAAACCCGATTTTCGGTTTTAACAGTGGGAATTAATTTTAAATTAATTAATGAAACTTATATGTTTTGTATTTGGTAAAATAGAATTAATTTTTGAATTCATAATATCAAAATTATCTTAGGGTATATTTTTGGTATTTTTCTAAAAACATTCAATTTTTGATGAATATTGAAAACCCCTGCATTATAGTTTAAAACCGACTTTTCATTTAAATAATTATTAATTTTATTTAAATAATTATTTATTTTATTTAAATTTATTTTATGTAATAATAGATATATAATACCTATATATGTTCAATTTAATTAACTAGAGTCATTTTATAATAAAATTAGATGTATAAAATTTTATTGAACTTTACCTACTTTTACTCACCTTCTAGGAGAATTTACAAATTTTTATAAAACATAATTTTACCACTTCTATGAGTTGAATTTAAAAAATTTGGGAGACATGGTTGACATAAGTAAGTAAAAACTTTGTTCAATAAAATGAAAATAATTTTTGTTGAATAGTAACTTTTGACTTTTATTTACCATGGTTAAAAGTTAATAGGGTAGTTAAGTGTAAAAATGATATTATAATTATCCTAAAACACATCCTTATTAAATTGGATAAATTTAATTAGACCAAAAACAACCTTTTGAATAAAATATGATTCTTTTGGTCCACTTGGATTAGATTAGGAAATTTATTATTATTTTATTTAAAGAAGGGCTAAAAATATTAAATTCAAAGTTTAATAACTAAACCATTTTTAATATAAGGTTATATATAAGATAAATTAGACTATGAATATTAATTAGAAATCTAGAATCATTTACTAAATAATTCTATTTTATTTATAATTTTTATATATTAAATAATTAAATTTATTTATGACACAATGGTGATGCAGTAATTACCTTATTAAATAAAGATTAAAATAATTGATATTATAAATATCTAAATAAATGTAATTTGAGACTTTTGAGGAATTAAAATAATTTTATAGGTTAATATGACATGATAGGGTTGATTAGATAATTTTTTTGAAGTATTCACAATGTTATGATTTTCACAAAAACAAAATACTAAATAGTGTCAGAATTGTCATAATAGAGTTTTAAAAAAAATACTATATTATTAATTGATAAAATATTCCAAAAAATAAAATGTATAAAAAAGGACTTATATATGGTTATATATATTAATAATTAACCACTTGGGGTTCTCTTGGCTTATTATAGTAAGTTTATTAACCCTAAAATATAAAAATACAACGAGACATGGAAAATGTCATACTATTTAACTAAGAGTTAAATCTAAATGATAAGGTTAATATGGTAACCTAATCATATATAAAACCTATTGTATGAGATATTTTTGACCCATCCCCACCTTATACTTGAAACAAATCATTTTGTAGCCATTATAAATAAAAAATTATTTTATTATAAAATAATATTTCAAGCTTTTCCCAAAGTGACTCACCTCTATTATAAAAAGGTACTTCCTTTTATCTTTATTTCACACCTCCAAATCCATTTTTCTTGGCCAAAAATACCCAAATATCCTACCAAATTTTCTACATTCATCCTAGAGTCCTTCCTCTGGTCATAAATCCAACCTAAAGATCCCTTTTGATCAAATCAAAAGGAAGAACCTGAAGAAGAGGTAAATATTTCATCACCTCTTTCAAGTTCTTTTCATCTTCCACTTCCCCTTTATTTTTTGTTTATATTATAAAATAATAACTATAATATATTCTATATACTGTGATGTTATTATAAAAATTGTACAACCATATTTATTATTCTATCCATCATATGAATGGCAAAGTCACCATACATGTGTACGTATGGCTTACCATCTCCACGTCGTGGTGTCATTTGTTATTCAAACGCTTCATTATTTGAATGGGCATAATAATGGGTATAAATTTTGTAAATAATAAATATAACATGTTAATGATTATATATATATGATATACCATCCAATTACATAGGATTTCACCATCAATATAATGAAATTTTCGCTTGTGTGTATGCACAAATTACCGTCTCCAAGAACGCGATGAGATTCATTTCCCATCATAATCAATAAAGAAAATTTTTAATTTTATGGTTAAAAATAATTATTAAGAGCTTAATATAATTCTGGATATTAATAAAATACATCCTATCCATAATAAACATGACTTATGTAATCAAGAATATAATGGAAAACAGATCAGTTAACACCCTAAATCATGATACTACTAAAATATTATTAACAAAGAAATATTAGGGGATCATATATGATATCATATTTTTGTATATAGTTCTTTTATAATTTAATAAAAATTATTTAACTATTATACATGAGGTTAACGTACCCTCTACCAAGGAAAAGTACAAGGTAAGGGGTATCTTTTCTCACTTTGAATTCCGTGAGATTTCTATTGTTCCCCACTTATTTATTGCAAGTGGTGTATTGGATACTGCCATCAGATATATATTATCATGACTCTTTTATATTCATGGTATTCTATGATTCATTTGGTGGTTATTAACTTTTGGTCATACAACTCGATTTATTACAACGTGGTAAGGGGTTTTTATCTCACTTCTTATTCCTATGGGATTCATGCTATATTGCCACTATTTCCTTTTGTGAGGTGTATGTACTGCCCATGATTTTATTATTTGTGTTATATAATTTAATTTATTAGTATTTACACCTTTATTGTATGATACCTCTTTCATGTGGTGTATGTTTCTTAAGTTACCAAATGAGTAAGGGAATTTCAAATTTCAATTTCCACTCATTTGGCTTTACGCATACTTCATTTAATATTTTACCCCAAGATTATGTGGGGAATCAATATTTATTATTTATATAGTAATATAAACTACCATTTATGGGGATATACCTTTGATAAAAATAATCACTCCATTGATAAATTCACATTCCATTGATATGAACTTTTTAAGGGTAATCTTAACTCAATTTCCATTCATTAAGTTAAACATCCAAGTCATTGGTTTTGTTTTTACAAGAATATGTGTGAATTTAACCTGATTGATTTACACTGAATATACAATTATATTGATTGTATTTAAAATTTTTACACAAAATTATTTCATTGAATTATCCTTAATCCAAAGATATGATCTTTATAAGGTATTTCGTCTCAATTTACATTCCTTTGATACCTCTTTGTTGTTATGCTCCAATTTACTTTTATATGGTGTATATACTATCCTTTGACATATTATATCATGAATCCTTTTATTATTATGATATTATAAAGTTTTAATTAATGTTATTCTTTAATTAATTGTATTTAAGCATCTCTTATTGTGTTAGGAACTCTATAACTAATATATTGTTTTAAATTTTTTAAATATTTATTCCTCTATATCTTTCTCATTAATGTCCATGTTTTAAAAATGGTTTTAAGTATTTATTTATATGGAAATGAATTTTTTGAAATAAAAATTCTTTTTAAATTTTACAAAGTGGTATGAGACAATTTGATTCAAAAATCTCTTTTAAATGACTTCATTGATAAATAGTGTGACATTAAAAAGTTTTCAAGAAAAAGGGGATATTTCTCTAAAATAGATTTAATGAATATTTTCATCTATGTAAATATCTTTTAATATATTTTATTCTTGATTAAGGTTGATTTATTATAATACAACCATCCATATTTTATTGAATGAGTTATGTTTGATTGTGGATGTGCTATTTATATGCCATTTATGGTTTGTGGTTAAAATATTGACATTTCATATGCTAGTTTTAATATGAATGTTTAGATTATGTTTCAAACTTTTCATATGAGGAATAAATTGGAATTATTAAGTGATGGGTGGAGCCTGCTATAGCTCCTCGTTGAATCAATATGTCTCATGAGGCAAAATAGTGTCTTGGCACAAGGCCTTGACAAAAGCTTATTTGTAGTCTTAGAACATGGCCTTGAGCACGAGGTTATGAATTCTGGAATTATGGATTCCATCATTATGAAATTGACTATTGATATAACATGGGATTATTTGACTAGTAGAATATCCATGTGAATAAGTAAATGGAATTATTTGATTTATCTTTTCTATATTATTCTGAAGTTTAAGTTTAAAATGCGTTTGTTCTTATCTTATACATTGCCTTAAATGTTTATTCATATTTATGATAGTTTCCACTATATTGTTATCCTTACTGAGCATTTGATCTCACCCTTTTCTTATGTTTAATTTTTACCAGGATGTAAAGAAGTATATTATGATTAACCTGCTGGAATAGGCTAAGGGATATAAGAGTGTTCAAAGGGGACACAATGTTGTTTTTTTATTTCATGATGTAATATAAAACTTATGTATGTATCTAGTACTTCCAAGGATACTAAACTGATGGGTCTTTTGGGACATGATTCCTTGTATCATGCCAATGTTATGTAATAATGCACTGATTATGGTTTACTGGGGTCAAGGCGTTATGGTAGGTATCTGAGAATGTTTAGTACAAACCTTGGAAGCTAGATTTAGAAAAACTCTGATTAAAAAACACTAACCTAAGATAGGATTTGATGATTTTTATATAATAACATCCAAAATTTTTGGTAATGTAAATATTATGTGGGTTTTCTAAACAATACATCCATGTATGGATATGAGTAGGTAGAGGCAGCTCTGGAACAGATGTACCAAAGAGTGAAAACTCTAACAAGGAGTTTCAGTCTTGACCCGGGGTATCCTGGTACACAATAATGTGCCTTACTGCACTCTTGGTTATGAAACTCTTGGGGGATATGCTTAGGATAATTTACATTTTCTTTATAGACCAATTTGATGGATTTTAATATAATATGAGAATAAATAGCCTTTGTTAATACTAAGGTTTTTTAGATTGAAAATAAGGTGTTGTGATATTCTCTAAATGATTTTATGAATCACACTATGATTTCTTATGTTAGTCAATGGTTGGATTCCAAGGAAGTAATAGTAACATTGAAAATGATATACAAGGTGGGAACAGTGGTGGAAATGAGAAACGAAATGGAATGTTGATAGGTGTAAAGGATATCATGTTCATGCCAAATCAATTTTCTAAAAATATTATCAGCAATATATATATTGACCAAATCCCGGACTCAACAAAGAAAAAAAATACGGGGAATGATAAGAGCTCCAAAAGTGGAGACCATGAAGAAAAGAAAGCTCCATTTTCATCATGCAGGAAATGTAGAAGAAGACACCATAGAAAGTGTCTCAATGGAACAAAGAAATGCTTTATGTATGGGAAATAAGGACATAATGTAAAGAATTGGCGATAAAAAATGAATAGTACTATGGATGAAAATTAAAATTATACCAAGAATCCATTTACAGTCATTTGCTATAAATATAGGGGACCTAGGAATTACCCAAGTGAATTCCATATTCTATAGGATAACCTCTTGGTCAAGGAAGAACCTATGTGGAAATAAATGGATGGAGAGATGTTTAAAATATTAGTGCTCTTTGTTGATGGGATTAATTTGGAAAACTTTTGTCTTGTATGTGTAACCCAGCTGTTTGTTATGTGAAAATGCTATTTTAGGAAGAATTATATTTTCTATTGTTGATATAGTTATAAATAACCATTTGGGTTTATATGATAATTAAATTTGAGGCACTTAAAAGTTATTAAATTTTGGTATGAAAATGCGAGGTATGAGATATCATTTGTGATGAAATTATGTTATGGTTATTTTGAAGAATTTATCTCATTTTTGTAATGTTATAAAATATATTTTCTGAAAAAGGAAAACACACAGACCGTGTGAAAACTTGTCACATTAGGCAAAGCTGTGAGAATCGAACCCAGAACAAGAGTGCGATTGGGATTTATTACATACCACTGGACTACGTGAAGTCCCTGATTAGTGGGACTAATTATTTTTAGTTAAATGATTTTATTGATCAATAATAAGTTGATTTTGGATCTTATGTCTTATCAAATGGATATCCTTAGTATAGGAAATGATTTGGTGATTAAGTGATAAATGTTATTTGGGAAGACATTCGCTCTGTTCGGAATACTATATGCCTAAGGAAAATAGAATACTATGGAATTCCATTTGAGGAGTAATTGTGGATTCTTATATATGTTTTTATTGTGTATTTATAGTGATTTGGGTTATTTATGAAAATTATTAACCAACCATAGAGAATTTTTTTTAGTTTAATTACATTTAAGTATGTGACTTTAAGAGTAGTCGATGTTATTTAGAGATATAATATAACATGGAATACTACGTAATAAAATTCTTCTATGTTCTGGGTTTCAATATTAGTTTTTATTATATTAAATTATTTTAAGGACAATTATTTATTGAATGGTATTTATTGAAATTTGGGCATTGTTGGTTTAATTTTAGAAATTAAGATTAGTATTTCTTTCTCTAAAGGATTATCCATTTTGGGGATCATTTAATCTGGTACTAACAATTTCGGTTTTAGTTAATCTCTAAATACAAGGGAAATATATAGTTTATCCTTTGTGATAATGTGATTCTATAGAAGTTGATTCTAGTAGTTTAGGTGTGTCCAAGTCATCTTGAATACTCATCGTTTGAAAAAAATGAGTTAGTGGTAGAAATTTATTAAAGGATAAAAATCAAATTAAAAAGTAAGTATATCTCTTTATTTTCTTATTCAATTTCATAAATAAATTCCTCAACTTTATTAAATGTAACTTAAAACAAAAAAAACGTTGTTTTTATACTTTTCATACTGGGAAACTATTGACTATTTATCCCAAAAAAAGTTTGTGGATTTATTGTTGTTAACTTTCTCCTGATCACGTTTTCTATCACTCTCCATCAAAACTTGGCACTTAGTTTGTCTTCTATATCCATGTTTTCCTACATGGAATCCTAGTATGGGTTATCTCGGGTGAACTTTGAACTTCTCTTTATTTCTTTTAAAGTGATTGTTTTATTGACTCTTTTTCTAATGTGAAACTTTTAATGAAGTTCCCATGCCCAATTTTAATATTACAAGGATTCAATTTCTAAAATATGGGAATAATGTAACACCCCATGATTTCATAGTAAGTTATTTTATTTAAAGTAATTCAATAGCTTGCACTATACGCAACACCAAGTTCAAGCGCACCACGACTTACCAAACTAACCATTCAAAAAGCAGTTATGAACAATATTAACTGAATTTTGAATTTTATATATTCCATATAATTTTATAATCCATATTATGTGTTTCTTAGACATAATATAAGAACAAATTCATTTTTTTTCATATAAAAGAAGTATTTTTTAAAAAATGAAATTTTACCACTTTTTAATGGAAAACCCTTTTTAAAAACAGCATTTGAAAATTTTAGGTATTAAATTTAATGAAATTAAATTCTTTTTTAGAATAAGGACATAAAAATTTATTTTGGATAAATTTTTGGTACTTTTATGATAACTTTCATATTTTGATGAATACTGAGAAATACTAAATTTTAATTGAAAACAACTATTCTAATCGAAATAATTTATAGTGTTAAATTATGCATTTGAATGGTTTGTAAGTACAATTAGATTATATTTTTATCATTTAATACAATTTATGTCATTATATGTAATTTCACATTTAAATTTGACAAAAACACATGTCAATATTTTGATAGTTTCTACTTTTTAAAAATCCTCTTTTCGGTTTTGACTATGAGAATTAATTTAAAATTAATTAATAAAAATTATTTGTTTTTAATTTCAAAATTAGAATTCATTTTCAAATTCATAATATCAAAATTATCTTAGGGTATACTTTTGGTATTTTTCTGAAAACATTCAATTTTTGATAAATAGTGGCAAAACACTACATTATAGTTTAAAACTGACTTTTTCTTTAAATAATATTTTTTTATTTAATTTTATTTTAAGTAAAAATAGATATATAATACCTATATAAGTTCAATGAAATTCATTGGGGTCATTTTATAATAAAATTAGATGTATATAATTTTATTGAACATTTTACTGTCTTTTACTTACCTTCTAGGAGAATTTATGAATTTGCATCAAACATAATTTTACCGCTTCTGTGAGTTAAATTTAAAAAATCTAAGAGACATGGTTGACATAATTAAGTAAAATTTTGTTCAATAAGATGATTTTTTGGTTAATTGTAACTTTTGACTTTTATTCACCACACTTAAAAGTAAATACCGTAATTAAGGGTAAAAATGATATTATAATTACCCTAAAACATGGATTAATTATATTAGATAATGTAATTATACCAAGAACCACCTTAGGAATAAAATATGTACATTTAGTTCCACTTGGATTAGATTTAGACATTTATTATTATTATTTTATTTAAAAAAGAGTTAAAAGTATTAAATTCAAAGTGTAATTACTAACCATTTTAAATATAGGGTTATACATAAGATAAATTCTACTATAAATATTCATTAGAAATATAAAAAGAGTTAATACATAATGATATTTTATTTATAATTTTTAGACATTAAATAATTAAATTTATTTGTGAGACAATAATGATGGAGTAATTACCTTATTAGTGAATGATTAAAATAATTGATATTATGAATATCCAAATAAATGTAATTTGATACTTTTTATGAATTACACTAATTTTATAGGATAATATGACATGTTAGAGGTGATTAAATAATTTTTTTTGAAGTAATCATGCTGTTATGAGTTTTACAAAAACCAAATACTAAATAGTGTCAAAATTGACATAATTGAGTTTATAAAACAAATACTATATTATAAATTGATATAATATTAATAAAAATCTTTGGTTCAGACAAATTCCTTATGTAAGGTTATATATATTAATGATTAACCACTTGGGGTTCTTTTTTATTGTTATGGTAATCTTATTAACCATATAATATAAAAATAGAAAGAGACATGGTAAATGTCAAACCATTTAACAAAGAGTTAAATCTAAAAGATAAGGTTAATATGGTGACCTAAACCAGTCTAAAACCTATTGGTTGAAAGGGTTTCGACCCATCCCCACCTTATCCTAGAAATACATCATTTCGGAGCCATTAGAAACCGAAAAGGAGTTTGTTATAAAATAATATTTCAAGCTTATCCTAAAGTGACCCTCACCTCTCTTATAAAAGGGTACTTCCCCTTCTCTTAATTTCACACCTCCAAATCCATTTGGATCCACAAAAACCTGCACAAAAATCCTCCCAAATTTCCTCCCTTAATCATAGAGTCCTTCATTTGGTCATAAAGCCAACCTATGGATCCCTTTTGATTAAATCAAAAGGAAGAACCAGAAGAAGAGGTAAATATTTCATCACCTCTTTCAAGTTATTTTATTGTCCCACTTCCTCTTTATTTGTTCTTTCCATTATAAAATAATAAATCCAATATAGTCTATATAAAATTATTCTATTATAAAAATGGTACAACCATATTTATTATTCTATCCATCATATGAATGGAAAAGTCACCATACGTGCTTAAGTACAACTTACCGTCTCCAGGTCGTGGTGTAGTTTGTTATTCAAACACTTCATTATTTGGATGGGTATAATAATGAGTATAAATAAATTAATAATAAAAATAACATGTTAATTATTCTTTATATATTATTTACCATCCAATTACATACAATTTTACCATCAATATAATGATATTGTCGCTTGTGCATACGTACGGATTACCGTCTCCATGAACACAATGAGATTAATTACCCATTGTAATCATTCAAGAATAATTTTCATTTAAGGACTAAAAATAATGTTTCAGAACTTAATATAATTTTGGATATGAATAAAATACATAATAACCTCAACAAATATGGCTTAAGTAATCGATCATATTTAGGAAGACAAATAAGTTAACACCTGAAATGATGATACTACTAAAATATTATTAACAATTCAATATTAGTGGATCATATATGATATCATAATTATGTATATAGTTATTTTATAATTTAATAACAATTATTTAACTATTATAAAGGAAGTTAACATACCCTTGACCAAGGAAAAGTACAAGGTAAGGGGTTTCTTATCTCACTTTGAATTACGTGAGATTTCCATTGTTCTCCACTTATTTATTGCATGTGGTGTATTGTGTACTACCATTTGATATATATTATCATGATTACCTTTATATTCACGGTATTCTGTGATTAATTTGGTGGTTATTAACTTCTTTTCATATGACTGGATTGATTACATTGTGGTAAGGGGTTTTCATCTGAATTCTTATTCATGTAAGATTCATGCTATATTGCCACTATTTCCTTTTGTGTGTTGTATTTACTGCCCATGAATATATTATTTTTGTAAAATAATTTAATTTATAGGTATTTACCACTTTATTTTATGATACTTATTTCATGGGGTGTATGTTTCGTAAGTTACCAAATCAGTAAGGGAATTTCAAAATTCAATTTCAACTCATTGGGCTTTATGCATACTTCATTGATTATTTTACTCCAAGATTATGTGTGGAATCACTATTTATTATTTATGTAGTAATATGTAGTCCCCTTTATTTGGATATACATTTTATAAACATAATAACTCCTTTGATAAATTCACATTCCATTGATATGAACTTTTTTAAGGGTAATCTTAACTCAATTTCCATTCATTGAGTTAAAAATTCAAGTCATGGGTTTTTTTACGAGAAAATGTGTGAATGTAACATGATTGATTTAAATTGAATATACAATAATATTTAGTGTATTTAAAATTTTCACACATAATTATTTTAATTGATTTATCCTTAATCTAGGGATACAGTTTTTATAAGTTATTTTGTCTCAATTTACATTCCTTTGAGACCTCTTTGTCATTATGCACCAATTCACTTTTATATGGTGTATATGCTATCCTTTGACAAATTATTTCATGAATACCTTTATTCTCATGATATTATAATGTTATGATTAATGTTATTCCACAATTACTTGTATTCAAGTGTCTCTTATTTGGTTAATAACTCCTTAACTAAAATATTGTTTGAAATGTTTTAAATATTTATTCCTCTAAATATTTCTCATTAATGTCCATGTTTTAAAAATAGTTTTAAGTATTTACTTATATGGAAATTAATGTTTCTAAATAAAAATTCCTTTTAAAAGTTTCAAATTGGTATGAGATGCATTGATTCAAAAATATCCTTTAGATGACTTCTTTGATAAATAGTGAGACATTTAAATGTTTTCAAGAAAAAATGGATATTTCTCTCAAATAGTTTTAATGACTATTTTCATCCATGTAAATATCTTTTAGTGTATTTTATTCTTGATTGAGGTTGATTTATTATAATACAATAATCCATATTATATTGAATGAGTTATGTATGATTGTGGATGTACTATTTTTATTCCATTCATGGTTTGTGGTTAAAATATTGACATTTTGTATACGAGTTTTAATACGAATGATTAGATTATGTTTCAACATTTTCATATAAGGAATTAATTGGACATAGTACGTGATGGGTGGATCCCACTATAGCTCCACGATGCATCGGTAGGTCTCATGAGATAAACTAGTGTCTTGTAACAAGGCCTTGACTATGTGGTTATGAAGTGTGGAATTATACATTCTGTCATTATTACATTGGATATTGATATTAAATGTGATTATTCGACTAGTATTATATCAATGTGATTTAGTAAATGGAATTATTTGATTTATATTTCCCATATTATTATGAAGTTTAAATTTTAAAGGCTTGTGTTCTAGTCTTATACATTGCCTTAAATTTTTATTCTTTTTTATGATAGTTTCCACTATATTGTTATCCTTAATGAGTATTGAGATCACCCCTTTATTATGTTTTATTTTTTTCAGTATGTAAAGGAGTATATTATGATTAACCTACAGGAACAGGATAAGGGATATAAGAGTGTTCAAAGGGAACACAATGTTGTTTTTTTATTTCATGACGTAATGTAAAACTTATGTATGTATCTAGTACTTCCAAGGATACTAAACTGATCAGTCTTTTGGGACATGATTACTTATATCATGCCAATGTTATGTAATAATTCTCCAATTCTGGGTATCTGGGGTCAGGGCGTTATAAATATGATATAAAAACACACACAATTAATGGGTTTGTTATTTGATTATAAGCCCACCTATCACATAAGAAAAAACATAGATATGTGCACCTCTTGTTCATAAAACATTCATCATATTATAATAACATAACCCATTAAATAGAAAAAGTTTGAAAATAATTTCATCACTGTGTTATATCATAACCCAATGGAAAAAGGGTTTTACAAAAATCTCATCATCAAAATCATTAAACCTGAGCTGAGTGAGTGAGTATGGAATAATCGGGTCACATCTATAAGAAATAATAATTAATATCAAAGTTTGTAATCAAAGAAAAAAATTCTATTAAAATATTCATGGAATATTTATTGATGAAAATACCATTTTGTTATTACAAAAAATTAAAATAAGAAACTTTTAAAAATATGATTTGTCAATTTTTTTTGAAAAGTCCCATATAGACATGGAAGGTATATTTAAAATAATTAAGTGGTTATGATGGAAGAAAATTATATTCATGTCATATATTTTAAAACAAATATTTCAATAACATTTTTTCTAAAAAATGTCTAAAGTACATCATTCAGAAAAAGAAAAGAATATTATTTTTATTTTTTTAGAAAAGGTAAAAAATGAGTAAAAATTACATTTATAAAATCACTTTATAATAAAAAAAATTAAATCTTGAATCATTCTATTGGGAACAAAAATAAGGAAGAAAACTATTCTTGACCAAAAAGTAAAACTTAGTTAGTTTTGAATAAAATATTTTATTCAATATATTGATCAACTATGTGTGGAATATAAAATCGATAAATTTATTCCCAAAAAAGAAATTTAGTATTTTAAAAATTAAATAGACTTAATTGATGAGGGTAACATAAATTCTTAATGGGAATTTAAGCATGAATAATCCCAAACAAAATAGGATTGAGGCATAAATCCAATTTCACATGTCTTGTATTTATTCATACACATTTGAACATACTATATAATAAATATTGATTTATTATACATATATTTAATAAATATAATTATCTACATAACAAAAAATATGATTCAATTATAGTATTTTATCATCCATTTATTTCAAATTCTTTAGTAAAATCACTATTTCATGTCAAAACCCGTTAATTTTTATGCATATTTTGATTCATCCATACCGATCATTATTATATTTTTATTGGATCATTATCTCTAAAATTATAATCATGAAATAAATATAATATATATTATTGAATATATATATATATATACAAATTTATCCATAAATGGTAGATATACAAAATTGAATTAAACTAGTCACGGAGGCAGCATGTTGTATGTGAGCTTGAATGTGATTTCACTTTTCAACAGGTTGGACGAATGAAAGGTAAATAAAAATTCAGCCTTAAAATAATAATTATTATATCATATATATCATATATATTCATTAAATTTATTCTTTTTTACATTCAATGTAATGTGAAAACTAAAAACATATCACATCGCTTTGGGAAGGTGGTAGTCTACACATACACACGAGATACATTATCATTATCCAATGGTTGGTAAAATAGATATTTTATTATAATTAATGAATTTTAATTATATCTTAAATAAAATAAATAAAAAAATAAAAAAAAATAAAAATAAAAGCTGTGAAAGATAGTGGTAGAAAATCAATTGTTTCTATATGCGGGGACAGTTGTTGATACATACGCACGGGCGATACACTCACATCACACATCATGGAAAATATGGTTGATAATTATATTTCCATAATCCTAATAAAATAATAATTTTCTTGAGGATACTAAAGTTATTATTTTATAATTAATACCATAGATTTATTTGAGGTAGATGAAGAAATATAGTGAATGTGGTTATGTAGATGGACTACATATTATTCGAAATAACAAATTTTATTCTATTTTATGGACCCTTGGAATTATATATTAACAGAAATAGAACCTACACATATTGCATGGATATGTTTAGAATTTAATGGTTTATTTTTTTGTAGATATATATGGATCAAGGAGGTTTAATGAAAATTGATATAGGGAGTCCTTTTATAAGTGAGTGAAATTACACAATTGGAATTTCTAAAAGGATAAAAAAATTATTAATTAATTATCAATAAAAATGATTCAAAATAGACATATATTAATATGAAATGATTATGATGCTTAAACACAATAATAAAATTAAACTTAGATAGGATTTGGGGTAATTTGAAAACATATCTTTTCTATTAACCCCTTCGATAACATTTTTAACATTTACTATATTAACAACTACTTCATTGATAAAGGGCTATAATATGAAATGTAATGTAAAAAATATATTTTAAATGGGATTTTTATTCAATTTTGGAAGATTTAACATTAAAAAAGCCCTCTTGATATATTTATAGTTTTTTTGAAGAATATAATAGAATATTGTTTAATATAAAATAAATTAATGTCATTTATTACACCATTTATTTGATTTTTCTTTTAAAGACATCATGAACATTAATGAAGTCAAAGATAAACCTTTAAAAGATTAATTACATATCAAATCAATATTTAAAATTTATATTAAACTATTTATTATCAAAAATTTATTACTTTTAGAATTTTACAAAAAATCAAATTGATTTTTCTAGAGCTTCCACATGCACCATGTCAAAGTTTTGTAAAACCTTATGGAAATTTTCACATCATTAAACATTAAAAATAAATTTATATGACAAAAAATATCTAATTCACCAAAAAAACAAAATTCTATAACTAAAAATATCCCCATTTATTTTTTCTATAAAATATTTTTTGATAGTAAATTCATGAGAGTGGCATTTTGTTTTTAATTTTTTCTTAAATTCATATAATGGTCATTATCAAATAAAAATGTCACTAATTGGCCATTTATTAGGTAAATTTAGTGATATTACTGAAGTAAATTCATTAATTAGGATAAAGACATGTTTCTTACTGATTTAATAAGATTATCTCATGGGTTAAATCATGATCAACTTATTTTACCCTCATTGTGGTAAACAAATTCTACTATAATTAATATTCATACTGACCATAAAAAGGGGAACTATTTAGAAAATTATGAAATCATGATTCAATGTATGAACTCCATTTTTAATGATTCAATATCTATAAGTGTAAGATCTTATTTTTGATAAGAACACTAAATGAAATGGAAAACTGTTTTTCCCCAAAAAATACCTTTTTAAGTATAATTTTTTTAACGAAAACTATCCATAAATGAGATTATAGTAAGAATAAATTGATTATTAATAGTATAATAGAAAAATGTAACACTGATTCCATTTTATGAAAAATTAAGGATATTTTTCAATAAAAATTAGTGTTCTTCACTATTCATGATAAAGTCAATATTTTCAGATAATTCCCAAAAATTCTTTCTAAGATAATATTAGCAATATTATATCAAAAATATTGATCATTTTTTCAAATAAATATTCTTGAAGTGGAAAATTTCAATTATATTATTTTCTCAAAAAATAAATAAAAATAATATTTTAGGATAATTTACTCTTTAAGGCATTAAAAAAGTTAATATTTATTTATCAAAATATTTTAATTTTATAAACAATTTGTACATAAATTTTGAAATATATTTATTCAAATCGACTCCATAAATTTAATAGAATGTTAAAAATTGTACACTCTATTAATGATCAAGTAAAATTAATATTCTGTGTATCACATTATGTCAAAGGAATTAAATTTATTTAAAGACAAATATATCCTAAAATATTGGGGTGTTTCATTCTACCAAAATTAAAAATGAAAAATATATTAAAATTGTATTAAATAGACATAAATAATTGAGGATATCACTATTTCATCATATCCTCTGATTATCGTGTAAATTTCCCTAATTTATGAATTCTCTACTAATAATTAACCATGGGAGTGGTTTTTTTATAGAAAAATCTCTCTTTGATCTAGAATCTCCACAAGTTATTAATAATTAGAGAGATATTTATCTAATTTCAAGACCTTTGATCTCAGTAAATATGAAGGATATGGTGTTTACTTTCCTAGTAGAGATACACGGGACACATCAAAAAACGTGAAATAGATTATGTAGAATTTTCAAATGATAATCTAACATCCCAATACAATAAATGTTTTCAAAGAGAATGACATATATAGAGAAAATGTTCCGATAAATTCAAAATATATTATCAGGATTCTGTGGTGATATTTCTAGGAATACCTTTTCATCATATTAGAACTCCATATATCATTGATAATTGTCATTTCTCCCATTTCAATTGACAATAAACTGAATTAATTTGGTGGTGAATGATAATAATTTTTTCTGATATCTCCTCAACTACATTAGGTCCCACTTTCTTTCTTTCTCCAACTTTACCCAAACACATTGGAGTTATACACTTACTTACATACAAGGATTCATTATAAGAAATTTGAATGATCAAGTGAATGTTACTGTTGTAATAAAATTCAGATAGATGAAGTTTTTATCCCAAAAGCCTTTAAAATACAGAGAGATAGATGTCATCATATCCTATAGTTTTTGTTTGGTTATCTTATACTATCTAAATATATATGGATAATATGTAGTACTAAAACACAACATTCAATCATGATCTTACTGAAGACTTCTCCAGAATATCGAGGTAATCATTAAATCACAATATGATATAATAGAATGTGGTACTCTTTAAAATCTGACCACTTAAATATAATCTCCCAAGTTTATCAAGATAGAAATATTATCTAATTTAAATTAAATATGATGAATTTATAAGGAAATCCAATACCACCCATATAGAAGTATTCACTTAAGATATTTTGGGGAGTCCAACAACAAAATAATTTCTATTTCTTACTATTTCAATTAAAATATGATTATGGTTTCTAATCACCATATACTTATGTATCTCAGCCATAAATTGATGACATACTAATCAACAACATAAATACTCTATAATACCCCTTATCATATTTTCCCCTAATAAATATTCTTTTTTGTCTATATAAACAATTTTACATATAGTAAGAGTAATGAATGGATAACTACGAACCTCATATAATAGTTCTATCTTTAATTATGGAATCCAAGGGATCCATACTGTATTATTGAGCCACACCATTCTATCAATATCATTATTCAAATATGGACCATTTCAAATGTTATTTTATAGATTGATATATTCCTTTGGTGTCTCATTAATTCCCACATGGATTTATGGTTGAAAATAAATTAGAGAAAGACATGTCCTCATTTCTTAGGATTTCAATTTCAATATTTAGAAAATCTATATGTAGTGGAGATCTTCTAATCCTCATCATAGACAAAAATTTTGTGTTCTTCAGACACAATGCACTAGCTACCTTGTACTCCATCCTATGATGTCAATGAATTGATTGGTCACCATATTTAACCAATTGAAACCATTTTTATTAGATCATATTTAATTAATTTATGCGATGATATAAATTTTACAATCCATATAAATTCCTCACCTCTAACTATAATGCTAATTACTCTATATATTGAATGTAAAAATAACCTCTTCCAACTCCAAATCATGACCTAATTATTTTTTCTCACATATTTTCATTTGACATTGGAATATTTTAACACCCTACTAGACAATATGAGGAGACATCCCAATACCTTCTTTGATTCATCATTATAAATTAAAAACTCTTATCCATTACAAAGGTAGTGTGAGTGCATGAGCACTGAAAACCCTTCTATTTGGATTCGTGAAAATATTATCAGATTCAACCATCCTTAAGAATATATACCCCTTATAAGTTAACATTGTTAGTCAAATATATATTCATGAGATATATTTCAAAAAATATCAAAAATATCTAGATAAATCAAGAAAAATACTAATTAGAATACCATTTTTAGTCAAGTCCATTTATAAATAACATTTACCTTTGACGAATCAATGTAAATACCCACACATGAGATTATATAACCGAATAATGAATATATATAAATAAAAAATTAATACTTGGTATGTTTTTTATATAGATTATCATATAATAGGGTTTTCATCACAACTGTCAAATGATCTTTAGTATCTTCCAATCCCTAGGAATATATAAGAATATTATCTATAAGTACTAGTAACAACTAATCATTGTAATTTATAAATACACTATTTCTTAAATCATTAAAATATATTTGGAATTATTAAGTCAAGAGGGAATTACTATAAATTACAATATCCCATACCTAGTAAAAAATATGTATTTGAAATATCATCTTTAACCTTCAGTTAATGATATCCATAAGGAAGGCTACTCTGAAAATATGTTGACATCCTCCTAATAAATCAAAAAAATTATATTGGGCAGAGGATATCTATTTTTAATAGTGGTTTTGTTAAGTTCTCAATAATCAAGGTAAAGATGCAACAAACTATCATCCTTCTTAACTAAAATAATAGTTTCACCCCAAGGTGACACTCTTGGGAATATGAATACCTTTTCAAGATTCACATGGAGTTTATTATTCAATAATTATATCCTAATGGGGCCATCCAAAAAAGGAAAATTTAAATAGTATTAGAACTAAGTATTAGTTAAATATAAAAATGATATTCATGACTTAGATGATGACTAGGAAAATATTCTAGAATACATAAACAAACTCCCATACAATTGGTGTATCCCTAAATATGATATTTTCATGAACAATCTGAGATAAATACCATTCATTTATCAAAATTAATACTCATATGATATACGTAACATACATTGAATGTTTATATTAATCCTTGAATTGATAAAATATTAAATGTTCATATGGAATATGGAATGTGACTTCCCTTCCAAGACGATTATTATGGGATCCATATAATGAATGAAAAAATTCCCCAAATCACATAAAATTAAGATAATGGGATTATCAACAATTTGTATAATGTTTATTCCCAAAATAATTAATCTTAGAGGAACTATAGACTTGAGATGTGACTGTCATACCATTTAGAGTTTTCACCTCAAATTCATCATCAAAATGTTAAGGGGATAAATAGATAATTTTTTTTAAATTACTTATATATAAATTAGTGGTAAGAGATATTATAAAATAAGACATTAGTTTTTCTAGAGTGGTAGATATGTGTACCTTTATCCTTGTCATTTTTATAACCTAGATCAATAGTTGTGATCGCAAGAATTTTTTCATTTTATTTCGGAAAAAGTTTTTGTTTATGATGATCTTCATCATAAACATTTAGATTTGGTAAATTGTTGGTACAATTCCAACAATACTTGAATTCTAATTGTTAAAGTGTGGGTGGGGAAAAATTGGAATATTCATTTTCTCTATTTCATTATCTGGTCTCATTATCACCATTTAAAAGTTAAAGTCTTTATGGAAAACCTCTTTACATAAAAATCTCCTAATTTTTCTATTAAATAATTTTCCATAATGTTTCATAAAATATTTCTATCATGTATATTTCTAGAATTTATTTTCCCCTTATTACTTACTTGAGTTTTCATAAGACTCCAACTTTCCTTTCTTATCAAAAATAAGGAAATAGAGGAAATCAATAATTCCATTTAGACCATATGTTCACATTGAATGACTTATTAAAAGATACTAATTTATATTATAGTTAATAAATTTTAGGGACTTTGTTTTAAGACAAAAAAAATATAAATAAACTTTTCTTTCAGGACTGGTGAATATACTATAATAATAATAAGCAAGTATAATAAAATTTTCCTAAAAATTCCAATTTATTTTTCAGCATTGTGATTAATCTAAATGAATTATTTCTATATTTTTTTGCACATAATAAGATCTAAGTATTTATCAAAAATATACTATTAAACTCATATAAAAAAAACAGAGTCCAAATTTTCTTCTTTCGTCATATTCTAAATAAGATGTCACCATTTGTCTGTATCACTTTTCAACTGAAAAATGAAATAGTTTAATTTTTAAATTTTGGATCACTCAAAAAATATAGAATTCTTTTCTAAATGGGTATAATTCATCATTTATCCAATAATGGAGTGAAATACCCACTAATAGATTGGTGATTTTTTTTCTTATAAAAGACTCAGTAATACTTGTTTCCTCCATTTTTATTTTGAAATATCAATATGATTCATGTCCAAAGATTTTTTATTAATCAAAGAAATTATATTTTTCTTCATTATTTTATGCAATTTTTTTTCTAAATTGAAAAAAAATTATTTTTTCTATAACCTTCATTGTTAGCATAATGTATTATTATTCCATTCCTTGACATAAACAAAAAAACAATATGTAAGAATCAAACTACAATATTTAGCGTGATGTATTGTATAAACATGAAATATAATTCATATAATGTCGAAATCATGATACTTTATCAATTTATGGAAGTATAAATTTATCCTAGTTTTTCCATGGTCATTATTAAAATAGTAAAATGATATCAAATGCATATATTTACACCCTGAGATTTTGCCAATGTTTTCAATTAATAATATCCAATGATTGACTGTAGACCACAATGATAAAATTTATAGTGACCCAATAATTTTTTACTTAAATATTATATATTTTTTTTGAATATTCATTGAATAACATTATGATCTATGCTAGAATCATAAAGGTTTAGTTATTTGGAGACAAGATAAAAAGACATATTATTTAGGTATATTATTGGTCATATATAAAAATTATATAATAATATTGTACCCTTCGTGACATATCCTACATAAAAACATTTCTCATATACTGTGGAAAATAAAACATAAGAAAGTGTGGTCTTAAATGCATTGTAAATATAATCACTAGAGATATGAAATGATGATTATCTGAAATTAGAAGACTTTAATAAGGATTTGAGATCATGAGATCAATATAAAATTTTAATACCCAATCATTCATGGATCATTATCATGAGTCATGGAATAAAAAATAATCATTTCAAATGGTGTGAATCATAAGAGTGATGAGTTATCATAAATCAATTATTAACCATATATTGAGATCACAATCATTAAATATTGTCATAAGAGTGTGGCACTATAAAAATTATAGAAACCATTCCATATGTCATTTTTAATTAATATGAACACCAAATCATTGTTGATTAAGAATTAAAACATGTTTCCCATATCATATGGTATCATTAATCATCACATATTTCTTATACTGTATTAGGAATCCCTATTCGTTTCGCATTGTTGATCAAGAACATCAAATTTCTTATCATATTTTTCACATGAGATATAAAACATTTTCTATTAAATTAGAGGTACATATAATTCTATACCCACACATCACAGAATTAAAACCTTGTATTTTTGTGCCAATATATTATAAAACATCCATCATATGATCATAACATTACCCATGGAATGAAAATAGGGTTCAAAACATTTAATCATAGAATAACCTAAGGAAAATAAATTGGTTTCATCAAAATATTATAATCATAACCATAAAGGATCTTTAAAAACAATAAAGGATGTATAATTGAATCATATCCCCATTAATTAATAATTAACATCAAAGTATTTTATCATATATGAGAATTCATTTAAAAGGCCAATGTAATATTTCTTGAGAAAAATAACATTTTCATATAGAAATTAATTTTTTAAAATCTTATTATATAATAATTATTATGGAAATATTGTTTTTAAATAATACATGTTAACGTGTATAGTATGCTTCCATGATTTTATTGGTGATAATGGTGGGAAATTGTATTTGGGATGTGTATGTTAAAAAATATTTCTTTCATGTTTTTTATAATGAATGTCCAAAGAACCATGTTCGGAAAAATACTCGAAGATTCTACTGAAAAATTATAAGAAAATGAGAAACATGGTTATGAATTAATTTTATAAATAATTTAAAAATAGTTTCAATCTTCCATGAAAAAAAATTATATAAAACATGGAATTTAATGAAAATATTCCCTGATATAATAGTGAAACATAGTCGATTTTACTTAAGAAATTAATTTAGCCTCTTCAGTACATAAGGTGTCAAAAATTAATGGAAAATATTTAATCCCATGAAATTATAATGGTATGAGGAAAATTAAATGTATTTATAACATATGGATCATGTAATTTACATAATATAGATCCATGAAAAAATAATGTTGAAGGTATGAGATTGAAATGTAAATCCCTTAAATCAAGTATCACCATTCATATTATAGTTTTAAACCTACTATATAATAAATATATTATTATTATAAAAATATTATATATATATATATATACATTTCTTAAAATATATGATTTAAATATAATAAGTTATCACCCGTGTATCAACAATTCATTTTTCAAATCATATTTCCAAGTAATAACTACTTCGTTTTTCATGAATCTTTTATATAAATAGTCCTTCTATTTATATATTAATCATAGTTATATTATCTATATAATTTTTATAATTATATAAATATAATGTAAATTCATTATATATATATATATATATATATATTTATAGTTATTCATAATAGTTATAGGTAGAAAAATTAAACACACCATTCCTGGAGATGATATGACATATGTACTCATGAATGCCATTTTAACCCTTTAACATATTGAAAAAATGAAAAGTAAAAAATAATTAAAAGTTTATTTTTAATTTTTATATAATTTTTATTTTATATATTCACTAAATATAACAATATTTCCATCCATTTATATAGGAAATAATGAATAAAACATCACTCTTGGTGGAGGTTATAGTCCCCAGGTATCCATGACCGAATTTATTATTTTCCAATGGATGGGAAGGTAAGAAGGTGGATAGGATATTATAATTCAATATGAATACTTTTATCCTAAAAATAATATATAACAAATAATTTCATTATAAAAAAATACATTAAAAATTATGATAGAAAATGAACTGTATATCGTTGTGGATATGTTGATCAACACATACAAAAGTGTGATACATTAACATCCAATTCAATGTAAAAGACAATGGAAAATGGTAGTTCCCTAATAATAATAAAATTTAAATATATTAATTAAAACAATTTTTATTATTTTATGATTAATATCATATACTTATAAGATGTATTAGACTAAATAAAATGATATAGGTTAGGTAGGATAACTAAATATTCATTAGTAGGCCTTTATTAAATCCCCACATAAGAACCATTGTGATGTTATTTTAAGAATAATGGAACCTCTAAATAATTTATAGGGAGATTTATAATACAATTTATATTTTTATGGTAAAGAAATATGTCTTATAAAGTTTTAAATAAAATAGAGAAGTGGTGTCCTTTAATATAGGAGAAAAAAACATACTTGTAATTGAAAAAAATTATTTTTAAAAAAATTAGAACTTCTTATGATAGAACCTTCCAAATGGTTACTCATTAAAATATAAATGGTATAATGTTAAAATATCATCATAAAATGATTTTATATAGGGTGTGGTTTCATTTTTGAACATTATAATTTTGATTAACCACTTCGTTATCATTTTTATGAGTAATTTTCATAACAAATATTTAAATATTAATGGTTATACTTTTAAATATAATATAAAAATTAACTTATGAATGGAGAATGTATGACTTTTTAATTATCATATTTTATTATTTTTAAAATTTTTAAATAATGAAATTATGTTTTATATGAGAGAAATATCATAAATTTCCTTTTGAAAGTATTCATTTAATTTTAAATTAAATACTTAATGAAAATAGAATAATTCAAATAATTTTTTTTAAACATTCATAATACATTATCTTTATCTATAAAATAAATTTAAAACTATAAATTACCCATAAATGATTTCTTTTATAATTTTAAAACAACTTACATTATTTTTCAACAACATTAACAATCGTTATGTTAGGAGTGTGTAAGAATTTAAGTTAGTTATTATATCATAACAATTAAAAAATACCTAAAAATATTATAAATATTGTTTATAATTTAACTCATTATATTCCAAACCTTATGTAACTTATTTTGAAATATTAAAGTCAATAGGGTGAAATTTTTTATTTATTATTTTCAAAATTTAATATTATGGTCATAATTAAAGAAAAAAGCATCAGGTTTTCATGTATTTTAAACCCATATGAAAATGGATAAACACCAGCCATCATTTATGGTAAATGAATGATATTTATTGATTTGGAGACCTTATATCACCGTGTTATCCCTAATTAACCCATTTTACCTTCAACATATGAAATATTGTTTTATAAGGGGAAAATATTAAGTATATAAATTTCTCAATAATAAATAAAAATAAGTTTTGATAAAATATAATTTTCAAGACATTACCAAAAAATTAAATATTTATTTATCTATATATTTACTTTATATAATTTTTTAAATATATTTTTTAAATATTCTTATTCCAATTCATTATAAAAAATGAATTTACTATTTTAAATGGAATAATATATTTTGGTTCATTGAGAATCATATTTTTGTGTATATTAATCTATCAGTGAAATTAAATTTATTTAAAGTGAAATATATCATAAAATATTGGGGTGTTACATATACCGTATAATATAAAATCTATAATATATTTTTCAAATACAATTTTTTTTTAAATTATCATTATTTTGTTTCTATTTTTTTGTAGTTTGTAGATCAAGATATTAATATTATATTTATTTATGGAAAATACAAAGTGAAATTATAGGTCCTTTCATTTTCTACAATTAAATAAATTTCATCCTTATAAATATGATTATTCCACAATGGTGAAATAGTTTATTATCTCTATAAGATTGTAATTAAATATGATTTAATATCTATTTTTGTATTAATCTCCCTAATATGGGTATTCATAGGGAACACATCTCTTCTCATAAAGTGTAATATCCCAGATATTATGTTTCTTTCTTACCATTTGACTAAATACATATCATGTTATTATGTTATAACCTATTTATAAGGATTCATTTTTCAAATATAGTTTAAATTGAACTTTTACTGATAGGTTATCATGGGTTCATGTCATATTTTAAATTTTATTTTCCTATTTTTGAAATTATCTTGGAATCCATTTTTGATATTGGAAATCCATTCCTGATACCACTTCAAATTACACTAAATGAAGTATAATAGGGTTTTATATTTAGGAATGTATCATAAATATATATAAAGGATATTTATTGACATTGGAAAAAATAATAATTCATACATATGTTTTTTTATCAATTCAAAGTGTAGTAATATGGATAGTGATTTTATGTTCTTAGAAATCCACATAGTTATAAAAAACTAAATAAAATTACACACTCACCACTCTTGAGAATATAACTGGTGTTCTTAACTCCAAATAACTTTCAAAAATAACTTATTTAGTTTCAATTTCCTTTGATTTCCTCATTCCATTTTCTGTGGATTTGTTTTTGTTCTTATCATTCTTGTTATCCCTTGGACTAGGGAATTTTCTAGGGTAATTCATATGTTTCCATGATTTATGACATTGAACAATTACTTTTACATTAGGATGACATATATTCACATTCACTCTATATAATAATCTATTTTTAGGATATTACTTAGTTGATGCACACATTTTTTAACAGATAAAATATATTCCACTTCATTTGAAAAAATTTATTATGTTATTAATTCAAAATTTTTGACATGGTGGAAATTGTTGAATTATTCATTCATCATAATTTTCACTCAAATTTCTATGACTCTATATCATTAAATTATTTTTTGGATGTCAAATAGTTTCCACATTGTTATTCTTAATTCATGATAGCTAGTTCAACATAATCTCAAGGTTTATCACTCAAGTTCATTTCTTATTAAGCTTCTATTTAGGATAAACTGATCACTTTCCTTGGAACCAATCAATAATAAAATTCCATTAGGAATAGTTAATTAATAAAATAAAACTCAATAAACATGGTTGATTAAAAATTTATATCATGATTGAATTTTCATAACTTTATTTGATGAATCAAAGAAACCAAATAATATCATACACTTTTTCACCATTATATTTCTCTATGGTTTTCTTAGTCCTAAATCACCAATTATTAAATCTATGCTGGTTTAGGGATAGTTTTATTATACATATTTTTCTAATTTGATAACACATTAAATAAATTATAATTTCTAGTAGTGATTATGTGATTAAAGAAAGAATATTTCATAAAGTATCTAATCTGTTGTCTTGTCTTACTCTCACACAATAAGAATCGATTAATGATTGATTTGATACTCAACCAAGATTTTTAGAGTGAATAATAATAGTTTCATATTTACTAAACACACACATATATAATGACCCATGTTTCTCATACACGGATATTATATATATTTATATGAGTAATCATTACCTTATTAAAGAAATACCTAAGTACCATAGTAGTTTGGTTCCTTTGGAAACATGGAAAAATTATCTTTTAACTTAGTGAAGGATCATCAATATCTCCCATAAATTTCTCCCCTTTAGTAATCTTCGAATGAATACCCTATATAAAACCTTTCTTCATAACACGGGTAAAGGGAACATAAGAAAGGGTGATCTCAAATGCCCAGTAATGGTAAACAAGGAATATACATAAGCATGAAATAAGAAAAAGGGTAAGAGAACATGAACATAAAATTGGGAAAAAATATTGTTTATAAAAAAGATCATAAACATGAATCATGGAATATAGAATGGAAGATCATTTGACATTTATCATTATAAAGTAAAAGAACATGATCTATGAGTTTATAACATTTTATTAAGGAATAAATTGTTGGCATGCACATGAGCATAGAAAATACTATGTACGGGCTACCCACTGATAGATTCATTAAATGTTAGTCTTGGGTTAACCACCAATATACCTTTATTTGTCTAGGATGTCCTTCTTTGTAACCTATTTGGGTTTTGGGCTGACCAACCATGTACCATTATTTGAGGGAGACAACCTTCTTGGTTGGATACCCCACTACCCCAGTGGAATCCATTTAGTCATTGTGGAATGGGTTCACTCCCAAAAACACCATACTATATAATGCCTATTACTGAACCAAATTCACTCCCCATTCAAGATATATCTTATTAAACCAGGTTCACTCCCCATTCAATCCTTCTATATCTCATGAGATATATAAATCATTACCTAGTGCATTAGATGAAGATATAAATCCCACCTATCACATAATGAAATCATATTTACATGTTCCATATGTTCATAATCATTCATCATATCACAGCCAATGAATTGAAATGGGTATAATAACAATTTCACCATATCATAACCCATGGAAACGATACAAGTCTCATAATCATTTTATATTAGAATAACGCCTAAAACTAAGTGGGGTTCATATGTGTTTTATCATGATATAACATGTGGATTAAAATAGGTTTCATAGACAACATATCATCCTAAACATAAACAATTTCAAGATCAAAAAATAATGGAGTCCTTTGATCATATCCCCAGAAAAGAATAAAATATATTAATGGATTTCATTTTAGATGAATAAGGATTTTGAAAGATTATATGGATACATTATTTTGTGAAATATCGTTTATTTGAAAATCAATTTTAAGAAAAAAATTAATACCCCTTCCACTTAAATCCACATTGAAAAATTAAAATATAAGTGATAAGTTTATTTCATGCATACATTTTAGCGTGTCTTAATATATTATTTTATTTATTTAATTGAATAATATTACCAATTTTAGAGTGGTTTTTCATTTTTTTGTTTATGGTAGAAAACAATGAATATTTATAAAAGGAGTGAAAGAAGACTTGGAGGAAAAAATATACTTCCTACCATGAACAAAGTGAAAGATTACAACACCTGATTTTTGAGTATGTTTGAAGATGGAAGAACTAGATAAGTGTGATTACATGATTTGTAATTCATCTATACATAATGACTTTATCAAGTGAATAAGATACATATAGACAAGTTTTGATGAGGTTACGTGTTGTGAAATTTAGTTACACACCATGAGTCCTAATTACATGCCATGAAAGGAATCAAATATCCTAATCTATGAAAAATATTTGTGATAGATTTATGTGTATATAAAAATCATGGAGGATCCTCATATTAGGATTAAAAAATGTGTAAACACATTAAACATCATGAAAAGTTTCAAGTAGAGTCCATCTATGGCCTATAAATTGATGAGCTTCCTACAGTTGTAGAGGCATTGCAAACCTAGATAGAGGACCACTAACTAATGCTTGTGGAGACTCACCTATGTTATTTAGATCCATTCTTCGCCATTTTTTTTACGATTTTCGTTCATTATTTTTTCTACAGCCACTCATGGTTAGAATGACCGAGTTATTTCTTTTTTACATAGCATTCAAGATAAAAAGAGATTTAATATATGAGGTATTTTATATTTTATTCAATTTATGTTTGATTTTCCTATTTTTATTCAATTATATTCTTCCCCTAATTTCTTATTTTATGATAACTATAAGCGGGGTTAGGGATTGGGTTTAATTTCTTTCTTTCATTAAGCACAACCATTTCATATATTGATCAAATTTATCAACTTAATATGTGATCTAGGTTTTATAATTCTTCCATGACCATTGGTTTGATTTAATTACCATGTTTAAATAAATTTTCAGGTTATCCATTCATTGAAATATGAAGTAACAGATAATAAGAAAATGAGATCTTTAGATGGAGAGAATTTTTTAGGACCATTATACTCACTAGGAACTAATTCAAACAGCAGCATAATTGTTAACTAAACATTTTACACATTTTCAACCCATAAATATAGAATCATTGCTTCCCAACACCCATTTTATATTTTATTCTCTAAATTTCTTCAATAATCCAATGCTCAGTAGTTTTGATTTATTTTCTATAGAATCATTTCTATCTCTATGGGTTCAACCTTAGACTTGAAATTCTTATACTATTGTGTAGTTTAATTCTATTTTTCCTGGGTTATAAATTTCTATATTTGGTAACCTGGAAGGAACTAACGACACACATATGGATATCAATTTTTAGAACCCTTTTTGGGGGATATGAGTGGAGAATTTACTGATTGAATTATTTAGACAAACTATTTTCTCATATTTTATATTTTCTTTTTAAAGCCCGAGTTTTTTTATTAGTTATTATCACACTTTGAATTTTTGATTGTGATGGTAGGGATGCAGAATGAAATGAAAACCATGGAATGGTTCACCTTCCCAATAGATGATATGGAAAAAAAAATCAATGAATTTATAATAATGAAAAACAAACTCCATAACTACCAACAACTATACCCATGAACAGATTTCATAACACCCCATAGTCAGGAGCTGAAATTGTATGAGGAGATTAACAAGTAAATAATAATTCACAACTAAGAAGAGGTAAGAACCACTTTCAATGATGACATTTATTCTTACCATGATTCTTTTGAATTTAATGGTTTATAAGATGATGAAGAGAGTGACCTTGCTGTAGAACTTGAATTTTTTGAAGCACATTTCAGAATATAACTACATTAATAATAGGGGGATACAGATGATAAAGAAAAAGAGGAGGAGATGATGACTATTACATTTATTAAAAATTTTATAGAAAATTTTAGTAAATCACAAGAATAAGAGTAAGATAAACCAACTTCACACTGTGATCACTCCACAAAGGATTAAACAGATATAGAAAAAAAATAATTTGAGGAGAAAGTGGCTGAGAAAAAAAGACAATTGGAAAAATTCAACACATGTATCAAACAAAAGAGAAAGATGAATTTAACAGAGTTTAGACTAATGATGAGATCTGTTTGGTTGTACTCTTTCTACTTAGACTCTGGTCACCACCTCCAATATTCACTTCATTTCTATTGAAAAGATTTCATGCTTATATAGGAGGATCTAAATGTGAATATTGAGTGAAAAAAATTAGCTCTATACCATACTCTAATCAGTTAACCCAGGAATGGTCGAGAAAAATTACCATTTAAAAAGAGCATATTCTGAGATGAAGCCCGAATTTTATTAATTTATAGGAATTTATATTTATTTTTTCCTAGAATTTTTTATTATTATTTAATTTCAATTCCCCTTTTAATTTAGATAATATTTCAAGATTATGTATATTCACTTGTTTTTTTATACTTCAGGTCGATCAAAGGAACATATAGTAAGTGAAAAGGTGCATACATAACCCACACATACAATTTTGAAGTGTCAATTTCTAGAGGGATTAAGCATTTCAATTCTGAATTTTTTAGTTGTACCCCTAACAATTAATTATTTAGAGATTTAATTTTAATTTTCAAACCACACCTTTGATTATTACTTTACTCCACTAAACCTGGAAATATAAACAACTTATAATAATTACCATTCTATGTATTTGAATTTATTCGTAAATAATTTTGAATGAGAATAATTGAGAAAAAAATAAATGGATATAATTATTTGGATTTGGATTCAACAAATCATGATTTAAGGGAGAATGTTGATCATTGTAGATGAAATTTTTCTGAGATATGACTGTGTTTTTAATTTCTCATATTTTAATTAATTGATTTATTTATTCATATGAATTTACATTATTTATTTTCTCTACTATTCTTCTCATTCACGAGACATCCACTGAGGCTAATATTTCCCATTCTTCCTTTTGTATATTTCTGTAGAAACTCAGTCATATTTTCTTCTAGAACATTATTTTCATCTAATTGAATCTATGAATGAACATGATCACTTTTAAAAGTTTTGAGGCATTATTTTTATTAGTCCTTGCCTTTGGACCCACCATTCATTAATCGTTTATAGTCTTGTATAATCCAAAAACAATGTTTTTTGGAAAGGAGCCATGTATAAATACTATTTTATCCTTTCTTACCTTCTATTGAATATTTTTCATGATTTTATAATAGTAACCAAGGGTGAGTAACTCTTTAGGTTTACTAAGATATACATTATTGTGAATATTTTCATGAATATTTTCTATTGTGATATAGGGAAGGGTATGTATCTATTGTTGTATTTTATTATTCCCCTATCTTAATAAAAAATTGATATGTTTTTGAAATAAATTAAAAAATTGGGTTGTGTTTTTGGAGTATAAAAAATCACCATTTTCCACACCGACGATCTTCAGATCATATGTGGTTAGGTGATGGATGAGTGATTTGTCCTATTCAAAGATTTTGAAAAAGAAAAAAATAAATAAAAATAAAACAAATAGAAAGATAGGTTGATTATATCTTTTCACATACATGTATCATGATCCCACCATTGAGTTTTTGGGGGAGGGAGAGATAAAATTTGTAATGGGAGATATCCAATAAGATATTTTTTTTATTTTCATCAAAAATAACATTAAAGGTAAACCCCCTTTCTGAGTGTTATATGATTTACATCACTTATTTACCTATCATAAATCCTCAGACTCATTGGATCCTTAATGGAGAATCCCTCATGATTAATTGTGATATCTATATTTATGCAATGAAGATGTCATATTTGTTTCAATCCTATGGCATGTGACAAGTTTTTGAGGTATGAACATCTATTTATTTATATTTATACCCAGATGATGAGAAACAAAATTCAAGTGAGGTAAATTAAAATGGCATGCATATTTAAAATGAATTGAAAAATGAAAATAGAAGAATGAAAATAATTGCCTATTTCAAAAGAGTAAATTAAATACATGGCTGATTTGTTTTCCTAAAAAAATAAGGCATTGAAAAATTTACAATATGTGATGATAAAACATTTAATTTTACATTTGAGAAATTATTGTTATTAATATTGAATTTAAATTATGATAAGGTAAATTCCATTTTCACTGTGTTGAGATTTCATCCTTATGGAAAAGTCTAAATTCAAGTGTTGGGATATTTGATAAGTGTATTTTATACATATATTTTAGAGTGTTTTAATATATTAATTTATGTATTGAATTAAATAATTTTACCAATAATGGGGAGGATTATATTTTTTTATGTTTTGTGGTAGGAAACAATGAATATTTGATAAAGGAGACAAATAAGAATAATTTTGGGGAAAAAGACACTTCGTTCCATGAGCGTTGTGAAGCAGCAAAAAACCAAATTTTTTATAAGTTTAAAGATGGGAAAACTGGAATAGAGTGATTATATGATGTGTAATTCATTAACATACTGTGAATTTATCAAGTAATATTGATTTGTCTAGACAAGTATTAATATGGTTTCATGATATGAAAGTTAGTTACACACTATGAGTCCAGATTACACATTGTGAAAGGTTTCAAATTTCTTAATATATGAATGAGATTTGTACAGGTTCAAAAATCACAGAGGAACCTTGGATCGAGATTACACAAACTGTAAACACATTAAACGTCAAGAAAAGCGTTAGGTAGAATCAATACAAATGATATAAGTAGAGGATCTTCCTATTATTGTGGATGAATTTTGGATATAGAAAGAGGACCACCAACATACACTTTTGGATATGCGCATACCTACTATAGATTCATGTTTTACCATTTTATTTATTATTTTCACTGCAACTTCTCATGCTTAGCATGATCGAGTGATTTCCTTATTTCATGGCATGCATGATCAACAAGGATTGAATGTATGAGGTATTTTATATTTTAATTAAATTCATGTTGGGATTTTAGTTTTTTATTCAATTCTATCGTAACCTTAATTTCTTGTTGCATAACCATTGTGATTGAGGTAAGGGATTAGGTTTAATTCCATTCGTTAATTGACCATGACTATTTCCTAGATTGATCAAATGAAACTGATTAATTTGAAATCCAAGGTTTAGACTTCCCCAATGAACATTGGTTTGGTTTATTCCCTATGATTAAAAATGGTTTTAGGTTACCCATTCATTGAAATCTGATGTAACTGATCATGAGAAAGGGAGAGTTTCAAAAGAAGAGTATTTGTCAAGACCATTGGACTTACTAGGACACGATTGTGATGATTGCATAATTTTTTATTAAATATTTTATACCTTTTCATATCATGAACCTGAAATCATTATTGCTCGACACCCATTTTATATTTTCTTCCCCCAACTTCTTCAATAATATAATGCTCAATAGTTTATATTTATTTTTGACAAATTGAAATTAGTTTAGCTTTTTTTAATTAATATTTTCTCCAATTCTGTATTTGTGGGTTTGACATAAGACTTTCAATTCCTATACTAATATGTAGTTTATCACTTTGTTTTTTATTGTTTTAAATTTAAAAATTCATTTTCCTAGTGGGAATTAACGTTTCCTGCATGGCTATGAGTAAATTGTAAAAAATAATTTAGAATTTTTTTTATATAAAATATTCTTTCCTATTAGATTTTTTTAAATGTAAAACGATTTGAAAATTTTTTTCTTTTAAAATATATTTGAAAACCTATAAAAGAATATTTCAAATAATTGTAATTCATTTCAATTTAAATAAACTATTAAAAATATAAATAATCTTTTAATTTCAATTTAATCAATTTATCTTTAAAATAATCATAAAAGATAATTTTTTTTGTTTTTTTAGATAACATGGGTTTAGAGGAAAATTGATTTCTGATTAATGAGAGAGTTAATGTCGTATTTTATTAAAATAATTTTATTCATCATCAGAAGTAGAAAAGAATGGAAAAGGTACTATTACATGAAGATATCATGAATAACCATGGGAGAAAAAAAGTAATGATAAATGTTTAGAGGTATATTTTTAGATTTTAACATTTTAGAATTAATCATTAATAATTATAATAAAAGATGAGTTTGTAACATAAATATTTATGACTCTTGTAATAATTAATCATAGGACACATGATAGAATAAAAAAAATGAACATTAATTATTATGAGAATAGATAAATTCATGATATTACATTTAAAAGGGGTTGTATATAAACCTCATGAAAAAATATACTTGTATATCATGACATATTTATCAATAAAGTAATACTAAGACAAAACACTGTAACAAATTAGAAACTTTTCAATGCTAAACACCAGGGAAGAGTGATAGGAAAATAGATTTGAAAATATAAATAAATTTTAGTACAATAATCATAAAACAATTTATCAGATGTATAATAACCACATATAAAAAGGGTGTGGTGAATATAGTCCGTGTATCATAAAAGTAAAAAGTGATATGAAATCAACATACATTAAGTCTTCGATCTTATCATACTCATTCAAGAATCCAATATAATAAATATAATCTTATTATAAATTTATCAAATATACATATTATTATATATAATACCAATATTATTTACTTATGACTATATTTTGTTAGTTCATGATTTTTATAATGAAAAGAAATACAGAAGAGGGGGTGAGGTTATTTGGTAACTTCCTAAACATTGATGAATTATTCACACTTCTATTTTTTATGCAATGAACCTTTACATTCCTTAAAATGAGATATAAACAAAAAAATATTAAAGGAAATAAACTTAGTGATGTATAGTGGTTCAAGGTACAATGATCTCTTTCTCAACTCCACCAACACTCAACTCCATGAACTTAGTGATTTTATAATTATATTTTCTTATCCTAAGACCTTTAAATCCAAAACAAAGAATGGGAAGTTGAAACCATAAAATAATACTTCAAAAATCCTTTTGGTTCTTTTATATGGAACTATGAATCCAAAGCTTAGTGAAAAAAGAAAACAGTTAACCCAATATGGGAATAAGTAGTTGAAAATCCAATAAATCAAAAGAGTTTGATTTTTTAAAGTTACAAGTTGAACTTCATAGAGTGGAACAACAACTGAAAAATTAATTATGATCTTCAGAATAAAAAACCATAAAATAGGACTTCAATTTTGCATATGAATTTTTTAAATAGAAATAATGAAAACACCAAAAAAATGTTTACACATGTAACGCTCCAATTTTTATATTCACCAAATAATATACAATTCTACTATAAAAATATGTAATAATAATGTGTAGAATAAATGAAACCAATAACATTGAGTTGATCAAATAAATAAAAACATTTCTGCCTCAAAAGTGTAGCTCTGAAGTCAATGAAAAACAATTTTTTTATTATATATAAATCCTAGGTATATTTTTCTATTTTCTATCACTATGTATGTATATGTGTCATCATTTTCTAAATGGTATGAATCTTGATATTTATAAAATTGGACAGACTAATCTAGGTCAAACCAGCTTTAGAAATATAGAATATGAAATCATTAATATTTGAATTCAAATTATTTCAAGAGCATCATAACTTTGGATAAAAATGGAAACTATATAATCAATTGAATATGATCCTTTAAAATAATCATAACCATATTTTTAGTTGGTTAAAAAAATATTTGAAATGGCATATTTTTTTTTCAAGACCATTTGAAAAATCACGAGTAATATCCTAGATTTAAAACACCATATTTGAACAGTCAAACTAAGGGTTCCTCCAGGTGACGAAGAAATATAAAAGATAGTGTTGAAAAAGTAGGGTTTAATAAAAAACAAGAGTTGTTATGAAATATGATTGTGTACTCATATATAGGGTTCTTTACTTAGGCTGGGTTTCTTAACCATAGTTTCCATTTTCATAAATGTAAGGATCCATACTAACAAAGGGTTTCTTATGCATACTTTCTCGATAGCTTTGGGTTGATGATCCACACACACCATTCCAAATGCAGGGTTGATTTCTTATGATATTATTATCAATATATGGTATGAACTGTGTTTCCAGGATACATTAAAAAACATACCCAACACTTAAATGAATATTTATCATGGATCAATTAATTGAATATTATTCTAAAATAACTCTTCCAATGAATAATAATTTCCTTAAAAGATACTTAATGTAAAATCATCTATAAAATAAATGTGGGAATTTTTTAATATAAAAACCAAAATGAAATTACTAATTTTTTTGAATCAATATATTCTCAACAATCTCCCAATTTTCTATAATCTCAAAACCCATGATAAAATAAAAAAATACATAAATATGTAAAAATGAATTTCAAAATGAATTTTTCATAATAATATTTCTTACATAAAATAAAATTTCCCCCAAAAAGAAAAACTAAAATGTCATTAGATTTATAGTATTTTAAAACACATTTATTTTATATATAGACATGTAAAATTAAGATTCTCATTTAATGATAAAGAAAAAATTATCTACTTTAAAACAAATGAAAATATTTAGTATTATAAACTCTTCCCTTATTAAAAAGATATTTAAAACATATAAACCTATCTCTATTTTGTGACATCTAAAAGTTAAGAGTAGAAACATAACTGTCCCTCAAAATATTCTTATATAAGTATGAAAATATTGAAACAGGAAACATAAAAGAAATATTTTCATAAAACTCCCATATAATTATATAATACAAGATTATTTAAATTATTTTAAGTAATATTTTTTTGTAAATAAAAACAAAAATTAATACTTAAAATATAAAGTAATTTACTAGATAAATAAATCATAAGATCATGACTATTTATTGAAGAAAGAAATTACGAATTAACACATTACACTATTTTTACAATACAGTTCATATATAATTTGAACATAAATAAAATAAAAAGGATTAGAAGTAAAGTGTTCATATGACCTTTCTGAAATTTGAAATTTTTCTCTTAGAGTAACCAAAACTCTTGGGAGTTCTTCTAATCTATTTTGAACATCATCTATTCTTGGATTTTAATCATACAATCTTTGTTCCAGCAGAAACAACTTAATCTTGTCAAGATCATTCTTGGTATCAACTTCTTTTATAATAATATTTATCCGACATATAATTTATTTTCTAAATGATTTAAACTCTAATTTTTATATCTAACACTTCTTCATACTATAATGTTTATTCTCTAATGAATCTAAAACCATATTTGATATAAATTATTTATATAGATCATTATACGACTTTCTAAATTCATCCAAAGAAGCTTTCAACATCACTTTTTCTTCATTCAAAATATTGAATTTTTATAGAAGATTTTTATTAGCCATTTTAGTGGAATCAACATAAAGTTATTCATCGTAATGAACATTATTATTTCATTAATAAGATTTTTCAAAAGAATATTTAACCAAAAAATAGACTGTTATTCTCACAAATCATAAGGATTAGATTTCTTTATTTTATAGAATGTTTTTCTTCTAAACTTGTAGATCATTATCGTTTCAACTTTCGATGTTCTAGTATTCCATATTTTTCAAATATAATATTATAAATAAGAGTGTGGAAAAATATAAAATTCTGTTATAACATACTTCATTTGATGTTTAATATTAATTTTCTAAAACACAAAAAAATAATCATTAAAGATTTTATGTATGGAGAGACATGATATGTAAGAAATATATTCAGGTTTCATAATAAATATTAAATAAAAATATTTCAAAAAATAACTTATAATAAAAAACATAAACTTTTAATAATAACTAAATATTTTATTTTCCAAAATGTTTTGATAAAAATATACAGTTTTATCAAATAAATTATATCTTTAATGAATATTTTTTTATCAAAATTTGAAATATTAATTTCTCCATGCATAAAATTATTTACTCTTCCAAAAGGATATAAATATTACAATAAAATAATTCATGGATGAGTGTTTCTAATATTGAAGTTTTTTTGATAATGAACCTCTTCAGAATTTTTCACTCCTTACATTCAATCAAAGAGTCTCATATTTTAATAATATAGCTCAATTGTTTAATCCTTAAAATAATCATATACAAGTTCCTTTTAGTACCCATATGCTTTTGGTTCCATTATTGTTTGAAATTAATTTTATCGACAAAAAAATTGATTAGTTTGAGAAGACATTCTATTATCAATGTGGAATAGTTATTTTATAAAATAAGAATTTTTTAAACCATAACTTTAAGGTTTTTTAGAACAAAACTAATGTTCATAATTTCCATTAATACCACTATAAAAAAATTTAATAGAAAATATGTTCTTACTATTTACATAATGAAAAGAATAATTCTTATATATTTTTTTTCTTTCCTCATTGCTTCCAATTCCATGTTTTACTTTTTGACCATTATTATTCCCATGAATTTGATTTAAATATTTTTCTCCTTTGATAATTATACACAAATATTTTTTTAATTCATAAACTTTAATCAATAATTCTTTAATCTTAATAGAACGGTAATAACATGAATCTTTTGACGCATTAGATTTTAAATCTTAAATTTCTTTTGTCAAAATTTCTTTATCTAATAAAAATGTATCTTATGTTTTTATAATTTTTCTATGTTCTTTATATAAAGGGTAACATTTATTTTGTAACCAAAAATACATATCTATTTAACTCATCATAAGATTATTTTTCACAATGATTGTTTTTTTAGAACAAGAACATTGTACCTCATTATCATTGTGATCAATATGACATATTATTTATATATTATGCTCAGATCAAGAATCTATAGAAAATTAATTATAAGAACCAATGGTATTAATTGAAGTAGATGTTTAAATTTTTATACCATTACTATTGTAATTATTTTTTATGTGATTTGAGAAAATGACAATTATCCTTTATATGAACTTTTTATTGAACTCACAACATCTATTTTATACAGTCCCTTTCTTCTTCTTTCTATATAGATTTTCACATTTCACAACTATATCTAATAAATCCTTATTAAAATATTTATGACATGAATGAGATGATTAGTCAATAGTGATTTCAATAGAAACTTCTTTATGAAAAGTATGATTATCATCTTCAGCCTGTATCTCATCTTCATACATCATTAATGTTCCAAAAAATTCTCTTATAACTATATTTTCACAGGTGTAGATTTCTTTATATCTATAAATATTCCATTCCACATTTCAAGTAATAATATAATTACTTTCAATACTTGATCTTCTTTTAAAATTGAATCTCCTAAAGTGGAAATATTATTGAAAATCTATGTCAATATGCCAATCATTTCAGTGATAGTTTAATCCTCATAAATTCTGAATGTATCAAACATTAGTTTCAAAGTATCATACCCTAATTGTATGATATTTTTAGTTCTTTAATAGGAAACAACAATTTTCAGCCACATCTCATATGCAATAGGACATTGTGACACTCGATTGAATCCTTTAGATCCTAAAGCACACAAACTTGCATTCATTTTTTTGTAATTTAGATCATATTATCTTTCTTGATAATCATAAAAATCTTCCAATTCCTTTATAGGAATCTTATAAGTCTTAACAACTTTTAAATAAACACATTTTGAATGTTTTTTTAAAATATATGGTCATTCATGATTTTAATAATACATAATTTACACCATTAAAATAAGGATCTTGGAAAATATACATACCTTCTCTTGATTTATCCATTTCAAGATACCTTCATCTGAATCATTAAATCACTCTTGTTAGAGCTAGTATTTTTTTGATGTCCCTAGTTGATATAAGATAGAAATTTTTTTTAAAAAAAATATACCAGAATAGAACTACCTCTGATACCAATTTTTTTATTAGGATGTTTATAATGAAGAGAAAGACACAATATGGGGGTGAGTTGGGAAATTAAAAAACATTGATGAATTCATCACACTTTAATTATTATATATCAAACTGTTCATTCGTTAAAAATTAGTGACCAGTAGAAAATAATAAAAGAAATGAACACAATAATTTATAGTGGTATACAAAAGATTCATTAGTCCACTACACTAACACTCAACTCCACGAGCTTGGTGATTTTATGACCATATCCTCTTATCCTAAGATGTTTAAATCCAAAACCTGGTACAGATAGTTGACACCTTATAATAATATTTCAAAAATCCTTCTAGTTATTTTATAAGGAACCATAAATCCACATCTTAGTGAAATAAGATGAAACTTAAACACAAATAAGTATGAGCAGTTTAATGTCTAATAAACCAAAATAACTTAATTTGTTAAAAGTTTCATGATGAACTTCATAGATTGTAGTATCAACTAAAAAACGATATAAGACCTTAATAATATAACAACAACAAATATATCTTAAATATTGCATATGTTTTTTTTCAAATAACAGCAACGAAAACACCAGAAATAGGTTTTTACATGTACGTCTCAAAAGTGTATCATCACCAAATACATTGTTATTCTTGTAGAAAAATTTGAAATCATAAATTGTAGTAGCAATGACACCAAGAATAATGGGTTTATCAGGTAGATCAGAACATGTATGTATCCAAAGTGAAGCTCCCATGGCAACTAAATAAAACTTTTAATTATGTTTAACTCCACTATATATTTTTATATATTTCAATCTGTATGTTTTTTAATTCATAATCATTTTCTTGATCTAGTGTGTTTTTATATTTATAGAGTAGTTTTAACAAATCTAGGTCAAGCTAGATCTACAAAATTTTCATAATAAATCATAAATATTTAAATTAAAATTACTTAATGATAGTCATAACTTCCTCTAATAATATAAAATATTTGATATTTTTAATATGATACTTTTAAAAAAATCATAATGGGACTCTGAATTATTCATAAAAAATATTTTAAATGTTATATTATTTTTTCAGGACCATTTCAAAAAACATGGATACTATACTAGATTTAAAACATGGTCATTGAGAATAAAAATCGAGGGTTCCCCCTCATTATGATAAAATATGAAATGTAGTGTTGATAGTGTAGGGTTGAATAAAAAAAGAAGGTTTGATATAACAAATGTTTGTTTCCCAAACATAGGGTAACTCACATATATAGTGTTTCTTAATCATACATTTCATTTTTATAAGCGTATGGTTTATACTAACATAGGGTTCCTTAACCATAATTTCTCAAAATCATAGGGAAGATGATCCACACAAGATGCTAAAAATACAGGGTTGATTCCTTATGATAATAATATCTTTATAGGGTGTTTCTAGTGTTTCCATAAAATGTTAAAACATGTTCCCAACTCTACAATGAATATTCCTCATAGATCAATGACATTATTATAATTATAAAATAACTATTGAAATAGATAAAAAATTCCTGAAAATTCTCATAAATTAATCTAATTATGATACTAAATGTTATAATTTAGGACCATTATAACCAAAAATAAATTACCAAATTTATTTAATCAATATATTCTGAGAATATTGTACTCATTTATTGACAATTCCATGTTAAAGATAGGTTTTGGGTAATAACTAAATTGTTTTTCATAGATTTTGAAAATTTTATTCTTAGTCCTCTTACATAGATCATGATTTCATAATATCAATAATGTTATACCCTATATAAATATAATATATATTCAGTGCTAATTTAATTATAATATTCCACCAAATTTAGTGATATCAAATTAAATACATCATTATGGGAGTTGGTTGGATGTACGTATGTATAAACACATTTTCCATTTTGATATCATATTGAATGAAAGAAAAGTAAATGATATATATATATATATATATATTATGATTACATTATAATTTCTATGTTATATAAGACACATACTTATATTTTACACATCCTTAATACATTCCTTGAAAATATAGATTGAATCACATCGCTCCGTGAGCCGGTAGTCCATCGTACACATGAACAACATTCGTATTCCCTTAAAATGGAAATCATGAAGGTATGTGTTATATAATAATTATTAAATAATAACTACATCATCTACATCATCTATATCATATATAAATAGTACTTCTATCTTTATTATCAACCATGATAATTGGTAATGGAAAAACAATCGACATCTGTTCTCTAAGTGGTAGTCCACCATACACAAAAGAATGATTTAAAAAACCATCTATTGGAAGTGTGTGTAATTTTCATTTGTAAATTTGATATAATAAAATCCATATATATTTAAGATATTGAGGATATTTTATAATATTTATATAAAAATATTTTCATTTGTTTTAGGAATAAATAAGATGAAAACATTCATTGTTGAACGTTATCTCTTCTTTAGGCGTACAGTTTTGGTTTGGACCTATTGATTCCAAGGTAGAATTTAATCCAAAAAAACATTTAAGATGAGGGGATGAAATTTTTCAATTTATTTGGGAATATATTGGTTGATAAAAATGATTTGTCGGTGTAAATAATGTGGGAGAGTTAGTTCTCTTTAATAGTTTAGAAGGAGTTTGATTTATTTAAATACTAAAAAGTATTTACTATTGGGATATATCCCTTACATCATGTTACTCCATAATTGGATAATAATAGAGGGTGGGATTTATGTGGTTTTTAAAATCCTTGAATTCCCAAAAAGAAATCATTTTTATAATGTAATTCCTTAATATATATGTTTCCTTATTTTTTACAATTTTGGTTTTTACTAAGGTAACAAATTTTATAGCATAGGTAATCCATCCATTAAAAAATTATATCCACTAATTATGAAATATGGAATATAATTTATAAAATTAAGATAGAATTTGCATTGGGAATTAATTTTAACAAAAACTCATGTAATACTCAAAAACAATGATTTAACCTTAACAACTCAATCAATATTTCTTCTATTTAGTTGTTAAGATGATCATTAAAAAACATAAATTAGTCCATGATTTTTCCATTGATGTTATTTATAAAATTTTACATATCAATTTTCAAAATATTGTTTTTTCATAATTTTAAATAATTTTAAAAAATTTCATTTATTATAAAATTTAATTAATGTCAATTTAGACATTATTTAATTAAATGAAATTAAAAAATATCAATACAATGATGTAATTTTAATATATAATGTTCAAAATAGTTTAAAATAATATATTCATATAAAAAATAATTATAGTAAATAATTCATTCAATGTTTATCAATTTTAATATCTTTAGTATCATTTATTTATTTAATAATCAACTAAATAATCACTATGCTGGTATTTCATAAGAATTTTATGTAATTAATTAATCTCATAAATGGATTATAAATAATTATGATAATAAAAAATAATTTATAATTCTAAATAATAGGTTTAACTGAACCAATTTGTTTTCACTATTCCAAATATGTGTATAAAATTAAAAATAAGTAATGTACCATTTTTATCGATTAATTTAAATAACATATTAAATTTGTTATTTTCAGGGAATACTGTAAAAAAACTCATTAAATTAGTGAATAAGGTAACAAGGGTGTATGTATGTCCAAATATTGGGTTTTGGAAAAATGTTGTGTCATTGTTACACTATATATTCTATGGCACACCAATTAGAAAACTAGTTTTTTTCTTCAGTCTTAGTAATTAAAATTAATTGTGTAAAATAATCATTTTCATAAAAAAATTTATCTAGAAAAACATTATAAACTAAGATTTTTCAAAATAATTAATCAATTTTTTCCTAAATTCCAGTCATAGAAGTGTAAATAATTAATTTAAAATTAATCCTGCACATGTGATGAGAAAGAGGGATTTTAAAGTTAAAATATTCAAATGTTTATAATCTTCATATATGAAAATTCAGTATAAAAACGATTCCGATTAACTAATTTGGATTAACATATGTAAAATTGAAATATTTTGACTATAAGACCAATTAAAAATATAAGTATCCTAATAAATTATTCAAATTAAATGATATTTTTCAATTAAAGTTTATTATTTTTCAATATTCGGTAGAAAATGAATCATCTTAGAAAAAAAACCCTAATATAATTTTTAAAATATTATTTCAAAAATATAGATTATTTTTTCAAATAAATTTTATTAACATAGTGAAATTATATTTTAAATTATGTGTTCCAAGAATGATTAAACAACCTTTTAGAAAATTTATTGTTTTTTCGAAAAATTTTATTTTTTATTTTATATTATTCTTATTTATTTGTAATCAATTGATAAATAATAACCCTATGAAAATTATATATTATGTTATTTATTACAATTCATCCACACCATTACAATGTCTATGAGATTAAAAAATAATATTAATAGTATTCTATTTTTCAATAAAACATGATTTGGCATGTAACGTAAGTTATCAATGAAACTTAGTATTTTTTATAACATGAGACAAACGTAGTGTTGATTGTTTCACAAGATAAAAATATTATTCAGTGTAGTTAACTATCAAATTTTTGTTACATATAATGAAACCTTAATATGGCGTGACATGAAACAAAAACTATCAAATAATTTTAATTAATTCAAAAAAACTCATATTACTACATTATACCCCTTTTAAAACGAATTTATCCATAAAAATTATTTTTGGTACTAAATTTTTTATTTCTTGAAATTTACTTTAATAGAAACCCACATCATAAAAATGAATAAGAAAACTTCCCTTAAAAAGAAATGGTTGGAAACATAACTGTTACCCAAGTAACTCATAACTAGGTTTCCAAATAAGAAATCATAGGTCTGAAGTGATGATTTAGACATGGAATAAAAGAATAAATAATTATAGACTGTGATATATATTCCTAACCAAAATAATGTGGATTATCTAGAAGAAGTTATCATCTAAAAAACCATAAGTATGTGGTGATTTAAGGGTCCATTTCATTCATAAAAAAAGAAGGTATAAGGATAACATTTTTATTTTAGGGTAATTTTACAAAATTTGAATAATTTTCAACAAAATATATACTTACTTGATTCCATTCTATATAATATGATTAATATCACACTATAGTTTTTCCTTGATCAGTTTACACTTGATATATTATTATATCAAATTAAGTTGAATTTTTTTTGCCTGAAGCACTAACAGATCATATGATCCATAGAAATAATGATAAGTCATTATGTCAATATTTATTTATTTTAAAAAATGTTTTTCATATGTTATAAAATATTCATGAATATTCCATTTGAGAAATAATAGACTAATATTTAAAACATCATTCAATGTTCAACATAAAATATTTCATAAATGGGGTTTCTTATAACCCTATCAAAACATAAATAACCAATACTTGTAAAATAAGGTGAATAAATTTATCAAAATATGATATAACATTAATACCCCATATATCAAAAAGAAAATATTGATTGTCGCATACCTAGAATGTGAATAAATTCATCTTGAATTCTCATGAAACATGGTTATAACCTAAATTACTCTAATTCCATATTGAAAATATACATGCTTCTTCATTCCTTATATATGCTCTTATTTTATACAAAATCATTTTCATTATAAGATTGGGTTCATCCTTGTATTGATAAAATATCTGATTTTCATTATTCCAGAATATATGAAGATAGTAACATGAAATATCACATAAGTATAAACAATATAGTTTCCATAAATCCTCATTATTATAAACTCAAACACAAAAGTCCCAATTAAGGATAAGAGGATAAAATTTCCCTAATTATCATGGTTCACATCATCCTTTATGATTATATAATGTTTCCTTTTTTCCTTTTTATTGAATGGTTTTTGTGGGTTATCATAATCATTAGTCATTGGATTGGATAACATCTCAGAATATCCCCCAAACTACTTATAATTAAAACATTGTAGTGTGAATGATGTCTTCTGTGGGGAATTATCATTATTCATATCAGTTACAAATTGTTTACTATCTCATTGGAATTTAAATACTCTATGAACTTTTATTCCACACATACAAAAATTTACCAGTCCCATTATGAAAATTCCCTCCATGTTTTTTCCCACACATTGACAGAAAAGGAAAGACCACATTCTTCTCTCCATGGTTCATATATTTCTTTATGAATTACATTTTCCCCTTATTATGAAAACAACGATACTTATACTTAACTATAAACTATATTTACTTTTTATTACCACATAGAACAATCTATTAATAGAAACATGTGTCCCTTATGGATAAAAAATTAATTATATTTGGTTTTAATCCATTAAATAATTGGTCAATATTACATTTAATCGGAATGATAATACACAAAGAGCACCTCAAAAGTCTTGTAAAAGTTTCATTATAGGCACCATAAGATGCAACATACTACCTCTTAATCTCTTAGAATTCTCTCTCCAACTTCATATAAAGAATATTAGGAAATAAATTATTCAATATTAAGTAGTTAAAATCATCCAAATCCATGGAATTAATTTCATCTAATTAACTAATATTTTCGATAAGACATCACCATTGATCCGCCTCAATTTCATATGGTTGATATAAGAATTGAGTTTTTCATTACCTTATCACTGAATAATGAAAAATATCTTTTCAATGGTACTTATCCATTTAATAGTAATTAAAGATCAAAGAAAAGACTGAAAGAATGTGTGTACAACCTCATGAAGGAATTAATAGATCATTGTTTTCTCAATTTCATTTTCGATGTTCACCATGATTAATTTCAAGAGAATTTTGTTTGTGTATAGAAACATGGTTTTTATATTTTATCTCCCATAACTTTTGGTTACTTAGGAATAAAATAAATGAATTTTACAATATATTTCTCATTAACACTATTCATTCAGGTTCCAACTATTGAGTAAAACAAAAATAATTGTGTGAGAGACACTAATCATAGTATGGATCACATAATAATTTAAAATACCTTATAGGATGTCTAAGTCTTGAATCCTTATTTAATCTATGACACCTTATATTTATCCTAGGTTATTAATTATTATCTTATATATAAATTATTCATAATTTTTCATAAAGAGTTTGTGATTTTCCAATGCAAATCTCCCGGGATTGTCCAACAAAGTGTGGAGTAAGACCTATTTTCATGATACCATTCTTGATCCATTATTGCTCAATACGGTGTTTTATATGTTATTTACCATATTTTCATATTTGTGAGAGACACAACCACTTGTGGTATCTATATGGGGATGTAATTTTGGGGAAACCAAATACTCTATTTTTTCCAAAAATTTAAGAATATTTTCCAGCAATTCCACTCATCCATATAATTATTTAAAAAAAATCCATAGTCATATCCATAGTCATATACATAGGGATCTCATTAATATTTCTCATACTAGTTTAAAATGGTTATATAAACCATTCCATTTATACTATGAATAGTGTCCTAGGAATATCATATAGGGATATTACATAATAAAAACAAAACCATATAGACTAGAAAAATTTAGGGCCTTTGGAAAATGGAAACATAATATTATATCTTAGTGAATGATATTAAATATCTTTGATAAAGGTTACCCCCTTAGTAATATTTATAAGAATTCAAAAATTAAAACATTTCTTCATAACCAAGGGAAAATCATCATAAGAAAAGGTGAACTCAATTACTTAGTAAGCATAAAAAATGAGGATATATAAGTATGAAATAAGAATAAGGGTATGAGAACAAGATAAAAATGATGTACAACCGTGAACTAGATATAAATTATCATAATCATAAATCATAGAATAAATATTGGTGGATCAGAAGACATGAATCATAATGAAATAAAAGAACACGATCAATGAAAGGATATAATTGGACTAGGAAATAGATTGGTGGAATGCAGATAATAATAAAAAATCTTGTGTGAAGGCTACCCACAAATATATTAATAACATATTAGAATTAGTGTAACCACCCATGTTTATTCATTTGGCTTGGGATGACATCCAATATACCCTCATTCGGGCTTGGTATGACTACCCATGTAACCTTCTTTTGGGTAGACAACATTATGGGTTGGACACACCACTATCCCTAATGGAAGACCTTTCCACATAATGTGATGATATCACTCACCAATCCATCATAGTGGAAAGATTCTATTACTAAATTGAGTTCACTCATCATTCTATACATTTGTTAATGAACTGTATTCACTCCCCATTCCAGCCCTATCGATCTCATAAGATATTTATATCACCGCACAATTAATTGTGTGGAGATACAGATCCATACCATCACATAATGAAATCATATTTATATGTTCCAAAAGATCCTAAAAAATCATTATATCATAACCCATGAAATGAAATGGGTATCATAAAAATTTCTCATATCATATCCTATAGAAAAGAGGTAGGTTTCATAATCATTTTATCATAGCATAACCATAAAAAATAATCATATTTAATAAGTGTTATATCCGGATATGACCTATGGAAGAGAAATAGGTTTAATAAAAAATTATTCATCATAAACATAAAACATTAAAATAAAGAATAATAATAGTTTCCTTTGATCATATCCTTATTAAAGAATAATATATATCAATGGATTTATTTTTATATACAGAAGAATTTTGAAAGACCACATGAAGATTTTATTAAAGAAAATAACATTTCTTTGAAAATAATTTCTTTAAAATATAAAACAATTCCAAAATAATTTTCATTTAAGAAAAATTTTAAAAAAATGGCGAAAGATTTAAAACTTAATTAAAAAATTTCATGATAAAAATATCTTTCATTATTTGAAAATTTCTCTTTTAAAAATAAAGAATTTTGGAATCCTTTTTCACTGAAAATACTTTTATAAAATTATAAAATAAACTTTTAAATAATTAAAATAATCTTATTTGAAAATAACTTTTAAAAACATATAAAGATGATTTAAAAATAACTTAAATAAGTTAATTTTAAAATTATATTAAAATATTATTTGACAACATTTTTTTATTTTTTTAGAAAACTTGTTTTTGGAATAATGCATATTTCTGACCGAAGAGAGATATAAAGTCACATTTTTCATAAAAACATCTTAAAAACTATCATAAGTACTATAGAGTGGAAAAATATACCATTACAAGAAGATATCATGAGTATTTGGAGGATATGAAAATTAAATATAAACCATGTGAGTCAAATCATGAGATTTTAATAATTTATACTTAATCATAAAGAATCACGATAAGTGATGAGATTGTGATATAAATTGTTATGACTTTGATACCATTGAATCATAAGACCAATGAAGGAATAAAATAAAATGGAAACTGAATTTAATGATTATAGATAAAATAATGATATTACCTATCAAATGCGATATATATACACCTCATTAAAAAATATTTTTTCATAACATAACATACATCTCAAAGAAGGAAAATCGAGACCAGAATACCTTACCGATTAAGTAACTTTTGAACTGTAAACCCCATGAAAAAGATATCCTTAAGTCAATATGAAAATACCAATAAAATTTAATATAATAATAATAAAATAATGTCATTTGAAATATATACACCACATATAAGAAATATGTGGTGAAAATAACATGTGTATTAGAAAACTAAAATATGATACACAAATCCCTTACATTTTTTCTTCAATATCGTCGTACTCATTCCAAACTATTTTATTATAAATTAAGGTTTATTATAAATAAAATTTTAATATAAATATATCACCAAAAAATATTTAAATATATAATACCATATATTTTTTACTTATGAATTTATTTTTCTGATTAGTTATCAATTACATGTAAAATTTATATTTCTGGGAACAACCACTTAGTTTTTTGTACATATTTTAATTTGTAATTGTCTGTAATTTTTTATATATCATGATTTCATAATACCTAGAATTTAATAAATGATATAAATATAATATAAATATATATTATATTTATTTATAATTATAAATTAAATTTTGTGTTAGGAAATGAAATATACATTTTATGGAGATAATAGGTCGTATGTACGCATGTACATTGTTTCAATTTTGTTAACGAATTTAAATAATGAAAAGTAAATGATAAATAAATATTATCATCCTAGCATAATTTTTATTTCATATATAATGTATATTTTTTATTTAACCATCTTTAATACATTCCATGTAAAGCATGAATGAATCACATCTCTTCCCAAGGCAGAGTTCACCGTACATATGAACGACATTATCATATTCCCAGAAAATGGAGAGAATGGAGATATTTGGTATATAATAATTTTAGAAGGATAAATACATCTGAAATATCAATAATATCATATATAAATATTAAGTGCATCATTATTTCCAACCTTGAGAGGTGTTGATGAAAAAGAGAACAATATCGGTTCGTGAGGTGGTAGTCCGCCATACTCACGAACAATGATTTCATAACACATTTGATGAAAGTGTGTGTGGATGTGGGTATCAAACTTTACATAAAAACATCTCAATATATGTTTGCTACTAATTTTATTACATAATTATCATTTTAAAATAATTCATTTTTTGAGTAAGAAATAAAACGAAAAATGTTCATTGAAGAATATTACCTCTTATTTGGGTATTACATTTTTTATTACAAAAAATAAATTTCTTTTTTGGATTTATTCCCAAATTAAGTCATATAGTATTTGGGGGGGGAGTATTTTTTGATGTTATTTGGGAAAATCTCCATTGAGAACAATGTATTGAGAGTTTTAAAGAATCAGGTAGAGTGAGAGATCTTTTATAGTCACAGAGGAGTGGAATTTTTGAAAATACTCAAAATTATTAACTATTGGGGGGCCTATCATACCTGATGAATCTCAAAAATTGGATAATAATAGAGGGTAGGGTTTATTTGGTTGATAAAAACCTCTAACACAAAAATATAAAAGCATTTTTATAATTTGTTTCCTTAAAATATATGTTTCCATTTTTTACCATTTTGTGTTTGGTTATGGTAACTAATTTTCACGTACTGAATCTGGTTCTGCATAAAGAATTGGGGTTGCACATAAAAGTAGCATTTGTGTTCAAAGCAACAGATGCGTGTAAAAGCAACAGCTGCGCATAAAAGAAGTTAGTTGCGCGTAAAAGAGGTGCTGCACGAAAAGATGATTTCATGCAAGTTAAGGGAATTACACGCAAGGTGCAGTAGAGGCTGTGCATAAAAGAAGTGGTTGCGTGTAAATGAAGTTAGTTGCACGTAAAAGAGGTGTTTCACAAAAATAGGATTTCGCACCAGTTAAGGGAATTATGCGCAAGGTGCAGTAGAGGCTGTGCATAAAAGAAGTCAGTTTTTCATAAAAGAGGTGTTGTGTGAAAAGGGGATTTCTTACCAGTAAAGGTAATTATGCCCAAGGTGTAGTAAGGGATACGCGTAAAAATTGAAATTGCCCGGTACACCTGGTGCAAGGAGAGATTCATATGCCGGTGAAAGTTGGGCATCAACAGAGCCTCTATCAATAGTTAAGGATGCAGAATTCATTAGAGATAATGAAGAGACCTATAGGTCTATAAACTATGAGTGGATATTATGAATAAGTAGTGAGCTCACTTTAGATGAGAGAGTAGTGAGTTCTCAAATTGTGCGTGTTTGTAAACCAGGAGGGACAATGAGTCTGATCCAAACTTGCAAATAACAGTGCGCTTATAGTGGAATTGGTATATCAGCACACCGCCAATGTATGCTCCTTGGATGTAGCCCAGTGAGGGTGAATCAAGTAAAAATTGATGTATCATGTGTATGGTTTAAGGTTTATTCATACTCTTCTACAATAAGGAGAGAGAGATGTGGATTTTGTTTAACAGAAAAACAAGATCAAAATGGGTTGTTGTTTTAATATTTCTTATCCTGATTCACCCCCTGTCAAGGTATCTAGCGTAGTGGACCTAAGAACATAAAATTCCGGGTGTGGAAAATCCCCACCATAAAGATTTATACCCCCAGAAAGCCTCAACAACACCATATGTAAAAAAAAAATCCCAAATGATGGACCAAGACAGACTCCATTGCCATGCTTTCACCTACCTCCAATATTCCAATCACCTCCTATTGATCAAACAAAGGAAGATAATAATCTTACCAAACAAAAGTAACCCCACTTACCTAAAATGATCAAACGTATTCAAAATAAATCCCAAAACAAAACACCTCAAACACTACCAAATGATGCTCATGAAATCCACATGAAATAGACAAAAAACCTAAAAAATGCTACCACCACCATAGTTAATCAAAACCATTCGGCATGAACCAATACCACATTTACCCTAGTAAGAAATTGGTGGCTAGATAGCCTCGAATGAGATGACCTCCAACCAAGAAAACTACAAAGAGAAAACCAAGTCTCTGATATGGGGTGACCCAAACAGACTTACCACCATAAGGGATAAATTAATTTCTGAGATAGAATAAGGATACCAATTTGGGGAGGCTCTAATAGTCTCCCCATGATAAGGGGAAAACTGACATTTGAATTTTTCCAAGAGAACTTATGTGAGACCCATGATGTATCTCCCCACAAAAAGAACCAACCATCTTAACTGACCAGTATGGACTGACAAGAAAAGAACCCAAAATTTAAAGAGTTGGCATGACCACAAGGTTTAGGAAACCATGTACTAACCATGAACATCATTCTGTCAAATGGGTAATCTTCACACGGTTACATGACCGAAGGCGAACATCCATTTAGAGACCATGAAGTAGCTTCTACCTCTTATCGCACAGTTTCCTAGGTTGGTCCTCAGTTACTACTAACCATGCACAAACTGTTCTCTTTAATAATACTATCCCTAATTTCATTCATTACTCTAAAAATATTCAAAGGAAACCCAAAGGAATAATATGAATTCAGGATATAACATGGAAACGAGGTCCTCTAACCCCTACCACCAAATGTAAAAAGCATGAACAGGATGATGATAACAGAGGTTTGAACTATTCCCATATTTCATACTGAGGACAGGACATTGAAAAATGGTTTGAACGACTCTGGTATTTTCCCTAACTACATGCCAGCTTCACTCTGGTACCTATGACTAAAGCTCAGATGATTGAAGCATCTCATACCTCACAGTCAGACTTTAGAAACCACTGAACGAAATTTCTTCTTTCAGTTCCATAAAAAATTACACTATGATCTCAGATGGTCTCAATGAGACATGGCACACATTAAACCCACATTACCCCAACCCATCATTTTACCAAAACAAGGGATTAGAGGATGCACACATGTCACCCCTTGTTTCTTTGGATAGGAGATATCATAATGAAATGGCACATAGAAACACCTTCCTCTAGAACATAGGATTTCAGAATTCCTTAAAGGGAGACATGCATCCGAAAAAATAGAGACTCTCATAAGATTGCAAAACCTTACCCCTTATAGTCAAAAGAACACACTACATCGCAAGGCATCACCGAACATGGCCATTGCAGCTAAAAACACACAAGGAGATGGACCTTATGCTGAGTCCCAAATAGTACACTATTCTAGAAAGCAACCATAACAGCCACTCTTGGCCAGATTTTTCCACATTGGTATCCTAACATGAACTCTTACTTTGATGACACTGACAAAAGACCCAAAGGCCCTTTAAGACATCATTCTACACTAACAACCCGGAACTACATTCAACTTCAATGAATCAGGAAACATAAGAAACTAAGTTATATTTAAACCTAACAAAACTAATCTCCCTCTACAAGGGGTTCCACATAATTGAAAAAGAAGAGAGGTAAACTCAATCTCCAAATCTCAAGAAGAAGGTCCATATGTGGATCAACTGGAGGACCATCCAACGACGATTCACTACGAGCCACACATGAATCATACAATAACTATTTATGGGGGCATACACTAGACATAAATAAAACCCAAGGACACAACCAATCTTTTCATTTTTTCACAACATACCACAACCGAAAACAAACACATGAGAGGATCCACCACATTATCCTACCTAACGTTTCTTCAAAAGAGACCACCGACCAGTTCTTCATTCCAACTTATCGATGAAACACCAACCCAAAACATCATTTAAACAAGAAGGGTTCATGAACTCAAAACATCCCGTAATAAAAATCTTGAAAACACATAAGCCACACCTCCCAACCACACAATATCAAAACACAACACAATCTTTCTAAAGCATTCTAAAAAAATAGTGTTGGTGGGTTTTTATTTTACTAATGGTATCTCATGAGCCTCACAAATGCATATTCACATGCCACACTGGGAACCCAAATCATATCCATCCTAAAACACATCCATTCATGCCATTAATCATCCATATTCCTATATAAACCCATGTCTGTGGTCAGCCTTGAGAACACTAAGGACCAAAACCAAACCTTTCCTCTTCTCAAAATCAAAAACCTTTTTAACCACACTATTAATTTTTTAAAACCACTAACCATAAAATCAAAACCCAATTTAAATATTATATACCAATTTACAAAATCCCCCATAATTAAATAAAAACTCACTTTTATTAGTTGCACAATAATTTCAAAACATTACAACTAATTTTAAAACACTTCTAATTCCATGAAAAACAACAATTCATAAATCTCCATTTAATTAAGAACTCAACTCTTTTCATTTCAAAACAAGGTTCTAAAATTTTATAAAACATATCTTAAGCTCATTATTTACCAAATAAAATTTCATCTTCAACCCCAAAACATAAATTCTAGAACACTTAATTCAATTCAAAACACTTTTACATGGTCTAGAAAATTCTACTAGAAACACATTTTCAAAACCCCCTTTAACATAATTCATACTTTAAAAAGAGGTGTAAACACATAATTTACCCTTTTGAAATAATTAAAAAAATTTATTTCTATACATTAATAAATAAAAAACTTTTTATTTAATAGAAAATAACTTCATAGAAATTCACACTCCTTAAAATCAACTCATTTTAACTTTATAAATCAAATTTCCATGATTCCAAAACAAAGAGACACAAGACAACGTAAAAGGAAACTAGTGTCGATGGGTGACTTTAACATATGGTTGGTGGCCATATTCCAATAACATCACTATCATATCAAGTGTTTTTGGGAAATATTATTAGCTCCACATGGATTTCTAGGCCCTGTGAGCTCTCTGAGACCATTTACCCAACTCTCTATTCATTTCCCCCAAACATCAATAAACCATGAGAAATAATAAACTCAGATACAACCCAATATATCATGGAGAAAAGAATCCCATCACGAGGTGTGCTATCCAAGAACACTACCCATAATCATAATTTTAGGTCATAACAATCCTAGCTCCAGACTGTCTCGACTCTTCCCCAAATAACATGACCCAAAGAGTGAACCTCCCCTGATACCATTTGGTCACGAACTGAATCTGGTTGCCACTAATAATGGTACCAAACCTGGACAATGACATGTCCTTTATCGCATTCAATATCCCCATGGGCTGGCCCAAGATCTCAGGTATCAATAAATTTGGTTTGGGATTTATCTACCTCAGTATGAAAGCATAAAACATTAAAAACAATCAATAATATGAATCTAAAATTTTCAAGCCAAACCAGCCTTAACAAAAAAAAATATTGGAATACATGGTTTTAAATAAATTATAATAGGTAAAAAATAAAATAAAAATAGAATAAAATCATCCACAAAGACTCCACATGTCAAGGGGTCTTCACCCTCGAGCCGTCTCCACAACACTGCACCATAGGATAGGACTAACAACCCGAACTGCCTTCACCCGAGGCATTTCCTTTACCTATGTCAAACATAATCTTGTTTAATTACAAAAAAGGGGATTAAGTAGAATTTTAGAATAATCCCAATATTATACCACCCTAATATTCCAAAGGGTATGCAATATAAGTTGAAAAAGCATGCAATTTTAATATGTAAAGAAAATAGTGATAAATTCCATAAAATGCAACATATTTTAAATAATTTTCAAATCAAAACATTCCGAATTATAACATATTTAAATAATAAATGTCATATAATATAATTTATATGCAAATAAACCCTATTATAGGGGTAAATTCTTTAAATCCAATGAGCACCAAAACCAGGAACACCCCTATGCACTAGATAGTCTTGGGCTATATATACCTCGTACCTCAAGGTAAAATATCCATGTCACAATCCTTTCCCATGAACAATACCCTAGTAGTGAACATACCTATAACCTATTAGTACCAAAATATCATACACATAGTTTAGTTGGAGTCATATATATCAAAAATACTAAGTGAAACAGGGAAAAAATCCATCTGGATCACTAGTGTACTAGTATATATCTTCCCTCCAAGATACCCGAGATTATCCCTTTGTGCTAAAAAAATTTCAGCATCCTAAATACACCCCTTTTCATATAAAAACCGAAATAATGGTAACATACAAACACTAAAGTGGATATAAAAACTTTATAAAACTTAAAACACACAAGAAAACTTCTTGATTTCCAATAAAACAACTTCTCAGAATCTCACTTTTCTTTGTACCCAAAACTCATTGAAATCCCAACTTTTCACACTATATGAACACTTATAAGTCCCCAAAACAATAATGGAAGCCCAAATCCATTAAATGAAACAAAAAAACCCATTATAAGGAATCCACATATAAACTAATAAGTGATATCTTTGTAAAACCTCCATTTTTACACAAACATGGAACTTAAAGTTCATATGCTTCACAAACACCATTAAATTTTTTAGCAGCCACAACCAAAGGAGATAAAAATTAAAAACATGATTTTTATCCCTAATATATTTCAATAAAATCAACTAAGTATTTATAGTGAAACCCCAAATGAAACAATAAAATATTTCTGTGGAAAACCCCAATTTCACATATAAATGGCACTTAATCTTTTTTTTTCTTTACAAATACAACTAAAACCATTTTTCACTAATAATCAAATGAGATAAAGCTGAAAATATTAAAAACACTACAATATAAGTCACAATGTTTTCATACACATGGAATAGCATACCAAAATTGTCAAACCATTGAATCATTTGTGCGAAAATTCAATTACACCACCGCTGCACCTTAAGAATGGTAGATCGAGCCTAAAAACAAAAAATTGTACCAATAAAACCCAATGTTAAATCATAGATTCAAAACACTACCTTTGGGACATAAGAAAAATCATTAATAGGGGATGAAACCCCATGAAAAAATATAGAACTATGGATGAGATTCACATACTTGAGGAGGTTTGATGTTTCTCCACCAAATCCCCCTTCAAAATGGAGTTCCAAGGAGGGTTTGAGGTGTTTGGGATCCTTCCCTGGATGAAATTATCGAATGGGGGAAGAAATGGGCAAGTTTGGATAAATCCCAAGAGGTAAAAGTTGTAATTTTAATAATATTATTAATGACCTGGACACCTAGCACAGTTTGGCTGCACAGTTTAGTAAACCATGCGTCCAAACCGTGCGACTTGTTCTAGACACCGAAAATGTGATGTTTTCCCTCCAATTTTAGGGGGTTACAAGGGGAAAACCATGGTGGAATGATAGGAAAAGGAAAAGGGAAATAATTACCCAATTAAAACCACTCATTCACCCATGTCTTGTCCAACTCAAGGGTATAAAACACCCCAGAAACATACCCCACAAGAGGTGCCACAAAGAGTTTCTGAAATTCATTTAAAAAAACTCATCCTCATACCTTCCCTTTATGAAAATACAATACCAAATACCATAAAATACTTCAAAGAATAATTACTTAGATCAAGAACTCCTAAGACACCAAATCTAATCCTAGAACACCCAGAGACCAAGAGAAAACCATGAACCAAAAGAGGATTTGAAACAAAGAATATACTTAAAATTCTAGGTGTGATATTAATTCTATAACCTAGGTAATTTATCTGTTAAAACTAAATTGAAGTGAATATTTTTTGAAACATTAGACCAAAATTTTATAAAATTTTATTTCAAATTTAGAAATGAATCCTATATGTGTTGGAAATTATTTTTAACAAAAACAAACGTAATGCGTTAAAACACTACATTAACTATAACTTTACTAACATGATTTTTACTATTTATGGGTCCATATGTTCATTATAAAAGGTCAATTAGTCCATTAATGGACTATATATTGTAATTATTTACATTTATAAATCACTTCTTGGAATATAAGGTGTTTTTAATAATTTTTTATCATTTAATAATATATCATTTATTAAAAAAATAACATTTATATCCATTTTTACATTATTAAGTTATTTTGAATTTATAAATATCACAAAAATGATATAATTTGAATATATCAATTTCAAACTAATTTAAAATGAAATATTAATCTAAAAAATTTATCATATATAATAATTCAATCAATTTTCCCACTTTAAATCTTTTAGTAACATTTATTTTAGTTAATTATAAACTAAATAATTACCGTGTTATTGTTTCTGAAGCACTTTAAGTAACTAATTCATCTCTAAAAATTATATAAAAATTTTAACTATTAAAAAAATAATTTATATTTTTGAATAATATATATTTTATAACAATGTTTTCCCCTATTACAAATCTTTATTGAAATTTAAAAGGAAGAAAGGCACATTTATTTTTGTCTAATTCATTAATTAACTTATTATATGGGTATGTTTCATGGAAAATTATCACAAAAGATCATAATATTATATAATAAGGTAATAAGGGTCTAAAAATGGGTATTAAATGAGGTTATAAAAGTTTTGTGTCATTATTACCACTTATATTCTTTGTTTAACCACAATATAAACTTATTTATCCTTAATCACTGTAATTAATTTTATCCTTTAAACTAATAATTTTGGTAGAAAATAATTTTTAAATATTAAAAATTATAAAAAATTATGACTCTAAATATTTAATCATGTTTGGAAAATAAAAATCATATGTGGAAAAAGTTATTTTAAAATTAATCCCACAAACGTGATGAGAAAGAAGGTTTTTACTGTAAAAATATTCATACATTTACAATTTTATTATATAAAAATTTAGTATGAAAGTGAGAACAATGAAATAAATTTGATTAATAGATTTATAATTTTATTATTCATACTATAAAAACCAATTCAAAATTTAATTTAACCATATAAATCATTTTAATGAAAATGAAGCTTTTAATTAAAATTTAGTATTTTTCACTATTTATCAAAAAATGAAACCTAAAAAAACCCAAAATTCACCCTAAATCAATTTTGATATGATGATTTAAAAAAATTAAGTTTATTTTAAAAATAATGTTTTTAAATTGTTAAAAATTAATACTAAATTATGAATGTCAAGAATTATTAAATATTCATTTATAAAAGATACTATTTTAAGAAAACATTTCTTTTTCTCTTAAATGATTATTATATTATTTATAATAAATAGATAACTAATAAACATGTTAAAAAATATATATTATGTAAGTTTATAAAATTCATTTGCATCATTCCATTGGATATGAGATTAAATAAACAAATATATTATATATTTTTGTTTAGTAAAACATTTTTTTCCTTGAAACATAAGATATCAAAGATACTCAATATTTAATGTAACATGATATAAATGTAGAGTTTCATGTTATGAAAGATAATATTATTTTTATTCAGAGAAAAATGCTAACATTGTTTTGTGTATAAAATAATATTAACATGGTGTATCCTATAACACAATCCATCTAGAATATTTAATTCATTCATAAATAATAATTCTTTAAAACACGAGGTGTTAAAAAATCCACTTTTCAATATCACTATAGGTATGGAATTTCATATTTAAAAAATACTTTCCTTAAATTACGAAAACATTGAGGCATTATAATATATTTATATATATCCTTTAAAACTATCCCTATAGTTTTCACTAATGTAATATTATCTTGATTCCATAAAATGAAAAAATTAATCCTATAAAATAAGTAAAACATTATAAGATACCAATAGGGGATCCCCAAACCAACACTTCTTAGTATGAAGTAATAAAAACATACTTTATTCATAGTATTTGATACAATTTGAGGGGACCCAAGATAAACATTTCCTTATTTTACATCATTATCATAAGATACAAATCTCATTATGAAAATAATATCGATTTCATAAGAAACAACGGTTTAGTACCATTTAGAATAAGAAAAAATAAAAAATTATTTTACAACAAATATTAAAATTTCACTATAATCTAACCGCACTATATTACATTGTATGCATATGATCATTTTATTGAAAAGGGGAAATGGAAACAAAACATAATTGGTGAACTCAAAATGGTAGAAAGTGTACAAATAAGTGTTGTGTTAAAATACCTCAACGTATCATTGAAATGTTATTTATTTGATTGTATTTGTTGATAAAGTTGGTGACCGTGGAAAGTTGTAGAGTTTCAGCATGGTTATTGAAAACATGTTTTGAAAAATATCCAATAGAAAGGAATAAATTATTTGGAAGCGATATATAAAAGTACGTATACAAGGTGGCATCATTTCATTGTATTTGACATATTTTTGGGGATAAAAATTTATAGGATGTATAAATCATCACCAAATTTTGATTTTTATGAATTATGAATATGTAAAAGGAATGAGTTTTGAGATGATATGTGTTTCACAAAGGTAAAGATATTTTTAAAGGAATTTAATGTCTTGAAAGCTTGGTTTTGTAAATGTGTGGAGTAATGGGAATGCAATAAGGGGTTATGGTAAATATTAGAGACTATAATATGTAGATAATTGAGAATGTATGAAGGGTTAACATGGAATATTTATGATTATGAGATGTTTCACAAATTGGAAATTTCTCTAGTGCTTTTAAAAAATAGGGAGCTTTGAAAACCAGATTGTAGAGATTTGTGAAAAGGTGATGACATGGATGGAAATTTCCCAAATGGTAGGAAACACCAATAAATTGTCTTATACAACCTTCAATAATGTAGAATAAGACATAACTAATAATAAAAGGCTCTTAATTTTTGAAGGTGATTCATGAAGGTTTTTATTTCAATGAATGTAAAGAATAAAGGAAGTTCTCAATATGAAAGTTGTCTAAAAGTTTCAAGAATCACAAAAGTATTGATGTTTGGGAAGGCTATAAAAATTTGACCAAATAATAAGAGATTTTTGAAGTCTATTTGTGATTTGTAAAAGTGTTTGATCATTTTGAAATGAGGTTCCTTCATGACGGAATGTTGAGATTCACGGAATATGTGATATTCATGACAGTTATGAGGTTCGCGAATGAAGTATATAATTTTAAAGAATTGGAATGTTTCATGAAGGTTGTGTGAGATTAACAAAGGAAATTTGAATCTCCAAAGTTGTAAAATGTTATTTCCTAGTAAATTTTTGTTATAGTGAAATTCATAATGTGAATTAAAATATAAAATCAACATAACATCTACCTATAATTGAGGATTCATTCACTATTTCAAATGAATATACCTACTTATCCCTAAAAAGTGTGAGAATACTTTATAGTGGAGTGAGAAAAGGAAAAAGAATAAGGAAATCCATTCCGCCAATACTGATCCATAGAAAGAATGATTAAGGGATTGGACCTTGGGAAGTAGTGAGTTATCCCTAAAAAATGTAAAGGTAGCGATCTTAGGAATAGAAGTGATATAGATCCAACCTTATTTTTTACAGATCCTTAATTTATTTGGTATATCTTCACATTTCCATTTTATTCTCTTTGTATGTATCTCAGTGAGGGGGAACCATGTAAAATTTTTGTGTCTTGTGTATGATTTAATTTCTCTTCATACATTTCTATAAGAAAGGGGGAGAAGTGTGTTTTGTTTAATGATAAAACAAGTTGCGAAGGGGATGATATTTTAATCTATCATACCCTGATTCACCCCATCCCATGTAATTTAACATATTTATGATCACTATAAATGGTAAAAATTAATGATCATAATTGACCTTTATGTGATAATATTCGAATAATCAATGAATAACATTATAAAAAAGGATCATTCACAGAAAACCAATGATCTCAAATCACGAATCATAGAATTAGTATTGGTATAACATAAGACATGAATCAAATGGTCATAAAAAAATACATCAATAATCTTGACATATGAGATCATAACCTCAGCAAAACATATAATTGTGTCACAAAAATTAAATTATGGAAACATCACATTTATGGGCCACACACTTGGATACACGATTGAAAAAAAGCTAATTTAACATTTTTTCAAATATATCTTAAGGTTTAATATTTTAACCAATTCATTAGATTTTTATATAGTATCTCTTATGTCATTATTCATATATTTGAGTTCCATTAAAAATCAATAGTTCATTATATAAAAAAGATCATAAGGGAATATAGTAGGTATCAGTTCTTTTTCATATAGAATCATATAAATTAATCATTTATAATAAAAAAATAATCATAACATGTAAATATCATGGAAAAAGTTATCCAATATATATTCAATAGCATTCTATGAAAATAACCATTAATAAAGATGATTATGTATATTTTATTTACACCATATTGATAAAAACTACATATATTAGTCCAAAAATTCATCAATCAATCAATGAATTGGAATGTAAGTAACAAAATCTAAACAAGAAAATATATTATTTTATATTCATATAATTAATTCATTGGATAATAAAGTTATTATAATATTTAGATTATTATTCATAAAAAAGCAGTGATGTATCACTCTTTTGAAAGAGAACAACATTTCAAAAGAAATCCTAAGAGAAAAGGTTGAAAATATCATTTTGAATAATATCTTTAATCATGTATAAAATATGTCAAATTATGTAGACACAGATTAAAAAATATTTTAGGTGAATTATTAAAATTTAATTGAAAATATAATATAATAATGATATTTTGAATATATTTACTAAAATATAAATATATTTCAAATCCAATAGAATAAATTTCTATTTTAGAATTCCTGAAAATGTAAATTGGAATACTTAAAAAAAGGAATAATAACAAAATTATATGTTTATATGAAAACTTTTTAAATAGATTTATTTCACACTTTTTAAAAAAATCACCATAATAATATCAGTAAAACTTTTATGAAAACATTTTTAATAAAATTAAAATTATCTTATGCACTGAAACAAAGCATTGAAGAGAATGATACTCAACTGAAAAAATTTTATTGGGGGTTTTGTCTCTTATAAATTGTAAACTATGATCCAAGGGGAAAATAAATTAGCAATATGAAAAATAGAACCCTAGGAATGGCCATAGGATAATACAATGATTGGAGTTTTAGAGAAATAAGTGTAAAAATTTAAATGATAGAGTATATATCAATATAAATATTTATTTTTAAATGGAATTGGTGGTTAAACATTTTTAACATGAGTATATGTTAGTTAGTAACTCTTTAAAGAGAGAATATTAAATTAATCTAAAAAATCATGAAGGAAAGATAATTTAGGATACGATATACCAAATAAAAAGTCCATACACCATATAAAGAAAACATGTCTTAAATAGGAATATTTGAGATGAAAAATGATATAAAATTTGTATCAGTTGAAGAAAAAGGATATAAAAATATATAACATGATATGGATTTTGAAAAAACATGATGTTCAATGAAATTATGATAAAATATATACATATTTATTAATATACACATCATCAATGAAATAAATTATTGAATATCTCTTTCATATCGATGAAAGAAAAAATTTAGATGACAACTCATTACATCATCATAACATTATGAACCAATAAAATTTAAAATATGATGTTGACTTATTAATCCCTTATATTTTATGAAAAATTATAATAAAAGAAATCCATGGCAATATAAATGAAACAAGAAGGAAATAATTGGTGAATACACATCAAATCTCAATAATGAGAAGTTGTGATTGAAATACCAATTGCTTAAATCATGGATTCCATGAAATTATAAACACCTATAGTATAACAAAAATAACCATCTAAATAAAATATTTATGACAAAAAGTCATAACTATTGTAATTTATAAAATATTTTAAACCTTGTAACTATTCTAGGGTGTGAAACTTACAGTTTTTTGAATTTTCAATTTAGGGGATTGGTCATTTTCATAGATAAGTCTCAGAATGAACTATTGTTGGTTTGACTATCTCAGTGTTTTGTTTTTTAGATTTTGAAGGTGGATTTGGGGTTTTTTTGTAGAAGTGACATAGAACTGTAGGTTGGCTGGGTGTCTAGGGTGCATCATATATCCACTAGCTAGCTAGTGGCCCTCCTACTGTATAGGGTCCACTAGTTAGACTACGATCCTATACTAGTTATAATTATATTTTTGGAAATGGTAATAACCACTTATTTAAATAATATTATATAGAGTTGAGTTTTCAGTGTAAACAATTAAATTTCATTAACATATTTTTTAGTGGGGGAAAACCATGTTTTATTTTCCATGTGAAGTAGACAGAACATTACATATATCCCTTTATTCCTCATCCTATTAGATGGTTTTCTATAATTTTTTTATCAATATGAGGTGAACCTATCCCACTTGTGAAATTTGTTCAACCTGCTTATAATTGTTTATCTTCTTCTCTAGCTAGGGGTTCAAAGATCTCCACACCGAAGAATGGTGGAATCATCCGAGTATGATGTTGATTATACTATAACATGGAAGTGGGAACCTTTTAAGATTTTATACATTTGGGGAAATATTTTTAATTTTTGTCTCATCATGCTATGAATTAACCTTTTTCCATTGAAATAAATTTATTTTATTGATAGAAGTGGCGTAATATATTGGATATTTAGATCATTTTAGGTACGAGGGTGTGTCCATATTGACCCATTATTTACATTAATTCATTAATAAATCAATTACATGATTTAAATGATATATATTACAATATTCAGACAATCCATAGACTAAAAGAATTATTTTCTAGAAGACAATCTATATAAGTAAATTATTTTAAAAATATTAGGAATATTACTCCATAATCATGCTCGTCTAGATCCTTTTAAAGATAACTAACATAACGTAATCATCTTTAAAACATTTGGATTCAAAATATAATAAATGGAATATCTCATATGATCAATAATGGTAAAACAAATCATAACATAATTGAAACCATGAGGAATTAATAATTATCATAATAAAAAATCAAAATGCAGTAGATGATAATTATAAAACAAAGTAGATTAATATAAGATCCTAAAAAGATAATTATGAATGAAATAAGATATTTATTAACTAAAACACATCTTAACAGTAATATAATATATGAGCATGATATAAAAGTGATGAATAATTTAATGATAATGAATAATCATAGAAACGTGGAATGTTATATAAAATAAATAATTATTAAAACAATTAGCACAACTTTATGAACAACATTGAAATGTGAAAAAACCATAATAATATTAAAATCCATGAGAGAAATCACATTATTCCTATTATTATGTGAAAAAACCCATTCTATGCCAATGAGCATGTACCCTAGTGGTACAGGCTCCTACTTGGCATCCAAAAGACCCAGGATCAAATCCGGGTAGAGACTAATTTCTATGTTACTATAGCAGTACTGTAGCGGGGCACTATAGCAGTAATGTAGCAGCATCGACACTATAGTGGTGGATGCACTATATCATGAACTGTAGTGGGGGTTGTACTGTAGCAGGCCAGGTACTATAGCAGTACTATTCATCGAGGGGTTTTTTGGGCCAAAAAATGGGCTTTAAAGCCTTGCCTTCAGGCCACTTGGCCTTGGGCCTTTAGGCTATGTAATGGGTCTCCCTCTACCCAGTCTAAAGAGGTTTTTACTTTAAATAATAAAAAATCTCATTCTGTCCACACCTAAAAATGAGAAAAATCCATGCACACCCAGACCTATGGGAAAAAACACATTATCACCTCATATGAATATCCCATAAGGTAAAAAAATAAAGCAATGAATTTGAAGGTGATTTAAGACCCCACCAATCATCATACATACACATTCGTGCCACATAAAATCATTTATCATCATATTTCAAATATCCCATTCAAAATACTATGTTTCTAAAATAATAGAAAAATTGCATATCATTAACTATAGAAATAATAAGATATGAATAAACTAATTTTATAAATTTAATCATATGGTAATAACATATATAAGTTGATCAAAATATCATATCATGAATTAAAATCCTTGTAAGTTAAATATATGTCAAAATATAAACATTTTCAATTTCTTTTAGAACATTGATGTTCAAATTAAAATAAAAAAATTTAATGGGAATGATAATATTTTTTATGAATTAATATTTGTAGTTCTAAATACAATATCCTATAAAATATATATGTTTTATCAAAAGGAGGTTTGAAAATAATTTGGGAGCATTTACTTGTGAATATTTAATAATGGAGACATAAAAAACATAATTTATTAAAAAAGGGAAGTGAAGATTAATTAAATTATTTTACCCATATAAAAACCATTTATAATGGATAATTTATAAAGAAATATTGTTTTAAAAAATTGGATGTGAAAATAAATTGAAACAATTTACCTTTAAAAGAATATATTATAATATACACTTAAAATAATATTATCTTTTAAAAAAATGATGTTAAAATATTTTGATAAAATTTAATTCTAAAAAGAATAATTAATATTATTTTCATGAAAAGAGTATAAAAATTATGATAACAAAATGTGGACTGGATGATAAAACATTTATTATGAAAGGATGTAATGACATTTTGAAAAAGTTTAAATAACTTTTTAAAAAATACATATTGTTAAAATGAAAATGATACAATTATTTTAAAATGAATAATTTTTGGAAGAATTTAATTAGAGATAAAATAATTTTAGTTTTAATTAGGGTTTGGATAATATTGGTAGGAATTTAAAATATGGATATAGAAGAGAAAAATTATTAAGAGTAAGGGGAATTATTCTTAATAATATTGAATTTTAAGAAGATACTATAATATCCAAGTAAGATAAATTTAATGTGAAACATGGTTTCCAATAAAAATTTTGTTAACATAAACTATAAATTCATCATATTATAGAATAGATAAAAAACGAATATTTAATTTAAAAATAATAGTGGTAATGATCCATGAATGATATTTTAGTCAGGTAAACCCCCACCATGATTAGTAATTTTTGAATGAAAATTCATTTGAATAATTAATATCATATGCATTTATAAATACCATGTGGTTAACTATAAAGTATCCAAAAATAAATTCATGGGTGGTAAATAACCTATAAGAATATAAAATTTGTTCAGAAGCCTAAAACATATCATAATGAAGAGAAGTTGAAATAAATCCCTTACGGCATAAGATACATTCTAATAAGAACACCTTAAAAATAGAGATTTTGGATGTGAATGTAAAATAAAATGATAAATAATCTTAATTATATTATAAAACTAATAGGTACTATATATACTGTTTAACTGAAATTAAGTGCATACTAGAATGTGTGTCTCAAAGAAAGAAAATTTGAGAAAAAACCATTACCTTATTTTCTTTCACAGTTGATCACATTTTAATCTATTATAAAAAATATATCTAAATTAATATTATATTTCATAACCATAATAATAAATATTACACCTTTATAATCCCTATTATAAATCCCTATCATACTAAAATTAATTAGTTATTACGTATTATTATCATTATGTTATTATAAATTTAACTGTTTCTCAAATGATTACAAATTTTGATATCATTACCTTTCATTTTATAATAATAAAATTATTGATATATAACTTATTTTTATTTATAATTATCTTATTTTGTTCTATATGTGTTTTTATTACATTATGTGAAAACCAAATTCATAACGGTGTATTCTAGTAATTTTTATGGTCAATGATGATTTATTAATAATAAATTATATAAATAATATAAAATTTTAATAATTTAGAAATTATAATAATTTAATTATTAAAATATAATAATATCAAAATATATTTTTTCAAAGTAAAACATAATTAAATTTGTAAAAAATTTTCATATTAGTTATTAAACCATCCCAAATATGAACACAATATAACTCAATTAGTGAGCATAGTGATAGTGGGGTTTCTTTTAATATAATTTCATTATAAAATATGAATATTTATATTATTATAATTTTTATTTGATATTAAACTATATATCATTATTTTTTGATAATGAATGAAAAAATTAAAGAAAAATGTATAAAAATTATTCTTTATGAAGATAGTTGTCTAGGGAAGCATGTCATTGATGTTACATTATGTTGATAAGAAAATGGAAATGAATATATAGGTTTTTGTGGATAATATAACAATATATGTGAGTTATAATGGTATATAGTTCATTATATTATTATAGTGATAAGTCATTAGTTAGAGAAAAATTATGAAGTAAAACTTAAGAAGGGGAAAATACATAAATTGAAGACTTGTTTTTACCTTGGAAGTACACTTGAAATTGAATGTATTAGGATAAAAATGAGTTACCATGAGATTATTTTTGTGGTAGAATTTTCTATAGAGATTAAAATGGATTATTTTAAATGAGTAATTTGATTATAAAGTGTATCATTGATGGATGGAAGTGGTATCCTTATATATAAGGAGAAAATGGGAACTTTAGGAAGCATTCATCATTTTTCAATAATTCCATGACACAATTAAATGTTCAATGGAAAAATAATGAACAAATTTTGAGTTCAGGGTGTGTTAGGGTTGAGAAATAGTCAACCATTTGTCTCATTAAGTGTTATGAATATGTTACATGGTTTTTCTTTTGTGTTTTTACATTTAACTCTTTAACTTTAAAAATTAAGTAAATAGTTTTTTAAAAAGTGAATTTTTATTTTATTTAAAATATAATATAACCCAAATTACTTGATTTGGGTGTGATGGAAATAAATTTAAGCTTAGTTTTTTCAAATTTAATTTCTATACAATTTATGTTTAACTTTCAGACGAAAATAGATAATGTGTATAAAAATAATTTTAGTTGAAAAATAGCAATTTGATCATTATAGATTTTACATTTTTTTAGAATGGATAACCAATAAAATGAGTTTTAAAATATTATAATTTTTTATAAATTAAAATATATTAATTATTTAATTTTTTAAAATGTAATTAATTCAACATAACTTCATTTATATTAAAAAATAAATAATTTTAAAATAATTTTCCCATCATTGTCATTATATTTAAGTTTAATCCTAAAAATCTAAACATTATACACAAATATGAAATTTTAATTATTAAATAATATAATAATTATTATCTAAGTTATAATAACAATTTAATAAAATTACCATTCTATGTGTATTGAAATTAATATTAACGTTAGCGTAAGAAACACGAAAAAATAATTTTTTGAAAAGTGTAATTTATGAATACAGATTCTATATAAAAACAAATTTTAATGTTATTTATTTAAATATTATTAATTTGATTATAATAATTTAATTGTTTGTTCTATAACATTAATATAAATCATAATTCAAATTTCCTAATGAGAAATATTAAATAAAGGAAGTATAAGACAAATAGTTTTCATAAAATATTACTTGATGTTATATAAGGGTATTCATTGGTTTTGTAAATAGTAGAAGTATTTATAAATTATTTATTTTACATTATAACTATATATATATATATATATTAAATATTCCTTTAATTTTTTTAAATCATATAAAAGTGTATATATTTTAAAAATATTAGTTTTTCACTATTTTGGAAAAAGTATTTATTTTAGAACAAAAATAAAAAATACATCTTAAGCTAATCATGTTTTGAGGAATTCAAAAATTATTTTTACATTGTGAAATATAAATATAATTTTTTTAAAATTTATCATTTTTGGTGAAAATATATAATATAATGAAATAATTTTTTATTAAAAATAAACTTTTTCAAAATTAAATCTTCATAACTACTATCTTATAATGGTGATAACAATTAATGGTTTCCTATATTAGGGTTTATTATAGAAATATTATAATTTTATTATTAATATATTGCTATTTATTTACGTTGGGTGTAGCTTGGGACATATGTTATTGAATATTTATTTTCATTTTAAAGGATCCATAATCTCAGTCTGTTACTATGTTAGAGATGGTGGAAACCTTATTTTTCAGGTAATTATTGATCATTAAATGACTGATTAATTAATAAGATATATCTCTATATGGAAATAAATTTATTAAATATTTTTGTAATTATTATTGATGATTAATTTGCGATTTTTTTGATAGGAAAGACCACAATGGTTGATTTTTTCATTAGGTGGAACTTGGGGAATTCTTGGTGAGCATTAGAAAAGTATCAAACACACAAAGTTATATGTAAATGAATTAAAATGAGTTATGTGGTATTCCATATATGAAAAATGTAAATATCTCATGTTATATATTGTTTATGGGATACATAATAGTGATAGTAGAGTTGTTTAAACATATAATTAAATAATTTAATTGCTTATTAAATTTTGACTGTAATATATATTTCTTTCCATAAACAAGTTGGAAAAACTACCAAGACCATATTGGCATTGGTGAGATGTCATGTTTCCCTCGTCTACCAATGGTCGATACTATTATTTATATGATTTCCATTTACCCATAGAAATCACCAAGATGGGGTGTGTGATGAAATGATTTCGATTTACATATTATCCCATTTGTTGACACATTAGATATGTTTATCCTTAGTGGATATACCATAATTAGGTTGGACTTTGGTGGGGTGTGTGGAATGAAAAATAATGAACATGTAAATAGATTTCGTTTATTATACATCTCTCTAGAATTTTTCTAGGGAGGCTTGTTGTATAAAGACACCAAACCATATTGTAAATATGACATTGTCATGGAACATGACACCTTATGTGATGGGTTTTGGCTCAAGGATTATGTATTAAAATAAATCCCCATGTGTGGTGCCTCTCAATTTTATTATAAAAAAAGACTAAATATGTATCCCCAATAATAGACCAACCCTTAGCAGGTGTGATGGGTTGTGGATAGTGATGTTGGGTTAAATTGTTTTCTTACCCTTTTTAATTTTAAACCCTTCTGGTGATATTGTATCCTAAATACAAAATTCCATCAAGGTGGTGTTTATATTGGTTGATAGTTAAATTTACTTTAAGGGAGACTATAAAACACCAATACTATAGAGTTCTGGGATACCATAGAAAACTATTTATGTATAGAAATCTGTGATGCCATGGAAAACTCACCACTTATGGAGTTCAATTAATCTTTAGAAAACTACCCATGTAGGGAGTCCTATGTTACAAATGAAAACATGAGTACAAATTATGTCCCTGATAATTATATTGAGGATTTCATGGATTGGGTATAGGAACCAATGTATACAAGGATTGATCATTCCTTTCATCATTATCCAGGGGAATATAATCTTCCATTTCAATATCAAGTATACCAGGGCGAGTTTAGACCTTAGGTATTTATGAATATATATTTGGGTTAATTACCATTAAGATGTTGTTATAGTGGGTGAATTTTCATTTACTTTCTTAGAGAAACAATGGAATTGGTCAAATTCAGTATCTTGGATCGAGGTCACAAACCTGAGGATCAAATGATTTTTTTCAATCATTTGTATTAATAATTTATTTATAAAAAGGATTCCACATGCACATATTAATACATTGGCATTATATATAAGGCCATGATTGTGGTACCCTACTGGTATGAACTAAAACTATTATCTGTAAAACATTCCATTTTGGTACAATAGAATATTCTCACTAGGATTTAGGTAGAGGTTGGGTAGAGTCATTATGATGTTTTTATATTGGGATATAGAAGATCTGATGGGTCTTGTAAATTAGGTAGAGACAAGCCTCTAGGATTTTAGTTTATCCTCCAATATTTTTATTTTGGTCATTAATTTTACAATTTTTTTATTTTTATATATGATTATCATAGTGGGTGGTATGTATTTTCTTCTTAAATAACTATTATAATTACATTTATTATTTATCATTATTATTTATTAATTATACATACTCAAATGGATGTGTATGGATGATGATTTTTTTTATTTTTTTCTTGTTACACACATAAATATAGGGTTTAATGTCTCTGTATAGTACCACCCTAAATCCTCAATGGTAGTCGGAAGCCACTAGTTTATGATGAGGAATTACTGAAGAAACTATGAATCATAGGTCCCATTATTATTTATAGTGAGTTGGAAAATTACATTAATAATTAGAATCATATGTTATTTTTTATCATATATTTTTTCATATGATGGAAATGTGATACTAGAATGTGTTTGGTCCATTGAAGTACCACATGATGGTGAATCGGGCATTTGTTATTGGAAATCCTAGTTTCTATGGGGAAGGGATTATTTTTCTTATTTTTTTTTCTAATTTTTATATCATTTTCACTTTGTGTTTCTCTCATGATGTTTGAGGTTTATAATTTATTATGAATTTGGCCCTAGAAAAAAAATATAAAATGTTTCATTTCATGCATCATCAGTAAGAACATTATTTTAACATGAAATTCAGGACTTCTAGAGTATTATTTTATCATTAAAAATAATGTTTCAATTATTTAAAATGTGAAAAGACACTCAGATGGTGTTTTCCTATATAATTTCTTGGTTGTTGTATACTTAGGGGGACCTCTATGAATATAAATTTTCTAATGTTGGCATATCATGTGGATCTGTGGGGCGATGTTCATAAAAGGTGATTATTTTTTATAGTTATATGATTATTTGGAGGGGGAATCCACTAGTGGTTGATCATTAATCATGTTTTGTTACTTAATGTCTCTCTAGTAAACAATATGGTGTTTCCCAATAATGATTTGAATGGAATTCTATATAACTAAATCTCATACCATGTTTCCCATGATATGGATCATATATGTTGATTTCATTAAATATAAAAATATATATGAATCTTGTTATATTATAATGTCATCCTCTTGGGGTTGACTTTTGTGTGTGGAGGCCAGGTTAGGTCTTGACTAAGATGTGATTCTTGATGGGGTATTCCCACATATAAATTCTATTGGGAAAATATTCCCTTATGTGTAATTTAGTTTTATATGAATATTTTACAAATATTATACCATACAGAATTAATTTTGAATGTAATATGTCATGTGATGTTTTATGTATGATCATTTTTTCCATTCTATGGTTTGTGGCCTATGTAAGGCTTGAACATTGCGTGAGGTGGGAGACCAAGTGAGTCAAGACATATAAATCTATATTTAGGATATTTTTATCATTCTATTGGAGGGTGAATATTATAAGTGTTTTATTAGTTTATTTCTTTCCATAGATATTGGTATAATTTGTAGGTTCTTCAAAATGAGATAGATGCATGCAAGGTACTATAAAGTTTGTTTTCTAATAATAGAGAGTCCTTCAAAATGAGGACATTGATGGGTGTGCCTCATGGATGTTATTGGAAGTATAATGATATTATAATGAAATTAAAAACCATTTTAGGGTTTTTAGAAAAGGGAATATTGGATTCCTTAGAACTTATTTTGAGGAAAATACTTATATTTACTATTTTCTTAGTATCTAATTTAGCATATGAGTGGATAAAAAATTGACAACCTATCCCTGTTAATCATTGATGTGATTTACAATCATGGTTCATGTGTGGTTTGATTATTTTTATTTAGTATGTTTCTAGATAGTTATTTTATACTTTCATAATATTGTTGTATGATATAATCCGGGTTTTGAGGTGGAGAACCAAGGATCCTCTGACTAGATGACACTGACATGTCCTAGAGAATGGTTTACTATTTAGGTTTTTTTTCCTTGTTTTGGTGATGCATGACTCACATATTCTTTATCATGTTGTAATAATTTATTATAATGGGATTCTGAAACACCTATGTTTGATGGAGTCTAAGTAACATGTTTTTTAAACCTGGTACCTATGAAACTATGAATCGGGAATGGTTTTGGCAGGGATAAGGATTAGTAAAAGTATTTTTATGATTATGTGTCAAGAAGGCTGAGAGTATTTTGAGAATGGATATAGATAAGTGGAACATGTATGATCCTTGATGATAATTATTGAGAAATTATCTAAAAATGATAAGGGGTTCGATAGATGGTGTAGAGGATACCATTATCCATTATAGGGAATAAACCATATTATTGGAATAATTTTATTATATTCCATGGAAAAATTTTCTGTTTGCCCAGAATGGGTGATTTAATTGGGGTTCCAGTAGTGGTAATATATATGAATAGGGTTACCATGTAACATTAATATTTTAAGGGATCAAAAGGGAATGATCCATGATTTTTAGGAATTTTAACTATTGATGTGATGAAAATAACACTCATATAATGGGGAGTATCCTTTATATCATTTTCAATACAACCCCATGAAGGGTGGTAAAAGTTTCATGATACTAGCAGTAGATAGTATATATTTAATTTTGATGATAATTATCATTCAATTACCTAATGTATTTTTTTTATGATGGATGGTTCTTAAGAATTTTCCTCAGACTAAATATGAATTGAAAATGATCTGGTCCTTGATCGAATAAGTGATAAATCAATTCTCATGGAAGAGAAAAAAGTTGAATTTAGATGAATGATTAATCAGCCATGGAATTACACCAATAATTTTTTTTGGAATATCAGTTGGTCTATTTGGAAGATATCATATTTCCATAAGGAGTTAAGGAATCCTAATCACGTATTTTAGGAAATGCATATGTTAGTTAATTAAAATAATTTTGAGAGAGGTCAGCTAGAGGAGTTCCAACATGTCCTATTAGGTGTTAATGGGTTTTATTGGATTAGGACTACCTAATATATATCGTTTTTTAAATTGTTGGTTTATTTTTACATTTGGATGGATATTTTTTATAAAGGAAAATGTATTTATGTCCATTTTTTATGAAAATTAGGAATCAAAATTTTTGGTTTCTTTCAGACACACGGTTTTGTACCATTGTTGATCAAAAATCTTTCGGTGTTTTACTATAGAGAGTTGGAAACCAAATTTTGGTTCATTGGAATTTTTTGATGATTCCAAAGTAGGGGACCACAATAATTCAAAATAATAAATTTGAGGAAATGATTTATTTTAGTTAACACCATTGACCACATTTTTAATGAACAAGGGATTCTTGTGTGTCTCATATCAGATAGGTACAGTTGAAGCACCCCCTCAGTGTTTCTGTAATGTTTGTGTCTGTTGGATTGTCCATTAGAATTCAAATTCCATAGTTCTATTGGTACATAATATACTAGTGTTTTGAGTTCATAATTAGAACACATCATCTATAGTAGGAACTAATGATATAGGATTGTCGAGTTGAAAAAATTTGTAACCAACTAGAATACTCATAAATTAGAAGTGGAATAGTATGGAAGTTATAAAACCATGATCACAATCTAGGGTGTAAAATATAAATATATTTTTAAATTTTGATTTAATGAATTGGAATTTTTTAGAATCATTTATTTGAATGTAATTTTCAGTTCTTTAACTTGCACAAGTTTTTTTTGAAATTGAATTAGGATCGGGTTATAGTTTGGAGCATTGAGAGAGCACTAGAGGAAAGCCTGATGGTCGGGGCTAAAGCAAATAGACACCATATATACATTAATATTCTCATGAAAATTATATAATACATATTTCGATATATATCATGTGGTTTTTTGGGGTAATAATTACAATTCAGACACATGGGATTTTAGAACAGTGAATACCCTCACCACCCTGTTTTTGTCGCATGAATTAGAGTGTTGAGGCCCCTCTTATACTTTCAACCTAATAATATTTGTGTATTTTAATTATAATGTTTCATAAATCATGGGAGATTACCACCCTCTTATGATAACTATTACTCCTACCGTTCATTGTAATAATTCTATTTGATCCCTAAGTCGAGGTTTTAATGCTGATTCTACTAATGAATAATGGAATCATCAGTGTATGATGGGGATTATATTATTCCTAGACTATAATATTTTTATAATATCATATTCACATGGAGGCACATTTTTTTGGTTAAGGAACATAATTACATGATGTTTTCATGTTTTTTTATGTGTTCTCATGGAAATTATATGAATTTATTTATAAAAATGTTCTTATATTTTGGGGGATTGTCTTATGTTTATGTTCAAGGCTGTTCTAGGGATAACAGAAATCCCATTTCATAAAGAATAAACAAATAGTAAATTCGCCAAGAAGTTAATTGAAAATACACATATGTAAATTAAAGTTAATTAAATAATTACTTGATTTTTAATCGATAATTTGAGTTATTAGTAAGTTGTATGAGATTGGGTGATGAGTTGGGATGGGTTGGACCTCTCTTGAGGCTTGGAGAGCCTAATGAAATAATGATACTATGATAATTAAATGGGAAATATTTGAAAAGAGTTTTTTGGTCCTCCATATAATCCTTATAGTAATAATTCTTGTTTTATAGGGTGCATGTTATGAATAGTCACATCACAGATGTTATTAATTTTTTTAAATTAAATAATATATTATCGTACATTAATTGACTGTGTAATTTATATTTATTTAATTAAATAATCTAAAAAGTGTATGAAGTACATGTTTTCCTTTGTGAACTTTCCTATTGACTGAAAGTACCAATGGGCGTGGCTATTATTTGAATAGTGTTCCTTAACACTAGGAAACCTCTTTGAGGGCTAGTGTGGGGTGACTATAGTATTGATTCCCTATTAGTACATGTGATTACCCTTGATATATGTTTAACCTTGGTTGATATACTATATGATGTTGGAATTAGGTAGGGTCTGTAGTTTGACATAGCATGAAAATGCACACCGAAGTGGTTAATGAGAAAGTTCTCTAGAATATTTCTAGTGAGGTTTGATCTACGTGGCTTGGAGGAAAGTATGTTATTGTGATTTTATTGTAAAATGTGACTCATCATTTCCGTGGTTATAGGCCATAAATTTTGAATTAGACTTAGGAACCTAGGTGGGAGCCTCTACTATTTTATTACCCTAAGACTCCCAAGTTAATAGAAAATGGATAAAATAGACCTTAAAATGTTTTATGTGTAATGGAAGCCATATTCGGACCTAAGAGCCACTAAAATAGTTCCCTAAGTAGGTTTTATACATGGCCTTAAACAAAAATCCCCATACTCGAGAGGCATCTTCCATACTAAGAGTTTATAATGGTTGTAAAATGGCTATAATATACCCTATAGAATAGTAATAAATATGGGTGAAGAATAAATAAACGAAAATCACTATAATTATATAGTTTTAATAATAAAAAACATCAAAAATCAGCAACATGTATCATATAAAGACTATGATGACTTTACCACGTAAAAAAATTGGGAAATAAGAATCCTATATAAAACATGCTATGTAAAAGTAAACTAAATACCAATATTTGATATCTAAAAGAATCATGAGACCTATTTAAGTCATCTTATCCCATTCTCCATTCTTATAAACAAGTTCAATCATCAATAGCTAACCAAATTCTCTATTCTAAACCTACAAAAATGATAACTATCAGGGTACCAAATGAAGCCCAAATAGTGTGTGAGTAAAACAAAATAGATTACCACCAATGGTGTTTAATTAACAAAAATACATGAGTATAAAATTATATATTAAGATTTTATAACAAAATAAAGTAGTAAAATAAACCTAAATAATGTTGAGATCAGGTTACACATGGATCACTTTGTTGACTCCACCTCCTTCACACTAAGCTAAATAGTATGAACATGTTCCATTATATATATAACTATGGGTTCCCACAAGGACCTGAGGTAGGTGAACAATGAGTAATCATATAATAATGATCATATAAATCACTAAATTCCCTATCACGATAATTATTTAATTATCATGGAAAATATAGTTATCAGTCAAGTATAATGTAATATAATATGACTTTTGAGCCCATCCAAGGATTTATACATCAGAATCTAAGTGTCACCTATGGAATAAAAAGATATAATTAACCACTAATCTTGTCTTTGGGAATCTATATCAGAATCCAAGTATCACTCAATGCATAATAGAATATTATTTAAAAAATGACACAATCCTAATAATTTTGTTTAAAAAGTCCATATAATTCTCAAGTTATATAATAATACATTTAACTGTTGATCCCATCCATGGAATTCCATTTATGGAATCATAGAATCACTCAAGGTGTTTCATAATTGATTCATCCAATTATCTCATCCATGGAATCCTATATAAATAAACCTATTATTTATGAAGGTATAATATCATTTAATAATCTACATAGTCTACAAGATATATACAAGAAAAGATAAATTTCAAAAATACAATTAATCATTTGATTTTTAAGCATAAAAATAATGATGTGTTATAACCATTCTATGTCACAATTCAATACATTCATTTTTTAATTCATGAAAAAGTGATAAAAAGAGATATTCTAATATACATGACACTTAGTAATTTAATTATCTAAATTTCAACATCCCATAAGAAAAAGTAGATATCAAAACACCTAGGGGATATAGATAAATGGTAGAAATAATATGTAACACCCCAAGCTTCCACGGTACGCTTCCCTTTGAATAATACAGTAGTGTGTGTTGTACGCAACTTCGAGTTCTAACACACACATCACAACCAATCAAACTAGCCGTTATGAATAGTAATACCCACTTTTTGAAATTTTATAAATTTTATTTTTCAAAATGGACTTCATTTTTGGATCCGGAATATCGAAACTAGCATAGGGTGAAGTTTTGGTATTTTTATGAAAAATTTCAATTTTTGATGAATAGTGAAAAACACTGAGTTATAGTTCAAAACCGAATTTTTATTTAAATAATTTTTTATTTCATTTAAATTTAATTAATTTAAAAATAGATACATAATACCTAAATAATTTCAATGTAATTCTTTGGAGTTAGTTTAGAATAATTTTAGATATATAAAAATTTTATTGAACTTTTCACCGTCTTTTACCCACCTCCTAGGAGAATTTGAAAATTCACATAAAACTTAATTTTACCACTTCTATGAGTGGAATTTCAAAAATCCGAGAGACACAGTTAATATCAAGGAGTAAAATGTGGTTCAATAAGATGAAAATAATTTTTGGTGAATAGTAACTTTTTACTTTTATTTACCACAGTTAAAAGTAAATAGGGTAATTAAGGGTAAAATGATATTAATATTACCCTAACACATATCCTAATTCTATTGGAAAAGTGTATCTCGACCAAAAACAGCCTTAGGAATAAAATATTATCATTTAGTTCCACTTGGATTAGATTAGGACATTTATTATTATTTAATTCAAAGAAGAGTTAAAAGAGTTAAAATCAAAGTTTATTTACTAAAACATTTTTAATATAGGGCTATGCATAAGATAAATTCAAATTTAAATATTCATTAGAAATCTTAAAATATTTCTTACAAAATGGTATTTTATTTTTAATTTTTAGACAATAAATAATTTAATTTATTTATTACACAGTGGTGATGCAGTAATTACCTAATTAATGAAATATTTAAATAATTGATATTATAAATATAAAAATAAATGTAATTTGAGACTTTTTATCAATTCCACTAATTTCTAGGTTAATATTACATATTAGTATTGGTTATATAAATTGTTTTCGATGTAATAATGCTGTTATGAAATTATCAAAAAAAATACCCAATAGTGTCAAAATTGACATAAAAGAGTTTTTAAAACAAATATTGTATTATTAATTTATATTCTATTCCTAAAAAAATAAGGTTCAGCCAAAGGACTTGTATCACGATAGGTGTATCATTAATAGACCACTTGGGGGTCACTTGGATGTATATAGTAAGTTTATTAACTATATAATATAAAAATACAAAGTGATATGGTAAGTGTCAAACTAATTTACTAAGAGTTAAAACTAAAAGATAAGGTTAATATAATGATCCAAACCTATCTAAATTCTATTGGTTGAGTGGTTTTCGACCCATAACCGTCTTAAACTTTAAATAATTTACTTTGGAGCCATTATAAACCGAATATGAATTTATTATAAAATAATATTTCTAACTTTTCCAAAGGTGCCCCTCACCCCACTTATAAAAGGGAACTCCCCCTTCTCACTAATTCACACATTCAAAGCCTTTTTTCTTGGCCAACCCCTATACAAATACTCTCTAAACTTTCCTCACTTCAACCTAGAGGCCCTAGTTTGACCAGAAAGCCAACCTAAGGAGCCCTTTTGATCAAATAAAAAGGAAGAACCCGAAGAAGAGGAGGTTAACCTACCCTCAACCATAGAAAAGAACAAGGTAAGGGTTTATTTCACAATCTCTTCATTATATGAGGCTATTTATACGTAATTATCTACTGGGACCTCTTTATCATCCACATACATGTTTCTTACAAATGTGTTTCAAAACATTCTTACTATTTTACAGAATATGGGTTAAAGTCATTTATACCCTTGTTTGACCTTTTATAAGAAGTTTATAAAGGAATATTTCCATCATTTTCCAAGCAAGGTCCTTTTTAACATTTTCGACAGAATTAAGGTAAGAATGTATTTTTTAACTTATATGGTGGGTGCGGCTATTTTCCACCGTTATAAAATCATTGAAGCTTTCCTTACAAGCTTCTAATAATATTTTCAAAGTAAAAGTTTTATTTTATAATTATGTGACTTTTAAATGATTAGAAAAAGAGATATTTCTCTCAAATAGTTTTGATTTCATCTATGTCAATATCCTTTGATGGATTTTAAGCTTATTTGATGTTTATTTATTATGATACAAATCTTCCATATTGTATTGAAGGAATTTTGATATGGTTGACTGTGGATGTGTTATTTTTATAGAATTCATGGATTATAGAGAAAGTATTGACATTTCTTATGCTAGTATTAATACGAATGTTAATGTTATGTTTAAACCTGTTCATATGAGGAATGCATTGGACTTAATAAGTGACAAGTGGAGCCCACTACAGCACCTTGATGCATCGGTAGGTCTCATGAGACAAACTAGTGCCTTGGCACAAGGCCTTGATAAAATTTTATTTGTAGTTTTGTAACGAGGCCTTGGCTATGTGGTTATGATAGTCTGGCATTATGCATTCCATCATTATGAAATTGGTTATTGATATTTCATGAGATTATTCGACTAGTAGAATATCCATGTGAATACATAAATGAAATTATTTCATTTTATTTTTTCCATATTATGCCGAAGTTCATGTTTAAAAAGGCTTTTGTTTTAGTTATACATTGCCTTAAATGTTTATGATTATTTATAAAATTTTCTGCTATATTGTTATCCTTACTGGGTATTTGAGCTCGCCCCATTCTATGTTTTATTTTTCCCAGGATGTGAAGAAGTATTTTATGAATGACCTGCAGGGATAGTATAAGGGGATATGAGTGTGGAGACATGATGTTGTTGTAGTTTTCAATTTATGATGTAATGTAAACTTTATGAATGTATCTAGTGTTCCCAAGACTACTAAACTAATCAGACTTCCGAGACTTGATCTTTATTGTGATCATGCCAATGTTATATAATAATGCACCGACTCAAGGAAACTGGGGTTGGGGCATTACAGTTGGTATCAGAGGAAGTTTAGTACTAACCTTGGAAGCTAGATTTAGATAAACTCTGATTAAATCACATAGATCTAAGATGGGCTTTGAGGATTAGTATAGAAGAACTTCCTAGAATTTTGGTATTGTAGAGATTTTGTGAGTTTTCCGAGAAATACATCCATGTCTAGATACGAGCAGGTAGAGGCGGCTCTGGCACAGATGTACCTAGGGGTAAAACCCGAAAACACCGCTTTGAGCTATAATTGAACAGGAACTGGTGCATGACAACGAGCCTTGCTACACTCTTGGTTACGACACTCCCATGAGATATTCTTAGGATAACTCTCATTTTATTTACAAATCATTATGAAGGGTTTATGAGTATATAATTACTCAAAGAAAACATTTTTATGATTATGGATTATATCCATATATAGTTCAATTTATGTTAAGTGTTTTACAAGTATGGAATTATGTATTTTGATTCATAAACTGGTCTAGTTTATGCCATTGTTTAGAAATAGCACCTAGTGGAAGAAATGGAAACCGTATCAATGCATGCACTCCATGTAGGGATTTCCCTCCTACTCAAGATAATTATAGTGGAGCTGGTGATGCAACTGGTGCTGATCAGCTAATCACCATACTGGGACAACTCACTTATGTTATGAATAATAACCTTACCCGTATAGAGCAACCTGATCCACAGTATGGAGGATCAATGTTAGATAGCTTCATGAGGCAACAACAACCAATGTTCAATGGGAGTAAAAATCCCTTAGTAGCTGAGCAATGGATAAATTCTCTAGAGAAAATATTTCAGGGTTTGGGGAGTAGTGAAAGGGAAAAAGTTATCATGGAAGTCTACCGCCTCACTAGAGATGTTGATCAATGGTGGTCACTGATTCAAAACACAAAATAAGATGATGAAGTATCGAATGTGGAATCGAGGGAGTTCAAAGATCTGTTTTTAGAAAAATACTTTCCTCGTGACCATCGAGAAGATATGGAATGACAATTTATGAGTCTGAGACAAAATGAGGATGAGAATATCGCAAAGTATGAGGCTAACTTTACAAAGTTAGAAAGGTATGATGGAGATTATATATGTATCTCAAGAAGTAATATTGATCATTTCTTTTATGGGTTAAAACCGTTTCTCCGTCGAGCATTAGTCTCACAATCCTTCTCATCGTACGAAGAAATTGTCTCATGTGCTATCAAGACAGAAAAGGAATTCTCTAAGTCTTATGACTTTAAAGCAAAGCAAGAGAAGAAGAGATCTGTTGATCAATCTGGGAATGGAAATAAGGGGAAGAAGGGAAAAGTTGAATATCCATCCTGCAGTAAATGTGGGAAGAAACGCCCCGGTACTTGCTTAAAAGGAATGGGAGTCTGTTACAAGTGTGGTGAAAAAGTCTACCAAACTCGTGATTGCAAGGGGAAGAAAAAAGCTAACGATGTACAATGATACAATTGTAGGTAGATGGGACATTATGCAAATGAATATCCAAAGCATCATGGGAACTTACCATAGAAATGGACAAGGGATCAAGGCCAAGCTTATGCTATCACTACTGCTGAGGTAGAAGCTCTGAAAGACATAGTGGCGGGTAATTTAATGGTTTCCTCAAGTTTAGAAAATGCATTATTTGATTCTGGATCATCTCATTGTTTCATATCTTCCCAGTTTTCTAAGAAAATTAGATATTTCCAATTTGATTTAACAAGGGAGTGGTCAGTTAAAACTCCGAAGGGAATTATCATTGAAACAATGTTTTGTGAATTAGTCCCCATTAGAGCACATAAATGTTCTTTATCCGCAGATCTCATCGTCATACCTATGATTTAATTTGATATAATCCTTAGTATGGATTGTCTTTTGGACCATGATGCAAAAATTTATTGTAAGAAGAAGAAGGTTACTATTTTTGAAGATGATGATAATGAACACCTTATCTTTAGAGGAGATCGTCACCACCTAATTCTTATCTAGATCCACCCCCAGCAGCTCAACTAAATTCAATTATTGGGGAGGAAGATAATGAAATGATAGTGGGTGAGGAAAGGAATGTTAAAATGAAGGATGTACCTACTGTGAAAGAATATGTAGATGTGTTTCTGAAAGATTTACTTAGACATCCTCCAGAACAAGAAGTTGAGTTTTCCATTGTTTTATTCCTGGATCAAGGCCTATATCAAAGGGCCCTTATAGAATGGCCACTGTAGAATTATTATAACTAAAGAAACAACTAGAGGAATTGAGTAATAAGGGATTTATTCTCCCTAGTCTTTCTCCATGGGGAGCCCTTGTTCTTTTTGTTAAAAGGAAAGATGAATCTATGAGGTTATGTATCGACTACAAGGAAATAAATGCTATAACAATAAAGAACAAGTATCCCCTACCACACATTGATGATTTATTTGACCAACTGCATGGAGCTCAATACTTTTCAAAGACTGAACTTCATTCTGGATACCATTAGTTGTGTGTGAAGAAGGAAGACATTCCAAAACAGCATTTTGAACAAGGTATGGGCATTACGAGTTTACAATAATGCCTTTTGGGCTCACTAATGCACCCTCTATAGTCATGGATCTAATGAATAGAGTTTTCAAGGAATATATCAATGATTTTTTGGTGGTATTTATTGATGATATCTTGGTATACTCCAAAAGCTATGAAGATCATGAAAATCACTTGTGCATTATCCCGAAGACTCTGAGAAAACACGAATTATATGGGAAGTTTAGAAAGTGTGAATTCTGGCTTCAAGAGATTTCTTTCCTTGGCCATATTGTCTCTAAAGATGGAATCTCTATTAATCCTTCTGAGACCAAGGTAATCCAAGAATGTACAGAACCTACAAGTATAACTAAGGTACACAATTTTATTGGTTTAGCAGGTTATTATCGACGTTTCGTCCATAATTTTGCCCGATTGGCTAACCCATTAACAAAGATCACACATAAGGGGGTTAAATTTGTTTGGAAAAAAGAGTGTGAATAATTTTTTGAAGAACTTAAGAGATGATTATTCAATGATCCTTTATTGACTCTACCATCGAGGAATGATGGGTTCATTATTTATAGTGATGCATTAATTAAAGGACTTGGTTGTGTCCTTATGCAGAATGATAGGGTTATTGCCTGTGCATCACGACAATTGAAAATTCATGAGAAAAACTATCCTACTGATGATCTTGAGTTAGCTACTGTAATCCTTGATTTGAAGATATGGAAACGTTATCTATATGGTGAAAAATGTGAGATTTATACTAATCACAAGAGTTTGAAGTATATTTTCTCACAGAAAGAACTCAAATGAGGAAAAGGAGATGGCTTTAACTAATCAAGTATTATGATTTCATGATACACTACCACCTGGGGAAAGAAAATAATGTGGAAGATGCTTTGAGGAGAAAAGATCATGGAGTTTTGAACATGATGATAATTGAAAGGGATCCTATTTTCATGGATCTAGTGAAGATGGATATGATAATTACCATGGAAGGTGAGACATTGATACTTTTTCAAATGGTTTCCAAGTCATCTTTACTAGAAAGGATAAAGAGTTCTCACACTATTGATGAAGAGTTTCAAAAGAAGATTAAAGCTGTGAGTGATTGGAGATTTAATGACTTTGGGTATGAAGATGGAATTTTGAAATTTGGGAAGAGACTTTGTGTTCCCAATATACCTGATCTAAAAAGGGAATTGTTTGATGATGCTTATAGTTCCAATTTCTCTATACAACCTGGGAGAACCAAAATGTATAGTAACTTGAAGGAACATTTTTGGTGGGACAAAAAGAAGAGGGAGATTGCTGATTTTTTATCAAGATGTATGGTTTGTCAACAAGTGAAAGTTGGAAGGCAACAACTTGGAGGAGTCATGAAAACTCTTCCCATATCGAAGTAGAAATGGGAAAATATTACGATGGACATTTTTATGGGACTAACAAAGACTCCTAGAAGGAACGATGCAATATGGGTCATTGTTTATCATCTTACCAAGTCAACACATTTTCTTGCTATAAGGGAAGATTTACCACTTTAACATCTAGCAAGGCTATATATTAATGAAGTGGTGAGACTTTAGGGAGTACCCATATCGATTGTTTCTAATCGTGATCCCTGTTTTACTTCAAGATTCTGGAAGAGTTTTCAAAAAGCCCTGGATACTAAACTTCATTTGAGCACTGCCTACCTCCCTCAAACAGATGGACAATCAGAATGGACTATTCAGACCTTAGAAGACATGTTGAGATCTTTCTCACTCGACTTTCAGGGAATGTGGGATCAATATTTACCTCTGGTAGAATTTTCCTATAACAATAGCTTCCATTCAAGTATTCGGATGGCACCATATGAAGCGTTATACAGAAAGAGATGTCGCACACCAGACTGTTGCGATGATGTTGGAAAAAGAAAACTTGAAGGCCCAGAAATGGTGGAGGAAATTATGGAAAAGGTGAAGGTAATCCAAAACTACATCAAAGCTGCTCAAATTAGGCAGAAGAGCTATGTCGATAACTGAAGGAAGGATTTGGAATTTTAGGTAGGAGATCATGTTTTCTTGAAGGTATCTCCATGGAAGAGAGTTATACGTTTCGGTAAGAAGGGTAAATTGATTCCCAGGTACATCGGACCATTCGAAATTCTAGAACGAATTGGGGATGTAGCTTACCGTTTGGAAATGCTGCCAAGTCTCTCCAAAGTTCACGTTGTGTTCCACGTATCACTGTTGAGGAAATACATACCTGGCCTTTCACGACCCGACCCTACCCGGGCTCGAGCCGTAACTACCCCAAGCCCGCCTCCATAGGCCAGGGGCTGGCGACCAGCGCTGAAGGCACAATAACTCGGGGAGGCCTTTGCCTAAGTACCTGTACACACAAACGTAGCACACTCAATGAAAAAGTGCAGAGTAAAAAGGAAAATCAAAGGAAAACTGCTATAAATAAACCACAATGTGAATCGACCTCTAACAGTACAAAGTACAGTGGTGAAAAGGAAAAAGGGGCAAAACACGCGCCCAACCAAAAAAAGGTGGCACAACCTGGAAACAGGTAAACAAAAAAAAGAAACAACTGACGGGTCTCCCACCTGGAACCTGGCCATGACCACCGCACGTGGTCCAAACTCCCAAGCTCCTGTGATCCACTAAAGTCATGCTCCACCTGTTCGTCGTCTGCAAGGGCACACCAAGTGCGAGCAAAGCCCAAGCAGGGGTGAGTATAAAAAGACTCAGTAGGATACCCCGAAGGCTCGAGGGAGCAACAAAAGGAGGTACCGAAGGGTGAGCAGTAGAGCGAACAGGAAAGTAAAGGGGTACAACATAGAGTAAAGTAAAGAGTCCAGCTCAACCCAACAAAAGGAAAGGAGGTAGACTCGTCCAGACACAAGGAGCTGGAAACGGTGAGAAGATGAACTTCTCGTCGAGTCTTTGCTACCTCTAGCAGGAGTGTAGACTCATCCAACCATGAGAAGCTAGACACGGAAAGCACGTGGCATACCCCACACGTCTTCGCCTCTACTGGAAGGAGAGTAGCCAAAACCCAAGGAGTGGGTACTCGAAACAAGGTATATACATAACTTTATGCTCAATCAAGAAGCCCGAACATCATCGTAAGGGGATCTCCATCCCGTAGCTCAGCCCAAGAAAAAGTAGCCAACAGTCCCAGGAGTAAACTCCATCGATGCCCAACATCCCGCATGTCTGCCCCGAACCGCAAGCCAAGGGGCTCAATCACCACACCTCGACACTATCCGCTTTGGGAAGCACTGACTCGCCTGTATGGTTTTAGGTCGTGTCACAAGGACGCGTCTCGGTAGGGAAAGCACCCCTCGTATGTAGGAGATCTAGGGAATGTCAAACCACACGTCGTCACTGCCTTGCAGTCGAGAGGTCTTCTCAAAGTCAAAGTCATCTCAACACTGACCCGTAACCAGGGGTCCTGCTCCGGTGGTCACGAAGGAAAGCCACAGACTAGCCTAGTAGAAAGGAATGAGCCTGGAATGCCAACCGGTGTCCCCACTGCCCAGCCCTACTGGAGGGTAATTCATAACCAGATATCGGGTGACCCACTGCCCAGCCCTGCTGGAGGGTAAACCCTAACACATCATCAAGTGACCCACTGCCCAGCCCCGCTGGAGGGTAAACCATATTAAGATACTGGGTGACCCACTGCCGAGCCCTGCTGGAGGGTAAACCATAACACATCATATGGCGACCCACTGGCCAGCCCCGCTGGAGGGTAGACCTTAATACTTCATCAGGCAACCCACTGCCCAGCCCCGTTGGAGGGTAGACCTGGAATAAGTCGATAGGCGACCCACTGCCCAACCGTGCTGGAGGGTAGACCTGGAACTAGACGACGGGCGACCCACTGCCCGGCCCTGCTGGAGGGTAGACTCTAAGAGGTCGTTGGGTGACCCACTACCCAGTCTCTGCTAGAGGGTAGACCCTAAGTGCATCGGGTGACCCAGTGCCCAGTCTCTGCTGGAGGGTAGACCCTAAGTACGTCGGGTGACCCACTGCCCAGTCTCTGATGGAGGGTAGACCCTAAGAGCGTTGGGTGACCCACTGCCCAGTCTCCGCTGGAGGGTAGACCCTAGAAGCCGCTGAGTAACCCACTGCCCAGCCCCGCTGGAGGGTAAAACCCAGAACTACTCTGGCCATATCCACTGGAGGGTACAACACTGGCCAACCAAACACCGAGTGGGTTTCGCGTAACCACCCAACTCCAGAACAACTCACCCAAAAGAAGTTCAACACCTGCTCCATCACTGGGTGTCACTACCACTGCTACCGGCCAATCCACCGAGAATGAAACCAGGGGGAGACCACTCAACCCTATTGGTCAACAAACAAGCATAGAGAGACCCTCTACGTCGCGAGAGGTCAAAGTACGCAAAGCAGAACCCATCACGCATGTGGGGCCCACACAACGTGAGGCCCCATCGCAACCCCAACCAAGTGCCAAAACGTGCTCAGGTACGAACAACAACGTGTACCTCCAAGCACTCCCGTATACTCCCAGAGTATACCTCACTTTCATCCCAAGGGCTAGCGTGCACACGGCACCCAACTTCAACACGAAGGCGTGACGTAACAACTCCACCTCAAAGGCCCAGGCACAGCCAACCACATCTCGTGAACCACTTACATTACTCTCCCAAGAGTGCGCGATCACACGCTAAGGGCCCGATACAAACAAGGTAGGGCGAACCACCACCGAAGAACCTTTCATGCTTCTACATTTAATAAGATCATGTATAAGGCTCCGCACAACCAAACGGATCGCACCGTTGTAATCCTCGCGGAAAAACACAAGAGATCGACTACTTACTCGCCTCCAACGGATATCTAATGGAAAATTTCACCAACACCACCTCACGCCCGAACGACGTCCCGTGATCCTGAGCCTCGGCCCCGAAAACAGTCGAGTGCATCGCACCACTGCGATCCCCTCGGGAAAACACGTCAAAAGCACTACTCACATGAGTGCAACAGATATCCGGAGAAAAAGATACATTCCAACGCACCGCACACGAGCGGTGCTGCGTGGGACCCGCAACCCGGTCCCGAAACGCCACGAACGGATCGCACCATTGTGATCCTCTCGAAAAGGCACACAAGATGGACTACTCACTTGTCCAAAACGGTCGCCCGGTGATAAAGATGGAAAATCACCGTCAACGCCCAAACAGCCCTCGTTGGCCCTGCACCATCGTGCCGAATTAGGGCGGCCAGATTGCACCATTGCAATCCCCTCGGAAAAACACCCAACATCGACTCGTCACATGCCCCGAACAGACGTCTGGTGAAAAAGGCGTGAAACGCTGCACGCAGCTCGAAAGACGGGCCGTGGGGCCCATGCCTCAAATCCAATCCCAATGCCCGAAACCACCCGGGAAACCGTCTCCCCTACATCAGGGTCCCAACGCAACTGACGGCATTTAAATCAGACGTCAGACGCGTCCGTTCCATCCAAGACAAGTTTCCCCCGAAAAATGACAACCCACTTAAAGACGCGATGCGCCTCCGCGGCCCCTCGTTCTGGGAATTAAAAATTCCCGAAACCATCTCAAAGCGTTCCCCTCAACGCGAGGTCCACGCTGCCGCTGATGGCGTGCAAAACGGACGCCCGTAGCGAAAGCTACGGGCGTCGGAAATTCCAAAGGGGGGGGGGGGACCCCCTTGGGCCGGACCGGCCCGGTCTGGCCGGTCCGCCCCGCTCGAACCGGCCCGCTCCGGCCGGCTCGCTGGGACAGTGGCCTAGCCGCCTCCCACAAGTCACCCCACCAGTGCAGCGTGGGTGGCTCTTCCACCAACCGGCCGACTGGCCGTTCGGCCTTCCACGCGGAGACCCGCGTCACGCGGGTCTCTGTCCAGCCGCGGGGTCGCACAGCGCGACCCCGACCATCCCCTCTCGTCGGCGCCCGCGGCCGCCCCGCTGACCGGATCCCCTCGTCAGAACCCCCAGCCGAGCTGCCGCCTGGAGAGCGCCGGACCACCGCGCTGCCACTGCTGGCCACCCGCCGGACCACCGCGTCGCCACCTCCACTGAGCCGCGCCGCCGCTTGAACTCGCCAGAACCCGAAAACCCGCGAAGTTCAGCGGATCATTGCGGATGCCACAGAGCTCGGAATTTGAATCTGAAAGATGTGCTAAAAAAGGAATTAACTCTACTACGCATTTATGGGTTTTGTTCGAAGATCAAACAACAATTCAGGGGTATAAATTAGGTTCAAACGAGGTGCGGGAAATAAAAACGCAAACGATAAACTCTTACCTCTTGGGCGATGCCCGTCGCTTCGCCGTCAACCCGCCGGGGGGGGGGGGGGGGGGGCTCGCCGGAGCTCACCTCGCCGGAGGTGAAGGAGGGGGTAAGTTTTTGAGGAAGAAGAAGAAAAAGAAGAAGAGGGGTGGGGGTGTTTAAGTACAAATCACTTAAACGCCCGCCCGACAGCCCCAAACCCGAACTCCCGACGGGGTCGGGATTTAGCCTCCGATATGCTAAGAACAATGCTCTGAGTGCAACGGCAGTCTCGGAATTTTATTTCGAGATCCCGTTCAAAAGTTACTAAACATAGCACCTGAGGCAGCCAAATTACGAAAATGCCCCTGGGGCCATTTTTCACAAACGGCCCGCGCCCGTGAAAATTATACCCCTCCTAGGGTAAACGGCATGCTCCGAACTCAACGGTGCTCTCGGTCTTCCAATCCGAGCCACCGTTTAAGAGATACTAGCATTTCTCCATTAAACGAATTAATTAATTTATTTAATCCGTTTAACGTTCCAGAAGTGAGTGAGGGGTCCAAACGTCCCGCACCGACAAGTTTTATGTCGTTCCTAGGGTAAACACCCCATTCCGGACCCATCCATACACTCGCATCTCTGATCCGGAACTCCATTTAGGAGTTATCCCATTTATTTAGTATTTCCAATGTGAACGCACTGAAAATTTAATTCCGGCCACTCCGGGGCTCGGAATCGCACGCCGTCTGAAGGCGCTGCTCTGGAATATCATCAAGAATATTCCAAAGTCTTTGATATCAAAAACCGGGTTCTTACATCATTCCATCCTTCAAGATTTTCGTCCCTGAAAAGAAAAACTAGGGAGCAACACAGGGTAGTAATCCCACAGCTAGCTTTCCCATACCCAAGAGAACCCACGCATAGCTCTACGTCACCGCTCACAGACCAAAGGATTGATCTGTTCACGCGAGGTCAGCCATTGCAGACGTCATGCACCCACTCCAAACTTTGTGGTTAGGGCAAGGTGGTAGGGTACCTCGCCATCCCTTTTCACGGTCTCAAATGACCCGAAGGCTCTCGGGGGTAGCTCACCTCCCCGGTCAAACCCTTACGTCACACACCGCGACTGGAATCACCGCCCGCACCTGGAACAAGGCCCAGTGATTCCCTCCTTCAGAATATCCATATGGTGAAACACCCAAGGATATCTGGTCAGGCAAGGTTTCACTGTCGATTCTCTCTTACAGGCTCAAAAGGCGAAGGAGTCAACACCATCGACTAAAGGAAAAGGTCTCACGCCTTTTTCCTTACCAACACAGGGTTACACACGACGCCCCACGTCACCCTGGTAACACCTCAAACAAGGATCAGGGAGGAAAGGAGTTCACACACAGAGTCTAACAATTCTACTGCAGAAAGGTAGAAGAGCTGTAGAGCGTACCTCTTATCACCTCATGCTATGCAGGATAATAGACATCCAAAGCTCGCGGTTGTCCTTGGTCCCAACTGTCAGCTCTCGGAGCCTGACGTGGACCACCAAGTGGTGATGGGGAGATCTCGTAAAGTCGTCCCCCACTACCAGCTCCTCCCGCTCCTCTGCAAGCACCACCTCCCTGGGTACTACTCCGATCACGGCGCTGCCTCTGCCGTGGTGGTGCGCCTACTGCCTTCCCGAAGCTCTCAGCAACTCGGGTCGGGCAGTCTCGTGCCAAGTGACCTCGCCCGTCACAAGCATAGCACTGAATCTCTCTGGGCTACACTGGTTCCCTCCAGAGCCACTGTGGTGTACAACCACACCCCTAAGTCCGGTTTTCAGAAAGCCACCTGCATGGAGGTCTTGCTTGCCGACGCCCGCTAGCTGCGGCAGACGTCTCGGCTCCAACGTGCCTGCTACCACCACCAACACTAGAAAGTGACAGGAAGCCCTCTATTACCAACGCCTTCTCTAGCACCCCGACATATGTGGAAATTCCCAAGGGTACTATGACAGAACAAATCTCTCAGCGGAGACCCTGCTCAAACTTCCGCGCTCGGAGGTTATCATCATGGACCAAGTCCGGGTAAAAGCATGCACGGTCTGCAAAACCAGTCGCGTACTCGGCCACCATCATCCCACCCTGCTGAAATTGCAGGAGCTCCTGAATACGAATGGAGCACAAGAAGGAGGGGCAAAACTCCTCACGAAACAACAACTGAACGTCATCCCACGAAAGTGACGACTCATCAAGAAATTGAGTCACCAGACTCCACCAATGCCAAGCTGATCCACAGAAAAGGCTGGCTTCCAAAGCCACTCTATGATCTATCGGCATCTGCACAAGCCTGAAAAGGTAAACCACTGCCTTGAGACAAACCTCTGCTGCCTGAGGGTCTGGCTCACCACTGAACCTCAGCGGTCTCTGTCGCTGGAATTCACGGAGCGCGCTCAACCTGCGCTCAAGCTCAGCCTACTCTGATGAAACTATATGCTTCTCAACAGGTGGGGGTGCTGCTGCCAGCCCACCCGGAGAAAGGGGCTCGCATGATGGGTCCTGGACTGTGGCCTCATAGCACACAGGGTCGTCGTCACGCACCAAAGCTGGTATCTGGGCTAGCTGTCTTCGCGGAGATATCCTGAATATTATCAAGGAGTGTCATGGTCAGATGAGAATATATGTATATACTACAACAACAACGATGGGGAGCTAACTCAAGAAGGACAGTGAAAGACTCAGTCCTATGTGATGCACAAACCAATTTTCCCTGCAACAAGTGTCTCAACATGCAGAGTCGACAAGCGGGTTATCAAGGTCCCGGTGAATGGATACGTCGGCCGCCGCACCATCACTGGACTCCCTGGCCTGAGATCCGCTCTCGAGACACGTTAACACTGTTTCCCTAAATCTCAACCAGTTCCCTTTTATTTTAGGGATATCCGAACAGCGTCCCAAGGAACGAACCACCTCTGATACCACTTTGTCACGACCCGACCCTACCCGGGCTCGATCCGCAACTACCCCAAGCCCACCTCCACAGGCCAGGGGCTGGCGACCAGCGCCGAAGGCACAATAACTCGGGGAGTCCTTTGCCTAAGTACCTGTACACACACACGCAACACACTCAATGAAAAAGTGTAGAGTAAAAAGGAAAAGCAAAGGAAAACTGCTATAAATAAACCACAATGTGCATCGACCTCTAACAGTACAAAGTACAGTGTTGAAAATGAAAAAGGGGAAAAACACGCGCCCAACCAAAAAAAGGTGCCACAACCCGGCAATAGATAAAAAAAAAGAAACAACTGATGGGTCTCCCACCTAGAACCTGACCACGACCACCGCACGTGGTCCAAGCTCCTAAGCTCCTACGCTCCACTAAAGTGACGCTCCACCTGTCCGTCGTTTTCAAGGGCACACCAAGTGCGGGAAAAGAAAAATCAGGGGTGAGTATAAAAATACTCAGTAGGATACCCCAAAGGCTCGAGGGAGAAACAAAATGAGGTACCGAAGGGTGAGCAGTAGAGCGAACAGGAAAGTAAAGGGGTACAACATAGAGTAAAGTAAATATTCCAACTCAACCCAACAAAAGGAAAGGAGGTAGACTCGTCCAGACACAAGGATATGGAAACGGTGAGAAGATGAACTTCTTGTCGAGTCTTTGATACCTCTATTAGGAGAGTAGACTCATCCAACCACGAGAATCTAGACACAGAAAGCACGTGGCATACCCCCGTGTGTCTTCGCCTCTCCTGGAAGGAGAGTAGCAAAAACCCAAGGAGTGGGTACTCGAAACAAGGTATATACATAACTTTATGCTCAATCAAGAAGCCCGAACATCGTCATAAGGGGATATCCGTCCCGTAGCTCAGCCCATGAAAAAGTAGCCAACAGTCCCAGGAGTAAACTCCATCAATGCCCAGTATCCTGCACGTCTGCCCCGAACCTCAAGCCAAGGGGCTCAATCACCACACCTCGACACTATCCGCTTTGGGCGGCACTGACTTGCCCGCACGGTTTTAGGTCGCTTCACAAGGACGCGTCTCGGTAGGGAAAGCACCCCTCGTACTTAGGAGTTCTAGGGAAAGTCAAACAACACCTCGTCACTGCCCTACAGTCGAGAGGTCTCCTCAAAGTCAAAGTCGTCTCAAAAAAGACTCGTAACCAGGGGTCCCGCTCCGGTGGTCACAGAGGAAAGCCACAGACTAGCCTAGTAGAAAGGACTGAGCTTGGAATGCCAACCGGTGTCCCCACTGCCCAGCCCTGCTGGAGGGTAATTCATAACCAGATATCGGGTGACCCACTGCCCAGCCCTGCTAGAGGGTAAACCCTAACACATCATCAAGCGACCCACGGCCCAACCCCGCTGGAGGGTAAACCATATTAAGACACTAGGTGACCCACTGCCCAGCCCTACTGGAGGGTAAACCATAACACATCATTCGGCGACCCACTGCCCAACCCCACTGGAGGGTAGAACTTAATACATCATTAGGCGACCCACTGCCCAGCCCCGGTGGAGGGTAGACCTGGAATAAGTTGACAGGCGACCCACTGCCCAACATTGCTGGAGGGTAGACCTGGAACTAGACGACGGGTGACCCACTGCCCAGCCTTGCTGGAGGGTACACCCTAAGAGGTCGTCGGGTGACCGACTACCCAGTCTCTGCCGGTGGATAGACCCTAAGTGTGTCGGGTGACCCACTGCCCAGTCTCTGCTGGAGGGTAGACCCTAAGTGCGTGGGGTGACCCACTGCCCAGTCTCAGCTGGAGGGTAGACCCTAAGAGCGTCGGGTGACCCACTGCCTAGTCTCCGCTGGAGGGTAGACCCTAGAAGCCGATGAGTAACCCACTGCCCAGCCCCGCTGGAGGGTAAAACTCAGAACTGCTCTTTCCATATCCACTGGAGGGTACAACACTGGCCAAGCAAACACCGAGTGGGTATCGCGCAACCACCCAACTCCAGAACAACTCACCCAAAAAGAAGTTCAGCGCCTGCTCCATCACTGGGTGTCACTAGCACCGCTACCGGCCAATCCATCGAGAATGAAACCAGGGGGAGACCACTCAACCCTACTGGTCAAGAAACGAGCACAGAGAGACCCTCTACGTCGTGAGAGGTCAAAGTACGCAAAGCAGAACCCGACATGCACGTGGGGCCCACACAACATGTGGCCCCATCACAACCCCAACCAAGCGCCCAAATGTGCTCAGGTACGAACAACCACGTGTACCTCCATGCACTCCCGTATACTCCCAGAGTATACCTCACTTTCAGCCCAAGGGATAGCGTGCACACGACACCCAATGTCAACGCGAAGGCATGACATAACAACTCCACCTCAAAGGCCCAGGCACGACCAACCACATCTCGTGAACCACTTACATCACTCTCCCAATAGTGCGCGATCACACGCCAAGGGCGCGCTACACACAAGGTAGGGCGAACCACCACCGGAGCACCTTTCATGCTTCCACATTTAATAAGATCACATATAAGGCTCCACACAACCAAACGAATCACACCGTTTTAATCCTCGTGGAAAAACACGCGAGATCGACTACTTACTCGCCTCCAACGGATATCTGACGGAAAAGGTCACCAACACCGCCTCATGCCCGAACGACGTCCCGTGATCCCGAGCCACGGCCCCGTAAACAGTCGGGCGCATCGAACCATTGAGATCCCCTCAGGAAAACACATCAAAAGCACTACTCACATGAGTGCAATGGATATCCGGAGAAAAAGATGCATTCCGGCGCACCGCACACGAGCGGTGCTTCGTGGGACCCGCTTCCCGGTCCTGAAACTCCATGAATGGATCAAACTGTTGTGATCCTCTCGAAAAAGCACACAAGATGGACTACTCACTTGTCCAAAACGGTCGCCCGATGATAAGGATGGAAAATCATTGTCGACGACCAAATGACCCTCGTGGGCCCCGCACCATCATGCCGAATTAGGGCGGACAGATTGCACCATTGCAATCCCCTTGAAAAAACACCCAACATCGACCGCTTGCACACCCCGAAGGGACGTCCAGTGAAAAAGGCGTGAAATGCTGCACGCAGCTTGAAAGACGGGCCGTGGGGCCCACGCCTCAAATCCAGTCCCAACGCCTGAAACCACCTTGGAAACCTTCACCCCTGCGCCAGGGTCCCAATGCAACTGACGACATTTAAATCCGACGTCGGACGCGTCCGTGCCGTCCAAGACAATTTTCCCCCGGAAAACGACAACCCACTTAAAGACGCGTCGCGCCTCCGCGGCCCCTCGTTCCGGGAATTAAAAATTCCCGAAATCATCTCAAAGCGTTTTCGTCGATGCGAGGTCCACGCTGCCACTGACGGCGCGCAAAACTGACGCCCGTAGCGAAAGCTACGGGCGTTGGAAATTCCAAAGGGGGGGGACCCCCTTGTGCCGGACCGGACCGGTCTGGCCGGTCCGCCCTGCTCGAACAGGCCCGCTCCGGCCGACTAGCTGAGACAGCGGCCCAGCCGCCTCCCACAAGTCACCCCGCCCGCGCTGCACGGGCGGCTCTTCCACCGACCAAATAATAATGTTTTGAATAACAATTACACCACGATGTAGAGATAGTAAGCCGTACGTACGCACGTATGGTGACTTGTCATTAAAAGGATGGATAGAATACTGAATATGGTTGTACCATATTTATAATAACATCAAATTATATATAAGATAATGGATTTATTATTTTAGATTGGGAATAACAATGAAAGAAGAAGTTGAAGAAGAAAGGAACTTGAAAGAGGGTGGTGAAAACATTACCTCTTACTCAGGTTCTTCCTTTTGATTTGATCAAAAGGGCTCCTTAGGTTGGAATTATGATCAAACTATGGCATCTAGGTCGATTTGAGGAAATTTTAGAGAATATTTGGGTAGGGTTTGGCCGAGCCAAAAGGATTTGAAGGTGTAAATTAGAGAGAATGGGGAGTACCCTTTTATAAGAGGGGTGAGGGGAACCTTTGAAAAATCTAGGAATATTATTTTATAATAAATTCATATTCAGTTTCTAATGGCTCCAAATTGGATCATTCAAAGGTTAAGGTGAGGATGGGTTGAGTTCCTTTCAACCAATAGATTTTAGATAGGTTTGGGTCACTATATTAACCTTTTCATTTATATTTAACTCTTAGTTAAATTGTTTGACATTTACCATATCTCTTTGTATTTTTATATTATATAGTTAATAAACTAACTATATACATCCAAGAGACCTCCGATTGATCCATTAATGATACACCTATCATGATATAAGTCATTCATCCGAACCTTAGATTTTTCGGAATAGAATATCATTTAATAATATAATATTTTTTTAAAAACTATTTTATGTCAATTTTGAAACTATTGGGTATTTTGTTTTTGATAATTTTATAATAGAATTATTACTTCAACTAAAATTTATATAACCAATCCCAATATGTTATATTAATTTATAAAAATAGTTCAATTCATAAAAAGTCTCGAATTACATTTATTTTTATATTTATAATATCAATTATTTTAATATTTCACTAATAAGGTAATTACTGCATCATCATTGTGTCATAAATAAATAAAATTATTTAACGTCTAAAAATTATAAATAAAATACCATTATGTAGGAAATAGTTTTATCTTTCTAATGAATATTTATAATCCAATTTATATTATTTATAACCCTTTATTAAAAATGTTTTAGTTATTAAACTTTGATTTTAACTCTTTTAACTCTTCTTTGAATTAAATAATAATAAATGTCCTAATCTAATCCAAGTGGACCTAAATGATAATATTTTATTACTAAGGTTGTTTTGGGTCCAGATAAACTTGTACAATAGAATTAGGACATGTGTTGGGGTAATATTAATATCATTTTTACCCTTAATTACCCTATTTACTTTTAACCGTGGTAAATAAAAGTAAAAAGTTACTATTCACCAAAAATTATTTTTATTTTATTGAACCACATTTTACTCATTGATATTAACCGTGTCTCTTGGATTTTCAAAATTCCACTCACATAAGCGGTAAAATTATGTTTTATGTGAATTTTTAAATTATCCTAGGAGGTGGGTAAAAGACGATGAAAAGTTCAATAAAATTTTTATATATCTAAAATTATTCTAATCTAAATCCAATGAATTACATTGAAATTATATAGGTATTATGTATCTATTTTGACCTTAATTAAATTTAAATAAAATAAAAAATTCTTTAAATAAAAATTTGGTTTTAAACTATAACTCAGTGTTTTTTCACTATTCATAAAAAATTGACTGTTTTCCGAAAAAACCAAAAATTCACCCCAAGATAATTTCGATATTCCGAATCCAAAAATAAAGTCCAATTTGAGATATAAAATTTATAAAATTTTAAAAAGTGGGTATTACTATTCATAATGGCTAGTTTTATTGGATGTGGTGTGTGTTATAACTCGAAGTTGCGTACAACACATGCTACTATATTATTCAAAGAGAAGCGTACCATGGAAGCTTGAGGTGTTACATTCTCCCCTCCTTCAAATAATTTCATACTCAAAATTTTTAGAATATTATTGCATAAAAAGACTTGGGTGGTTCTTCTTCATAAGTTTTTAGGGTTCCCACGTTGCCTCTTCCATATTATGGTTTCTCTATAGAAATTTTACCAGACGAGTCGTCTAGTTTCTCAGCACTTGTTCTCTTGTATCAAGAATCCTGACGGGATATTCACAAAAAGACAGATCGGGTTCCAGTTCTAATTCCTTGTATGTGAGTACATGTGTTGGGTTAGGCATGTATTTTCTCAACAGTGATATGTGGAACACATCAGGAACTTTGTATCGACTTGGCGGTATTGCCAAACGGTAAGCTACAACCCAATTCGTTCTAGAATTTCGAAAGGTCCGATGTACCTGGGACTCAATTTACCCTTCTTACCGAAATGTATAACTCCCTTCCATGGAGATACCTTCAAGAAAACATGATCTCCTACCTGAAAGTCCAAATCCTTCATTCAGTCATCAGCATAGCTCTTCTGCCTACTTTGAGCTTCTTTGATGTGGTTTTGGATTACCTTCACCTTTTCCATCATTTCCTCCACCAGTTATGGGCCTACAAGTTTTCTCTCATCAACGTCATCCCAACAGGTTGGAGTGCGACATCTATTTCCATATAAAGCTTTATATGGTGCAGTCCAAATACTTGAATGTAATCTATTGTTATAGAAAAATTTCACTAGATGTAAATATTGATCCCACATACCCTAAAAGTCAAGTGAGCATGATTTCAACATGTACTCTAAGGTTTGAATATTCCGTTCTGATTGTCGATCTGTTTGAGGGTGGTAGGCAGTGCTCAAAAAAAGATCAGTATCCAAGGCCTTCTGAAGACTCTTCTAGAATCTTGAAGTAAAACAGGGATAACAATCAGAAAAAATCAATAGGGGTACTCCATAAAGTCTCACAAATTCATTAATATATAGTCTTTCTAGATGTTCAAGTGGTAGATATTCTCTTATAGCAATAAAATGTGCTAACTTGGTAATATGATCAACAATGACCCATATTTCATCATTCTTTCTTGGAGTCTATGTTAGTCCCATGATAAATTACATCTTAATATTATCCCATTTCCACTTCGGTATGGGAAGAGGTTGCATGACTCGTCTAGGCTGTTGCCTTCCATCTTTCACTTGTTGACAAACCATATATCTTGACACAAATTCAGAAATATCCCTCTTCATGTTGTCCCACCAAAAATGTTCCTTCAAATATGTATACATTTTGGTTCTCCCAGGGTGTATAGAGAAATTGGAACTATAAGAATCATCTAACAATTCCCTTTTTAGATCAGGTATATCGAGAACATAAAGTCTCTTCCCAAATTTCAAAATTCCTTCTTCATACAAAAAGTCTCTCAATCTCCCATCATTCAAAAATTTAATCTTCTTTTGAAACTCTTCATCCCTAGTCTGATAACTCTTTATCTTTTCTAGTAAAGATGGTTTGGAAACCATTTGAAAAAGTATCGATGTTTCACCTTCCATGGTAATTCCCATATCCATCTTCACTAGATCCATGAAAATAGGATCCATTTCAATTCTCATCATGTTCAAAACTCCATGATCTTTTCTGCTCAAAGCATCTACCACCTTATTTTCCTTCCCCAAGTGGTAGTGTATCATACAATAATAATCCTTGAGTAGTTAAATCCATCTCCTTTGCCTCATGTTGGGTTCTTTCTGTGAGAAAATATACTTCAAAATCTTGTGATGAGTATAAATCTCACATTTTTCACCGTAAAGATAATGTCTCCATATCTTCAAAGAAAATATTACAGCAGCTAACTCAAGATCATGAGTATGATAGTTTTGCTCATGAATTTTCAGCTGTCATGATGCATAGGCAATAACTCTATAATTCTGCATAAGGACAGAACCAAGTCCTTTCTTCAATTCATCACTATAAATAATGAACCCATCATTCCCCGATGGTAGAGTCAATATAGGAGAATTGACTAATCTTCTATTCAGTTCTTAAAAAAAATTTTCAAACTCTTTTGTCCAAACAAATTTAACCCCTTTACGTGTGAGCTTTGTTAATGGGTTAGCCAATCGGGCAAAGTTCTGGACGAAATGTCGATAATAACCAGATAAACCAATAAAACTGTGTACCTCAGTTATACTCATCGGTGGAGTCCATTCATGGATTAATCTTGTCTTAGAAGGATCAACAGATATTCCATCCTTAGAGACAATTTTTCAAAGAAAAGAAATCTCCTGAATCCAGAATTCACACTTACTAAACTTCCCATATAATTCATGTCTTCTAAGAGTATTCAGGATAATGCGCAAGTTATTTTCATGATCCTCATAGATTTTAGAGTATACCAAGATATCATTAATAAATACCCCTACAAAATCATCTAGATATTCCTTGAAAATTATATTTATTAGATCTCTGAATACAGAGGGTGAATTAGTCAATCCAAAAGCCATTACTATAAACTCATAATGCCCGTACCTGGTTCGAAATGCTATCTTCGGATTGTCTTCCTTCTTCACACACAACTGATGGTATCCAGATCGAGGGTCAATCTTTGAAAAGTATTGAGCTCCATGAAGTTGATCAAATAAATAATCAATGAGAGGTAGGGGATACTTGTTCTTTATTGTTATGGCATTGATTTCCCTGTAGTCGATACATAACCTCATAGATCCATCTTTCTTATCAACAAAAAGGATAAGGGATCCCCATATAGAAACACTAGGGTGAATAAATCCCTTATTAATCAATTCCTCTAGTTGTTTCTTTAGTTCAACTAATTCCATAGTATCCATTATATAAGGGGTCTTCGATATAGGCCTTGAACCTGGAATTAAATCAATGGAAAACTCAATTTCTCGTTCTGGAGGATGTCCAGGTAAATCTTCTAGAAACACATCAACATATTCTGTCACAATAGGTACATCCTCTATTTGAACATTCCTTTACTCACCATATTTATTTCATTCTCTTCCTCCTCCATAATTGAATTTAGTTGAGCTACTGGGGGTGGATCTAGGTAAGAATTAGGGGGTGATGATTCTTCTCTAAAGATAAGGCGTTCCTTATCATCATCATAAAAAATAGTAACCTACTTCTTCTTACAATAAATTTTTGCATCATGGTATGAAATCCAATCCATACCGAGGATTATATCAAATTAAATCATAGGTACGATGATGAGATCCGCAGATAATGAAAATTTATGTGCTCTAATGGGGACTGATTCACAAAACATTGTTGTAATGATACTTCCCTTAGGATTTTTGACTGAAAACTCCCTTGTTAAATCTAATTGGAAATATCTAATTTTCTTAGAAAACTGGGAAGATATGAAACAATGTGATGATCTACAATCAAAAAAAGCATTTTATAAACTTGAGGAAACCATTAAATTACCTGCCCCCACATCTTTCGAGGCTTCAACCTCAGCGGTAGTGATTACATAAGCTTGGCCTGGGTCCCTAGGCCTTTTCAGAGGTAACTTTACCTGACTTTTAGGAAATTAATTTGCATAATGTCTCATCTCCCTGTAATTATAGAATTGAACATTGGTTGCATCTTTCTTTCCTTTATAATCACCAGCTAGATGGCCTTTCTGTCCACACTTTTAGCATACTCCTTTTACATTTAGATAGGCACTAGGGTTTTTCCTTCCGCAATTATCACAAGGTGGAAATTAAATTCTTACCTCCTTCCCTGTTTCCTTATTTTCTTTCCCAGAGTTTTTAGCAGATCTCTTCTTCTATTTCATTGATTTAAAGTCATAAGACTTAGAGAATTCTTTTTCTATCTTGATAGCAAACGAGAAAATATCTTCATATGACGAGAAGGATTGTGAGACAGATGCTCGACGGAGAAATGGTTTTAACCCATCAGAGAAATGATCAATATTACTTCTTGGGTTATGTATATAATCTGAAGCATACCTTGTAACCTTGTAAAGTTAGCCTCATAATTTGCGACATTCTCAACCTCCTTTTGTCTCAGACTCAGAAATTTCCATTCCATATCTGCTCAATAGTCACGAGGAATTTATTTTTCTAAAAAAATATCTTTGAAATCCCTCCATTCCATATTTTACACTTCATCATATTCCTTTGTGTTTTGAATCAATGACCACCATTGATCAGCATCTCCAGTGAGGCGATAAACTGCCATGAAAAAAGTTTCCCTTTCACTACTCCCCAAGGCATGAAATATTTTATCTAAGGAATTTATCAATTGATCAACTACTAAGGGATTGGTACTCCCATTGAATGTTGGTGGTTTTTTCCTCATGAAGAGATCTAAAATTGATCCTCTACACTGTGGATCAGGGTGCTCCATACGGGTAAGTTTATTATTCATAACCTGAGTGAGTTGCCGTAGTATGGTGATTAGCTGATCAGCACCAGTTTCATCACCAGATCCACTATAATTATCTTGAGAATGAGGGAAATCCCTACATGGAGTGCGTGCATTTATACAGTTTCCATTTATTCCTATAGGTTCCATTTCTAAATAGTGGCATACACTAGATTAGTTTATGAATAAAAATACGTAAATCCAAACTTGTAAAACACTTAACATAAATTGAAAAGTTTATGGATATAATCCATAATCATGAAAATGTATTCTTTGAGGAAGTATATACTCATAAACCCTTCATAATAGTTTGTAAATAAAATGATAATTATCCTATGAATATCCCCCAGGATTGTCGTAACCAAGAGTGCAGCAAGGCCCGTTGTCGTGCACCAGTACCCATTTGAGTCTAGCTCAAAGCAGAGTTTTCAGGTTTTACCCCTAGGTACATCTGTGCCAGAGCTGCCTCTACCTGCTCGTATCTAGAAAGGTATGTATAGCTCAGAAAACGCACAAAATCTCTACAATACCAAAATTCTAGGATGTTCTTCTATTCTAATCCTCAAAGTCCATCTTAGGTCTATGTTCTCTAATAAGTGTTTATCTAAATATAGTTTCCAAGGTTTGTACTAAACTTCCTTTGATACCAACTGTAATGACCCGAACCCAGTTACCCAGAGTTAGTGCATTATTACATAACATTGGCATGATAATAAGGAAATAATGTCTCAAAAGACCGACCAATTTAGTATTATTGTAAACCATATTCATACATAAGTTTAACATTACAACTTGAAAAGAAATACAACACAAATATATTTCATTATAAATATCCAAGCCTCAATGATTATTCCTACTGGTCACTCATAACTAACTTCTTCATATCCTGGGAAAATGAAATATAATAAAGGGGTGAGCTCAAATGCTCAGTAAGGGTAAGTAATACAGCGGGGAATGGCATAAATATTAAGCATGGTAAAAAACTGAATCCACTTGCATTTAACAATAATAAACATGAATACTTTTTTGGAAAGAATATGAGCTGAGTAAATAATTCCATAATAAAACATAATCATGGGTATTCTACTAGTCGAATTATCACATGAACCATCAATATTATTTCCATAATGGGGGAATGTATAATGCGGTAAATTTTGAAACATTTTGTCAAGGCCTCGACCAAGATGTCCAAAAATGATTAAGTCCTCGACCAAAACCATAAATCAAATTGGGAAAGGGCCTCGACCAATTCCACTTCTAGTTGTCTCATGAGACCTACCAATGCATCGAGAAGCTATAGCGGGATCCACCCGTCACTTACTAAGTCCAATACATTCCTCATATGAAATGGTTTAAACATATCATAATAATTTGTATTAAAAATAGCATATGAAATGTCAATACTTTAACTATAAAACATGAATGGTATAAAAATAGCACATCCACATTCAAACATATCCCAAAAACTTGAATACAATATGGAAGTTTTGTATCATAATAAATCAACTTCAAATAAACTTAAAATCCACCAAAAGATGTTGACATAGATGAAATCAAAACCCTTTTTAGGGAAATATCTCTTTTTATTTTGAAATCATTTAAGAGTCACATAATTATAAAATAAAACAATTACTTTGATAATATTCTTATATGCTTGTAAGGAAAGCTTTGACAATTTTATAATGGTATAAAATAGCTGCACCCGCCGTATAAGTTAAAAAAAGACATTCTTACCTTAATTTTGTCGAAAAGGTTAAAAAGGACCTTGTTTGGAAAACGACGAAAAGATTCCTTTATAAAAATCTTATAAAAATTAAACAAGGGTATAAATGACTTTAACCCATACTTTATAATATAGTAACAATGTTTTGAAATACATTTTTAAGGAACATGGATGTGGATGATAAAGAGGTCCCAGTAGATAATTACGTATAAAAAACAACTAATAATGAAGAGACTGTGAAATAAACCCTTACCTTCTACTTTTACTTGGTTGAGGGTTGGTTAAAATCCTGTATAATGGTGAAATAATTGTTACTAAATTATACAATAATCATATAAATTAATAGGATATCATATATGATCTTTTAACATTTATTTGTTAATAATATCTTATATTATCATTGTTTCGGGTGTTAACGAATTTGTCTTTCTTTATATTGTTTGTTATGTGAGAAATATTTGTTATGGATGGGATTTATATTATTCATACACATAATGATATAAAGTCATTAAACATTATTTTTAATCATAAAATGAAAATTAGACTTGAATGGGTACGATGGGGAATGAATCTCATCGCGTTCGTGGAGACGGTAGTCCGTACGTACGCACGAGTGACAATATCATTATTTTTATATTAAAAATATATATAATTGGATGTTATATCATATATACAGAATCATTATCATGTTATATTTATTATTTACATGAATTACATATCATTATTATACCCATACAAATAATAATGTTTTGAATAACAATTACACCATAATGTGGAGACAGTAAGCCGTACATACGCACGTATTGTGACATGTCATTCAAAGGATGGATATAACACTGAATATGGATGTACCATATTTGTAATAACATCAAAGTATATAGAAGATAATTGAGTTATTATTTTATAATGGGAATAACAAAGAAAGAAGAAGTTAAAGAAGAAAGGAACTTGAAAGAGGGTGGTGAAAACATTACCTCTTACTCAGGTTCTTCCTTTTGATTTGATCAAAAGGACTCCTTATGTTGGAATTCTGATAAAACTATGGCATCTAGGCCGAAGTGAGGGAATTTTAGAGAATATGAGGGCAGGTTTTTTCCAGGCCAAAATTATTTGAAGGTGTAAATTAGAGAGAATGGGGAGTTCCCTTTTATAGGAGGGGTGAGGGGAACCTTTGAAAAATCTAGAAATATTATTTTATAATAAATTCATATCTGATTTCTAATGGCTCCAAAGTTTATCATTTAAAGTTTAATATGGGGATGGGTTGAGTTACTTTCAACCAATAGATTTTAGAGAGGTTTGTGTCACTATATTAACCTTATCGTTTATATTTAACTCTTAGTTAAATAGTTTGACATTTACCATGTCTCTTTGTATTTTTATATTATATAGTTAATAAACATACTATATACATCCAAGAGACCCCCAATTAATCCATTAATGATACACCTATCATGATATAAGTAATTCAGCCTAACCTTAGATTTTTAGGAATAGAATATCAATTAATAATATAATATTTGTTTTAGAAACTCGTTTATGTCAATTTTGAAACTATTGGGTATTTTATTTTTGATAATTTCATAACAGAATTATTACTTCAAATAGAATTTATATAACCAATACTAATATGTCATATTGACCTATAAAATTAGTTTAATTCATAAAAAGTCTCATATTACATTTATTTTTATATTTATAATATCAATTATTTTAATATTTCACTAATAAGGTAATTACTGCATCATCATTGTGTCATTAATAAATAAAATTATTTAATATCTAAAAATTATAAATAAAATACCATTATGTAGGAAATATTTTTATCTTTCTAATGAATATTTATAATCCAATTTATATTATTTATAACCCTATATTAAAAATTTTTTAGTTATTAAACTTTGATTTTAACTCTTTTAACTCTTCTTTGAATTAAATAATAATAAATGTCCTAATCTAACCCAAGTGGACCTAAATGATAATATTTCATTCCTAAGGTTGTTTCTGGTCCAGATACACTTTTACAATAGAATTAGGATATCTGTTAGGGTAATATTAATATCATTTTTACCCTTAATTACCCTATTTACTTTTAACTGTGGTAAATAAAAGTAAAATTTACTATTCACCAAAAATTATTTTTATTTTATTGAACCACATTTTACTCCTTGATATTAACCGTGTCTCTCAGATTTTAGAAATTACACTCACTGATGTGGTAAAATTAATTTTTATGTGAATTTTTAATCTCTCCTAGGAGGTGGGTAAAAGATGGTGAAAAGTTCAATAAAATTTTTATATATCTAAAATTATTCTAATCTCACTCCAATGAATTAAATTGAAATTATATAGGTATTATGTATCTATTTTGACCTTAATTAAATTTAAATAAAATAAAAAATTATTTAAATAAAAATTTGGTTTTAAACTATAACTCAATATTTTTTCACAATTCATAAAAAATTGACTGTTTTTCAAAAAATACCAAAAATTCACCCTAAGCTAATTTCGATATTCGGAATCCAAAAATAAAGTCCATTTTGAGATATAAAATTTATAAATTTCAAAAAGTGGGTATTACTATTCATAATGGATAGTTTGATTGGCTGTGGTGTGTGTTATAACTCGAAGTTGCGTACAACACATGCTACTATATTATTCAATGAGAAGCGTAACATGGAAGCTTGTGGTGTTACATTCTACCATCCTTCAAATAATTTCATCCTCTAAATTTCTAGAATATTATTGCATAAAAAGACTCAGGTGGTTCTTCTTCATAAGTTCCTCGGGTTCCCACGTTGCCTCTTCCATCTTAGGGTTTCTCCATAGAAATTTTACCAGATGAGTCGTCCAGTTTCTCAGCACTTGTTCTCTTGTATCAATAATCCTGACGGGCTCTTCGCAATAAGACATATCGGGTTCCAGTTCTAATTCGTTGTAAGTGAGTAAATGCATTGGTTTAGGTGTGTATTTTCCCAATAGTGATACATGGAACACATCGTGAACTTTGGAGAGACTTGGCGGTATTGCCGAACGGTAAGCTACAAACCAATTCATTCTAGAATTTCGTAAGGTCCGATATACCTGGGACTCAATTTACCCTTCTTACCAAAATGTATAACTCCCTTCCATGGAGATACCTTCAATAAACCATGATCTCCTACCTGAAAGTCCAAATCCTTCCTTCGATTATCGACATAGATCTTCTGCATACCTTGAGTTACTTTGATGTGGTTTTGGATTACCTTCACCTTTTCCATCATTTCCTCCACCAGTTCTGGGCCTACAAGTTTTCTCTCACCAACATCATCCCAACAGGTTTGTGTGCGACATCTATTTCCATATAATGCTTCATATGGTGGAATCTGAATACTTGAATGGAATCTATTTTTATAGAAAAATTCCACCAGAGGTAAATATTGATCCTACATACCCTAAATGTCAAGTGAGCATGATCACAACATGTCCTCTATGGTTTGAATAGTCCGTTCTGATTTTCCATCTGTTTGAGGGTGGTAGGCAGTGCTCAAACAATGTTCATTATCCAAGGCCTTCTAAAGAATCTTCCAGAATCTTTAAGTAAAACAGGGATCACAATCAGAAAAAATCGATAGGGGTACTCCCTGAAGTCTCAAAACTTCATTAATATATATTCTTACTAGACGTTCAAGTGTTAGATATTCTCTTATAGAAAGAAAATGTGATGGCTTGGTAAGATGATCTACAATGACCCATATTTCATCGTTCTTTCTAGGAGTCTTTGTTAGTCCCATGATAAAGTACATCGTAATATTATCCCATTTCCACTCCGTTATGGGAAGAGGTTGCATGACTCATCCACGCTGTTGCCTTCCAACTTTCACTTGTTGACAAACCATATATATTGACACAAAATCAGAAATACCCCTCTTCATGTTGTCCCACCAAAAATGTTCCTTCAAATATCTATACCTTTTGGTGCTCCCAGGGTGTAAAGAGAAATTGGAACTATGAGCATCATCTAACAATTTTCTTTTTAGATCAGGTATATCGGGAACACAAAGTCTCTTCCCAAATTTCAAAATTCCTTCTTCATACACAATGTCTCTCAATCTCCCATCATTCACAACTTTAATATACTTTTGAAACTCTTCATCACTGGTCTAATAACTCTTTATCTTTTCTAGTAAAGATGGTTTGGAAACCATTTGAAAAAGTATCAATGTTCCACCTTCCATGGTAATTCCCATATCCATCTTCACTAGATCCATGAAAATAGGATCCCTTTCAATTATCATCATGTTCAAAACTCCATGATCTTTTCTGCTCAAAGCATCTGCCACCTTATTTGTCTTCCCCGAGTGGTAGTGTATCATACAATCATAATCCTTGAGTAGTTAAAGCCATCTCCTTTGCCTCATGTTGGGTTCTTTCTGTGAGAAAATATACTTTAAACTCTTGTGATCAATATAAATCTCAAAATTTTCACCATAAAGATAATGTCTCTATATCTTAAAAGAAAATATTACCAAAACTAACTCAAGATCATGATTAGGATAGTATTTCCCATGAATTTTCAGCTGTCGTGATGCATAGGCAATGACTCTATAATTCTGCATAAGGACACAACCAAGTCCTTTCTTCAATCCATCACTATAAATAATGAACCCAGCATTCACCGATGGTAGAATCAATATAGTAGCATTGACTAATCTTCTATTTAGTTCTTCAAAACATTCTTCACACTCTTTTGTCCAAACAAATTTAACCCCTTTGCGTGTGAGCTTTTTTAATGGGTTAGCAAATCGGGCAAAGTTCTGGATGAAATGTCAATAATAACCAGCTAAACCAATAAATCTGCGTACCTCAGTTATACTCATCAGTGCAGGCCATTCATGGATTGATCTTGTCTTAGAAGGATCAACAAGGATTCCATCCTTAGAGACAATATGTCAAAGAAAATAAATCTCTTGAAGCCAGAATTCACACTTACTAAATGTCCCACAGAATTCATGTCTTCTAAGAGTCTTCAGGATAATGCGCAAGTGATTTTCATGATCCTCGTAGCTTTTATAGTATACCAAGATATCATTAATAAATACCACCACAAATTCATCGATATATTCCTTGAAAATTCTATTCATTAGATCTATGAATATAGAGGGTGAATTATTAAATCCAAAAGCCATTACTATAAACTCGTAATGCCCGTACCTGGTGGAAATGCTGTCTTCGAAATATCTTCCTTCTTCACACACAACTGATGGTATCCAAATCAAAGGTCAATCTTTGAAAAGTATTGAGCTCCATGAAGTTGATCAAATAAATCATCAATGAGAGGTAGGGGATACTTGTTATTTATTGTTATGACATTGATTTACCTGTAGTTGATACATAACCTCATAGATCCATATTTCTTCTTAACAAAAAGGATAAGGGCTCCTCATAGAGAAACACTAGGGTGAATAAATTTCTTATTACTCAATTCCTCTAGTTGTTTCTTTAGTTTAACTAATTCCATAGTGTCCAATTCTATAAGGGGTCTTCGATATAGGCCTTTAACCAGGAATTAAATCAATGGAAAACTCAATTTCTCGTTCTGAAGGATTTCCAGGTAAATCTTCCAGAAACACATCAACATATTCTCTCACAATAGGTACATCCTCTATTTGAACATTCCTTTCCTCACCATAGTTATTTCACTATCTTCCTCCCTAATAATTGAATTTATTTGAGCTACTGGGGGTAGATCTAGGTAAGAATTAGGGGGTGACGATTCTGCTCTAATGATAAGGTCTTCCTTATCATCATCATCAAAAATAGTAACCTACTTCTTCTTACAATAAATTTTTGCATCATGGTCTGAAATTCAATCCATACCGAGTATTATATCAAATTAAATCATAGGTATGACGATGAGATCCGTAGATAATGAATGTTTATGTGCTCTAATGGGGAATGATTCACAAAACTTTGTTGCAATGATACTTCCCTTAGTATTTTTGAGTGACAACTCCCTTGTTAAATCAAATTGGAAATATCTAATTTTCTTAGAAAACTGGGAAGATATGAAACAATGAGATGATCCAGAATCAAATAAATAATTTTCTAAACTTGAGGAAACCATTAAATTACCTTCCACCATGTCTTTCGGGGCTTCAACCTCAGCAGTAGTGATTGCATAAGCTTGGCCTTGGTCCCTAGGCCTTTTCTGAGGTAATATTCCCTGACGCTTAGGAAATTAATTTTCATAATGTATCATCTCCCTGAAATTGTAGCATTGAACATTGGTTGTGTCTTTATTTCCTTTACAATCACCAGCTAGATGGACTTTCTGTCCACACCTGTAGCATACTCCTTTTCCTTTTAGATAGGCACCAGGGTTCTTCCTTCCGCAATTATCAGAAGGTGGAAATTCAATTCTTCCCTCCTTCCCTGTTTCCTTATTTTCATTCCCATAGTGTTTATCAGATCTCTTCTTCTCTTTCTTTGATTTAAAGTAATAAGACTTAGAGAATTCTTTTCCTGTCTTGATAGCACACGAGACAATATCTTCGTATGACAAGAAGGATTATGAGACCAATGCTCAACAGAGAAACGGTTTTAACCCATCAAAGAAATGATCAATCTTACTTATTGGGTTACGTATGTAATCTGAAGCATACCTTGGTAACCTTGTAAATTTAGCCTCACACTTTGCGACATTTTCATCCTCCATTTGTCTCAGACTCAAAAATTGTCTTTCCATATCTGCTCAATGGTCATGAGGAATGTATTTTTGTAAAAAAATATCTTTGAAATCCCTCCATTCAATATTTGACACTTCATCATCTTCCTTCGTGTTTTGAATCAATGACCACCATTGATCAACATCTCCAGTGAGGTGATAAACTACCATGATAATGTTTTCCCTTTCCCTACTCCCCAAGGCATGGAATATTTTCTTGAAAGAATTTATTCATTGCTCAGCTACTAAGGGAATTTTACTCCCATTGAATTTTGGTGGTTGTTGCCTCATGAAGCGATCTAACATTGATCCTCCACACTGTGGATCAGGGTGATCCATACGGGTAAGGTTATTATTCATAACTTGAGTGAGTTGTCCCAGTATGGTGATTAGCTGATCAACACCAATTGCATCACCGGATCCACTATAATTATCTTGAGAATGATGGAAGTCCCTACATGGAGTGCATGCATTGATACAGTTTCCATTTATTCCACTAGGTTCCATTTCTAAATAGTGGAATACACTAGATTAGTTTATGAATTGCAATACATAAATCCAAACTTGTAAAACACTTAACATAAATTGAACAGTTTATGGATATAATCCATAATCATGAAAATGTTTTCCTTGATGAAGTATATACTCATAAACCCTTCATAATAGTTTGTAATGAAAATGAGAATTATCCTAAGCATATCCCCCAGGATTGTCGTAACCAAGAGTGCAGCAAGGCTCATTGTCGTGCACCAGTTCTCATTTGAGTCTAGCTCAAAGCAGAGTTTTTGGGTTTTACCCCTAGGTACATTTGTGCCAGAGCCGCCTCAACCTGCTCATATCCAGACAGGGATGTATTGATCAGAAAACTCACAAAATCTCTACAATACCAAAATTATAGGATATTCTTCTATACTAATCCTCAAAGTCCATCATTGGTCTATGTGCTCTAATCATTGTTTATCTAAATCTAGTTTCTAAGGCTTGTACTAAAATTCCTCTGATACCAATTGTAATGACCCGAACTCAGTTACCCCGAGTTGGTGCATTATTACATAACATTGGCATGATGATAAGGAAATCATGTCTCGAAAGACCGATCAGTTTAGTATTATTGGAAACAAGATTCATACATAAGTTTAACATTACAACTTGAAAATAAATACAACACAAATATATTTCAATAGAAACATCCAAGCCTCCTAGATTATGCCTACTGTTCACTCATAACTAACTTCTTCATATCCTGGGAAAATGAAACATAATAAAGTGGTGAGCTCAAATGCTCAGTAAGGGTAAGTAATACAGCGGAAAATGACATAAATACTGAGCATGGTAAAAAACTGAAACCACATGAATTTACCTATAATTAACACGAATACATTTTTGGAAAGAATATGAGATGAGTAAATAATTCCATAATAAAAAATAATCATGGGTATTCTTGTCACACCCCGACCGCGGATGTCCGTAAATTTTCTCCTTTCTTGGTCCCGGTTTAAATTTTTCGAAGATTAATTGCGTTGGCGGTGTCGCGCTGGTGCGCGGTCACCGCATCGTTAGCGGTGACCGTGCGTTCAGCCCGGGTGACAGTGTGTTCACCCGGCATTTTAAATATTATAATTTTTATGTTGATACTTCATTATTAATACCATTAATGTTGTGTTATTATTATTGTAGTTTTTTATAGTGTATAAATATGCATATATATGTCCATATATGTGTGTGTATATATATATATATTTTAATATGTTGGGTTTATATATGTATATATATATACATATTGTATCTATGTGTATATGTATATATATAGGTATATATATATATGTCTATATATGCGTATATATATATATGTGTATTTTGGTCATAATAATAATAATTATAATTAACTAATTTTTATTCTATTAGTATTATCATTATTATTATAAAGTTTTAATATTACTATTATTATAACATTTTATTATTATTATTAATATTATAAGGTTTTATTATTATTATTATACTTTTTATTATTTTTATTATTATTATAAAGCTTTATTTTAATTATTATTATTATAAATATTATTATTATTATTATTTTTATCATACATATATATATATATATGTATAAGAACCCTACCCTAACCCTACTCCCGCAGCCGCCTCTCTCTTCTCTCCTCCCTCTTCCCTCACCCTCTCTCCTTCTCACCTTCTCCCCCTCCTCGCCCAGGTGACTTTCTTCCCGGCGCGCCCTAACACATCGCCCCGCTCCCGTTCCAGTCTCCGACGTCTGGCCGGGCCTCTCCGCCTCCATCCCGGCCCTCCGGCTCCGCCCTGTCGACGACCCGCCTTGCCCTGCCTCCTGCATCCGGCACCGCACCACCGCTCTCCGCCTTGCCCCACCCCCATTCGGCCTTTGACCCGGCGCACATCCCAGCTCCACCTCCGGCTCTCTCCGATGTCCGACGTCCCCTCGACTCGGACCTCGACCTCCGGCGACCTCGCCTGCCCCGGCCTCAGCCGCTCCCTCACGCGACCCCATGCCTCCTCTCTTTTTCCGGCGTCCCCCTTCGCCGCACCTGCCTCGCCAGACAGCCCGATCGGCTCCGCTGATTCCGACCTCTCGGCGTTCGGCCTTCAACGCCTTCCCCACAGCTCCCACACACTACGCACGCCCCCCTGTTCCAGCTCAGACCGCGCACCCCCCCTGCAAGGTCGTCCCCAGTCGCCGGCGCACCTCCGGCCTGCCAACCTCCCGGCCAACCAACCTCCTTCGGCTTAGCCCGCACCCGTCCTCACCTCCGGCCTGCGCCGTTGCGACCCCGCCGTCTTTCCAATGCCGTGGCGACCCCGCCTGCCGCCTCCTCCCTCACCCTGCTGCTCCGCAACCCCCCTCCGCGCTATGAGTTTTTTTTATTTTTTTATTTTTATGTTAATCTTATTTTTATATAACATTTATTATTTTTATCATATTAATAATATTATAATTATTTTATTATTATTATGTCATTATTATTATTATATTATTATTATTATTATGTTAATATTTTTCTATTATTATTATTATTAGTATTATTATATTATGTTATTATTTATATAATTATATTATGTTATTGTTATTATTATTATTATTATTATATTATGTTATTATTATAATTATGTTAATATTATTACATTATTATTATTATTATTGTTAATATACTATTATCATTATGATTATGTTATTATTAAAATATTGTTGATATTAACATTATATTGTGGTTATGCTAATATTATTATTATTATTACATTATTATTGTTATTATTATTACTATATTATTATATTATAACTATGCCATATTATGATTGTTATTATTATTATATCATTATTATTATTATGTTGTGTTATTATTATTATGATGTTATTGTTATCACCATTATTATTTTAAAATTATTATTATTATGATTGTTATTACTATTATGTTATTATTATTATCATTGAACCTGTTTAACGGTCTTTTGTTTTAGGACCGGTTTGAAGGCGTAGTACGGTGCGCCCTTTTACGCAACGGGATTTTTGCGCCGTGTTGTCCTTCGTTCCGATTCGAGGTAGGTCTCCCTCTGCACTTGCCTTTAAATTAAGAATTTATTTATTCCTTTTCTTTTTATTGAATTTCAGTAAATTTAAAAGTAATATTAAGTAGTTTTTATAGTGTGGTGATTTGCTGATAATGCAAACTGTTTAATTCTAGCGTTTCATTGAAAGTGTTTTCTTGGTTTCAATTGTGGGATTCCATGGTAATATTGCTAAATGGTTCTTTATGAAATGTTAAGTTGTGTTTTGAAATGTTTTTGGTGTGTATAAATTAGTAGGTGTATTGTTTTGGGAAAATGGTGTTTTTCTTAGAACCTTGATTAGAGGAATTGTCGTATGACCTTTAAACTTGTTTTTGGAAACTTTATGTGTGGTTCTTGGTGGTTGAAAAATGTTTTCTTTTGACACATGATTAAAAGTTTGGATTTCATTTGAGAAATAGTATTCCTTAAAAAGGTGATTAAAGGCCCATTTGGCTCTTGATAAAAGTGGGGTGCGTTTTGATATTGGAAAATAACTCTACTTGTGAAACAATTGTGTTCCAGGTTTGATATGCTGATTTGGGTTTCTTAAATAAAGTTCTAAGTGTGTTTCTGGTTTTCAATGAAATGGCGTGTTTCATATCCCTTTAGAAATGCTTTAGTATTAAATGGTCAAAATGTAAATGATATGACGGCCCGGTTGGCACTTTATTAAATGTGAAGTGATTATACATATATATCTATATATACACGTACTTATGAGGGAATCTCTACAGGGGGAATTCCCTTCGTGGGTTGTCGTGTAGCGATGTCCGTGTAAGGGGTTGGCTAGTGTGGTGAGATGAGTCACACGTGCGAGGGTCTCCCACTTACACAGTGTTACTAAAACCACCATTTGTTCCTGGGCGTATTGTAGATTATCGAGTGACGGTTGCTTGCTAACCCTGATTAGACGGGTTAGTACCCCTGGATTTGTGGACAGGCCAGGAGGGATGTGCCACTGGTTGGCTATTAGGGCGGCCAGTTGGTTATTGACTATGGAGTACCACACTGGCAGGTATTCTGAACCCGAGTACGTCCAGGGGTTTTCTAGGGATGTTTAGGATCGCCCATGGTTATTGCTGATAACTTCTGGTTTATTTTTACTTGAACTTGGTTTTCCTTGCTTGTTTACCTTTACTTGCACTTGTTTTCCCTGATTGTTTACTTTTAGTCATCCTTCACAGCCTATTCTGTTAGACTTTGGGAAAATGGTTTTCTAATGAATATACTTTATTCTCTTTGTGTAAGATTTGAAAATTTAACACATTGCTTTTTAGAATGAGTTTAAGACTAATGAAAGGGAACCAACTTTCGAAAAAGAATAAGGGGAATGTCTCGTGTTTGATTTTCAAGTAAAGCATTATGAAAGCTTACTTTTATACATTGTAGTTCAAACTTGGAATATGTAGATTCTTTATTTACTGGCAGTGTTTTTGGAATTGTTGTGGGGCTCACCTACTGAGCACTTTTATGCTCACGACTATCTTTTATCATTTCAGTTTCAGGTTTCTTGTGGTCAGGTTTTCCTGGCTTGAGTCGCTCAGTGAGGGAGCGACGTTGGTTGTAGTTGGGTGGTGACCCGCGAGGTCATGTGGAGGTATGTCGTGGTGTAGTTTTGTTTATGTCTTTAGTGTTCGTCTGTTTGTTTAGTTTATATTTGTTCTTTTGATCCTGTTTTTAGTTTGGGCTGAAATCGTTCCCAACGATTGAAATTTTTAATGCCCGGCACTTGTTGCCATCCTGGGGGGATTGGGAATGCTCCTCGGGACTTGCAGCAGAGCGACTCGGGTGACCGGTTCAGGGTCGACCTGGGCTGGTTCATGTCAAAATGGTATCAGAGGTGGTTCTTGTTATTTGGGTTGTCTGGTAGGTGGAGATTAGGACTGTCGGGACTCGAGAGGTAGGTACGGTAAGGACTTCATGAACCCTCACCCGTCCTGCACCTCGAGTCACCAAGGGTAGTCTGGGAATTGTGTCCTTGTCTCTTTCTGGTCTGTCTTGGATTGAGAGATGACAACGGAGGAAAGCCGACGTTACGCCGTGATTTCACATGGTGTAGTGACCCATGTGGAGTCTGAGTACACGGTTTGAATTCCTTCTAGTGGTCGACGCTGGCTTGGGACATGGCCCGCTACCATGTCGCCAGGTTGACCATGACTACTAGTCCCTCACTCTAGTGGATGATGCAAATTTGGATGTTGCTTTCATTTTGGTCGGTGTAAGTGCGTTGTTGGAAATGAAAGAAAAAAGGGGTTTTTGAAAAATTGGACTAGTTTCTTTTAAAGGACTTTAAATATATGAAATGGGTTTTAAAACTGGAATCTCTTGATTTGGAAATCTGTTGTTTGCTTGGAGTTGGTTCAGAATGATTTGGGGTGAAACCTCGGTTCCTCTTTATGAACGTTTGCACATGTGTGAGAATGCATGGAAAATGCATGTTGGTGCGAGCATGAATGGACAGTGGATAAAGACATGTGCAACGGGTCATGAGATTACCTGGGTGTGTATTTTAAATTAAAGGCTTGACCTTGTTTTCTAAATTGGTTTTAAAGGGGAAACGGTTTTGGAAAGTTTTTTGTTTGAAAATGGATTGGTTTTGGAAAGTAGTCTTGAAAAAAAGGGTGGTTTTATAATCTAAAATAAAAATGGGATTTTAAAAAGGAGATTTTATTTTGGGTTGTGTTTGTGTTGGTTTGGTCTTTGTGCTGACTGTTTTTGATGAAGGTGATTTTATTGAAGTTGCTTCGGTTTGATATTGGTTTTGGCTTTGTGTTTTATATGTCGCTCAGGAAATGCCTTCCAGAAAGGTATCTAAGGATTCTGATAGGTCATGCCCATTTTTTGGTCCTCCTCATACTTTTCCTATTCTCCATGGTGATCATGGTCCGTTGGAGGCAGTGGAATGGCTCGAGGGAGTGGAGCGTGTCTTTAGAACGTTGGGAACTCCCGATAATGTTAAGGTTCGTGCAATTATGGAGTTGTTTGAGGGTCCAGCTCTAGACTGGTGGAAGATGGGTTACCCCATCGTCAACGCAAATTGGAGTTACGTGGGATGTCTTTAAAATCATTTTCATCCAATGGTTTGTACCTGAGGAAGTGAAGCTGGAGAAAAAGAGGGAGCTTGTGCATATTCAACAAGGCCAACGGACGGTGAAGGCATATGTTGACCATTTCATGGAATTGATTACCTTTCCTCCAGAGGTAGCATCGCATGAGCTCATGAAGGTCTCTCTTTTCATCGGGGGTCTTTGTCCAGAGATCAAGGAGCGAGTCCTTCTAAAGACCAACATTTCGAGAAGATGATGGAGGAAGCATTTTTGGCTGAGTTGGTTTCCGAAACACAGTTGGTTAGTACTCTAGCATCCCCAGTTGTTCGTAAGAGTTCCCCCTCTGGTGTGGAAAATACGCCAGAGTTACCTATTCCTCAGGAGTTATCCCCCTTGGTCCCAGCTTCTAGTTCATCAGATCATTCAATGGTATGCTATCAGTGTGGTCGTTTCGGGCATTTAAAGCCGTCTTGTCGCAACCCTCCGAAGACGTGTCATCGATGCGGCTGTCTGGGTCATCTGGAGAATTTTTGCAGGAAACGTCGCTTGAAGAGGACGCCGTGATGGGAGAACGTAAGTACCTAACTGTGAGGCAGAAGATGCTTTATCCATCAGAGCCCCAACCACAGGTCTTGGGGTGAAGCTCACGCACAGTCAGGAGTTCCCAGGGTTGTGAAGCCTTGGTCCAGGTTCTATCTTCCGTATTGACGGTGGAGCAATTGAAAACCTTTTTATATTTTTTTTCCTACTATTAAAGATCCAACAGCGTTGTAAATGCGTAGTTTTTCTATAAAGTGATGATGGACTTGTTCTATGATAATCTAAGCAGACTTGTCGTGTGGATGTGGTATTCTGATTCGTGTGTCTTTCTTAAAAGTGTGTTTGACCCTTGTGTGGGTTTACCTCGGTTGAGTTATGATTGTCGGATGTGGTTATGATTCGTGGACTTCAATGGATCATGCCTCCAGTTGGATGTCCGGGTAAGTATTTTCTGTGGGTTATCCTTGGTGTTGAAGTTTGTTGACTATAGTCAAGGATTCAATGTTTCGACGAAGGTGTTGTTTTTCACTCGTGCTATAAGAGTTGGTTTAAACCAGTTGGGAGTTCCCACATCTCCCCCCCATTTCCTAGGGTTTTCTTTTTAGATGGCCAACTTTTCTGCACAAGTTGAGCTCTTGTGGTGGGGAGAACCCCTTTGTGTTCTCCCATCAACCTTGGATCTCAGTTTTCTCTTGAATCGGTCGGGTGTGACCTGTGTGGTGTAAGGTCATCCTGAAAATCTCAGTTCTCTTCAGTTCCTTTAGTTCTGTTTGGGCATAGACTTGAATTTTGGCTGACTTTTGGCCTGGTGACTTTTTGGGGGCAGAAAGTGTCTGTGGTGGGGAGAATTGTCACACCCCGACTGCGGATGTCCGTAATTTTTCTCCTTTCTTTTTCCCGATTTAATTTTTTTGAAGATTAATTGCGTTGGCGGTGTCGCACCGGTGCGCGGTCACTGCATCGTTAGCGGTGACCGTACGTTCAGCCCGGGTGACAGTGTGTTCACCCGACCTTTTAAATATTATAATTTTTATGTTGATACTTCATTATTAATACCATTAAAGTTGTGTTATTATTATTGTAGTTATTTATAGTGTATAAATATGTTTGTATATATGTCCATATATGTGTGTATATATTTATATATATTAATATGTTGTGTTTATATATGTATATATATATATATACATATTGTATCTATGTGTATATGCGTATATATATATATGTGTATTTTGGCCATAATAATTATTATTATAATTAACTAATTTTTATTCTATTAGTATTATCATTATTATTATAAAGTTTTAATATTACTATTATTATAACGTTTTATTATTATTATTATTAATATTATAAGGTTTTATTATTATTATTATACTTTTTATTATTATTATTATTATAATGCTTTATTTTAATTATTATTATTATAAATATTATTATTATTATTATTATTTTTATCACACACACATATATATATGTATAAGAACCCTACCCTAACCCTACTCCTGCAGCCGCCTCTCTCTTCTCTCCCCCCTCTTCTCTCACCCTCTCTCCCGCGCACCTTCTCCCCCTCCTCGCCCAGGTGACTTTCTTCCCGGCGCGCCCTACCACATCGCCCCGCTCCCGTTCCAGTCTCTGACGTCTGGTCGCGCCTCTCCGCCTCCATCCCGACCCTCCGGCTCCGCCCTGTCGACGACCCGCCTTGCCCTGCCTCCTGCATCCGGCACCGCACCACCGCCCTACTCCTTGCCGCACCCCCGTTCGGCCTTTGCCCCGGCGCACATCCCAGCTCCGCCTCCGGCTCTCTCCGACGTCCGACGTCCCCTCGACCCAGACCCCGACCTCCGGCGACCTCGCCCGCCCCGGCCTCGGCCGCTCCCTCACGCGACCCCAGGCCTCCTCTGTTTTTCCGGCGTCCCCCTTCGCCACACCTACCTCGCCAGCCAGCCCGACCGGCTCCACCGATTCGGACCTCTCGACGTTCGGCCTTCAACGCCTTCCCCTCAGCTCCCGCACTCTACGCGCGCCCCCCTGTTCCAGCTCAGACCGCGCACCCCCCTGCAAGGTCGTCCCCAGTCGTCGGCGCACCTCCTACCTGCCAACCTCCCGGCCAGCCGACCTCCTTCGGCTCAGCCCGCACCCGTCCTCACCTCCGGCCTGCGCCATTGCGACCCCGCCGTCTTTACACCGCCGTGGAGACCCCGCCTGCCGCCTCCTCCCTCACCCCGCTGCTCCGCAACCCCCCTCCGTGGTGTGAGTTTTTTTATTTTTATTTTTATTTTTATGTTAATCTTATTTTTATATAACGTTTATTATTTTTATCATATTAATAATATTATAATTATTTTATTATTATTATGTCATTATTATTATTATTATATTATTATTATTATTATGTTAATATTTATCTATTATTATTATTAGTATTATTATATTATGTTATTATTTTTATCATTATATTATGTTATTGTTATTATTATTATTATTATTATTATATTATGTTATTATTATTATTATCTTAATATTATTACATTATTATTATTATTATTATTATTATCAATATACTATTATCATTATGACTATGTTATTATTAATATATTGTTGATATTAACATTATATTGTGGTTATGCTAATATTATTATTATTATTATATTATTATTGTTATTATTATTACAATATTATTATATTATAACTATGCCATATTATGATTGTTATTATTATTATATCATTATTATTATTATTATGTTGTGTTATTATTATTATGATGTTATTGTTATCACCATTATTATTTTCACATTATTATTATTATGATTGTAATTACTATTATGTTATTTTTTTTTTCGTTGAACCCGTTTAACGATCTTTTGTTTTAGGACCGGTTTGACGACGTAGTACGGTGCACCCTTTTACGCAACGGGAGTTTTGCGCCGTGTCGTCCTTCGTTCCGATTCGAGGTAGGTCTCCCTTTTCACTTTCCTTTAAATTAAGAATTTATTTATTCCTTGTCTTTTTATTGAATTTCAGTAAATTTAAAAGTAATATTAAGTATTTTTTATAGTGTGGTGATTTGCTGATAATGCAAACTGTTTAATTCTAGTGTTTTATTGAAAGTGTTTTCTTGGTTTCAATTGTGGGCTTCCATGGTAATATTGCTAAATGGTTCTTTATGAAATGTGAAACTGTGTTTTGAAATGTTTTTGGTGTGTATAAATTAGTAGGTGTATTGTTTAGGGAAAATGGTGTTTTTCTTAGAACCTTGATTAGAGGAATTGTCGTATGACCTTTAAACTTGTTTTTGGAAATTTTATGTGTGGTTCTTGGTGGTTGAAAAATGTTTTCTTTTGACGCGTGATTAAAATTTTGGATTTCATTTGAGAAATAGTATTCCTTAAAAAGGTGATTAAAGGCCCGTTTGGCTCTTGATAAAAGTGGGATGCGTTTTGATATTGGAAAATAACTCTACTTGTGAAACAATTGTGTTCCAGGTTTGATATGCTGATTTGGGTTTCTTAAATAAAGTTCTAAGTGTGTTTCTGGTTTTCAATGAAATGGCGTGTGTCATATCCCTTTAGAAATGCTTTAGTATTAAATGGTCAAAATGTAAATGATATGATGGCCCGGTTGGAACTTTATTAAATGTGAAGTGATTATACATATATATCTATATATATACATACTTATGAGGGCATATCTATAGAGGGACTTCCCTTCGAGGGTTGTCGTGTAGCGATGCCCGTGTAAGGGGTTGACAAGTGCGGTGAGATGAGTCACACGTGGGAGGGTCTCCCACTTACTCAGTGTTACTAAAACCACCATGGGTTCCTGGGCGTCTTGTAGATTATCGAGTGACGGTTGCTTGCTAACCCTGATTAGACGGGTTAGTACCCCTGGAGTTGTGGATAGGTCTGGAGGGATGTGCCACTGGTTGGCTATTAGGGCGTCCAGTTGGTTATTGACTATGGATTACCATGCCGGCAGGTAGTCTGAACCCGAGTACGTCCAGGGGTTTTCTAGGGATGTTTAGGATCTCCCATGGTTATTGCTGATAACTTCTGGTTTATTTTTACTTGAACTTGGTTTTCCTTGCTTGTTTACCTTTACTTGCAGTTGTTTTCCCTGTTTGTTTAATTTCAATCATCCTTCACAGCCTATACTGTTAGACTTTGGGAAAATGGTTTTCGAATGAAAATACTTTATTCTCTTTGTGTAAGATTTGAAAATGTAACACATTGATTTTTAGAATGAGTTTAAAACTAATGAAAGGGAACCAACATTCGAAAAAGAATAAGGGGAATGTCTCGTGTTTGATTTTCAAGTAAAGCATTTTGAAAGCTTACTTTTATACATTGTAGTTCAAACCAGGAATATGTAGATTCTTTATTTACTGGAAGTGTTTTGGGATTTGTTGTGGGGCTCACCTACTGAGCACTTTTGTGCTCATGCCTATCTTTTATCATTTCAGTTGCAGGTTTCTTGTGTTCAGGTTTTCCTGGCTTGAGTCGCTCAGTGAGGGAGCGACGTTGGTTGTAGTTGGGTGGTGACCCGCGAGGTCACGTGGAGGTATGTCGTGGTGTAGTTTTGTTTATGTCTTTAGTGTTCGGCTGTTTGTTTAGTTTATATTTGTTCTTTTGATCCAGGTTTTAGTTTGGGCTGAAATCGTTCCCAACGATTGAAATTTTTAATGCCCAACACTTGTTTCCATCCCGGGGGGATCGGGAACGCTCCTTGGGACTTGCCGCGGACCGACTCGGGTGACCGGTTCAGGGTCAACCCGGGCTGGTTCATGACAATTCTAAAATTTCCACATGAACCATCAATATTATTTCCATAATGGGGGAATGTATAATGCAGGGCATTATGAAACATTTTGTCAAGGCCTCGACCAAGATGTCTAAAAATGATTAAGACCTCGACCAAAACCATAAATCAAATTGGGAAAGGGCCTCGGCCAATTCCCTGTCTAGTAGTCTCATGAGACCTACCGATGCATTGAGGAGCTCTAGCGGGCTCCACCCATCACTTACTAAGTCCAATACATTCCTCATATGAAAAGGTTTAAACAGATCATAAACATTCGTATTAAAACTAGCATACGAAATGTCAATACTTTAACCATAAACCATGAATGGTATAAAAACAGTACATCCACAGTCAAACATATCACAAAACCTTCAATACAATATGGAAGTTTTGTATCATAATAAATCAACTTCAAATAAACTTAAAATCCATCAAAGGATGTTGACATAGATGAAATCAAAACCCTTTTTAGAGAAATATCACTTTCTATTTTGAAATCATTTAAGAGTCACATAATTATGAAATAAAAAATTTACTTTGAAAATATTCTTGTAAGATTGTAAGGGAAGATTCGATGAGTTGATAATAGTAGAAAATAGTCGTACCTGCCGTATAAGATAAAAAAAGACATTCTTACCTTAATTCTGTCGAAAAGGTTAAGAAGGACCTTTTTTGGAAAACGAAGGAAATATTACTTTATAAAAATATTATAAAAAGTCAACAAGGGTATAAATGAATTTAACCCATAGTTTATAAAATAGTAATAATGTTTTGAAATACATTTTTAAGGAACATGGATTTGGATGATTAAGAGGTCCCAATAAATAATTACGTATAAAGAACCTTAGATAATGAAGAGATTGTGAAATAAACACTTACCTTGTACTTTTCCTTGGTTGAGGGTAGGTTAACCTCCTGTATAATGGTGAAACAATTGTTACTAAATTATAAAAGAATCATATACATTAATATTATATCACATACGATCTTTTAACATTGATTTGTTAATAATATCGTAGTATTATCATCGCTTCGGGTGTTAATGGATTCGTCTTTCTTTATATTATTTGTTATGTGAGCCATATTTTTTATGGATGAGATGTATATTATTTATATCCAGAATTATATCAAGTCCTTAAACATTATTTTTAATCATTAAATGATAATTATACTTGAAGGGATACGATGGGGAATGAATCTCATCGCGTTCGTGGAGACGGTAGTCCGTATGTACGCACGAGCGATAATATCATTATTTTGATATTAAAATAATATATAATTGGATGGTATATCATATATACAGAATCATTATCATGTTATATATATTATTTACATTAATTACACATCATTATTACACCCATCCAAATAATAATGTTTTGAATAACAATTACACCATGACATGGAGACGGTATGCCGTACATACGCAAATATGGTGACATGTCATTCAAAGGATAGATAGAATACTGAATATGGTTTTACCATATCTATAATAACATAATAGTATATAGAAGATACTGGAGTTATTTTTTTAGAATGGGAATAACAAATAAAGAAGAAGTTGAAGAAGAAAGGAACTTGAAAGAGGATGGGGAAAACATTACCTCTTAATCGGGTTATTCCTTTTGATTTGACAAAATATCTCATTAGGTTATCTTTATGATCTAACTAAGGCCTCTAGGTCAAAGTGAGGGAATTTTAGAGAATATTGGGACAGGGGTTGGCCGAGCCAAAAGGCTTTGATGGTGTAAATTAGACATAAGGGGGAGTGCCCTTTTATAAGAGTGGTGAGGGGAACCTTTGAAAAAACTAGAAATATTATTTTATAATAAGTTCATATTCAGTTTCTAATGGCTCAAAAGTATATCATTTAATGCTTAAGGTGGGGTTGGGTTGAGTTCCTTTCAACCAATATATTTTAGACAGTTTTGGGTCACTATATTAACCATATCATTTATATTTAATGCTTAGTTAAATAGTCTGACATTTACCATGTCTCTTTGTATTTTTATATTATATAGTTAATAAACTTACTATATACATCCAATAGACCCCCAAGTTTTCCATTAATGATACACCTATCATAAAATAAGTCCTTTGGCCGAACCTTATATTTTTAGTAATAGAATATCAATTAATAATATAATATTTGTTTTAAAAACTCTTTTATGTCAATTTGGACACTATTGGGTATTTTATTTTTGATAATTGTATAATAGAATTATTACTTCGAATAAAATTTATATAAACACTCCTAATATTTCATATTTACATATAAAATTAGTGGAATTCATGAAAAGTCTCAAATTACATTTATTTTTATATTTATAATATCAATTATTTTAATATTTCACTGATAATGTAATTACTGCATCATCATTGTGTCATAAATATATTAAATTATTTAATGTATAAAAACTATAAATAAAATTACATTATGTTGGAAATATTTTTAACTTTCTAATGAATATTTATAATCGAATTTATCTTATGTATAACCCTATATTAAAAATGTTTTAGTTATTAAACTTTGATTTTAACTCTTTTAACTCTTCTTTGAATTAAATAATAATAAATGTCTTAATCTAATCCAAGTGGACCTAAATGATAATATTTTTTTACTATGGTTGTTTCTGGTCGAGATACACTTGTACAATAGAATTAGAACATGTGTTAGGGTAATATTAATATCATTTTTACCCTTAATTACCCTATTTACTTTTAACCGTGGTAAATAAAAGTAAAAAGTTACTATTCACAAAAAAATTATTTCTATCTTATTAAACCACATTTTGATCATTGATATTAACCGTGTCTCTTGGATTTTCAAAATTTCTCTCACAGAAGCGGTAAAATTATGTTTTATGTCAATTTTAAATTCTCCTAGGAGGTGGGTAAAAGACGGTGAAATGTTCCATAAAATTTTTATATATATACAATTATTCTAAACTAACTCCAACAAATTACATTGAACTTATATAAATATTATGTATCTATTTTGACCTTAATTAAATTTAAATATAATAAATAATTATTTAAATAAAAAATCGGTTTTAAACTATAACTCTGTGTTTTGTTTCTAAATATTCATCAAAAATTGAATGTTTTCAGAAAAATACCAAAAAATCACCCTAATCTAATTTCAATATTCTAAATCCAAAAATAAAGTCCATTTTGAAAGATAAAATTTATAAAATTTAAAAAAGTGGGTATTACTATTCATAATGGCTTGTTTGATTGGTTGTGGTGTGTGTTAGAACTCGAAGTTGCGTACAACACATTCTACTTTATTATTCAAAGAGAAGTGTACCATGGAATCTTGGGGTGTTTCATGATATCAGTTGCATAGTTAGGTTATGAAATATAGTGGAAGAATATGTAAAAAGGCTTGGTGAATAAATAAAAGTACACATTCCATTAATAGTAAACATGAGCATAATCTTCCAGGAATAAAAGTTGAATAAATAATTTCACAATAAAACATAACCATGAATATTATAACAGTTGAAAAATTACATGGACTATCCATTACTAGTTTGATAATGATGAAATGCATAATGTTCAACATCATATCCATAATATCAAGTCATATTTCCAAAACCACACCCACCTGAAGGCCTGCAGGACTTCATTTTTCTATTGATTTTTTTGATAACCCTCATTTCAAGTGGTGAGGGGAAACCCTTACTAGGCCCGTAGGCTTCATGATTACATGGATCATCGGCTTAAGAGACATTACATGACCTGAAGTTCTTTTGGAATTCAACCAGACTATTACTATGAACAAATGCCACTGCCCAGCATCTGCATTGCGATGGTAGCTCTCCACCTTGACATGATAATATGGCTAAGATTTCCATGCAAGAATAGGCTGGACCCAATGTAATATCTATACCCTATCATTCTTCCAAATCCATTGGTTCTACTCTAGTGAGTATGCCTGCTCTAAATCCTCCTCTAAGGATGCCCCTTTTTTGATGAGTCTTTCTGGGGAAACTGCATGTTACCTGAAGTCCTTGAGGTGGATCTAAGGCCTTAAAGGTGGCCTGAAAGCCTGACTGACCCGAGGGCCTGGGTGGCCCAAAGGCCACAAGGACTCCAAGACCAAAATAGTGGCCCAAGGTGAATAGTTCTGGCTGCTACAATACCGAGCAGTATCTACTACAGTAATGCTACAGTGCCTACTGTAGTGCCTACCTCAATACCTGAATAATACTACTACAGTCCGGAAATCTACCTCCACCTGGTTTTGAACCTGGGTCTCATTGATGCACTGAAGGATACCTCTCCAACCAAGATGAGGCTCATGTGCTTCCAAGACCATACATAATCGTGTAAAAACCAAAACTAATTTTATCTAATGAGACATACTGATTCATCGAGGGGATATAGTGGGACCCACTTGACACTTACTATGTACATTGAATTCCTCCAATAAAAGGGGTGAAATATGATCAACATATACAATCACATTGAAATGGAAATATGAAATGTAAATAACTTTCCCCAATTAGTAAACATAAATAGTAACCATTCAGAGTAATATGGTGAATGGTATCAAAATAACACATCCACAGTCAAGATAATAATAATTTTATTGAATGAAATATGGTATATGATATCGAAAATGTTAAACCCAATTGAATAAATGAATCAACAAGAGTGTTGAAGTAGCTGAAAATACTCTTATAAATCATTGTGTAATTTTAGATAGAAATACTCTTTTACTTTAAGAAGAATAGTTCTTTTGGGAAAATCATTTTATAAAACGATAATCAAACTAAGAAATTTTTTTATAATAAAATGTGTGATTTTATAAAAATAATGGTTGATTAAATTAAATTATATATTTCCCTTGACAATAGTTAGGAATCCAAGAAGTTCCCTTGAACTAGGCTTGTTTATCTGAAAGAATTTGAGACATATCCTTTTATAACATTTAACTACCCATCAAATAAAGAATAATTATGATTGGTAAAAATATATATAACATTCATATGGAATTTATAATGATTACATAATAAAAATTGAGAATTTAATTGGTGTAATGAAAGAAAAAGTGTAACCCGAAAGAAAATGGTGGTTTAGTTAGAAAATCCTTACCTTATGTATGAATGTATTCAACACTTGACCTTAATGTCCTAGATAATGAAAATAAATAAATAAATAAATAAATTTTAAATAAATTATAAATTTATTTTATTTATCATAATTTTATGAATTTCATTAATGTCTTTTAGATGAGTTATAAGATACAAATTTATCACTCGGGAGCATTTTTTTCCTTGGTTTCACGATCAATATACTTGTATATGAGTATGAATGTTTATGTGGAAAGGGTATAATTCTATAGAATTGAATTTATATGTTATAAAAATCATAAATTTAATTAAATGGTTATATAATTCAATTTTTAATTTTATGAAGATGATTTATTAGAGAAAACATTAGTGATAATCGTTTAGATTATTGCTAAGATATTTCAATAATATCAAACAAGTTTTGTCATATGAATTAGTGTTATGTATATATAATAGTTCCATAACATTAAATGACATATAATAAATATTTTCAAAAAATTTTAATCCATAAAATGGTTTCATGACTAGCCCTGAAGGATAAATTAATGAACAAAAGTTTGTCGTCCATGATGGTTGTAAATCGGCACCTCCAAGATGATGATTTCATTTTTCAAAAATAAAAGAGAGAGAGGTAATAGTATAAGATTTATATTACATTAACATGAAATAATTCAAAAATGTAGATGATAATGGAGTTATAATGATCATTTGGATAATGTAAGTGAGTGTAATATAATAAAATAAAGTAATTTGAAAATTAAATTAAAATAAAAAAAGGATGAGGGTTTACCTCTTGAATTAACCTCCTTGAGAACCTCCATAGGCAATGGGGTTTTGGTATTTTTTTAGTAACAATATCTCATTGACTTGGGGAGAATATAGGGAAGAGTATTTGGGTAAAACATTGAAACAATTCAAGGCCTAGAGGAGTAAAATTAAGTGGGGGTTTATGGTTGTTTTTATAGTGGAGGAGAGGGGTCATTTTTCATTATTTTAGTCATTATTTTATTATTTTTCTCAAGAGAAGCAATTTTATTGAATATTGTGACTAAATATCGTAATAAGTTAATGTGAGTTGGATAAAAGGTTACCTACATTAGGTATGAATCATGTAATATTATCTTTAGCTTCTAATGTATTTATACCATAAATAACCACATTTTACTATTAGCTAAAATTTCAAGTATTTTAGAAAAATAAAAAAATTAAGCAAAACCATTTCTAAACATATAGAATTAAAAAATTGACTCAATTTTATCATAATAATTTTATAAATATGTTAAATTTAATATTTAAATAAAATCATAATTTACTTGAAAATTACATATTTTAAATTTAAAACTGATTTATAAATCATTCAAAAAGATACTATGGTATCAAAAAATTATACTGAAATTATAGGGTAGAAAAATATTGATTTATAAATACATTTTATGAAAATGTTTTTTTCTTTTAAATGAATTTATTTATTACATTATTGTAATTAAATATATACCAACACATAAAAAATAATTTTTAAATTATTCACTTATATATACCATTATATCATACTTTTATTTATAAGGTTCCTAAATTTTATTTATACTTTCTTGGGTGAGGTTACTATTCATAAGGGTCATATTATTATTCATAAGGGTAACATTACTATTAAAAAGGGTCAAGTTACTATACCCCAAAAAACTATGTTGATCATATGAAACACTAAATGTTTTACCAATCACAACCATGTTTGTTTGTTTTTCAAAATTAAAATCAGGGAAGTGGAAAAATTATGTTTCATAGCTAGGTTATAACTATCTTGATTAAATAATTATAACTAAAATGTGTTATGTCATAGAGACTCAGTGTGTTGTGCACTAAAATCTATATTAAATTTATTTGTTTATCCTTGGGTTGTTACAATAGGGGTCTAATCATGTGAAATCACTCACGTCGGTTAAATCATATTTGAATAGTCTCCAATGAGTTTTGTTCATACAGCTAAAAACACCCAAAAGATCTCATATCCATGAACACTCAAGGTCCTACTTTTAGAAGGTAGGAGTTCATTAGGTAACTAGGCCAACAACACTAAGGAACTCAAAATTTTTGATGGGAAGGGAAGATGGGATTATCACACCCTTTTGGGGGGAACAAATGCTTATATTAGGAATCTGGTCTAGATTTATTATATGTTTGTGATTCCATTGTTCATTCCCAATAATATATATGCATATCACCCGGAATTAATGATCAATGAGAAATTTGAATGGTTCTAGAATCATTTATATGTATCCATAGTTATTCATCAATGGTGGTAAATGTATGTATTTTTTCCATCCATTATTGGTTCCCTTTTTGTATAGGGATTTGATATTATTTGGTCATTTAATTATAATATGCGGGGTTTAAGACATGTATTTGGGAGCCTTAGAGTTTTTCATTATCCAGGGGCGGGAGTTGTTTTCATGTTAGGATAGAACCCATAATATGGGGTTCCTATATATCCTTATGAGAGGAATTAGAACCCACATATTATGGTGAAACTTAAAAGGAAACATCACCTTTTAGGGTGATTTGACAATGACCAGATGATTTAATTTAATATCATATGGCCTGGAAATCCAAGACAAAGGTGGATAGTTAGTTTTTGGTATGAGGAATACACTAATGATAACCTAGGAACCTATAAGATATATGGTATCCTTGGTGGATATGACCTTATAAGGAATGTGTCTCGAAGAACATTAGGAATATTTTTAGTGTTTCATTTGAATATATGAGCGGCTTCCTATGTATCCCACCGATCTTGGAATAGAATCCAATGTAGTTCATTAAGTTCGGGCTTACACCTATGAAGAGTCCAATTTGATGTAACATGATTAAGTCTTACACTCAAAAGGATGACCGTTGAGTAGGAATGTAGATTGAATTGTTTATTAGGTAGATGGTTCTTTTTTATTGTGTAGATGTCATGATCACCAAAAACCTCTAATATGAATTGAGTCATGATCTGTTTGAGAAAAAAGATGAAATAGAACATCAGATGATTATGCAATCCAGTTTTGTTTGCTAGTGGATATATGATTGATCCCAAAGTGTGAGAGAGAGACATTTTTAATGTGCATGTATCCACTTTTAATCTAGTATCTAGGATAGTCACATCTAGTCATTAATCTATATATTTATCAATATGAAAAATATGACCATGATAAATTAACCTTCAATGAAGTATATGGGATTAATCCAAGAGGGATTCCATGTCAGTCATTTGGAAAGAGAGGAATTTCTGAAACTAGCACTCATCAAAGGGAAAGGATAGTGGTTCAATTCAATCCATTGAATGATGAAGTTCATGCGAGAACCTCCATGGATAGAACCCTCATTACCATGGGAATATAGATTTTAAACATTTGGTGGTTCCTCCTATTTAACAAGGATATAAAATTTACTCAACTTTCCATGAGTATGTAGACGTGAGAGGACACACTGATGTACCTGATGATCTGATTATACATGTCAGGTAGCTTTGAAAGATACCTAGGCTTGATTCTATTAAACTAATTCACTGATCGGACTATGTGGGGTCTGATGGTATGATGGAAGGGGGTGATGTGAGATAGATATTAGAGCACCCTAGGATTCCCCATTCCATGTAGTAGGTATATATGTGGGTTTGGATTACCAAAGTCTGGCATATTGCTATGCAGGGTGAGGGTAGCATCCACATAGTATTATGTTATGCAGACTAAGGTTCATCCTTCATAGGACGTTTCTATGTAGTTATAGGTTCCATCCATATACTGGGTATCTATACGGGGTCAAGTTCCTCCCAGGTATAATTTTTCAATAAGGAGCATGGTTATTCCCAAATATCATTTTTCTATGCGGGGTACTTGTTCACAAAGGGGTTCATCTGTCTGTTCCCTGAGTAATGGTATTCCCAAAAGGGATTTTATGTTGGCATATGGTTAGATTTTTTGTATCTTTTACATAATGTTATGTTGTGTGTTTACCAACAAATAATTGATAGATATCTACAAATTCATCTTTGAGGTTCTTCTTTGTTAATATCATCATCGATCATCTCTTTGGTCTCGTCTCTCGATTCCCCTTGGTGGTATTTTTATAGTAGAATGGAGGGAAAAAATACTAGTAGGGTTGATCATCCAAATTGTGTCATAAGGATTATTTTTTGGGATTACAAGGAGGATTCCACAACCGGCAAACAACATCTTTTGTTTGGGCGGTCATTCATAGGTGTGGAAATCACCATCCAACCCTAAAAATGACTAGTATTCACTCAAGATCATTGTTGGTGCCTTCTTGTATTGTAAAAAATTTCATTCACAAGGTTCTTCGTTTATTGGAGATGAAATCACCATCCTACCCTAAAAATGACTTGGTTTTATTTTCGAGTATTAATTTAATCCATATCAACTTGCGAAAAATTTCATTCAAGGGGTGCTTCAGAAAGCAACAAAACACCATGTAGAGCAGCGATCTGTGAAGCTATTTTCACTTCATGGGATCAATCCATCCTTCTCTTCTTCACCTTCTTTTATAAATTTTGTAGACTTATTCTTATAGGATTATTTTTACCATTTTTCAAATGACATGGAATCTTATTCTTTCTGTAAGAAGAATTTTTAGGACCCCAGAAATTCACCCCATCGGAATGGTTTTAGATCATCATGAATATTAGGTTATTCCACTGTAAAGAGTTATTCTATTTTAAACCATTTTTTGGTACACAAGTGGAATTAAATGTGGGGAACCCTCTTATAAATAGAGAGCCTAACTCATTTTTTCCTATATCAGATTTATTAATTAACTGGGTGCTCTGGAAATGATAGATCACCAACTAATTCTGTTTAGAATATGTCCTTTATGGGAAGACTTTCTTTGAACATAACTTCATCATTCGTGAATGTTAATTCTTGATCTTCTATATAATGTCTTGATTCTTTTCAATTATATCATCATGTGGACTAAGATCTTAACATTCCATCTTTGTGTTAGCTAATTCTTCATGGGCTAGCGCTTGATGAACCGATGGGTCACGGGAAAAGACTTCATGAACTGATGGTTCTCCATACATAATACCTTTTCATTTTTTAAAAATAGATATGCTCTCATTTCCATGAATATAAAATTATATTTTGAACTTATCACATGGATAGAATTTCTCTAGAATAAACCTCAATGGCCATGATTAGGAGATGTGATTTCATGGATAAGAAAATTGAAAAGAATCTCTAAAATCACCTCATCCCTCAGAAGTGTATTCTAAATAACCCCCTCTATAAAGATTTTTTAACTTACCCATTACCACACAAATACCACTTTACAAATTTTGACATTAAGAGAATTATCCCCTTCCACCGTTTCCCAAAATATCCCCTCCACTTGGTTTGATATGTCATGGGGTCACAGTAATATATCTATTCATCAAATCAAATCATTTACTAACTAGTAAATAAAAATTATTTTTTCTAAATTGTTCTATGTGGAATAAAATAAGTTAACATTGTCCTGAAAAAACCTTGAAATATGAAATTTCATTTTATTTTTCTATATTTAATATCTCACAAGTCGATACCAATGGAGGTAGGATCTCCATGTCACCTATTGGTTTGGAGGGAGTTTCTCAGATGAAAAGGATTCAGCATCCTGGGTTCACCAGAATTGCATGGAATTTTACAAATGAATTGATGTCATTAGATTATATCAGGAACCATGGGATTCTCTATTTTTAGTTTATTCACCACAAAAGTTATTGCATGAATTGACCAGTCACTCGTGTTCAATATTTAATACATTCCAACTATTGTATGGTGAATTTTGGCCAACTTATGGGTTATCTTATAATTAGTGGGAATCACCATTTGTTAATATGTATGAATAATTCATACTTGCATACAATACATCCAAAAACACCAAATAAGTATCCCTATTTGTGAAGGACCTGATGAATTTGGTAGAGGTTTTTCTTTGTCACCCCATCCATTCCTGGTCAATCATTCCATTAAATAATTGGAGAATATTGTTTCTATAAGTTAGCAGCCCTAGGACAAAAGTTTAGTACAGCAGGACTCATCCAACTCAACAGTTGTGAGGAATTCAGGGTTCAAACTTGTATACTATTTAAGAAAGAAAAATATACCACATGGGGTTATATAATTCATCCATACATATCTTCAAACATTAGGATGGTGGTTTTTTTCTATGTTCATGATTGGATGGATCTTCCCATTCCTTGAAACCTACGATTGTTTCAAAGTATGTACCATGATGATGGAGGTAAAATAAATAGATTGGAAACCCATCAAATTAAATTTTCCCACACTCACTCGTATTTATGAATATTTGGGTCAAATACATGAAGAAGGATCTACACATTGACATAGTAGGACATTTCAATTCTTATATGGCTAGTTGATAGAACATTATCAATAGTATGAGTATCTACATACCACAAGAGTCCCTTATTCTGACTTTCATCTTTCACTACACAATATCACTTCAATGTTACAGAAACCCATAGGAATCTATTGTGATATTGAAATATTTACCATTATTTCCCAATACACTTTCATCCCTTACACTAAACCATTGATAATGGTGGTTGAAAATGGGGATGTAACTTATTAGGCAGTCACCTACACCACATCTCTACAAGATGGAATTCTGCATATATGTGGAGATTGAGTTACCACCTTCAAATTCGATAACACCTAGAAATTTTCATTACAAAATGGTTTAATATAACAGGTTTCCTATTTTCCACATCCCAATATTTAGGAGTTACACCCAGTTATCCTTCAACAAATATAGATGATAATGATGTCTGATGATTCTACCATGAAAATTTACATTTCCTGTCTAGAAAACCTCATCAATATGTCATGATATTATTCTAGAGTGTGGACAGAAAATTTTATTTATGGGATATTTATGAAGGAAATCTGAAAGGTGCATAAACCACCAACCTCTCCAAAGTCAGTTCTTGACGAAGCCTCCTCATCTGTTTCAAAGGGAGAATGCCTTGTGTCCAAAAATCTAAGCATCTCAGGTGAGCCTCATCCACTATATCCCCCTTAATAAAGGTGGAGTAGATAATATTTTTTCCATCGACACTGTTTTTAGTCCTACTGATGCTATCTCAGTGGAAAAACCATGGGATCCCAACCAATTTATACTAATCCTATGAACATATTTCAGATATCTGTGTAGCAAGAAGATATTGACAATTTTATCACATTGGATTCAATTTTTAACAAAATCATCTCTGTTGTGTATCAAATTATAGATTAAATTATAGGTTAAATGAGTGATTGGGATCATGATACTAACATAACTATTGAACACTATACTGTGGAAATATGGGTATGACACAAAATTTGTACTATCATCACAGAGAACCCCATATAAGAAATGGTTGATTGGGTGGATGACCATTGCCAAAATTTCCTCAGACTAGGCTTATGTGGTTTTGATTACCAGCATCTACATATCCTCATACACCAGATAATTTTTTCCTAATAAGACTTATTGTCTTGTGAATGTGACCTTACATAGCTTAATGATTCTCGTCATCATGTGTAAGGATTACATGATAATAATCATGAGCTACATCATTTGGATATCAAAGAAGCATGATCTTTTGATCAAGTGGTCACATATAATGTGAAGCTATGTGAATGTGAGGGTCATGTAGCAACGTTAATGGTCCAATTATCATAATTTTTTTGAAGCCATTAATAATACTAGTCGATATCTTAAGACATTTATTAAATAGATATACTCAATCGATATAATAGATACTGGAAAAAACCAATTTTTATTGGACCCTTTATGGATCACCTTGGGTTTTAGCTTATTTTCTAACTCAAATGATTATAACATCATTGTAGAAACTTTATCTATTATATGTGTCTATTTATTTGTTATATAGTTTCAGGTAGATACTCTAGGATGTGGATGATCAACTGTTATCATTTAATAAAATGAAAACGTGTTCCCAATTCAATTACAATCCTTAAAATTATCCTTCAAGTCCAATTAATTATAAATGATCATATCTTGAAATATTATCTCCACTGGATATCTTTTGAAAATTTAACCCAAGGATTAACAAATTGATATGATCATGTAATGCTCTATTTTTTTCCTGAACCGATGGAATTAGCAAGGGTTGTTTAGACTATTTATAGGGTTACATGGATAACCCTAAAATATTGTATTCTTTTTTATTTCCACTCTAATTTTTACCTATGTCCAATGTAGTCTGTACTTATCATGAAAAAAAATGAATTTTGATAGGTAACCCTTAACTGCTTTTTGACCTAACATCTTTTTTCCTTTTTAGTTTTCATTTGATTACTCAATTTTTTCCTATCCTCTATAAATCACATGTCTAGAGAGTTGAGACTCCACATTTACATAGGGTTCACATTATGGTTTTTCCTCTTAGAGAAGTTAATTTCACTTTTTTTCATTAGTTTATAGTTTTTCAAACAGGAATGTTTCCACTGATGTTTTAGGTCTAATAACTTATGACCATGAATTATGGGGTGAGAACCCCAATTGGTCTTAGTTTCTAAGAATGTCCACATTTTATTTACATTGAAATTGGATATTCTTTTACCCTGGTTTTGTGATTTATAAATCTAAGACATGGCATGTGGAAAGTGTGTGATGACTAATTGTAACATCAGTTTCCATAACTATGTTTATGAGGTGTACAAAGAGAGGGGAGCCTCTCATGTGGATGAATTTTCCTTTGGTTGAAAGGTCTTTTTTTGAAGCTAACTTGTGTAGATGTAATTGAGCAATGTTGTTCTTAGTCAAAGAAAGGTGTCTTTAGGACACTGACCCCCCCATTTCTGATTAATGAGTAAAAAGTGAAAATTTTGATACCGCATGACCATGATGTGTGTCTTGATAGGGTAGTGATGTATTTAAATATTGATGAAACCCATTTCGGTGCTGGATATTAATGAGAAACCAATCCCACAAAATTTTGGATTGTTTAAAAGTGGGATGGAGAATGATTTATTTTAATGTCTTGAATGTGTAACATGAATCTTGAAGTTTAATGTATTAGGGTAATTTCGTTCATGGTCTAAGATTTGAGGTCACATGGCTTTGAAAGAGGAATGAAAATTATCACTTTTAATGGTAATCTATCCATGAATACATTATTGTCCTTAGTTATGATTGGGAAATTTTGTAAGCTGTAATCTGGGGGTTTTTAAATCCAATGATTGATATAAGACACAAATATCTGTAGGAAACAAGAATATCAGAAAATATTCTCTAGGGGATGAATTTTTCTTCGGTTGAAGTAACTTTTTTGGGCGTTACTAACACATATCAAACTGGGGAATATTATGTATAGTGATACAATGGTGTCCCCTAGACAATGAACCCCCATTTTTTATAGCCTCAGGTGTTGGTGGGGATTTTTATTTCCTTATACATTCAGTTTGGTCTATGAAAGGAATGTACCTAAATATTAATGGAATATGTAGTGTAATTGCTTTATTGAATGGGTAGACATGTTTCCATTACATAGGTATGGACCATACATAATAAGTAATGTTTTTACATAATGAATGAGCCCATCATATATGTTCAAGGTCAAACTACATATCTCATGAAAATGAGAATTTATCCATACATAGTTCTAGTAAGGGTCCCCGTGGATTTATATCTCATGCATAGGGAAGATAAATTTTTAACTTCTGTAGTGGATGAACACATGATTGAGGACCCATGCATCACTATGTAACCTACAGTGGCAGGAATCAAGACACATGTAGTTATCGTCATCACACATTTTAGTGTCATGTGATTAGGACACCAGCCATAATGTTTAACATCATTAAATGAGGATGGAATGAGTTTTTATAGTTTTAGGTCATAAATGTGGGACCATATATCATGGAAATGTTGAGTAAAAGGAGGATCATCTGGATGGGATGTTCTAATATTCCTTGGATATAACAGGGGAAGGAATGTGTAATATTGGATTCCACAGATTCTCAGATCAGGATAAATGATATAAGGAAAAATTCCATTGTGGAATATATATAGGCAATGCCAATCCTAGGGATGAATTTTACTTTGGTAGAATTTGTTTTTTGTGGTAAAATTATACCTAGCCAACTATGGAATATTGTGCATAGTCAAATAATGGTCTCCTCAGGATACTCACCTTTCATTTCTGATGTCCATGAAAAGGTTATGGAGATACAAAATTTTATACGGCAGAAATTATGATAAATAGAAGGAATGTGTCTGGGTATGTAAGAAACATTTAGACCCAGATTATCCATGAAGTGTGAAATTCCCTACATTGATCTGACTCACATATAGGAGTGTCGTAATTGATTCCTTGGAAAGCCCCTAAATGAAGAGCTGGAACATAATACATCCTTCATAGATACTTTTTTTGTATGAAAGATATTGGGATATTTACTTTACCATTGGATGAGACTAGGACACAAGGTCTATGTTTCACCATTTATCTCATCAAAATGAGAATCAATCCACACACATTTCTTGTGGTACCTTATAGTATAATATCACATGACAATAAAATTATCCATATAGGTTAATGTAATTATAAAAATACACATGTTTCCAGACGTGAAGAAAAAATATTTCAACTGTACCGAAGATTAAATACCATGGTTTGAATTTATATCATGCGATAAGAGGAATAAATCCATGGCTAGTTCTCAAATTGGCTTTGACTACACAATTTGACATCGTGAAATAATGTCTTATGGTGGTACATTTTTGGTCTTTTTACCAGGACCATAGAAATGCTAATGTGGATTGAAACACCCTGATCAAGTGGGGAATACCCTACCAAAACTCTTAAGCGCACAAGATTTGTTCTTTATGTGATAAATAAGGGATTGAAGAGTTATGTTTCACCATACAGAGTTAATAAAATGGAGGATATGAGTTTTTGAATTTGTGGTGACTGAACGAGGTTATAGTATTATGGACTAAAAAAATATCTAATTATAGTGGGAATCAAGCCACACATATTTCTGGGACCCTTTTCTATTTTACTTCAAGAGGTAAGGATGAAGTTGACTCCACATGATAGTGGGGGAATTCTGTAGATAGACCCATGATTAGAGATTTGGGCGTCAATATGTATCATGTGATTATAGGAATAAATACACACATAGTTTTAATAAGAATATCTTCATAGATCTAACCCGTAAACATGAAGGAGGGATTGTTTTACCCTTAGTTTTGGTTGGTCCCCTGATTAGATATATGGGATTCACTATAAATCCTATGATGATAGGAATCAATACACATGTAGTTCTAAACAAGAACAATCTATATCGATCTGATCTATATGTAGTGGGATGTATTTTTCCAATTGATCATATAATTTTCATAGATGGACCAAGGTTTGAGTTCTGAGCATCAATATGTATCCTGAACGGGCAAGAGTCAAGCCATGGGTTTTTTCTGAACATGCTTCCCTTCAATGATTCGAAACATGTGCATGGAGAGGGTTCTCTTCTTGAAGTAGAACTATAAATGGGACCCACATTAGAGTCCCCTACATAGATTTTGTTTTATTCATGGGAGGTATCATTTACAATATTTTGTGATTGTCCTGAGGAAACGAGTTTTATGCATTAATTTGTATCCCATATAATGAGAATCAAACTACATGTAGTTCATGAGTAAAGCTCCATGGATGGGTTTGAATCATTGACAGGGGTTTTTTTTAATTTTTAGGCGGTTGGACCTAGATATAAAATTCAGGTCTCACTACATATCTTACATGTATAGGAATATAACCCCATTTAGTTCTTGAATATATTATGGTTGGTAACCCATGTCGATGATTTCATTTGCTCAGGTGAGAACGTTATGGTTTTTATCATTTTAATGTCATACAATAAGGATATTGGAGTCATGATGTTTATTTTATTTTTACATGGATGAAGATTTTATTATTTCTAAGGTCATGAGACAATGACCAACTATACAGTTTAATGTGGTACTATTGGGGTTATTTACCATGTAGTTTAACATCATGTGTTCATGATGACTGTGTCTTTTAGTTATGGTGAGAATGATTTTACAGACAAGAGGGAAGTATAACCCTAATGTGAAAAGTTTCCATCAGGAAAGAGAATGGTAGAGAAATAATATTATGAATAGAGGTAAATTTTCATCTAGTACTAATGTAATAGGTCTATGAGTTAGTATGTATCATGTGATGAAAGTAATCAAGATACATGTAGCTCTATATAAGAACACTCTACATAGGTCTAACCCATATTAAGAGGGAGAAATCTCTCCAATTATTCATGGATGGGCCCAAAACATGAGGTTTATTAATCACAACATAACCCATATAATGAGAATCAAGCTACACATAAATGTTGAGGAACTATGTAGTTTTTCATGTTGCGGCATGGAAATGGGTAACTCGATGTGGGAAAAAAAGAGTATTACAACTGTTCCCACAATCAGAGGTCTAGGTGTCAATACATATAATGTGATGACAGGAATCAAGTAACTTGTTTTTCTTGAGAAATAATACCTACATGGATCTAATTATCATGCATGGAAAAAGGAATTTCATCTTTCTCTCGCACAAATGTAACTCATGTGCGGTGGATTGTTGATTGGAATGATGATTCTCATGTAATTTATAGTCATACAGTGAGGATAATGATGTCAATAATTTTATTGTCTTGTGACATGGATGACAATGTTGTTTTTTATGGCCATGTAATAATGACTAACTACACAGTTTAACCTTATATAGTGGGGACAATTTACTATACATTTTTGCATCATACAATCAGGACGATGGTGTTGTGGTTTTTATTGTCATCTAATAATGAAAGACTATGCAGATTAACATTAGGAACCTATGAAAATTTACCATGAAGTTTAACGTCATGGGATTATAAAGTTTGTATCTTTTGATTAAAAGAAATAATTCCATAGGAACCTTGAATTGTTGGGAGACATGGGGAGCTATCCATCTATTGAAACTTTAGAATAAGATTTGTTAAATTAGACCCTTTTTATGGAATATGTTCCCTCCCATTTCAATTCCAACATCATATTTTTCATTCTAACTATCATCAGAGACCTTATGAACAAAAACATATCTCTTTTAAGGAATGATTAGAGGGTTTTTTGAAAGGCTGTCGTGATCCAACTTTTGTAGATTTCCAAATGTTTCAAGGTATGTATTATTTTTCCATTTAATCACTCCAAATCAACCATCCATTTCTATGTTTGGTCATCCATGGATAATTGATAATATATAGAAATAAGGAGCGATGGAATTTTACCATCAATATGAAGGAAAACTACCTTCCGATATACTAATAAGAATGATATTTCCTATATGGTGGTGTAGGTTATAGTCTAGTAATCCCACAAGGTATATAGGAGATTTTTTGGCCAAGAATTGTTTTCTTTATCTACTATATTAAGAAGTAAATTTGATAGTGTTTTTTTTAATGCCTCTATCTATCCACTTGCTATGGCATGGTTCTGGGATGAACAATTGGTCTTGATTTTATTCTCTTGATAGAGATTCTTCAATTCATAAAAAGATAAATTGGTTCCATTATCTAATATCATTGTATCAGTGACACCATATAGGGTGATTATATTAGAATTCAAGAGGATGAAAATATTCCTTTACATGAATTCTTTTAGGGGAATATATTTGGACCATATATAGAAGTAGTTAGTTCCAGTGAGAATTTACTTGAAAATCATGGTCGTAGCAGGATCATATGGTCCCATAATGTCTATTCTCTATATGGAAACTAGCTGTGGGGACATGGAATTTTGTAATAACTAGAAGGGTTGGGGAAATATGTTCATGTGAATGTGGAAAGGATGGAAAAGTTTAGTGAATTTAGTATATTACTTCATAAGAGTGGGCTCATAATTCCTAAGAAATTTAATTTTGTGAGAAAAAAATAGTTCTGAATTGTGATAGCCACAATCTCTAGTGTTGACTTCCTTCGTGATAGAAGTGATCTCTTCCATATCAATGCACCTGAGAAGGACCTCATCTAGTCTCTTTATGTAGGGGAATTTTTTTTGATTCATTCCGTCATATAGAAAAAGATAATTTATTGTGTTTATATTTTTTTCTCGCCTGATTCTATATTTTGTGAGCTCTCCCTTTTGATGGTAGTCTACAATGAGTTCATAGATCTGGTAGTAGGATCATACTATTTAGGAATATGGATAATCTCATTAATATATTCCATGTTGTCTTCAAAAAATAGTGACAGCATCCAGAGTTGCACAATGCCGGTGACTATTTCACCCTGCTCTAGATTGTATAAAGATATGGATGCACTTTCCAGTACATCAGATTGAGAATTTTATAACCATAAATGTGAGTCAATGTTATATCCAATGTTAATTTCTCTCCTAATCATGGAACTAGGTTTAACAGGAGGGTTAAATATTACTTTTTATAGCATAATCCCCATTAACCTACTTAATGAACAACTTAGAATCACATTTTATCATTAAGGGTCTCATTTATACAGGGGATTTAAATCCATCCCCAACACGAGAGCCTAATAATCTGCATAATTATTTGTTCACCCTTCCAAAAGTAATAAAGAGTAAGGTAGGAATTCCTTTTCTACAGAGATGAGTATGACTCCCATACCCACTTTGTTGAGCATGGGTTTTTCAATCCTCTTCCCTATCATACTTATGGATTCACCACCAAAATACATCTCCCATATCTACGTTACCTCTTGAATAGAGAGAACCTATTCATTGGGTATCTTAGTATCCCATGAAATCATTTATTCTTAGGGGTTACCTTCTAGGGAAAATGATAATTTCTGGACTTTGATCACATTGTAAGGCACAAACTGAATTTCAAAAAGCTTTAGAAGTACAAATATTAGTGTTAGATAGCTCTTCATGATATAGGAATATGGAGTCTCTGCATCGACCTTGTTTCGATAGAGATAATAAAGGCTATTCTTTCTTCCGGAATCATTATTTTGTAATAGGAAGGCACCTAGTGATCACTATAAGGCAACCATATACAAAATAAGTGACCTTCCTTTGACAAGAGGCATTATTACTAGTGTTCTCACGATATATTTCTTGACACTATTGAATACTTCATTGAAATCATCTATCAATTGATATGAAACTGTCTTTTTCTTTAAGCTAGGGAAGGGAAATAATTTCATATCACGGTTGGATATAATGTTTCAGATTTAGGTTAAGTGCCCTTGAATTCCTCTAAACTCGGTGAGGTTTTGTGATTCTAACATTCCAATTACTGTTTTTGTTTTCTTGGGTTTGACTTCAATGACACAATGGTGTATGAAAAATCTGAGTAATTATCCCTAGGCAACAGTGAAAGGGAATTTCAAGGGTTTTTTCTAGATACACTGTATCAGTTGGTTAAATATGGTTTCAAGATCTTCCAGGTGGTCAGATCCTTGTCATGATTTAACAACTATATCTCCAATATAGCATTAGACAAACATTCCCATGAAGGTATTGAATATGTGATGCATTAAACACTGGTACATAGCACCGAAATTATTCAAGGCAAAGGTAATTACCCGATAAAAAAATACTCCATATTGGGAAATAAAGGTAGATACTTATTTTATGTTTCTAGGCTATAATTATTTTATTTTATCCTAAATTTTGATTCATAGAGAAGAGTTAATGATATCTGGTTGTTTCATCGGTCAGTAGTTCTGTGACTGGGAATAGAAAATAAACCTTTAGGTAGTGCTTGTTGTGATCCCTAAAATCAATGTAGTCTATAGTTTTCCCTTTCACTTTCATGATAAGGAAAATATTGGCCATCCATTTACAATATTGGTTCTCAAAAATAATGTTTTGTAACATTATCTTTCCCAATTCAGCCTTAATTTTGGAGAAATTTGTCAGGTGCATCCATATGGATTCTTCTTTATAGACTCATTGGTCCTCTAAAAATCTCGGATTGTTAGTGGGTCCCACTATTTTGAGTCCCAAATTTGTTATGTAGTAATAGGATAATATATGTCGTTGCTACTTCAGGATAGAAGTATATACTATTTTTAGTCAAAAGACATGGATGCACTAATCGTGGTGGGCCATAGGTCCTCATCTATACCCATATTTGTTTTATTGATCTCATCAATGGTGGTAGATACACCCTCCTCAATTGCTGGAGGGGTGTACCTATTGTATTCCTCCACCTCGCCCTCCTCCTCTTCATCTTTTTCTTCATTTTTCCATAGTGGGAGCATTAATTAAGATAAGTACTCCAGATTTGTGGGGGGATATCTTGGCATTCTGAAGATGAATTAACTTACTCTAACCAACCTAAAAATGTGAAATTTCCTTGAAACTATGGTGTGAATGGAGTGAGATATGGATAATGAGTGTCGTATTCCTATTTGGTTGATGAGACTACATATTCTAACTTGTCTAGGGGAAAAGGATTTTCAAATGCTCTAGGGAGGGAATGAGGGTATCTTTTTCTGAGATAATATCATTGTATGTGGATTAAGAAAACATTTTAACGCTACTAGACTATGTGTTCATGAATAAAACTATAAAAATTATTGAATATGCACATATATTTGGGCTCATATACACAACCTACTTTATAAGAAACACGTAATCTTCGTCGAGCAATTTGAATGTGATAGACGCGATCATTTCCATACCGTTAAGGGTGTTGACTCAAGAAACACCATAAACCAGGTTTTTTCTATTTCCATTGATGGAATCATGCATTTATATAACGTGACTTGTTGAATTCGAATGGGGCCTTATCGACACTAAATGTCTCAAAATTTCCATTAATGTAGTATTTGATGCATTTATAGTATGAATAAGGGATTGTTACATGTTGATGAAACCAATGACTTCTGAACAATTTGTGTAATCTTGTATTCTACTAAAACAACAATAATTGTGATTCATATATGTGGTTTAAAAAATGATCATTGACCTCTATTTGGTATCATGTATTTTTCTCACATTTTTAATATCCCTACAGGGTTGTGAAATAAGGAACTAGGTTATCTTCATTGTAGCACGACTAACAAAGTGTCCAAACTAAAATGAGGTTAACTCCAGCACCATTTTCAATGAAAACATTTTGGTCATAGACCTCATTTATCCTTACAGACACATACAAGGGTCTAATGTGTCCCTTTATAAATATATTATCATCTTGATTAGTGAAGGGAATAACCACATGGAATTATGAAAGATTAGTCTTTGTATAATAGACGTCAGTTGAAAAAACCTCATCTTCAAACTTATGATGGATAATGAAAGCCTCTATGAGTGCTTCCATATTTTATTTTGACAAACATGGAAAATCCAGGATCGATAGACTGGATATTACCAAGGATACCTATTTCAGAATGTCACACATATGATCTATGGGAGTTCACTTACCTTGGTGGGGATTCTATTTCATATGATCATTAGGGGTTTGATTAGTTTTTTTATATGGATATGCACTAAAAATGATTTTGGAAGTTTGCCTATCATTTTTGGTTTGGTCCGGGTCGGTATTCCTACCCACCTAGTGTGATATGAAACATGTAACCTCTCTGATTTTTATTCAAGAGTGATAGGTTCAGGGTGAATTTTCCCTGATTTATGAGGATTATTCTTATTTGTTTCAGACTCAGTGAGAGGATCTTCCATGTATTTATGAATCATTGATAGATCAGATAGGGATATGGTTAAAATTGTGGTTCCTATATTGAATTAACCTTCTCTGATATCCTCAGATCATGTATCCTCTTCCTTTGGTTCCCCAATCATAATAATGGAAATTAGGTTCATAATCACACACATAATTGGATAAGGGATCCATTATGTGAATTAAATTAATGTAATTAAAGATCAACTCCTCATTAGATGAATAATTATTATGGGAAACTATTTGTAGTGGTGCTATTTTGAGGGGAGGTGCATGTTGTTTAAATTTTAATGGAATAAAGTTTCAGGGACTCAAATCAAGCTTTGGACTTGATTTAAGTTCATCGTCCTAAATTTCTACTAGCATTTTCAATCTAACATATTTTTAATGTATTCAATTTCTATAATTTGGGGTATGATGAAGTCCGTCTTGTTATTGTAGAAGAAGACATGGGCATTGATTTTTGTTTCAACTATTTTTGGAGAATACCATGAGATCATTTGATTGTATTTTTTTTCATCCAACCATTACATAGTTTTCCCTTATGCTAAAAAATTATTTCAACTCACCTCTTTCCTAAGGGGTATTTCTAGAAATATATTCCACTTTTTTGGTGGGTTTCCTAACTTTTGAAGTCTAGAATCTACCATTTTATATAGGATGAATAATTCTTGAATTGTGTATCCTAGTATCCAGTTAAAGGGGAAACAATCTATCTGGTTGTTGAGGCCTAAATTGTTAGGAATATTGGATTCTGGAAGGTGGTGTAAATTATTTTCCATTACGACTATAAAATTACCACAGACTTGATCATCTTAGATATAGTAAACTTTATTCCATAGTTCCAATTTTTTTTTCCTGAGTCTCCTTCACTCTTCCTCGAAAGGTAGGGGTTTATGTTGATGTCTAGGGGGTGTAACACGATATTGATCCTGTTATGGAGCTAAAGAATATGCAATGGATTGATTAAGTGTGAAAGATTCCACTTATAACTTTCCAGCTCCTTTCCTTATGAATGGTGGAGTTATCCGGGACATAAGATTGGTCTGATATATAGAATAATATCTTATTTGGGAAATGATAGATAAATCCCAAAACCCACTAATATATTTCACTGGGAAGAGAGGATTTTATATATTTTCATGAAGGTTATCTACAAAAATATTAAAGAAATCTTCAAGGGAATCAGTGAGTTTAGGGAGTAGGACATCCAGTTACATCTAGAAATGAAATTTGAGACTCTCTTGTTTTCTCATTGTTTTAAAATTGGGAGGTAATTTTTTTCTTTCAATTATAGTTTTTAGATTAACTAAAAGTGGAATTTTCAATAGATATCCTCTCATATGAACTAAAAAAATGGGGTAACATAAGATTTATTGATTTTTCAGGGTTTTCATGAAGAATCTCAGTTTCAATTCTTCCAGTTTGTCATGATTTCCTATCATGGAATCACAATGGGGATCATATCATGTTAGAAGTTGTTCTAGGTTACCCAAGACATTTTATGTTGTAAATGTGGTACTCTCAATGTTTTGATGGTGTGGGGTGTCTCTCATCCAGTCGAGGTATGGCTTCCATTATCTCTGTACTGTTGCACGCCGCTCCTCCATAGCTTCTAATAAAGCTCTAAATGACTCGATAATCCCTCGATTATTGTTTTATTGAATGGGACCATGGAAATGTAAAACAATCAACATGGTTTGATGCACCATATTTTTTTCCATTATTTAATGTGGAAATTTGTCTAGGGATATATTTTGAGGGTTATCTTGAACCCACAATGGTTTTCTTAATAATGGAGGGAAATCATGATATCATTCCCTAACTGTGTCCAAGTAAACCAAAAGTCCATGTTCCATGTTGCGAAGATTTTATAGCCTTGTTTATATTACTGGGATAAATCCTTGTTGTTATGGTACACCTGCTGGATGTAAACATTGGGTATCTCCCTAGGGAGAATATTCGATAGGAATACTTCATCTGAGTATCTAAACATTGATTAGCCTCAACACTTTAATTTCTCCCTAATGTTGAGTGAATCATTCAATCAGTGTAGGGAGACAATCCTGATTGAGAGGGTGAGGAAGAGTGCATGTGGAATTGCCTTTATTATTTTTATTATATATTCATTGTGAAGGAAACATGATATTGATAAAGGGTTCACCCAAATTTTAGGGGATTCCTAGGTACTAGGTATGAACACATTCATTATTGGTGTTGAATGTATTTTGGATAGAATAATCCTCTAATTTATCCTCGACTTTTTCATCATTCTCGATTCCATTCATAGTAATTACATCTATGATGTTCACTGATGTGTAATTGATTGTGGGATTTGTATGGGATGATGAAAGATAGGGGTGGTTTACTCCCTTTATTATACCCCTCCCATATTTTCTAGGTCCCTCTTTGAGTTTTTCGGTGAATGGTGACTCACATAGAACCTATATATAGCTTGTTCATATGACTCTATTATAGGGAAAATTGGTTGAGAGATGTGATGGATTGGTAGACAATACAACTTCTCATCCTCCCAAAATAGGAAAAGATTGATCTCTATTGAGGGGGTGGTTGAGGTAAAAATGCCACTAGCCATATGGGTTTGGCTTTCTCCCATTGTCTTTTCATTATTGATCTGTCTATATTTTTAAATCATATGGGGGCATTTTGTGTTAAAATTTCTCCAAACTTAGTGGTTTGGGGATGATCCCACACAACGAAAGAAGCTACACTATGGCTACCCTCTTAATCTCACATATCTTTGTTCAAGCATGATCCAAATAAGATTTTGAGTCCACACATGAAATTATTTCTTCGAGGAAATTAGTAGTGTGTGATGATTGGATTATTATTAAGTGAGAATCCTACTAAATGTTTTCAATTTCCTAGTTTTGGTGATTTTTGATGACTTTCCCTCATCAAGAATAATACATTTGAGACTTATTTAAGACCTATTATTGTTGAGTGCACCATATTTACTGAACATGGGGTTTTCATTATAACTACCATGGAATAATGACATTATATGATTTCATTTATAATGTTTTTTGTTGAAAGGGGCTTGAGGTGAAAATTTAATGATCCATGTTCTCCCGATCCCCATATATGAACACCATGTGAGGAGTTGAAAATTAGATGGTAAAACTCACACAACACATTGATGCATGATAATTGAAGATCCCTTTTTTGATCTTTTTAATTTGGAAACCTCACAGCTGGAAGGACTTCTATATATATTTGATGACTATTCTATCCCAATATTTTGACATGGTCTACAAACCTGTCGTATAAAAGATTTTTTATTTTAGGTGGCAGAGAGCCAGTTTGAGATTTGGGTAGATGTTGTTGGTGGATTCATCAATTTTTTTGGAATATCAAATTGAGAAGTGGTAGAGGTACAAAACATAATGGGTATATAATCCTTGTAAAATTGTCTTCCACTGAAAAATATATCGTTTTTCATCTATGAGAAAATCCTATACTTGATCAACTAAACATTAGCAGCTCATTAGGGTTTTATTTCATGTATTATATACATTGGATGCCACATTTGTTTGGGAACAATTAGTGGGGTGGCTTAGAGGATGATAATTACCCCGAGCCTTATTATCATTGAGAATGGACTTCCCTTTCCAATGATAGCGTCTCTAACATGTCTAAACCCACCATTCCAAGTGACTTAAAATATGATGGATTTGTTGAAATTGAATCAGTTGTGGGAGAAATGTTTTCTTAAAATGAGATGTCACTATACAGAGGACCTTTACAACGAATTCAATCATAGAGAGGACTACCATCACATATCGATGTCCGATTTCTGGGAGAATTTGTTTGGCATATACCATGGGGAGTACCTTCAAAGAAGATTTAAGAAAGGATAGGAAATTAGTTCTATTTGATCTTATAGACACAAGGTGGGGTACCATGACTCTTATCGATTTATATGATCTCGTGAAAAATCTTCTTTCACCCACAACAAGAGCATTCATGGACGATGCTCTAGGGAGGACCTCAAGAGAATCTAGTAACCATGTTTTTTTTGTGGAAATATAAAACTTATACTACCACTCTCATAATGGGGTAATATATTCACATGATCATGTTTCACTTGTGAATGGTTATTGATGGCCTTGAGATGTCCAACATCTAGAAGAGAAGGGTCATGAGTCTACTATTCATTTTTCATTTTCGTTTAGCATGATTTCTTTTAATGAATTTTCTTGTAGGAGATTGGATCTTCTTACTGTAAGTTAAAACCTTCATAGATGGGTCCCTATTCAAGTTTCACCCATAGTGATACTGGGATATTCTGGTAAGATTATGGAATTTTGATAGGGAAATATACCTACCCTACAACGATCACTTAAGTGGACAGATGTCCCCTTGATAGACATGGTATTTTTTTCCAGATCCTATTGTACATTTATTGTGGAATATTTCCAATGGCCCTACTATAAGGGATAGGGGAAAAATTTATTCTCTTGAGTGACCACACAATTGTGTGGATGAGTTACCCTACATTTAGTGGGGGTTATAATCATGAGTCCATGTATTGTTCTTGGTGTGATTACTTCTTGGAATGTTTGTAGGATATTGTACTGAATTTATGTCCATCCCTCCATCATTCTAAGAAATGATATGAGATTTAATTGGTGGGAATGGGAACATATTCCCATTCTAGTGTTAGATAAAGAATATGTGCGCACTCCAATCATCTATTTACTTCTTGTAATTACTAACCATCCTACATTGTAGGGGTAGAGGTACGAGTCTTCCACTGATTCAAAAATTGGATATGAAAGATATTTTCTCCAATTGTCTTCATATTTAGGTAGTGATATTTGTGTGGGTGAGAAAAAATGTATGTTTTCTTATAGTTTTCCAAAATATGTTTTTGACGAGATTAAAGTGAATATGTAGAAATTTGTATATTCTCATAGTGGGTTTCTTCTATATTTTCATGATGGACTTGATATGAATGATAATGAATTTGTGTCTTCTCAAAGTGTTCTACAATATTTGAATGACATGAATTATGTGCATTCATAGTAATTTTCATATGATCATAGTGGTTTTATTCTGTATTTTCATGAATGACATGATATAAAAATGTAGTAATTTTCATATTCTCATAGTTTTAAACCATATTTGAATCACATACTTGATGTGAAATCACAGTAATTTACATATACTCATAGTTTTCCCTCACATTTTAGTTACGGGATTTATATGAAAAAGTATGAATTGGAAACATCTAAAGGTTTTACTTCATATTTGACTGATGACATTGATGAGGGTGAGACTGAATATACATCTACCCATAGGTTTTTACAATATTGACATGGATGGATTATTCAAAAAGAATAAATATGAGGTCCAGTTCCTGATTGTTTGAACTACTCCCTCCAAGAGTTGAATTATGAAACCAAGTCGATATGAATTCGAATGGGGACAATGGGGAAATATCCTATACATAGTGAAGATATAGAGCCACATTGAATTAATTGAGATTATTACTAACAAGTTTTATTGGGTGGGAAACTTGTGCTTCTAGGATGAATTTTTTGGTGATTACATAATCCTCTTCTATAAGGTAATGAATGAAATCATTATCATGTTCTGAGGACATGATCATGAAATTGTTTGAGGCAGTTATCAGATCTTTTTGGTTTTGGACCACCAACCATCATTAGCCAGATGATTGGAAGGTCATTATGGACATAAGGGTCTTTCAAGCCACATCCAGGGTTGGGAGTGTACCATTGTGCTGGTTCTATCATAACGATTCATTTGAAATAAATTTTTAAATATGATGGGTGGGTGATGACTTCCCCTGTTTAGTTGATAACCCATCCTACACTTTGGCAAATTCATGTGTCCTTGAAATATGGTAAGATACCATTGGATCAAAGAGAGTTCTTATGAAACGATCATGAAATATACTTGACAACTAAATAAAAAATAATCCCCTCAATATATCATCTCACGAAGATATCTGTAAGTGATCATATTGTTTTCCCTTCTTCCATTTTAGATGAAAAAAGCACATAAAATAAAGCAAAACCACCACCTTGATTAAGGATTCACGATGGGTTCACCAATTTTTTATGTGAATGATTTATAATGGTTATATGTTGATTGTAGGGGTTTATATTATGTACGATACTCCCATCGAGTATGTCATCTTTGATTGGTCTCTAACATGTTTTGTTCGTGGAGCTGAAAATGCCAAAAATCTCTTATATCCATGATGTATCATGGACCTACATTCCAAAGGTAAGTGTTTGCAAGGTTACATGTCTAACAACACTTATGAACTCACATTGGTTAAGAGGATGTGAATTTAGGCTCACCACATCATATTTGGGGAACTATTTACTATTCTAGGACTATATTATAGATTTATGGCATGTTCATGAATCCTTTGTTCATCCCCAAGATTGTATATGTAGATTACACTGAATTAATGGTCAATTATTAACATGAATTGTTCCATAATAAACTATATGTAACTGAGATTAAACATAAATTGAGGTATATGAATGTATTAAATGTTTCTCTATCATTGGTAATATTTTCATATAGGGATAAGAGATTATTTGGTCATTTATTAGAATGATATTGGTTTTAAGTTTCATAGTGCAACACTCTAGAGTTTAATTTTATCCAAGGGGGGATGGGGGTGTTTTTTTGGGATAGAACCCATAATATGGACATTCTATGTATCCTCATGATAGGAATACAACCCCACATAGTTTGGTGACACTTAATAGGATAGTTCTCCTTCTAAGTTCATCTGAATAGGACGAAACCATAAAGTTTAACATCACATGTAAAGGAATTATAAGAGAAAGGTGCCTAATAGATGTTTGGTATGAGGCTTATGTTGTGGTAGAAAGAGATACATGGAAGAGATGTGGTCTCCTGGGTGCATATGACCCTACTAAAAATGTGGCTCAGAGAACATTAGGGTGTATTTGGTTGTCAGATTCAGGCCTTAGGGTGGCATCCCACATATCATAGTAAATTGAAAAAAATCCCATATAGTTTCAAAATTTAGGTCTTACACCTGTGAGGATTCCCATTTTATGTGATATTTTTTGGCCTTAGAAACATTAAGATTCCCTTTGAACATTATTAGGGATTAAAACTTATAGGACTCCAGTTTTCATTTTTATTTTGTGGATGTACTGGAATCCACTAAAATCAATGCCCATACGAGTCATCCTCAGTGTGAGAAACAAGAGGAAATAGTATATTTGAAGATCAAAAAATATTTATTTATCTACTAGTATATGGATTCTGGAGCCCAAGGGGGGGGGGGTCTAGAGATATTGACTTGAATGTACCCATTTCAAAATTTATTCTGGTAATCGGAATAGTCACATATGATGATCCATCTAGATACATCATGGGCTGGTGAAAAAAGAGAAAGAATTCAGCCCCGACAAAATTTTTTTGGACATACTCTAGGAGGGATCCCATTTTTTCACTAGGTAAAGAAGGAATATCTATAACATTCCATTATTGAAGGGAAGGTCTTGTTGTCCCCTAAATCCCTAGAATTAGGAGGTTCATGTGAGCACCTCCAAGGTCGAAACCCTTGTTACGATATGAATTTATACTTGAAAACATTTCTAGGTTCCATATTTTAAGGAGGTTACACACACATATTTTATTACCATGAGTATTTATGTGTGATAGGAGACAATGATATGTAAAAATATTTAATCATACATGTCAGGTAGCTTTGGAAGAGGCCTTGTCCTAATTTTGTTAGATTGATTTATGGAGGGGCTGAAGTGGGGTCTGATGATATAACATAAGGGAGTGATGGAAGGTGGAGAGTGGAATGCTCTTGGATGAACCATTATGTGTAGAATGTTATTACACGAGATAGGCTTCCACCCACATAGTATGTTTCTATGAAGCTGAGGTTACCATCCATGTAACATTGTGAAAAGTGGACCTGGGTTCTACCTGCATAGCGTGTTACTACATGGGGAAAGGTTCTATCCACAGAGCATGTTACTATGTGGGGTTGAGTTATTCCCATGTATAATTTTTCTATGTGGGTTAGAGTTACATCTTTATAGTTATTTTCCATGTGGTGGTCTTGTATGTAAAGGGGGAATCCATTTATGCCTCGTGAAATGGTGTCTCTAAAAGGAGTTTAATGATTTTGGATTTCAAAATGTATTTTATCTTCTCCTTAACACCATATGGTAGGATTACCAACAATGAATAGATAAATCTCTCTCCCATTTTATCTATTCGGATCTAATTTTTACTTATCCTCATCACTCATTCCTTCAGTCTCATCCTATTGGTTCCCCTCGGTGGTATTTTATAGGAAAATAGAGGGACTTGATACTACCAAGGAAGATCAACCATAGTGGGCTATAGGGATTCCTTTTTTAGTATAATAGAAATGATTCCTTGATAAAAAAGATTTTGTGGGGGGAGGACATTCGTGGTGGTAAAAAACACCATCTGAACACAAAAATGACTTGGTTTTTTCATAGGAACCCGGGGTACAGTCTCATCCATTGAAGGATTTTTCTCTTGGGGTGATTCATTGATGGGGGTATAAATACAATTTTGGCACAAAATATTATAATTTTTTGAAGGTGGGATCAATGATATATCATATTATTAATAGTTTCATTATGGGGGTTCTTTGTGATGGGTAGAACGCCATGCAAAATGGTGGTCTGCAATGTCGTTTTCTCTTCACATGATCAATTCATCCTTTGTAGATTCACCCCATTTGAATATTTATTCAATATATTATTATAGGATTATTTATACCCCCTTCCCTTATTTATGGAATTATCTTCTTCCAATATATATAATTTTCTGTACCCTACAAAATTACAATTGGATTTCTCTTTTAGTTCAACTAAAAACTATTTTTAATTCTAAACACCTTTAGCGGGTTTAACTCAAAACACCACCATTCCAAACATTTCATACTTGAGTCCAAATGTGAATTACGTTAGTCTGTTATGCATATTTCCATTACCATGTAATGAATGTACTATAAATTATAAGTTAAAATTGACACACTATTTAAGTCGCATATCTATGAAAAAATAGGACATTACTTTAAAATAGATAAATTTATTTGTCATTTTATGTTCTCATAAATGAGTAAAAATTTAACTAATATTTTATTTATAAATTAGTCTATAGATGGAGTAACCTTATCATGTTATAAAGGTAGTTTCCAATAAATTTTATGAATTAAATTCATGGTACCCCACCAATATTTTCAATTTTGGTCTTAGAATATATAATCTCTATTTGTGTCTGATAAAATAGAAGTATGACCTTTCTAATTTTTTAAAGGCTTGTACATATGAGAAATTTATATTGGTAAAAATTTAATCATAACCACTAATGTTTCAACCCATGAAACTAATGGAACTTTGATCATACATGTATTAATTTTTTAATTAATATACCACCATGAATCTATATGGGAAAAAATTGATTAGATTCATTATAAAACATTGTTTAACCATCTATATATCACAACCATTATAAGAAAATACACCACATAAACAAGGAGTAGATATACATGAGGTAGGGAATCAAAGGAAGATGGTATAAAACTGGGAATCCTAAATAATCACTCAAGTATATAATACTTATAAGCATGGTACGTAATTCACACAAGCATGATACACATTTAATGATGATAATGACATGTGATTCCTATTTTCCTATAATAGTTCTTGAAAGAGCATTATCTCTTGAAATACAAGGATAAGGGATAAATCATGTATGTTTATCAATCAAAAACTTGTGGATGTAGTCACCCAAGGTGAAATAATAATCAATAGTAATAATAATCCTTCAAGAATGATAGTCCAATGAATGAAAACTTGATATTTCCACCAAGTGTGGGTTATCCAGACCCATACATAAGCTATTTACCAAGTTTTGACATATTCATAGTCACATTTATACATCCCAAAAAAAATTTATATTGAAAAAGAAAACTCAAATACCACTTATACCAAATCAAACACAGAGCCACTAAAATGGTTCCCCAAGCTGGTTATCTGCAAAGGCTCAAGTATACCGCCCAATATTCTAGAGGATTCAAACTAATAACAAGGTTATATTGATCATACATTGGGGAGAATATACCCTATAGATCAGTTAAATTGATAGAGTAATCATGATTAAATTAAATTTAATATAAGTAAGTCATTGTGAAAATAATAAATGTTGAAAATCCACATCTAGTTTTATATATAGATAAAGATGATAATATGTTGTATTAAGAATGTGAAACATGAATCCAACAAAATATATTCCATGTAAAATCAAACAAAAGACCAAAACCTAAAATCCAAAAGAAACAAATAAACTAACTTGGTACTCTACTCCCATAATCCATCAAACTACAAAAGGTCAATAATCTATAACAAAGGGATTCCCTAATCCATACCTGTATGCATTAAATATGTTTAGAAACCTAATGGTGACTTGAATAGGGTGTGAGTAGATCTCATTTGATCACTAGCAATGATTTATTATGTGCAATTTATATATGAGTATAAAATTAAATAGTGTTAAAGTATATAAATAGTAAGTATTAAAATAAATGTAACACATGCGGAGATCAAGTTCATCATGGGTCACATGGCTGACTCTACCTTCTTTAGCATATAACAGAAATTATAGACAACTTCCATTAGCTACACACTGACATAGACATAAAAATATATATATATATATATATATATATATATATATATATATATATATATATGAGTACAGGTACGGACCTATAGAAAATGAACAAATAATCCATATATATAATGATGATCATATAAGGCTTTATATGTTTCATAACAATAAGAATTTAGTAGTCGATGGTAAAATAATTATTAAAGAATCCTAATGTAAAATAATTTACCATTTGATCCTGTCTATGGAATTCTACATCCGAATAAAAGTTTCACTGAAAGAGTATCATAATATCATTTTACCACTAACCTATATAATGAATTCATTATCAAAATACATGTATATTTATGTAATAGTTTGATATCATTTAACTTAGGATCCCTTTCAAGGAATTATGAATAAGTATTCCATGTATCTCCCATGTAGTATAACAATTAATTTAACTTTTTATCCAATTAATGGAATTATATATAAGGGACATTGGTTTCTCTTAAGGAATATTATAAATCATTCAACCTCTAATCCCATCCAATTAATTTTTATAAAGAACCATAGTATCACTAAAGGCATAATAAAATAGGAAAGTATTTCTTTTACTAATCAAACGTTTTGCATGATAGATATCCATTACAATTGAAATTTAAAACCTAAAATTAATCCATTTATTTATAATAAAGTAAAGGTCCATGTCTCATTACCTTTCCGTGTGAAAATTTGAGACATTCAATTTTAAATTAACTCTCAATTGATAAAACGAGTCATGTGAATATACATGCAACATAGTAATATTGTTATTTTAATTTTTGCATCCCACTATAATGTGGATAGGTAAATGTAAACACATTGCCATTTTGTCACAAGGTGATAATAATTATAATAATAATTTATTTATATCCCCCATATTTGGTTGTTTGGGTTGAGGTTATGAACCTGAACCATGTCTAAGATATTTGATACACATTGCCAAGAATGTTATTTAATGGATTAAATATGGGCCAAGATTAAAAACTTACAATTTCAAAATTAAATATAATATACACTATTAATGAATATTTTTACAAATATTTAAATGGATAAATCACGCTTTTCATACCTTTTAGCAATTCATTTCATTAAAAATGACCATTCACATTTTTAAGTGTGAAACAAAATACACAAAAATCATGGTTTGATTAATTACATCAAATGAATGTTCACAGTAAATAATAAGTACAATAAAAAATGGGTGATCAAAGAATAGTTGAAAACCATCCAAAAATTTAAAAATGTCTAAATATTGGGCTAGGAATATAATTTTTGGTATTCCATATATTTGGAGCAACACGAGGAATGTCTAATATCCAACACAATGAAAAAAATTTGTACATGAAGAAACATTTTAAGAAAATACATAAACCACATACCTTATCCATAAGATCCTTGAATTATTTCATATTAGTCTTTCATTGGAAAAATATGAGAGAAACATTCATAATGGATAAATTCTTTGATAAAATGGAGTATGATATCACATGGAGAAAATATCCCAAATGAAAACAAAAATGAAGAAAGGAATTAAGCATAATTAATTTATAACTAAGATAAATCCAACGAGATAGAGGGTATTAGATTATAGAGTCAGATGATGAAGATAACTATATTTATAAATAAGATGGATAGGGATATATCCATTGATAGAGGGTAAAATATTTGTGAATTGGTGAAGATAGGATAAGGGATTATTAAATGAAGATGAGGGTAAATCGAAATTTATATCCCTTTTAATTTTATGTATGGTTTGAGCACACATTTTGGAAAACAATGCGGTGATAAAAAAGCATTAACAACCCATATTTCATGGGAGAAATTTATGGTTCAATAAACCGTGTCTCTTTAAAAATAGGTAGTGTGGTTTGGGCCACACCTTTAGAACTAATAGTGTTCCAACTCTGTGCCGCTATCTGTTTCTCTCTAAACTATTCTTTCAACGAACAAAGCTTCCAAAACACATCCAAAAAACATGATAAACCCTTTAGTACATAAAATCCACCTAAATCCAACACATATATGAAATAAAACCCTGTAAATCACATTATTTTGTTTAGTTTCCAATTTAGAACATCCACCAATGAAAAAACAAAACTTTCTTTGAAAAAAACCCAATCAAAATCATAGGGTATTATAGTGGATTATAATGATAGGTGTATGATTTTAACCAACCATTTTATTTATTATTTTATTTTTTACAGAATATATCCACATAGAGGTTGGGATATATATTAAAGATTCCCTCGAGGTGGTATTTTATCCAAAAATAAAAACACATATGGGGTGGTGTTTTATGAATGATATGGAAATACCCTATAGGGTGGTATTAAAAAATCAAATAGTATAGGGGTCTGTGATCCTAATTAAATCCTTATATGTTGGATGTTTAGTTATACTGAAGGAAAATAGTATAGAATAGAGGTATATGATTCTAAAGAAAAAACCTCATATACAGAGGTATATCATACTAAATAAAACACCCCTAGAAGGGATTTCTATGATAAGATTTTTAGAGATTCGACGGATTTTGAGAATGAAAAAATTGTATATTTTTATAGAACATTCTATGTGAATTTATTTTGGGAAAAATAATCTCGCAAGTCATTATAAACTGTACCAAAACTTCTTTTACCCACCGTGTTTTTACAACAATATATTAGGGTGAAAACATTCTAGTATGTTATTATGGTTGGAATAATCACCAAGATGTTCTCAGAAACTGCGTGTCACTAAAAAATGTTTGTACGATCATATGGGGTCACAAATATAGGTCTCCATGGTGCTGAATTTCATTATTTTACGTTGTTATTTATATATTTTAATCATTTTAAATGAACATATCATATCACATCAAATTTATATGATACCAAAATAGTGGCTCCCATGTATCTTATACTCACAACCCATTAAGGATTTCATTGTACATGGGCACCCCAGCGGACCCCCATATGGTTTCTTATAGTGGTTGGGTAATGAAATTCCTTGATCTAGCTTGGAAATATCATATTGGACATGGAATTTTTTTGTTTAGGTGAGGAGGTTCAGTGATTTTATTGTTACCCCACTTATGTATATTAAATCCTTATTTTTTCCTTTACTTTGATTTTTCTATGTGATTTGGCTAGTGGGTGATGTTTCATTTATGCTTGTAATAAAATTTTAGACCATTTGTTTAATTTCATTTATTATTATTGATTCTTATTTATTTCATATCCATATTGTGAGTAATGTGTTTGTATTATGTTTTATTATTCTATATTTTGTTATATACTCTGATATGGGGGGTGTAATCTCATCATAGTAAAACTATAGACCCCCAAAACATGTTGGTAGCCTTTAAAATTTGAATAAGAACTCCAAAGGTCACATGGAACCACCTTTATTATTAATATTCATAGTAATCTGGGACAATACACTAGAAACTTCAATTGTAATAAATTATTCAAAATATATTATATAGTTATATATTATTTCCATCATCTAGAATTTAATATTTTTGATGTTTTTGTTTTGTAATAGTAACTTAATGGTGGTGTTGAATACTTATTTTAAGATTCAAATTTCATCATTACAATATTGCTAAAGGTTAGTTAATATATTTTTTAAAATTTTAATTTCATTTTTTATGTATTTTAGTTATGATTCTTGATAACAATAAGGGAGACAAGCCAGTTTTGATTATTTTTTGGAACGAGTGGTGGTGTCTCAATAACTAGGTACATAACACTATTAAAATTGTCACTCAAAAATAAGATCATTATTTAATTATTGATTTCCAATATCACAAATAGTTATATTTCCTTAGTTTACCATAATAAAAATTAATAATATTGGTCATGTAGATTATTAAACGAACCCAAAAGAGAACTTGATATACTATATTTGTGATTAATTTTTCTGTAAGTAATAACTATTATATAATATTATTATTAGAGAATCATAATTATATGATTTACGGTATTATGGATTAGAATAATTTTGTAAATATTTTGGATAAATAATAAAATGGTCGAGTGAAAATTGACATACACCCCTTTTGTTGAGGTGGTAGTTTTCTCATACACATGGGGGACATGTTAGTTTTATCTAGATTGTTAGAAATATATGTAATAGTTTATAGTTCATGAATAATAATATTTTTATAAATATAATATAATTATTTTTAATATAATTTTTATAAATACACATTAATGGTTGTGATGAAAAATCTATCATTCTGTTACTAGGGGTGGCAGTTCCTACGTATGCATGATAACATGTTCATTTTTCAAACGGTTTTAGAGGTAGATAAATTTTAAACTTCAAATTCTATAATAAAATTTTATAAAATAATTAATAAACATTTATTTATAAAATTAATTTTATTTGGTAGAAGAATAGTATAATTCATAGATCCCAATTGGGAACAATGAATCTCTATTTGGAAGTCCTCGGATTGGTAAAAACATATTGGTACTTTAATTTTTTTTTTGGATATACCAAGGTATAAAGGACATAGGGAGATATTATTTTATATATTGGGAAATATTTTTGGTCGATATAATTATTTATAATAAATTTAGATACCAGATGGAGGTGAGCTCATTTTATAGGTGAAGGGAATGAATTTCATGTATATATATATTTTTAAACTAATGAGAGTACATTTTTCACATAGAAACTAGATAAAAAGTTGATAAAATGGATTATGGGATGTGTTATGGTTAATAATTACTCATATTTTCTTTTTCTCTTGTGGTTTAAACATGCAAATATGTCTTTTACTAAACTATTTTTCATTTTTTTTATTTTTGGTGTTTTACAAGTTAAAGAATTTTTAACCATGTAATAGGAATTTATTTCCTAAAAATTAAATATACCTTTTTACATAATTTTGAGGTATTAATTAATAATATTAAATTTATTTTATCTTATTAAATTTCCACTAGCAATAAATATTAATTTTAACACCAGTGTGTGTAACACATACAATTTGTTTTTGAAAATGTTTATTTTTTATGTAGAAATGTATTGTTATTTAATATTTTTTCGATTTCGATAGAATTAATTGGATAATAATTAACCAAAGAAGATATATGGGAAATTAAAAGAAATAAAAAAACAATTTCATAAAAAAATTAATTAAAAGAGAATGAATAAAAATAATTATCATGAGAAAATATATTTCTTCATAGTCAAAATGTAAATAGTTTATTTTATAAATTTTAAACTGTATTTTAAAATTCATCATTTATTAATGATATAATTTTTCTTCCATAAAAAAGGTTAAATAAATTTTTATGTTAAACCTACTTCTTATTATAGCCATTAATTTTATTTTTTATTAAAAAAATATATTTTCCAATAATCTCTAAAAACCATTTATTTTAGAAAAAATGAATAAATTCAACTTATAATTATAATATTATTTTAAATCCTTGTAAGAAGTTAATTTATTAAAATTTTAACTCAAAAATAATCTTTTAAATAAAAAACAAATATAATGAAAACTATATTGATAAGAAAATAATTTATTTAATATATATATATACTGTTCTTTCTCCTATTTCACATAAATTCTAATATATATTTTTATTATCTTATTCTTTTAAAAATGATATATATTATATTTATTTTTATAAAATAAATTTAATAAGTATTTGAAAAAATAAAATTTAGAAGAAAATGATCTTCTTAATTTAATCAATGCATTACTAAATAAAAACTCTTTTTTGAATAACTATAAAATTGAAAAGTGGGTCAAGTATATGGGATAAATAACATAACAAATACTTAATTATTTGTTTAATTCATCCAAATTTCAAATTAAATATCCCCTAATGATCTCCATGGGATATCAAAAAGTAAGATAAGCTCTTTTAGAAATCATGGGTGGTGAATCAAAAAGCAAGGATGTTGTGGGAATTTTCCCAGGATTGATGATGTCAAAAATTTAATTTTTGTCATATCAAAAATATATTAGTATTATTGGGATTTAGAGTGACCCTATAATTTCACACATATTATTACACTATTTTAACAAATATTATCCATCAAATACAAACCAAGGATTATATAGTCCAATGTCTCTCGAAGACTAAAAACATAAATATGAAAACATTGAAATAGAATTAAACATATTTATTTTAATATTCTATAATGATATGAAAAAATATTTTTTAATCTTAAACATTAAAAGGAATGTATTTTGAATACATGGGAAAAATAGATGAGCTAAAATCCCAATAAGAGAGTAAATATTGGAGTAAAACAAAGTTCATGAGTTAGAAGGCATAACTTGATGACATAAAAAGGTTTGGAACATGAATAAAAACATAGAGTCATAACAAAAAAATCATGATATCATATGATCATGACAACATAAGAATGTGGATGAAACATGTAGGATGACATAAAAATGAATCGAAGATAGCTTCCATGACTATATCACATGGATAGAAAAGTCCCATAATAGATTTATTTTACCCCATAATCCCATACAAGATGTCTCATGAGACAAAAAATTACCCAATGAATTATAGCACTATAATAGAACACCCATAATAACATGTTTATTCATATGTGTTCCACATAAGGAATCAAACATAATTAATAAACATGAGGGTTACCTAATGAATGAAATGAGTGTTATAATCTTGTCATAAGACATAACCAACGAGTGTATCATAATGGTGTCCATGAATGAGTGTATTTAAATTAAAATTGGTCATTAATAATAGAAAATATACACATATAATGATAAATGATTTCTAAATTAAGTGATTTTTAAAAAAATGTTGTTTAAGAGTAATTGGAAATGAAACACTTTAGTAAATTTAAATGGAAAATATTAAAAACTATTTAAAGAGGAAAGTGTAATAATTCATTTTATAAAACCAAAAATTAAATAATGAATAATTTCTTTATTAAATTATAAATTTTATAAAAATTATGGCGGATTAAATGAGATTATAGGGTGTATGCGAAAATAGGTACAAAATTTGGAATTTCCCCTTAACGGAGCTTTCTTATAGGAAGGAATGGAAAACTGATCCTTTTTATACAAGTATTTCCCTATAAAATAATGCTCAGTTGATATCGATAAATAATTTTGGAAGATATAAAAATTATAGATGAGTTATAAAATTATAATTAAGAAATTAATTGGTGTAAATAAAGACAAATTGTAACATAATAGTAAATTTGGAGGTTCCGAGACATCCATTACCTTATGTCTGAATGTATTATGAACCATCACTTAACTTTGTAGATAATGAAATTATATCTATTAAATAATTAGTTCAAAACTGAATATATATATATATATAGTATTGATTATAATTTTATTAAGTTCATTTATGACATTTTTATGAGTTATAGAGTTTAATTTCATTATTCGAGGAGTGTTTGTTTCATGGTTTCATGGTCGGTTTCATTGAGTATAAATATCAGAGTTCTTATAAAATTAGAAACATTATCTAGAAGTGAAATTATATGTTATTAATAAATTTAATGGTCCCATTTATCAAAATTTTTTATGTTAGGATGATTTAATTAATAAAATGTTAATGATAAATGTTTAAATTTTTTGGCTGTTTATTTATCATAACGAACTTGTTTTATCATATTATTTAATAATATATATATATATATATATATTATTTATAAAATAATAAATTAAGACATAAAATTTAAAATATTTTTTTAACAATTATAATGTTTTTATTATAATTTTTTAAGGAGGAAATGAAAAACGAAAATCCAACATCCACCAAGGCAGTGAATTGACATATCACGGATGAAGTTAGTATTTTTAGAATAAAAGGTGAAGAGTAGAGATATGCTAATGTATTTTACACTAACGAAATAGAAATAAATTATATATATTATACTTGAGTTATAATTATATTTTTGGATATTGGTGGAGAGGATAAGGTAGAATAAATAATGAATTTAAAAGAGAAAAGAGGATTTTACCTCTTAAATATCTCCTCCTTGAGAACCTCCTTACAAAAATTGGATTTGGAATTTTCTTGATATCAGTAGATATTCAACCTAGGTAATTGGATTTGGAATGGGATTTGGAATAAATTAGAAAAGATACAAATCCATAGAGGTTTTAGGAGAAGGGATGGTATTTATAGGGGTAGGAGTGGGGTGTTTTGGGTTATTTTATTCATTAGTTTATTATTTTTTATCAATATTATCAATAGTATTAATTAATATGACTAAATAAATTATATGGGTTTGGGAATATATATAAAAAATGGTTTCTTTCCACATCCATAAAATTTATATGACTCAATAACTCATGTATTTGTTAAATAGCATAAATTACCATCTTTCACTATTCACTAAAAATTCAACTATTTTAGAAAAATTCAAAAACATCACACTAAACATTTTTCAATGTGTATATTACAAAAACGGGACCATTATATTAAAATAATTTTATAAATATGAATAATTTAGTATTTTAATAAAATATTCATTTATTTTAAAAATCATGATTTTATTATTACAATCGATTTTATGACACTTTGAATAATTAATTATGGTCTCATAAAAGTATATTATTATTGTAATAGAAGAAAATATTAATTTTTGAATCTATTTTTTGAAAAATAATTTTATTAATTATTAAATTTTATATAGATATTTATATTTCCCAAAAATGAAAACATTTAATATATAATTTTTAGAACGTTTATTTACTTATACCATGATATAAATATATCATATTTTCATTAATTGGACTTAAAAATTTTAATTATAATTTAATATGTTGGGTTGTTAGTCTAGAATCAATATTAATATTACTAATTCACACATTAATATTATAATGTTCAGGTTACTATTCTAGTGGTTAGATTTCCAACAATCATAAGGGTTTTGTACTTTATATAAATACATATTATTCTATACACCAGTCACTTCTATTTTCCTAATATTATATATATATATATATATATATATATATCTAATATCATATTTTAAATTTATATTTTATTGTTAAAAATATCTTAAATTGATTTTTTAAAGGGATATTTTATTATTTATATAGCCTTTTTCATGAGTGCAATCATTCTATTGGATTGAGCATATTCAATTTTACCAATTCTTATTATCTTATTTAAAATTTTTGTGACACTGTAATAGTTGGAATTCTTATTGGTTTATTTTATAAATAATGTAGCATTATTAATTTATGATAACTATGATTTTATCAGGTCCTATATGTGATGTAAGTGTTTCATGATAAATTTCATAATATTATAAGGGGATATTTCACTAATAAAATTCTCAGTTGTTAAATTTTCCCATATTTGGAAAATTTTCCCTTAAAATTCAATTTTACAAAAAAATGGTGAAAAAATTTTAGGTCACTTTTCCTTTATTAATTCTTCTGGTTCTAATGTTTCCCCTTCATACATATGGTTCCACCATTTTACTTTGAGTAGGTGAGTAGTCTTATTGAAAAGAACATTATCTATACAGTGCAAGATCCTCACTGAATGATCCTCATAAGAGAGATAATTTTCTACTTGTATCATCTCTAAATTTAGTATATGTGAGGGATCTAGTGTGTACATCCTTAGGAGGGATACATGAAATACCTCATGTACTTGAGACATGGTTGGTGGAAGTAATATTTGATATTCCATAGTTCTGATATGATTAAGAATATCAAAGGGCCAATGTACATGGGGCATAACGTTCCTTTCATACAAAATCTCATTAAGCTACTCAATAAAGATATGTGGATGAATAATTTTTCAAGAACATAAAACTCTCTTTCTCATCAAAGATTATATGCATCGCTCTTCTATCGACTTTGGGATGTGTTGATATGCCGCTGAATTATTTTCACCTTTTATGCAATTTCTTCAACAATTTTTGGTCCCCAAAACATTCACTCACTAACTTCATCCTATAATACTAGTGTTCAAAATATTTTTATTTAAATTTATCCAAATAGGGTCAGTTTTATGGTTTAGTGAAAATTATTATTTGAAATAGAACTTGACTATATGTAGATATTTATCCTATTCTCCTATGAAGTCCATTAAACATGATCTCAAGTTGTATTCCAATGTTTGAATAGTCCACAAAGATTGGCCTCTAGTTTGGGGATGATAAGCCATACTAATGATTATCTTTGTGTCTAGAGAATGTTTGAGTGTTTTTGAGAACTTGGACGTAATCCATAGATCTTGATATGAAACAATCGATAGTTTTAATCCATGAAGTCTCAAGACTTATCTGATGCATATCGAGGCATGTTGGTAAAATGATAAGTCCTCTTGAATTGATATAAAGAGAGATATCTTTTTGAGATGATCTAAAAAAACCCATAGAGTATTACTTACTTTGGATGTATTTTTAGGTCCCCCAATAAAGTCTATAGTGATGTTTTCCCCTTCCATGTTGGTATGTGTAATGATTGCATAATCCCTTTAGAAAATTATCTTTCATTTATCACTTGCTTATATACTAGGAACATTGATGTATATTTAATGATATACTTCTTCATATTTCCCCTTAAATAGTTCTTTTTGATATATTGATACATATTAGTGCTCCCTAGGTGAATAAAGAAGGTTTATCTATATGCTTCATTCAAAGGATCTTTCTTTATCTCGATATTGGTTGGTAAACCTAATCATGAACCAATTATTACATAACCAATCACATCATTTTTTAACATGGATTATTTACCATTTTTTATATTTTCCTTCTTTTATGACTTTCCATATCATTTATTTGATATCCATTATTTCCCCATAAGGTATAGTTGAGAAATAATTTATAAAATTATTGATGATGTACCTTCCTTAATGACCCCCTGTACATCCTTTGAAAGTATAAGAAGATTATATCCTACTCAATTATCATCATTGATAATGTTGAAGGATGCTTTCTACTTAGATCTTCATCCACTTTATTTTGTTTACTGGGATGGTTGTGGATTGATTAGTCATAATCCTTGATGTTCTCTAACCATCTTCATTGTTCCATATTAAGCTTATTCATCAAGAATATATATTCTTTACTCTTATGATAATTGTATAACTCCCACTTATCCTCAAATAGATAATGATACCTAATTTTTAACTCGAAGAATAAAACTGCTTACCATAGATCATATATGTGATACTTTTTCCAATGAAATTTAGGATTCCTTGAGGAATATGAAATCACAATTTCATTTTTCAAGAGTAAATTTCCTAAGATATTTTTTTGAGGATTCGAATTATAACTCTATGAGTTCCCCACTTTTCATAATTATAAGTACCATAATAGTGAAAAAAATCTTTTTCAACATTTTAAATAATTATTCACATTCACCAGTCTTTAAAAAAATTATTACCTTCCATGTGATCTTGGTTAGTGGGTTTTAAAATCAAGATAAGTTCGTTACAAATCAATTGTAATAAAAAAAGGATCAAAGAAACTATAGATATCTATTATAAATGTTTGATTGGGATAATATTTGATTATATTATTATTGGAATGATCTTCAGATATTACTTTACTAGTGATAACATGCCCTTTAAATGATACTTCACATATCCACAACTCGCATTTACTGTACTTTTCATAATGTTTCTCACTTTTCAATGACTTGATCACAATACTCAAATACTCCCCATGTTCTTATTTTCTCTTGGATAATATTAGGATATTATCAAAAAATACTATAAAACATTCATCTAGGTAATCTATAATGAAACTATCTATTAAGTCCATGAATATTTTTGGGGAATTATAGAGTCTGAAAGGAATCATTATGAACTCATACTGTCTATAACTCATTCAATCTATAGTATTGGTTATATATTCCTTCCTCACCTTTAATTGGTGATATCCTGACTAAAGGTCCACCTTAGAGAAAAACATGTCCCCATTTAGCTGATAGTACAAGTCATATTACCATGGAATGATATATGTGTTCATTATCGTGATTTGTTTGAGCTCAATATAATAAAAGTAGAGGGACACTGATACATACTTATTCTTATCGAAGATGACTTAAATACCCCACAGGGAAGCACTAATGTATATAAATCCATTGTCAATATTCCCTTGTAACTTCTTCCCTAATTTTTTCAAATCAATGGTGGCCACTCTATAAGATAACCTTGATGTAGGAAGAGATTCAGGAATTAGTTAAATTGATAACTAAACAACTTTTTCCATAAGAAGATCAAATATTTTTTTTACGAGCACATTAGTATAGCACATAAAAATGGGAATGTCTTTGAGGATGATCCTATCATTTATATCAATGGTTTGACCAAGATATTGTTTCCCATAAGGAAATAATATCAAAAATTTAGATTTTAGTTCTGAAATATATTCATCAATCCCCTAAAAAATTAACAACTTTAAATTATTACTTAGGATAAGAAGATTGATTTCCCATTCCCAATAGTTGATAATGGATTAGTATTAATGATAGATAAACCATGACCAATATAGCATAAGAATCTACTAATGTAAGTAAATAGAATTTTTTTGAGAAATTTAATGGACAAAAATTAACTAGAGATGAATTATATACAATGGATGAAATAATTTCCCCATTTTCTATTCTCATAGATAACTCAATGGTATTATTTTGAGGTTGTGTTTCAATAATTATAAAAATATTATGGGATAGAAAAGATTGTGTATAATGATAATAAAAAATTATGTTCACTATTCTTTAAAAAATAACTACTGTACCAATATTGACATCATTAGTAGGCTCCAACTCAACAAGTAATGATAGAACATTCCCTTCCTTGATACCTTATAGGTTTTTTTGAATGCCTTCAACAGCCCCTGGCTTAGGGAATTAACTCCAATAATTTCGATGTTCTTTATAATTGAAATAATATATTACATGTTGGGTGTTAGTATGAACCTTATTTTATTGTTAGTATTCTTTAAATAACTTCGTCAAAAATTATCCTCATGACACTCTCTTCCTCATTTAAAGCATCAACTCGTTCCCTTTAGACAATTCAAAAGATGATTATTACCACACTTTTGAGATGTTGGGTGTTAGCTTTTAATTTTATTATGGGATTTTTCAATTGATTCTCCCATATTAAACACAATATTAATATTTTTATATTTAATTCCATAAGATGAGTGTGATTATAATATCCCCATTTAAACTGTAAGGGCATAATGATCAATATATTCATATCCTTAAAAGTCTTAAATTTTCAAGTATTTTTATAGGATATACTTTAGCTCTCTAAATAAGAGATCCACTTTGATTTCATTTTTCATGAAAATTCCAAAGACGTATCATGATTGTCTTATGGAGTTTGTTTCATACGTCCTGATAGACTCATTTTTCATTTCCTTCTGTATGAGTAACTCTATCTACATATTAATATAATGATTTTCGGAAAAATACTTTTAGAAAAATACTTTAATTTTTCTACGTCCGTGGAATAAATTTCTTCCTAAGAATTTTTGTTTTTGTTCAGTTTCCACAACTAATCTATTTCCCCATCAAAACGATAAACCAAAAGAACAACATTCTCTAATTCTAATCATTGAAGGACAAAGAGTATCATCTAAAGGTATTAAATATATTTTTCCGTGATACGAGGATGAGTAGATCTACTAAATATAGTATTACATTTTAACATAAAGGATTAAACCACAACATTAACTTTCTTTAAAGGATGATGGTCTTCCACATGATTCATATTATTATTCATAATTTATTCAATTTGATATAGCACTATCATGAAGTTATGAGCTCCCATTCCTATGATATTTTGTATTTTTTAGGGAAATCATCTCATTTATGATCACATGTATTATTGGAAATTGTTATTCAATTTTAATTCTTTAACTAAAAAAATAAAGTAGAATTAGGGGGCTTGAATAATTAGCTAATAATAATATAAAAATGAATCTTTTAACGTATAATGGAAACTGGTAAATGAAATTTATATCCTAATACATGATTCCCTACGTTTCAATATATGTATTCCATGGTGATAGAATTATCCCTATCGTTATTAATAAGGTTTTATAGTACCAATATCAAAAAATATATTGACTATGATTGAATACTAACTATAATCACCATATCATTTTACACATATTATTACATTATTTGATGAATAGTTTTATTTCAATTATAATCAAAGTATCGAAAATACTATTATAATTGGAAGACTAGGTATGTAAAACTGAAAACATGGAAATATAATTTAAAAATATATTTTAATCTTTCATAATGTTCTCGTAAATTTCTTCTAACTCCTACATCTGCAAATGATAACATATGGAATATATTTTCAAAATGAATGAGATAAAAATTATAGTGAGGGAATAAAAAAAAGAATAAGGCACATTACAAGAGTTATAAGGTAAAAAATAATATCATATAAAGCTATGAAATATGAATAAACATATGGAGGGAAAAAATATAGATCCTGGTATCATGTTACCATGGAAGTATTCGAATATAGAAGGAATATATAACACTACATAAACATGATATGAGGATAACTTCCAAGACTATATCACTTTGAAGAAAAAGTCCCATAATGGAATAGGTTTACTCCCTCATCCCGTACATGAAATCTAATGAGAGTAAACATTACTCCATCTATTAGAGTGTTATCTAGGAACATCCTTCATAAAATGCTCACACATATTTTTCCATGTAAATAATCAAACATAAGGAATAAACATAAGGGTTACCCATGGAAAGAAATGGGTACCATAATCACATCACGAGGCATAACCATAGGGTGTATCATAATGGTGTCCATTTAAGAATGGATTTAAAATCGTACATGAAAATTCATAAGGAAAACTAGACATATTTCATGATAAATTACGTACAGATTAAGTTCAAACTTGTAAAAAATCATGATTAAGGGTGTTTAGAAATAAAATAATTTAGTATTATTTAAATGATAATATTTAATAGTATTTTAAAAAATAAAAAAGAAGTATTATTTGTATAAAACCATAAATTAACTAAGATATATTTTGAGGAATAAATGAGTAATTTTTTTAAAAAAATTGAGGCTTAATATAGATAATGGTATATACTTGGAAATTTATATGAAATTATGAAGTTTCCATTAACCTGGATTTCTTATCAGAATGGATTGCGAAGAGAGCCTTTTTAAATATGTATTTACACATAAAATAATGATGAATTGATATGGATACATAAATTTTGAACAGATACATATAATTTAGAAGAAGTATAAATTAATAATTGAGAAATTCAATTGTGTAAGGAAATAGAAAGTGTAACCGAACAACAAATATGGTGGTTCAACGATATCCATTACCTAATATCCAAATATATTATGAAATCTCACTTAATGTCTTGGATAAAATATTTGGTCAATTAATTAAATATTTAAAACCTATTATACATATTTTTATTATTATAACTTTATCAGGTTAAATTATTTCTATTTAGAGGAGTTATAGAGTTTAACTTTTTCATTCAGAGAGTGTTCATTTCATGGTTTTGTAGTCAGTTCCTTTGAGTTTAATTAGGGGAGTTCTTATCAAATTATAATAAAAATCTAGAAATGATATTATATAGTATTAATTAAATTAAATAAAACTAAATGTTTCATTTTTTCACTTTCTTTTTTTACATGAGGATTATTCAATTTACAAATAGCAATTGATAAATGTTTTGATTGTTTTGGTGGTTTTTCGATTACCATTATCAAATTTTGTTTTATTATTTAATATTATATATATATTACTTCCAGAACATAATTTATTTTATAATATACGTTTTACAATCTATTTTGACCATTATAGTATCTTTTTTACCATCTTTCAAAGAGTGTGTTGAAAAACTAAAACTATTCTTCCATGAAGGCAGTGAATCGACACATCACATATAATGTTTTCTTTTTTAGAATACAAAGAGAAGAGAGGAGATATGATGATGGATATTCCACTAAAAAAGTAAAATTATAGTATATATATATATGATACCAGATTTATCTTGCTCTTTTATATATGGTATGTGAGGATAATGTAGAATTAATAATGAAATTAAAAGAGAAAGATGATCGATTTTACCTCTTGAATATCACCTCAATGAGAAACTCCTAAATGAAAATTGTATTTTGTTTATCCAAGAAGATCTTTTACATTTGTAATAATATATTGGAGTGAATGGGAAATAATTTTTACAAGATAAAAATCGTTGGATGTTTGAGTAGAAGGGGTGCTGAGATCTGGTATTTATGAGAGTAAAGATGGATGTATTATATTATTATATTCATTAATTTATTATTTTATCTCAAGAATATAAATATCGTTGAAAACTATTAAAACATATATTAAATTGTTCATGGTAGTTTTAAAAAATTCATTATTACCTCATACATACATCATCTATGAAAGAATAATTCATGTATTTGTTAAATATCACAAATTACCAAATTTCTAGAATCACCAAAAAAATAATCTATTTTAAAAAAATCCCAAACATTTAACCTAACCATTTTTTACATGAAAATTAAAAAAATGGGCTCAATTATATGGAAATAATTTTCAAAATTTTAAATATTTATTTTTAAAATATAATAACAATTTATCATAAAAATACCAATTTTAATATTACAATCTATTTTATGACACTTTGAAAAATTAATTAGGGTCTCTTAAAATTATATTACTATTGAAATATAAAAAATATTAATTTATGAACCTATTTTAAGAAAATAAATTTTCTCTAATATCATTATATTAATTATAAATGTGTAAATAAATATTTAGCTTCACAAATACCAAAACATAATTTAAATTTTTTTATAAAATTTATTTACTTATAATATGATACAAATTTATCATATTTTTATTTATATTATTCCAATATTTTATTTATACTTTCCTATGATAGGTTACTATTTTAACAGATAGATTAATATTACCAACGATCTCATTACTATTCAAATGGCCATGTTACTATTCCAACAGACAGATTTCCATCAATCATAAGGGATTAATACTCTATATAAATAACTCTTATTCCATTCATCGGTCCCTTATATTTTCACAATGATGTATATATTTTCATTTTTTAAATTAATATATTATTATTAACATTATGTTTTATTTCTATAGCATTGTTTGTGAGTGCAGTTATTTTGGTAGAATGGGGAGATCCAAAAACATTATTCTCGTTATATTATTTATATTTACTAGTCTGATGTAATATTTGGATTTTTTAATTTTTCATTCACTTACTAATATATAATTATTCAATTTTTAATGATGTTTTTATTGGGTGATTTATGTTATATACCACATAAAACAATTTTATGAAGTGAAATATGCATTGAATAAATTCTAGGTCATTGCAAAATATGCCTTGGTAAACCCCTAATGATGACACTAAATTTCCAATAATAGATAAAAACATTAATAAGGGCGTCTTCCACTACCTATTTTCAATTCATTCATTTTTATTCATAGATTTTGAAATATTGTTACAACTATTTAAACACTCTATTTTTAGTTATATATAATATGATTAATTTAATAAATTTATTTTAATTTATCAAGGTTTATTTTTAGATAATATTTCATGTAGAATATGATATTAACATAATATTTTTTTAGGAATATTTATTGTGGAATTATGTTTTTATTGTGAATGAAAATGTATTATAATTGAAAACTAAAAAATATCCATAGAAATTAAATTTAACATAATCAAGATGGACAAACATGATAGGTCAATACAATAGAATAATATTGGAGTTGATCCTAAAAAACTGTATTATATAGATAATTATGAATTTAATTACAATATACCATCATAGAGTAACTTACAAAGAGCTGAAAAGTTGTGTGGAATATATAAATATTGGGGTCACACTCCCCAAAATTACCTTTCATCGTTACTAGGATAGAAGAAGTTTACTAAAAAAATATCAATTCATTGAATGCTTAAAATATAATTTAGAAAAAAAATACTAGTGAGTGATTATATATTAATATGTTCTAAATTTTCTCAAGACCAAAAGGTGAAAAAGGATTAAATCCAAATTAAAATTGGAAGAAATTTTGGAGAAGCGTTCCTGTTCATTTATAGAAAAACTCATGGAAAATCCATAAAGAATGAATAATTAATGAAACAATAATAATTATATTCCACTAAATAAATATAGTTATTTGATCATTAATTCTATTAGAATGAATAAAAATGGAGCTAAAATGATGGGACATTTAAAGTAAAAAAAAATTATTAATAAAATGTATATGATTAATAAACAAGGAAAGAGATCTACCTTACTATATCATAAGAATTAATTATTCCTCAGTTAATGGAATTGAATATTATGAAATATCTATGTTGACATAGAGTAAAGTGTGTTGTGTAAATCATACAACATACAAGAGGTTATCTATTACTACGGACTTTATATTATATTTTACTAACCACACAATTTTAGTTGGTAACCCCATGATGATTAGTATTTATAGAGAATACCCATTAAGGTCGAAATTATATGAAGTTTTTGGTTCTATATAGATGATATATAGGAATTAAAGAGATAAAATTGGGAAAAGAAGAAAATGAAGTGTATGGAACTTGATGTTTTAGATAATTTGTTTCCAGAGGAAGATGCAAAAAATGATGCTGAAGCTCATGATTTTAAAACTCCCAAGAATTTATAGGATTTCATGTTGAGTATTACTAATTTTTTTTAAATATTTTCTATAAAAAATGGATTCAACTAATTAAAAGAAGAGATAAATATATTGATGAAAAGAGAATTTTTTTAAAAGGGTAAGCAACCAGATTTTTGATCTAAAATTTTATATCCTATTATTGGGATGAATATGAGAAATAAGTGTAATGAAAATAATTTATACATCCGTTGAATGAAATTCTTTGATGTGGTTTCACATGGTGAAAGTTTTCTATAACAACCCTACTCTTTATTACAAACTTAAACATGATTTATTACATAAACTCTTCACTTTATAAAATATAGAAGATCAAAATGTTTGTGGTAATTAGGGCTTAGAAACATTACATAACAACTTAAAACCTGAAATTGACCATATTTATTGAAAAGTTCATTTACATTACCATTACATTCCCTCATACTTAGCATTTCATGGGATAACCTGAGGACATGCATAAGAAAAGGGTGATCTACAAAGCCTAATATGGGAATAAACATGGAATAACACGAGTAATAAAATACATGTTAGACAATAGGTATATCAATAGAGCACAAGAGAAACATGAACATAAAGGCATGATAAACCATTATAATCATAGCATGGAAATATGGCAACAACACTTATCATAGAATTAGCATGAGACCAGGCTCATTGCACATAGAGCATCAGTAATCCCTCATTTCACATGAAGCAAGAGTAAGAACTCATTGAACTTGAATTATCATGAGTCCACACTCATTTCACATGATGTATCATTATACTATACATTACCCAATGCATTGGAGAGCTATTAGGGTGCAACTCTCTTAATCATTTAATTCAATCCATAAGTGTGCAACATGGATAATAAAATATGGATTCATTAAAAATCATCATTTATTACATGATAAATGAATTTGGAATAAAAAAATTAAACTCTATAATCAATATGAAAATTTGAATAATGGTGAATACCCGTGATTGTAACACCCCGAGCTTCCATGATACGCTTCTCATTCAATAATGCAATAGCTTGCATTGTACGCAACTTCGAGTTCTAAAACACCGCGACTAATCAAAGTAGCTGTTATGAATAGTAATAACCACTTTTTAAAATTATAGAAATTTTATATTTCAAAATGGACTTCATTTTTGGATTCGGAATATCGAAATTAGCCTATGTTGAATTTTTGGTATTTTTCTGAGAACTTCTAATTTTTTATGAATAGTGAAAAATACTTAAAAACAACTTTTTTAATCAAAATAATTTATAGTGATAAATTATACTATTTAGTGGTTTTAAAGTATAATTATAATATATTTTTACCATTTTATCCAATGGTGGTCATTAGAATTAATTTAACATTGAAATTGGACATAAACAATTGCCAATCTTTTGATATAAATTGTTTCATAAAAACACGCTATTTGTTGTAACAGCGGGAATTAATTATAAAATTAATTAATAAAACTTATATGTTTGGAATTTTGTAAAATAGACATAATTTTTTAATTCGGAATATCAATTATAGCTTAGGGTGAAATTTTGGCCTTATTCTGAAAAACTTCAATTTTTGATGAATAGTGAAACCACTAAGTGGTTGTTAAAAACTGATTTTTCGTTAAAATGAAATATTACCACTTCTGTGATTTGATTTTCAAAAATCCGACATACATGGTTGTCATTAAGAAGTAAAATGTGGTTCAATGAGATTAAAATAATTTTTTGGTGAATAGTAACTTTTAAGTTCTTAATCGCGATTAGAGGTGATTAGTGTAGTTTAAGGTAAAAATAATGTTTTAATAATATGAGATGAGCTTGAAACTTGTCCTACTCCTATTGGATGAGTCATGGCCGACCAAGACAACCCATGGGTCAACTTGGGGACCCCATGGGGCCACTTTAGTTGGAAAATGACATTAATATATATTTATTTAATGTTAAAATTAAATTGACACAAACATGAGTTGTTTTACTAAAACAGTTTTTAAGTGGGGTTACACAGATCCAAATTTTGATTATAAATATTCATTAAAAATCTAAAAATATTTCCTACATCATAGTATTTTTTTTATAATTTTTAGACATTATATAAATTAAATTAATTATGACATCATGATGATGTAGCGATGACCTCATTATTTAACGATTTAAATAAAATGGAAAGATAATGTAAAATCCAAAGCGTACACTTGTCAAAAACCTATTGGATGATTACCTTTCGAACCCTTATCATCTTATCCTCGAATTATATAAGTGTGGGACCTCTAAAATCAGAAACTCATTTTATAATAAAGTTACTTCTCTTTACTTTCCAAGAGTGCCCCTCCTCTCCACTTATAAAAGGCCCCCACCTCTCCCAACTCATTTACACTTTCAAGCCATTTGGCTCGGCCAAACTCTGCCCAAATACTCTCCCAACTTCCCCCTCTTACTCCTAGAAGCCTCACTTTGGGCATAACTCTTCCCAAGGAAGCCTTTGGCTCAAATCAAAAAGAGTTACCCGATTTTTTAGGTAATGTCTTCTCTAATGTTGTTTTGTTTTATTTTGCTTCTCCAACCCCTTAAACTCTTTTCATTCCTTTATTTTGTAACACAACCAGTATATACAATATACTAGGATGTTTTTATGATAAGGATTTGGTTTACACTTACACACACCTTCGTCTAATGGTTAAAGAACATACTGTTTCTGTGGGTGGCGAAATACTGCCTCACGAAACGATGATTGTTCAAATTCTTTTAACACCTATAATGGTGGCCATTTTGATGACACTATTTTTATATATGATATAAAATATGTTTATGTTTTACTTATTCTTCTGTATTTCTCATTTATGGAATAATTTATGATTTCCATTATGGGTAAAACACGATAATTTCATTTTAGGAAGTGCGGACTACCACCCCCTCAAAGTGATTTGAATCGTTAATGCCATATGTGGGATGTATAAAGGATGGATTAAATGGTATTATACACTATATTATACTGTAATTATATTATAAATTTATATCATTATGATTTCATTCCATTAAATACGAAATAGAAATGAAAGTAGCGTTCATGCGTACGTACGACTTACCGTCTCCATGAACGGTGCATTTCATTTCTTACCTCTAAATGTTACGTAATATTATGAGTGAATGTATATACTGGATATATATGATATATATGACATCTAAATCATGAATATAATTCTGGAGATAATGGATATTCTACCACATAAACAACTTGTAATTATAAGAAGTTTATTGTTGACCCAAGTACCAAAGATCGACAAAACGACCGTTATTAACATAAATAATTACATAATGTTCATAACATGGTAATAAGTGATATAAAAGGAATAATGAACATAAAAAAGGTTCTTAAGTAAATAGAAATTAACTCTAGTTTATTATTCAGGAGGTTAAAGAACGGTCGAGTCAGGACAAGACGCAAGGTAAGGGAATTTCTTAACCCAACTTCCATTCTTTGGGTTAATCTCCAACTTTCAAATTATGTCATGATATTATTATGTATTATTTTGTATTTTATACTTTCTTTATTTGTACCTATAGTGAATACACATAATAGATCTATTTTATTTTAAAAATTATCTTTTTAAGGACTTTGTCTCAATCTCCTTTCATTGAGGCATATTTGGTTTTATACACAACTTTCTTTTATACGGTGTATAAACCCCTTTGACTTTTATCTTTATTCAAAAGGAATCTTTTTTATACGAAGCGTTTTACTAAACGACAAAAGGGAATGTTTTTCTTTCCATACTTATGCGGCGACAACGACTTCTCCGCCGCCGTGACCATTATTTGAGTTTCGGCTTCCTCTACAAGCCATCATTTTTTTAATGAAAAATAAAAACAAAGTTTTAACTTTCTTTTATTTTGGTATTGAAAATGGCTTTGAAAACGTTTTTATTATATCAATGTGTTGTATTGATATCTTTTGATTGAAATGTGGAAATTTTATGTTTCCTTTATGCATGTTTTATGTGATATGATTATGTTATGGTTTATGATATGTTTAAACCTATTCATATGAGGAATGCATTGGACTTAACATGTGACGGGTGGAGCCCGCTATAGCCCCTCGATGCATCGGTAGGTCTCATGAGACAACTAGATGTGGAATTGGCCGAGGCCCTTTCCCCATTTGATTTGTGATTTTGGCCGAGGCCTTGACAAAATGTTTCAGAAGGTCTGGCATTATGCATTCCATCATTATGAAAGTGGTTAATGATATTTCATGTGATTATTCGACCAGTATAATATCCATGTGAAGAAGTAAATGGAATTATCTCATTTTACTTTTGCCATATTATGTTGATGTTCAAGTTTAAAAGGCTTTTGTTTTAGTTATACATTGCCTTAAATGTTTATGTCTATTTATGAAAGCTTCCGCAATATTATTATCCTTACTGAGCATCTGAGCTCACCCCTTTCAATGTTTTAATATTTTCCAGGATGTGAAGAAGTGTATTATGACTGACTTGCAAGAATAGTCAGTGAGGATATGAGTGTGGACTATGAAGATCATGTTATTTTAGTTTGTTTACATTTTGCTGTAATGAAAGACTTATGAATGTATCTAGTGTTTCCAAGGCTACTAAACTAATCGGTCTTTCGAGACTTGATATTTCGTGATCATGCCAATGTTACGAAGTAATGCACCGAATCTGGGTAGCTGGGCTCAGGGCGCTACAGTTGGTATCAGAGGCAGTTTAGTACTAACCTTGGAAGCTAGATTTAGATAAACTCTGATTAGAGCACATAGCCCAAAGATAGACTTTGAGGATTAGTATAGAAGAACTTCCTAGAATTTTGTTATTGTAGAGATTTTGTGAGTTTTCCGAGCAATACATCCCTGTCTGGATACGAGCAGGTAGAGGTGGCTCTGGCACAGATGTACCTAGGGGTAAAACCCGAAAACACCGCTTTGAGCTAGACTCGAACGGGAACTGGTGCACGACAACGGGCCTTGCTGCACTCTTGGTTACGACACTCCTGGGGGATATGCTTAGGATAATTCTCATTTTCTTTACAAACCACTATGAAGGGTTATGAGTATATACTTCCTCAAAGGAAACATTTCTTTTTATGATTATGGATTATGTCCATAAATAGTTCAATTTATGTAAAGTGTTTTACAAATATGGAATTATATATTTTATTTCATAAACTAATCTAGTTTATGCCATTGTTTAGAAATGGCGCCTAGTGGAAGGAATGGAAACCGTATCAATGCACGCACTCCGTGTAGGGATTGCCCTCCTACTCAAGATAATTATTGTAGATCTGGAGATACAACTGGTGCTGATCAACTTATTACCATACTGGGACAACTCACTCAGGTTATGAATAATAACCTTACTCGTATGGAGCACCCTGATCCGCAACGTGGAGGATCAATGCTAGACCGCTTCATGAGGCAACAACCACCAACCTTCAATGGGAGTACAAATCCTATAGTAGCTGAGCAATGGATAAATTCCTTAGAGAAAATATTCCATGCCTTGGGGAGTAGTGAAAGGGAGAAAGTTGTCATGGCAGTTTACCGCCTCACTAGAGATGCCGATCAGTGGTGGTCGCTGATTCAAAACACAAAGGAAGATGATGACGTATCGAATATAGAATGGAGGGAGTTCAAAGAGCTTTTCTTAGAAAAATACTTTCCTCGTGACCATCGAGCAGATATGGAAATGCAATTTCTGAGTCTGAGGCAGAAGGAGGATGAGAATGTCGCAAAGTATGAGGCTAACTTTACAAGGTCAGCGAGGCATGCTTCCGATTATATACGTAACCCAAGAAGTAAGATTGATCGTTTCTTTGATGGGTTAAAACCATTTCTCCGTCAAGCTTTAGTATCACAAACCTTCTCATCATACGAAGATATTGTCTCGTGTGCTATCAAGACAGAAAAGGAATTCTCTAAGTCTTATGACAACAAAGTAAAGAAAGAGAAGAAGAGAACGGTGGAATAAGAGACAGATAAAGGGAAAAGGGGAAAGAAGGATTTTCCATTATGTTATAATTGTGGGAAGAATCACCCTGGTACTTGCCTAAAAGGAATGAGAGTTTGTTATAAATGTGGAGAAAAGGGTCACCAGGCTCGTGATTGCAAGGGAAAGAAAGAGGCTATCAAAGTTGAATGCTATAATTGTAGAGAAAGGGGTCATTATGCAAATGAATGTCCTAAGCATCAGGGAAACTTACCTCAGAAAAGGCCAAGGGATCAAGGACAATCTTATGTTGTTACTACAGTTGAAGCATAATAACTAATGTATTGGTGCTTTTGGACTGATGGATTATATTTCGGTTATTAGAATAATGTGATATATATATATAAGGATTGTACTGCAGTACTTGTTGATTTCAGTAAGGTTTTAATATGATGAAGGTAATCATATTTTTAGTATGTGACAATAAGAGAAACTTTACTTTGTTTGGGGAATCTGATAAATTGATTTTGGAATTAAGAGACCTTTTAGAGAAAGTCTGGACAGAGGTATTTTGGATAACTATAAAGGTTGGAGTGGATTAAGTTGATCTTTGGATAGTATTGTTTAAGGTTAAAACATTTATGAAGATTATTTTTGGAATAGTATAGTACTATATTTTTAGGAAAAGGACAACCTGCAGGGTGGGGCATAACCGTCGCGTCGGATAAAGCTGCAGGAATCGAACCCGCAACCATAGTGCGACAGGCCTTTATTTCCTACAACTAGCCTACATGAAGTCCCTGGTTATTACAAAATAATTTTACTAATCTAAATGGTATGTGTTAACATTTGGAACCTTATACAATTAGTATAAGTATAGTATTTTTGACTTCTATTATCTTTTTGAGTGAAAGATGAGTTGAAGGTTGAAACTCTAATTGTCAAGCATAAATATATATATACCTATCTCTTATTCAATGAATAAATTAATTCTTAAACTTTAGTAAAGTGATATTAAAACAAAAAAATGTGTTATCCTAATACCTTATGTGTTGTTGAACTGATGATATTTTAAATCAACATAGATTAATGTCTTTGCGGCCCTTAATTTGACAGTTGATTGTGATTGATGACCTCAATCACTCCCTAGAAATATTTACGTTTTCCTCCAATTATATGTCTCTAATTTCCAGCAATGTTCTCTTTATCGAGATCATAATTTGGTGGTGACTTTCTTATTTCCATTTCCCTCTTAATAAGACTAAATTTTATTAACCTTATTTCCGATGTGGGTTTTCCACAAAGGTATTTTCTATTTTCAACCTTTTATTTTCCAAGAAAATTTTCAAATTGCGAGGACGCAATTTATTGAAGGAGGGGAGAATGTAACACCCCAAGCTTCCATGATACACTTCTCATCCAATAATGCAATAGCTTGCATTGTACGCAACTTCCAGTTCTAAAACACCGCGACTAATCAAAGTAGCCGTTATGAATAGTAATAACCACTTTTTAAAATTATAGAAATTTTATATTTCAAAATGGACTTCATTTTTGGATTCGGAATATCGAAATTAGCCTATGTTGAATTTTTGGTATTTTTCTGAGAACTTCTAATTTTTTATGAATAGTGAAAAATACTTAAAAACAAATTTTTTAATAAAAATAATTTATAGTGATAAATTATACTATTTAGTGGTTTTAAAGTATAATTAGAATATATTTTTACCATTTTATCCAATGGTGGTAATTAGAATTAATTTAACATTGAAATTGGACATAAACAATTGCCAATCTTTTGATATAAATTGTTTCATAAAAACACGCTATTTGTTGTAACAGCGGGAATTAATTATAAAATTAATTAATACAACTTATATGTTTGGAATTTTGTAAAATAGACATCATTTTTGAATTCGGAATATCAATTATAGCTTAGGGTGAAATTTTGGCCTTATTCTGAAAAACTTCAATTTTTGATGAATAGTGAAACCACTAAGTGGTTGTTAAAAACTGATTTTTCGTTAAAATGAAATATTACCACTTCTGTGATTTGATTTTCAAAAATCCGACATACATGGTTGTCATTAAGAAGTAAAATGTGGTTCAATGAGATTAAAATAATTTTTTGGTGAATAGTAACTTTTAAGTTCTTAATCGCGATTAGAGGTGATTAGTGTAGTTTAAGGTAAAAATAATGTTTTATAATATGAGATGAGCTTGACACTTGTCCTACTCCTATTGTATGAGTCATGGCCGACCAAGACAACCCATGGGTCAACTTGGGGACCCCATGGAGCCACTTTAGTTGGAAAATGACATTAATATATATTTATTTAATGTTAAAATTAAATTGACACAAACATGAGTTGTTTTACTAAAACAGTTTTTAAGTGGGGTTACACAGATCCAAAGTTTGATTATAAATATTCCTTAGAAAGATAAAAAGATTTCCTACATCATAGTATTTTTTTTATAATTTTTAGACATTAAATAAATTAAATTAAGTATGACATAATGATGATGCAGCGATGACCTCATTATTTAACGATTTAAATAAAATGGAAAGATAATGTAAAATACAAAGCGTACACTTGTCAAAAACCTATTGGATGAGTATATTTCGAACCCTTATCATCTTATCCTCGAATTATATAAGCGTGGGACCTCTAAAATCCGAAACTCATTTTATAATAAAGTGACTTTTCTTTACTTTCCAAGAGTGCCCCTCCTCTCCACTTATAAAAGGCCCCCACCTCTCCCACCTCATTTACACTTTCAAGACATTTTGCTCGGCCAAACTCTGCCCAAATACTCTCCCAACTTCCCCCTATTACTACTAGAAGCCTCACTTTGGGCATAAATCTTCCCAAGGAAGCCTTTGGCTCAAATCAAAAAGAGTTACCCGATTTTTTAGGTAATGTCTTCTCTAATGTTGTTTTGATTTATTTTGCTTCTCCAACCCCTTAAACTCTTTTCATTCCTTTCTTTTGTAACAAAACCAGTATATAAAATATACTAGGATGTTTTTATGATAATTATTTGGTTTACACTTACACACACCTTCGTCTAATGGTTAAATAACATACTGTTTCTGTGGGTGGCGAAATACTGCCTCACGAAACTATGATTGTTCAAATTCTTTTAACACCTATAATGGTGGCCATTTTGATGACACTATTTTTATATATGATATAAAATATGTTTATGTTTTACTTATGCTTATGTATTTCTCATTTATGGCATACTTTATGATTTCCATTATGGGTAAAACACGATAATTTCATTTTAGGAAGTGCGGACTACCGCCCCCTCAAAGTGATTTGAATCGTTAATGCCATATGTGGGATGTATAAAGGATGGATTAAATGGTATTATACACTATATTATACTGTAATTATATTATAAATTTATATCATTATGATTTCATTCCATTAAATAAGAAATAGAAATGAAAGTAGCGTTCTTGCGTACGTACGGCTTACCGTCTCCATTAACGGTGCATTTCATTTCTTACCTCTAAATGTTACGTAATATTATGAATGAATGTATATACTGGATATATATGATATATATGACATCTAAATCATGAATATAATTCTGGAGATAATGGATATTCTACCACATAAACAACTTGTAATTATAAGAAGTTTATTGTTGACCCAAGTACCAAAGATCGACAAAACGACCGTTATTAACTTAAATAATTACATAATGTTCATAACATGGTAATAAGTGATATAAAAGGAATAATGAACATAAAAAAGGTTCTTAAGTAAATAGAAATTAACTCTAGTTTATTATTCAGGAGGTTAAATAACGGTCGAGTCAGGACAAGACGCAAGGTGAGGGAATTTCTTAACCCAACTTCCATTCTTTGGGTTAATCTCCAACTTTCAAATTATGTCATGATATTATTATGTATTATTTTGTATTTTATACTTTATTTATGTGTAACTATAGTGAATACACATAATAGATCTATTTTATTTTAAAAATGATCTTTTTAAGGACTTCGTCTCAATCTCCTTTCATTGAGGCATATTTGGTTTTATACACAACTTTCTTTTATACGGTGTATAAACCCCTTTGACTTTTACATTTATTAAAAAGGAATATTTTTTATACGAAGCGTTTTACTAAACGAAAAAAAGTGAATGTTTTTCTTTCCATACTTATGCGGCGACAACGACTTCTCCGCCGCCGTGACCATTATTTGAGTTTCGGCTTCCTCTACAAGCCATCATTTTTTTAATGAAAAATAAATACAAAGTTTTAACTTTCTTTTATTTTGGTATTGAAATTGGTTTTGAAAACGTTTTTATTATATCAATGTGTTTTATTGATATCTTGTGATTGAAATGTGGAAATGTTATGTTTCCTTTATGCATGTTTTATGTGATATGATTATCACTACTGGAAAGGGGGTCTATCCCCACACATCTATCCCCACGGTTTAATAAACCGTGGGGATAGTCCTTCTTTGTTTATCAATGCCCACGGGTTTTTAGAACCGTGGGTATTCAATCCACAATTTTATCGGGCCTCTTCCTCACTCCGTCTCGCGCTCCTCACTCTCGTGCTCCCCCGCTCTCGTGCTCCCCCGCTCTCGTCCCTGCTCGAACCCTAGGTTCCAGATCTCCGCCTCCGACCCTCTCCCCCCCTCCCCGACCACTGCCTCTCGGGTATCCGACCTCTGCCTCCCAGCCCTCTACTCCCCTCTCCAACCTTCCACCTCCTGGCCATCCGACCACTGGTACCCGGCCATCTCATCCCCACTCCGGACTCCACATCCGCTCCCGACCTCGACCTGCCGGCCGGAATTTCCACCTCAACGTCTCGGCCTCCGCCTCCCTTCCTCCAGCTCCAGCGACGTTCCCCTTCCCCCTGTAGGATCCCTCTCCTCCGGCAACGTCCCGACAGATTCATTTCATTTAGGTTTGTAATTTTTTCTCCTTGATTTTTTATTCTTTTTAAACTAATCACCGATTCTTATATCAACTCACCGGCAGATTCATTTCATTTATGTTTCATCAATTTTTGGGTTGAGGTTCGAGTGTGGTTTTATAATGGTTGAGGCTTAAATCGATAATCTCATTAAAACCAACTGTGTTAGGGAAGTCCAATACCTCACATGTCTGGACAACATTCTCCTAGTCATGAATAATAATATAAAAATTAGGATCTATATTTACTTCTGAGATCTCAATCACCATTTCTCAAAATATGATTTCCCCATCCTAGCAACAGAGTTGCTGATTGATGTGAATGTCGATTTCCAGGCTCCGTCCATCATGGATGGTTATTTTGGATACAATAAATCTGGATTTCTTGGTGATACATAGATGAAATTGACCTAGAGTGAAGTCATAGGGTCTAGGATCCTAAAAAATGTATCTTCTTAAAAGGATCAGAAGAAGATGGTTCTCCCTGAGAACACTAAAAAGCTAAAGCAACATCATACTTTTCATTTTTTTTTTCTGATAGAAAGATGACAAATATTAAACCGAGTCAATTTTATGTCTATCACCATGATAATATTCAATAGGATCATAACCAATAGGTATCCTTATAATTTGAAATAGAGCTTCAACACACATGTTTATTCTAGGATTAATATCCGACTTTTATAATTCCAAAAGAATGATAGAGGCTTACTTGTGAACCTGGGGAATTAAAGAAAAACCACTCTTGATAATCCCCTTAAAATATTTAATATGAGTTTATGTGAAACTCAATGGAGTAATGACTGCTTGAGGTTGGAGTAAAGAAGAAATGTCTATAGCAGTGAGAGCTGATAAAATGTGCACTGAAAAATTTGGATTTCCTTAGCCACCTTAGCTCTTACTGTCAGAGGGCACATCCTCATGATCCACTAGTGGTGGTGATAGTACATGATGTATATGGGAATGCTTAGCAGACCCCATAACCACATTATCACTCCTTTATCTAACAATAGGTGATCCATGAAGAATTGGATCTACTGTTTGAGCTTCATCCTCAGCCTCAAACCTTCCGTGAACATTAGAAACTATAGAAAAATATTCAACTGAACTTTCCTTGGGAAAATAAATATATGTCACAATAACTAGCTCCTCAACCTGATGAAATTATTCATTAGACTAATAAAATTGGCTATGAGAAGCCTCTTCTTGACATTGAATAAGCTCAACCATGGTAAGATTTACTTCTGGAACCAAAGTTTCAGTTCTGAATGGTACTGACTCCTCCACTCTCCTAGAAGGTACCATCTTGATAGGTGATTAATTCGTAGATAGTGAGGTCTGAGATGGATCCCTTTGATCCATACCTTCCTAGCATATTTCCTTTAAGGATCTTGAATTATAATCCCAAAAATAACCAATGGTATTCAATAAGATAACATGTAAAGTTTCATTCTTGTGAAACTTCACTACACCCCCTTCATCGAGATCCAATTCTTTTGTCTTCAAAACTAAAGAAATCAACCTTCCATAAGGGTAGTAATTAAGCTTACCCTTTCCATTGTAACAATGATGCAAAAAATGCATCACGTGCCTTGGAAGATTCGATTTCAGGTTATTTATTGGAATATACAACAAATATATATCCTGGAAAAGAGCTTTATCCATCTCACTAGCTTTCTAAACTATTCCAGTATGAACAAACTTACACAATACCTTCTATTCTACTTGAAAATATTTCACGGGCTTCTTTTCAAAATTATAGGTTCCAAATAAAAACTTAAACACTTCTGATGGCCTAAATGAGCCTATTTCAACAAGCATATGACTGAAACTAAACTCTCCCTCATGGGGACAATGGAACATCTCATCCTTTTTTATAGAAGAAATCATTAATGAATTTCCATTGACATTTGAAGAAATTACATCTTTAGTTTTATTAAAATGAAACCCCACATATGGAGTGATTATTTGTGGGTTCTGTCAAATTAAGTGACTAAATTATTTATATTCTATGTTATTTTAGAACTGAATTATGTGTTTTTTCTTCACACATTCATTATACTTCAATCTCATTTCTTTTTGTACACTCAGCATGTATTAATGTCATGTGAGGTAATTATAAATGTCATGCTAACTAGGTGCCTTTACTCATGGAACTACACGTTGTCTAATATCATGACACATCATATAGGCAGACATGTTTTGTTGGTATGTCATACACAACAAAAAACTATATAGATTTTTTTCCACACACTATGTGAGTGAGAATACACACCCTATAGTGTATAAGGGTTCATATCATGTTGCCTCTAATACAATATATGTTTATTATATTTCTGATGGAAATTAAGAACTAACAAGAAGGGTTCCTATTGTGTTCCCTGTCATTTCATGCAATGCATGAATTACTTTTAAATTAATTAATATTTTTTAATTTATTAAAAATTATAGAAAATTTGAATCCCTAGGACTGTTTGGATGGGAAGTTCAGATAAATGAATTAATGCATTAATTGCATAATTATTTTATTACTTTTTGACTTTTATCTTAATAAACAACAAATAGAAAGGAATTATAGCTTACTTATAATATGATATTGTAACCAGTTGGGGACATCATTTAAAAGGGGTCATGATTTAAGAAAATAAATACTTATAAAATGAATATAAAAATATGAAATATTATACTTAGACTATTTCACTCATGATAAAAAATTTTTAGGAGAGGTGGAAGAGGAAATTAAATATGTTTTGCTAGCTACTAATATGATTTGATTAATTTAATAATGAAATTGATTGTAATGAATTTTTTAAATATGATTTACATTGTTGACTGAAAGATATTTTTTTCTTGATATAGAATGGATAGAAGCTGGATGTATCGTGCCGATCGGATTTCAACCGAGTTTCAAAATAATTTGGAGAATTTTTTAGATTTTGCATTTAACAATGCGCCAGATGGAGGTTGTATACAGTGTCCCTGTTATAATTGTGTTGGAAGACCATGGTTAAGACGAGAAGAAGTTAGTTACCATTTAACGAAATTTGGATTTCAAGCAAACTATAATGTTTGGTTTCACCATGGAGAGATGAACCAATCTTCGACTGTTCATAAACGAAATGAAAGAAGTGACATGGAGAATTTGATATTTGATCAGTTTCCAAATGTGCATCATTCCGAGAGAGACAGTATGCTGGTGCAAGAAGACAATGATATTAGTAGACATGAGGAAAATACTGAAGGCGATGATGTTGAGAGAGTGAAAAATTTATTGGATGATGCCAGAACTCCAGTATATCAAGAATGTACTAAAATGACTAATCTAGAATTTTTAATGCGGTTATATCATGGGAAAACCATGTATGGGATTTCTAATACCGCCATTGATTATATTCTTACATTTTTGAAGGAATTGCTTCCTGATGGTGCAGATATTCCCTCAAATTATTACATGGCATGGAAGTTAATTAAGCAGCTTGGATTTGCTACTAATAAAGTCCATGCTTGTCCGAAAGATTGCAGTTTATTTTTGGAGGAAACAGCTGACTGTAATGACTGTAAAGTATGTGGTACATCTCGATGGAAGACAAATGCAGATGGAACACCATCTCGTGTGCCACAGAAAGTCATGTGGCACTTTCCATTGATTTCCAGACTTCAAAATCTATTCATGTATCCAGAAATCTCAGCCAATATGCGATGGCATGATGTTGAGAGAATTAATGGTAATGATGAGATGGTCCATCCTGCAGATGGATTAGCATGGCAGAGATTTGATTCAGAACATCCTGATTTTGCAGCTGAGGTGCGTAATGTCAGATTGGGCCTATCATGTGATGGTTTTAATCCGTTTGGTCAGATGCTTACTGCTCATAGCACGTGGTCGGTTTTTATTCATGTTTATAATCTTCCTCCGTGGATGTGTATGAAAAAACCATTCACTTTCTTGAGTATACTGATTTCTGGACCTTCAGATCCTGGTAATGATATAGATGTCTACTTGCAGCCTTTAATAAGAGAATTGAAACAACTTTGGGAATTAGGCGTGCAAACATTTGATGCTTCTTCAAAGAATACGATTCAGATGCGTGCTGCCCTTCTATGGACCATAAATGATTTACCTGCCTATGCAATGATGTCTGGGTGGAGCACGAAGGGAAAATTATAATGTCCCGTTTGTATGAAGAATACACGATCGAAAAGGCTTAAATATCGTCATAGTTTCAGTTTCATGGGGCATCGTCGATTCTTGCCAATGGATCATCAATACAGGAAGAATCGTCGGAGGTTTGATAATAATGTTGACACTGAAGAACCACCTCAACGTATGTCTGGAAGTGATGTGCTTAATGAATTGAAAGATTTCAGCTTTTCATTAGGGAAAGGTCAGTTGAAATCTCAAAAGAGGAAGACTTCTGATACTCAAGTCACTTACAATTGGAAAAAGAGAAGTATTTTTTTTTGTGTTGCCATATTGGTCTACTAATTTGTTATGTCATTGTTTAGACGTAATGCATATTGAGAAAAATATATGTGAAATGTTGCTTGCAATTCTTTTGAATATTAAGGGGAAGACCAAAGATGACTTCCGATCTCGTCGGGATTTATTGGACTGGGGTATTCGACCAGAACTACACCCTGTTTGTATCGGTGAAAACAAATGGAAAGTTCCCTGTGCTTCTTATGTGATGACACCGACAGAGAAAGATCAATTTCTGGCAATATTAAAGAATATCAAGGTTCCAGATGGTTATTCCAGCAACATATCTAAACGAGTCAACAGAAGACATTTGAAATTGAAATCCCTAAAAACTCATTATTATCACATCCTTCTTCATGAATTGATTCCAATAGCAATTCAGCATTTGCTACCCAAAAATGTAAGAGTGACGGTGATTCACTTGTGTCATTTTTTTAGAGACCTTTGTGCTAAAAGGTTATCCAAAGCATTATTGATAAAAATGCAGCAAGAGGCACCATTAATTTTGTGTGAGTTGGAAAATTTTTTTCCTCCATCCTTTTTCACTTGCATGCTGCATTTAACAGTTCATCTTCCAACTGAGGCACTTCTTGGGGGACCAGTCTCTTTTCGGTGGATGTATCCCACTGAAAGAAATATGTGCACAATGAAATCATATGTCCGAAATAAGAATTATCCTGAAGGTTCCATTGTGAGGAGTTGTCTGGCCCAAGAATGTATGGATTTTTGTTCAATGTATTTGTTCGATGTGACCACAAGACATAATCGACCAATGAGAAATGAAGATGAGCAGTATGAGGAAATTCAACCCTCGTTTCCCTCTCTTCCTCAAACAGGTGGAATTGTCGGGTCATATACATTGGTTACATTGAGCTTTGAAGAGCGGAATATGGCACATCGTACAGTCTTGTTTAATTGTGGTTTGTTCGATGCCCATATCAAGTAAGTAATTTGAATATCTATATGTCATCTCATACGATATCATATCACATATAACTTATACTATTATTATCATTTTATGTAGGGAACATAAACAAATTATACGTAGAGTTCATCGATATTTTCCATTGAGAAGAAGAGAGGCTATACATAGCCAAGAGTTCCCAGCTTGGTTGAAATCAAAGGTATGACCATTACTTTAAATACCTTAAAATATAGATATATGTTTAATTATATTAGTCATATGTATTCCAGGTATTGAGTTTACCTGCTGAGTTCATTTCTCAAGAATTAAGAGCGTTGGCTTTTGGTCCCAATTCTTTGGTTCGTGACTTTAAATCTTTAATAATCAATGGATATAAATTTGTCACAACCGATAGAGCAATGAAAATGAGAACACAACATGATGGCGTTATGTTAACCACTGGAACGGATTGTTATGCCAGTGCATCAGATAGTCGACCTTGATATGAAGATGTGTATTATTATGGACTGGTTGAGAAAATATTTTTATTGGATTACTACTCTCAAGGTCGAGTCACTATGATGAAATGTAAATGGTTTGATTCAATGACGCGACATGGTACATTTATTGATGATTGTGGATTTAGAGTTATTGACATGAGTCGATTCTTGCATACTGATGAACCATACATTTTGGCATCAATGGAAAAATGAAGACATATTACGGTGAAAGAAACCTGATTACGGTGTCATTAATGAAGTAATCCCAAGACATATTTTTCATGATGCTGGAGATGAAATTGTCACTATTGATGCCCCCATCGGTGTTAGCCAAAATACTGTATTTGATGATGCAAATTGTCCCATTGTGAGAGATGATGTTGAACCTGAGGTGGTGGAGGGTAGTATATAAAAGCAACCATATATATTCAGAGTTCATTCAGTTTAACTTGACGTGAGTTTCTCAGGTTGGTACTAATGAAAAATGTTATGACATTATTTGTCTTCTTTGAATTCTAAGTTGTATGTATGATTTGTAAAAATTGTTGCTAAAAAATATTTATTTCATTCTTATGCAGATTATGAAGAAAACTACAAAAGCTCGCAAGAAGAGATTATTTGATGTTGATCCTGTTAGACGCGACCCTGAGTTGTCTTCAGTGAGTATAATAATTCTAATATTTATCTTCTGCATTACATATAATGTAATCTTCATATTTTTGATCAATTTTTTTTAGGGACATATAACTCCAGAGTGCCCTCTTCCCACTATGGGACCGAGCAGGGATTCTCCTAGGCCTAGGCGGAGCTCCCGTCTTACCACTCCCCCCACTAACCCATCATTGGACATCCCATCTACCACACATGTACGCCCTCCGCTTGAGACCCTTGGGATGTTCCCATACATGCCGCCATCATCATCCCATTTACCCTCGTTTTCCCATTCCATGTCCATGCCGACTCGACCGACGTTCTCACCTGCACAATTTCCATATCCATTCATGTATCCCCAGACTTACTACGCATATTCTGACATGTCTGCACCACCTCCTTTTCCTACCATCCTTCCTACACATATTGAGTCTTTTCCTTCAGTTTCCACACCTATTCATGAAGATCAGCCGGAGCATGCTGTGGAACAAATACTTCCTTCGGAGGATGCTGATCCAGCACAGTCTACAGATGCCTCACAGTCTATTCAGGAGCCTGCATCAGGTGTTTTTATAAATCTTTCAAAATATATCATTTCACTTCTGTCCTATTGTATTGTCACTTAACTCTTCTCTTTTCACCTCTTATCATATTTAGTGGGATATTCTAGTAGGCGACGTGGATGCACTCGAATGCGGGATGCCTGGAATCGTGAAACTCAGATTATGGTGGATTATAATCCTCAAAATCAAATGGTAGGTAAAAATGCTAAGGAGTGTAGAAGTTTCATGGCTACTTTAGCCAAATATCATGATATCGTTCCAGTGGAACCGGTCTCATGGAGACATATCAGTGCTGACATCAAGGATAGGGCATGGGCGCAGATATGGGTATGGAAATTTTATAAATTTATATTTATATTAGTAATGTATTTATATGACTTAACATGTTCGTTGCAGAGTCAATTTAACTTTCCTAACGGTGAAGCTGCCAAAGCTGCTAGGTTGAGTGATCTTGGAGAGTATTGGCGGTCATACAAACATGAGTTATATATTGGTTGGAGGAGTAGAGTGGGTACTGAGTTAGAGGGTGTACCCACAAACCCTGACTGTCCAAAAAGTCAATATCAAAAAATGACCGCACATTGGAAGACTGAACGGTTTAAGGTACTACCAATATTTAATGTTTTTTATATAAAAATTTAATTCTTATTACTTGTATTGTTTTTGTGTTTCTTAGGTAGTGTCAGAGAGAAAAAAAAACAAAGATGAATTGACATATTTACACACATTAGGGCGCACTACACTGCCCGAGCATGAGAAACAACGGGTACGTTCATCTGAATTAAAACAATGTCCTTATTTATAACATGTCATCATAATTTATTCATGCATTCCCTTGGTTAGTCTATGTAACCTGGAAATCACATCTTATACTAGGAGAAGACTTGTCTATTTTTTCTAAACAAGTAGTATATTTCCTTGAAACCCATTTCAGAACACCATTTCAGAAAACCACCAATTGGTTATGACTGCCATTTACCTCAATGTTTGTAGGTCTTTGTTTCAACTCACTTCAATCCAATTTTTTGCATTTCTCATATATGGTTGTAATCCAAATTTATGCATTTCTCATATGTAGCAAGCTGTATTGGGCATTGAAGGTCCTGTACCTCGTGACATGTTATTCTGCTCCAGTAGAAAAAAAAAGATGGAAATGCAGTTAATTCACAAACACAAGATAAAATTGTAAGTTTTTTTATTTATATTTCAAACATTTATACGAAATTCATAATTTAATATGTTTATAATTTCAACAGTCTGCCTTGGAGGCCATGGATGAAAAGGAAGCTGACAACTTAGGGCCAAATGATCATTTGAGTCAGGTGTTAGGTGCGGAGCATCCAGGAAGAGTCCGTTGTAGACCAGGAAAAAACATTGTCCCCTCTAGGTATTGGTCATCATCGGAATCCTCTAAGGCCTCTGAGTTGGAAAGATCTACTGAATTAGCTGCAACAAAGAAAATGGTATTAGAGGAGCGTGAAAACAGTAAGCTAATGAATGAACATTTCATGAAAGCAATGTCAGTTTTGAGTCAGTTACTACCATCAGAGGCTGCTGCCACTTTTCATTCATGTATGGCATCAATGCGTTCTTTAAATTATGCCTCGGGTGATTCCCATGAGGGTCCTAGTGGCGGTCAGGGTGGTGGTGATGGAGTTGGTGAGGATGTTGGAGCTGGTGAGGATGTTGCTGATGCTGTTGTTGGTGATGATATTGCTGCTGATGATGCTGATGGTGCGGTTGGTGATGATGTTGATGATGATGATGATGCTGGACATGGGGATGATGATGATGGCGATGGGGGGGATATTAATCCCCTCCATTTTTGGCTTAGCAGAGAGACTTCTGTTGGAGTTTATTTTTTTTTGTATTGGTGGACTGCTGTATGTGAATTTCTGTTTAGACTATTTGAAAATTTCTGTTATTTGGGTTGTCTGGGAAGGGGGGGAGGGCTGGGCAGTGGGGAGGGAGGGGGGGAGGGCTGGGCAGTGGGGAGGGAGGGGGAGGGGCTGGGCAGTGGGGGAGGGGGAGGGGGGCTGGGCAGGGGGAGGGCTGGGCAGGGGCTGGGCATGGGGGGAGGGGGAGGGGGGCTGGGCAGGGAAAGGGCTGGCCAGGGGGGAGGGGGAGGGGGGCTGGGCAGGGGGATGGCTGGGCAGGGGGGGTTGCTGGGCAGTGGGGAGGGAGGGGGAGGGGCTGGGCATGGGGGGAGGGGGAGGGGGGCTGGGCAGGGAAAGGGCTGGATAGGGGGGGAGGGGGAGGGGGGCTGGGCAGGGGGAGGGCTGGGCAGGGGGGATTGCTGGGCAGTGGGGAGGGAGGTGACAATTTTTAACTTGACATGATATTTGGACATGACATGAGTTAAACAGGTTTGGGTTAGACATAAAGTGTTTCAGGTTGTGAAATACTAGAGAGAGTAAACTGAAAATTGTCCAATCTACCCTACTTCATTTTCTATACATTTCATATTTATATACATTCCATTTTGGTTAAAATGAACTACTGGAATGTATAAAAATTCTATCAAGAAAAGAAAGAATGTGTAGACTCCCAATACTTGAATGATGTCAATGACACCAATGACAATAAGACCACTACACTTTCTAACCAATACTTGAATGCTCATGAATTTGTCTCATGTATAGAAAACAACAAAGGAATTGCTTGCAAGACTCAGGAGGCTTCTAATCCTGTCATCCCTGCTGATACCAACAAAAAAATTTATTCTACAAGGGATTTCATCCTGAGAAGCAAGAGTAATCTGGCTGAAAGGGCTCATGTTAAACCTGACAATGTCCTGGTAAGTTCTCTGAAACCCCAACATGTGAATGACTCACTTATTTTAGCTGGATCAACATCTCTCATTTCCTGTTCTCTTGAAGTTAACACTGTGGTTCCATCTCATGCTAGCAGTTCCAAGATTTCTCAAACAGGTACCCCTAATCACCCTCTCCCTGCACTGCTTAGCACTAATTGCACAGTCACTGAGAGGTCTTTGCTAACTGATGCTGATAAATATGTTTCTTCTGAAATGGAAAAAACTAGCATGGTCCCTTTATATAATACTGCTTTTTTCCATACTGTTTCTCCTGCTATTATTTTGCATTCTGCTACAGAAAATTCTGCTACTCCTGCTGCTGGACATCCTATTCTCAACACTCAAGTTATATCCTAACTGAACTCATATTTACTGTGGAGATAAGGTGACTATTGTGATGTGAATTATGGTTTTCAGAGTAGTGAAGGTTCACAAAATAGAAATATATTCACCAAAATCTTGGCTAGTGTCAGGTTGAAAGGATTGATGTGTAGTCAATTATAACATTACTAATATATGAAACACCAAAAAAAGTTTATAAATATAAATATATTCTTAGTGGTTTAGAATACAGGTGAACTCTCTTGAAGAAAATTTCTCAAACAAAGACTCTGGAATTCAATCGAAGTAAATAGTTGAGGAAAAAAGTGTTATGAGAAATCAATAAAGAAAATTTTATACAGATGATCATTATGAAGGTGGGATATTGGTGTTACCATTATAACCAGTTGGAGTTTCATATAATCTACTACTAATTATATATTATTATTATGAAAAATCACATTTATGGAAAACTGGTAAACCATTTGAGATTACACACAGACATCACCAAAACAAACATGAAATAGTCGAATCACTGAACTGTAATTTAATCCTATTAGAGGATTTAACTCTTAGGAGACTCCATTTTAGAGGTGAATCCTTCCCACACCGATCTTCATTAAGATAGATTTCAATGTTGTATGGTACGTTGTCCAAAGTCTGGATGAGATATTCCACAAAAATAATCTTCCCATTGAAACCATTTTCTAGTATGCCAAGATGATTGTGGATCCAGACACCTTTCTCCTTAGAGTGGCTAGCCTGAAGATGCCTCCCCAGTAACTGGTCATATTCCTCTTATGTAGTAATTACCTGAAGGATCTTTTCACAAAAAGCTTCCTTACAGTTGATGATGTTTCCAACTAGTCATATTCTATCAATTCCTTAACACACTAAGGGATATCAAATTCAGTAACCTCCTTGACAGCATGCACCCGGTCAGATATAGATTAATCCTTTGCTGAAGAGTCAAGCCCCTTAGGCAAGTTTACCTCTTCTGGATTGGAAACCTTTAGAGGTATATTTCCTTTGCTTGATGATTGAGTAACAGGAGGGATAGGTAATAAATAGTAATATTTCTTTCTACACAGCCTTTGAGAGTGCTAGATAAACCCTTCTGGATCGATAAGAGTTTTTCCCCCTTCCTTTAAGTGGTTATAATTTATTCCCCATCCATGTCCACTTCCTTAGACTCAATGAGCGCATCTGAATTAGAATACCTTTCTTTATTGGGAGCCCATTAGGTGAGTTTACCTCTGTGTGTTTTGAAGGTTAGCTTTGGACTCTTAGTGTATTGGATTTGGAGCTCCAGTTCACTTCTAGAAGCATACAGTGACATTAGAATGTTGTCTATAAATTGTTCTCTATCTTCTAGGATCTTCTCATTTGGTTTTGTTGTATGCTAAATAGATGTAGAAATGTTGATGCACAACAGGTTCATAGCAAACAACAATGATGTTCTTGTTGTTTGTTCTTCTCTGATGCTCGTGTATACATTTGTACAGGTTTGTATGTGTGTTCTTCTTATTCTTGGTTCCACGCCTTCTCTACAATTTTGTCTGGTTCTCCTTATTTTATGTTCAGCGGCCCAAAACTGTGAATGTGGATATCCTCTTGAATCATATAGTTCAATGACATGTCATTAAATATGTTTTGCCAAAAATAATTATTATAATCAGTAGCATTAATAACTATAATATGACCCATAGACAAACAATCGAAAATTATATATAAAAGAGGTAAAGTATGGAGCTATGTCACAGTTGCAGTGTCACTGAGCAATGTCACTAAAGAGCGGTGACTCAGGAGTGGTGATTTTTCCTATCTCTGAGTGGTGTAAAAACCCATTTTCATAGGAGTAGTGACTCATAATTTGCGAAATTCTAGTAATAGTGTCTTGAAGTCGTAGAAGTGTGTTATATACTTTTTGAAAATTCTAGAGCGGTAGCTGTTTCACATCCTTTGTGAATTTTCTGGAGCGGTGTTTGTTTGGACCGATAGAAATGTCTGTTTGGATCAGTAGTAGTGTCTGGCCCTTTTCCATTTTTTTGGACCGATATCTATTTCTGGTCCATTGATTTTTTTCTAGACTGATAGCTATTTCTGGCCCTTTTCCATTTTTTTCTCCAAAAATATCTCATGGGATTTAGTGAAATCCTTAAGTTGTTTGACTTGATCATTGAAGGCTTGAGTAACTGGGGTTAATATCATATTTTCCACAAGAAATTTCAAGTTATTATTCATTTCATGCTTGGAATTGTTCCTGGAGAAATAATAGTCAACTTTTTGGGGTAATTTCCAGTTGGTTAGTGGAAGCCTCATTTGAAAACTGCTTGATTATATTATAAACATGGTCACTATTCTTCGTGATTTTATCCAAAGTATCATGGTATGTTTCACTAGGCAATGCATACAATTCCTTTCTAATCATATTTTTGAATGGCTCAATATTAGTGGAGGTTGATGTATCCGCAGCCGAAGTATAAGAACCTTTAATTAGTTATCCAATTTCAGTCTTCAACAGAGACAAATCATAGTTGTCAAGATATGTAACAAGGTTTTTAAGATCCTCCATAATGTTCTCCATTGTTGTTTTATACTATATAGTCAAACCATTAATCCCAAGAGTCAATTTATTTACATCATTTTCATTCTTGGTGTTGCTTTCAACAATGGTCTCCAAGGTTGAAATGAGATTAGGATAAATCTCATTTATCACCATCTTGGAAACAAAGGTAGAATCTGACATACTAATACCAACATAATAATAGGTAGAGGAAGAAGGCACCAACTTCCTAAACAGTTCCAATTCAGACTTTATATTGTTCAATTCATCATTTAACTAAAGGTTTCCTTTTCTAGAATTCTCAAATCATTCCTGATTTTAGTTTGTACTAACTAAAGGTCTTCACATGGAATGAGGCGTGTTCGAGGGCCTGTGTAAGAGAAGGTCCTAGATATGGTCCAACCAAGCTCGGTGTAGCTGCGGGTTTTCCCCAAAGGCCATCACCGTGGCACGCCGAGGGAGCAGTTATCCAGGAGAGGGGCTGGCCAGTGCCTACTTCTATTTTGGGGTGCACAGAGTGCTGCTGTGAGAAGGCTGGGATTGGGGTTGTCTAGGGTTGTGTGGTGAGGCGGTCGGGGTTCCGGAGTGTAATTGGTGCGGTGTGCTGCTGCGTAGAGAGGGAAGTCGGTCTGGGATGTCGCACCAACTATGTGTTGCAGCTACTACATGTCTGGAAGTGAGGAAGACCAGAGGGCCTTTGCATTGTGCTGCATGTATGAGGTGGGTTGTTGCATGTCTGAGGCTGGTTGCTGTGTGCTTCACCTAGTGTGGGAGTTTGGGGTGGCCCACTGTACCGATGGGGAAGGAAAGAGGCCAGAGGGAGGGGCATCCATCGCCACCCCTAGTGTTGTACGCCGCTTGATGCAAGGAGGGAGATGATAGAGAGGGACCGCACGACCCCCCAAACAAAACACACTTTTTTCATAACCTGCATTCCCCATCCCATTTTTTTGTTTTTTTCAGTCAACTTTGGGAATTTTGTCTGCTTCTGTTTTTGGGTTCTGGATTTCTGTTTTTTTGCATTTTGGCTTTTGCGTTCTGGTTTGCAGGATCAAGGTGAGATTCCTTTGTCTGCTTCATTTTTGGGCATTTTGGCTTTTGCATTCTGGTTTGAAGGATCAAGGTGAGATTCCATTTTAGCTTTTGCATTCTGCTTCGTTTTTGGGCATTTTGTCTGCTTCTGTTTTTTGGGTTCTGGATTCTGGATTCTGGATTTCTGTTCTGTTTTTTGGACTCTGGATTCTGGATTTCTGTTCGGTTTTTTGGGTTCTGGGTGAACTGTGTGACCTGTTTTCTTTTTCCAGGTAAACCATATATACCCACGGTTATATAAACCGTGGGTATATATGCTGTTGTGAAACAATCTATACCCACGGTTAAAAACCGTGGGTATATATGTTGTGCTTTTAAAATGTATACCCACGGTTCTGTAAACCATGGGTATAGATGTATACCCACGGTTTATCAGAACCGTGGGTATGATGAAATATTAGTGGGCTATACCCACGGTTTTCAGAAAACCGTGGGTATAGGCCTATTGCGACGGCACTGCAACGCACGGTTTTTAAAACCGTGGGTATAGGATATACCCACGGTTTTAAGGGCTATACCCACGGTTTTGAACCGTGGGTATAGGTGATATTTCCAGTAGTGTATGTTATGGTTTATGATATGTTTAAACCTATTCATATGAGGAATGCATTGGACTTAACATGTGACGGGTGGAGCCCGCTATAGATCCTCGATGCATCGGTAGGTCTCATGAGACAACTAGACGTGGAATTGGCCGAGGCCCTTTCCCCATTTGATTTGTGATTTTGGCCGAGGCCTTAATCATTTTAGACGTCCTGGCCGAGGCCTTGACAAAATGTTTCAGAAGGTCTGGCATTATGCATTCCATCATTATGAATGTGGTTAATGATATTTCATGTGATTATTCGACCAGTAGAATATCCATGTGAAGAAGTAAATGGCATTATCTCATTTTACTTTTGCCATATTATGTTGATGTTCAAGTTTAAAAGGCTTTTGTTTTAGTTATACATTGCCTTAAATGTTTATGTCTATTTATGAAAGCTTCCGCAATATTGTTATCCTTACTGAGCATCTGAGCTCACCCCTTTCAATATTTTAATATTTTCCAGGATGTGAAGAAGTTTATTATGACTGACTTTCAATAATAGTCAGTGAGGATATGAGTGTGGACTATGAAGACCATGTTATTGTAGTTTGTTTAATTTTTGATGTAATGAAAGACTTATGAATGTATCTAGTGTTTCCAAGGCTACTAAACTAATCGGTCTTTCGAGACTTGATCTTTTGTGATCATGCCAATGTTACGAAGTAATGCACTGACTCTGGGTAGCTGGGGTCGGGGCGTTACAATGATAATGAAATGATCATGGTATTCACTACATAATAATTTTGGATTGAAAAAACGTGGTACAATTTCGGTATCTTAACTGTGCATCATAAGAAATCATAAAAATGGTTGATGAGAGGGAAAGGGGTCTCCAATCATACATACATGAAATTTATAGTATGGGGGTTATATAGATACAAGTCCCAAAATTTTTAATGGAATTTATATTCATGGTACAAAAGAATTGCTTGAATGTAAATGAGGAGGGAGAAATTCCTTATCGAATTTCAGTATGGTGTCAGGTATATATGGAATGCACCGAAGAGCGAGAAAGTGGTATCTAATCATTCAAAAATTAATAGGACAATATAGGTTTGGAGAAAAATCATACCCCAACATTTATAATTTAAAATAAAAGGGTATATCAATATTAAGAACTTGGATAAAATGAGAAAGGAATCCCATACATGGAAGTGTGATCCCAAAGGCTTGAGAGAGGATTCAGAGAGGATTTTTGGGAGATTGGGGAACCTTGGGAGGATTATAAAGATAGGATGGCAGGGGCCAGTCTAACTAAAAAGGCTTTTAGTAAAGAGGAAGTGGGAGATTGGGTGGGTTTATATATGAAATGAGAGGTAATTCTTTATTATTTACATTTGGGACACCTCACATTAAACTAATCGAAACCACAATCCAGCCAATGGTTTTTCCCATGGGTTTTTCTAAAGGGGAGTGGAAGACATTATTTTATATGTCCAATGTTCTAACTTCTTAATATAATAGGGTTTCTTATGTGGAGGTGAGTCACACTCTCAAGAAAAATAATTTAAAAAGACAAAATATTTTATAAGCTTTGAAGGGTCCACTAAATATTTTTAAAATAAATAAAACAAACCCAAAATCACATTATTTTATTGGTAAAACATATATTGGCCGAACATAATGTTTATAGTATTTTATTACATAATTATTGGGTCTTTATGATGTCATAAAACACATTATATATTTAAATGGTATTTAATTTTTACCCAAAAATTTGATTGTCTCAAAAATAGATGAAAAATTTACCATTGGATAATTTTGACATTCTGATTCCAAAAATAATACTAATTTTATCTAAATAATTATCTAAATATTTGAATTTTTACTTTTAAAATAAAAATTGTCATTTATCGAAAATTCATGGGTTTTGACAAAAACAGCTTTCAAACCATAATAACAATTACAATTACAATCATAAAATTATACGATAATTTATATTTAAAAAAATATAATTAAATAATAATAATAATAATATTTTATTAATATATTATTTAATTGAAAAATCCATTGGTTCATCAAAATAGATTTTTTAGTTTATTATTAACTAAAAAATAATATATGTTCATTAAAAACTATTTAAAAATTAACAATAATAAAATGAACGTATATTCATTATTATATACAAAATAATGTAAATATTAATAGTTCTGAGGTATTTTTACCTAACCCCTTAAAACAACTGCATACAACCTTAGGGTAAGGTGCAAGATGGTGACAAACTCTTAGGGGTGCTCGAATAACATTGCTCAAGTGGTAATCTCTATCAACTTACACTTCTCTCGTAGTCGACTCTGGTCAAGCTTAACATATTCAATATCGGCATGGGATTGGTCAAGAGTGAATCCCAATGATTCCACCTCCTTTATATGCTCCGAAAATTGGGCTTCATACATGGAAATTTTATTGGATAAAGTAATCACATCCTTCATCTGAGTAAATCGGATTTATTTAAGCCCAATATTTATACTAATCATGTGATCATTATTCAACAACTATATTAGAATTGGTCACAATTCATAATGGTATTTTTAAAATCCAAAAACATAAAACCAATGATGTTCACATTTTATATAACCATACTAAGACAATTAATTAGATCAAGAAAAATTTTCTTTAATAAAATTTTGGGTTGTTACAATATCCCCCCTTAAAAAACTTCACCCGTACAATTTTCTTTTCTCACACTAAAAAAGGTGGGGGTAACTCTAATTAATCACATATTTCGATTACCATATCACTTCTTTAAACTTGTGGTTTCTCTACAACACCTTCACGAGGGGCATTATCATATTTCATAGGACTTTTCCTTACCATGTAATATCTTCATTGGTTGATCCTCATAAGAAATATAATCCTCTAATTGTACTACCTTTGAAGAGAGTATATGTGAAGGGTCTGGTATGTATTTACTTTATAGGGATATATGAAAGACATAATTTACTTTGTCCATGGTAGGTGGAAGTTCTAGTTGAGAGGCCACAACCTTGACACAATCAAGAATCTCAAAGGTGCCGATGTACCTAGGAATTAACTTTCCTTTATTTCTAATCATCATGATCTTCTTCCAAATAGATATGCCTAGAAATACTATGTATCCATATTTAAACTCAAGGTCTCATCTACGGTTATCTACATAACTTTTCTGTCGACTCTGGGTAGCCTAGATATGATACTGAAAGGTTTTCACCCTATGCACCATTTCATCGACTTTTTCTGGTCCTAGTAGTTTACACTCACCGATTTCATCACAAAAGCTGGTGTTCTTCACCTCTTCCCATACAGGGCTTCACATGGTGTCATTTTTTTTCTCGAGTGGAAACTATTGTTATAAGTGAACTTAATCAGAGGAAGTTGTTGATACCATCTTCCTTTGAAGTCCATTGAGAACGCTCACAAAATTTCCTCAAGTGTTAAGATAGTTTGATCAGACTGGCCATCAGTTTGAAAATGATAAGCTGTACTAATGTACAACTCAATATCTAGAGCATGTTGGAGACTATTCCAAAACATAGAGGAGAATCTTGGATCTCAGTTGGATACAATAGATAGTGGTACTCCTTTTAGCCTTACCACTTCCCTGATATATTTCTGTGCCAGTTGATCCAATGAGAAATCCTCTTGAATTGAAATGATGTTTGCATAATTTGTAAGATGATACACAACAAACAAGATTTCATTGTTGCCTTTGGATGTCTTCAGAAGTCCGGTGACAAAGTCCATGATGATGTTCTCCCATTTCCATGCTGGTCTAGTCAATGGTTGCATCATCCGCTTAGACATCTGCCTCTCTTCCATCACTTGCTGACATACAAGTCACATTGAGGTATCCTCAGTGATATATGTCTTTATATTACCCCACCAATAATTATCTCATAGATCTTGATACATCTTTGTGTTTCCTAGGTGAATAAATAAATTCGAACTGTGTGCATCATCCAAAAGTTCATTCTTCAGCTCTAAACTTGATGGAACACATAGTCTCTTCCCAAATCTCACAATTCCATTTTCATTAATATTGAACTCTGAGGATTTCACTTTTCTAAAAGCGGCCACTTTCTTCTGAATTCCCACATCATCCTTTTGAGAAACCTTTAACTTCTCCAAAAGAGATAGTTGAGCAGTCATTTGTGAAAGGATTGGTGATTTTCCATTTTTTATGATTCCCATGTCCATGTTCATAAAATCTTAGAAGATTAGATTCTTTTCAATTGTCATCAATGTTAGAATCACTTGGTACTTTCTACTTAGACTGTCTGCAACCTTGTTCGTTTTCCTAGGGTGGTAATGGATTGATTAGTCATAAAATTTGATTAGATCTAACCATCATCGTTGGAACATGTTCAACTCTTTCTGTGTGAATATATACTTGAGGCTTTTGTGGTCTTTATATATTTTAAACATCTCCCCAAATAGATAATGCCTCCAAATTTTTAAAGTGAAGATCACCACAGCAAACTCTAGATCATGTGTTGGATAATTATTCTCATGAAAATTCTATTGCCTTGAAGCATTGGCAATGAATTTGTCATTTTCCATCAACACATAGCCCATGACCTTCATCGAAGCATCACTGAATACCAAAAAAAGTTCTCCACTTTTGGATAAATTGAGAACGAGTGCAGTGATAAGCCTCCTTTTCAACTCTATGAAGCTTTCTTCACATTCATAACTCCAAGAAAAATTTACTCCCTTCTGAGATATCTTGGTAAGAGGGTTGGAAAATTGTGAGAAATTTCTCACAATTCGTCAATAATATCTAGCTGGACCCAAGAAGCTTCTGATATCCATTGTCGATGATATCCTCAGTCATCCCTCTATTATAGTGGAATTGGAGGGATACACTGATATCTCATTGCTTGTGATGATATATCCCATGAATGAGACATCCTTCAACCAGAACTCACACTTGTTGTACTTTTCATAGAGCATCTCCATTCGCAATATCTCTAGCACAATTATTAGATGCTCCTCATGATCCTCCTTGGTTTTAGAGTATATAAGAATATCATCTATAAAGACTTCCAAAAATTTTTCAAGGTAATCTCAAAAGAATATATTCATCAAGTCCATGAATATTTCTATAGCATTAGTGAGTCTGAAAGGCATTACTATGAATTTAAACTACCCGTATCATGTACAAAAAGCAGTTTGGGGATATCTTCCTTATTCACCCTTACTTGATAATATACCAACCGAAAATCTACCATGGAGAAGTATTGTTCTCCAAAAAGCTGATCGAACAAGTTATGAATTCATGGTAGTGGATACTTGTTCTTTATTGTGATTTTTAAGCTCACGATAATCGATGAAAAGGCACATTGACCCATCCTTCTTCTTGATGAAGATGACTGGTGCACCCCATAGTAAAGTACATGGGTGTATAAAACCCTTATCCAGATTCTCCTGTAGTTGTTTCCTCAGCTCCTCAAGCTCCACAACAGTCATTATATGTAGAGTCTTGGATATTGGAAACGCCCCAGGTATAATATCAATTTAGAACTCAACATCTCTTATAGGAGGAAGACCAGGTAATTCATCAGGAAACACATCAGTGAATTCCCGCACAATAGGCATGCCTTCAAAGATGGTTGTCTCCATAGACATAATCATCTAATCCAAATACACATGCTTATAGGGAAGTAGTATACATGCTTGTGATGATGGTTCTAAAAAAAATTCATCATCCTCCTTGCACTTGTACAAATTCAGGGGTCGATTCTCTACATGGAGAGTGATTTACCTCCCATGAAAATTTATATTGGATATATATAAGGAAATCCAATCCATGCCAAGAATTGCATCAAATACCACCAGAGGGAGTATTATGAAGTTCTCCAGGAAGTTCATTCCCCCAATTAAGATAGGGGAGAAGTTATATTCATGGGATGCAATGATTTACACATTTGTCATAATCATAGACATCTTCACTTACATGATTTGTGGTGGTGTTGGGATTGTTCTAATAAACTTTTAGGATATAAAAGAATGCATAGAACCTGAATCAAAAAGTATGCTCACTATTATTGAATGAATAACTATCATACCTATCACCACTTCGTCGTCGGGGTTCACTTCGGTAGTAGTGCTGGAAAAAGTTCATCCTTGCTGCCTTGGAGGTTATTGGTTTCCTCCGAAAACCCTTATTTTAGGGAACTAATTTGCAAGATACCCATATTATTTGTAGTTAAAATAATGAACAACCTGTCGATCATCAAACGTATCATTCCTCTCCGCTCTCGTAGTCATGGGTTTTTCTTGTCGGAAGTTAACAGTTAGGTGTCTTTATTTTCCACACTTAAAGCATTTCATCGTCCACTTAAAGAAATTTCATGGGTTCCTTTTTACACACCTTTGGAAAGTGGGGTGCTGGATCTTCTTAGTACCGTTGGATTTATACATAGGACCTCCAGAATTGAATTCCACATTATGATTCTTATCCTCATTATACCCCTGAGATTCACTATTCTCTATTTTGACCTTGAGGGAACATCAGACAGTTTTCACATAGCTTTCAAAGTCACGGATCACTAAGGCTTTCTACAGGCTAGGTTTCAACCCACCAAAGAAGTAGTCAACCATGTATTCCGGGGTAAAGACAAATCTGGAGGTGTATCATGCAAGCCTTGTGAAGTTTTCCTCATACACTCTGAAGGTTTCATCATCTTTTTTCTTGAGGGCGAGGAAAACCCTTTCAATATTATGTCAGAGGGTGTGTAGAAAATATTTATCAAAAAATATCTTCTCGAAATCCTTCCATTTCAACACCTCGATCTTCTCATCTGGATTCTTATTTTTGATCAATGTCCCCATTGATCAGATTCACACTCCATTCGATAAGCATCCTAGAGAACCTTCTATTTCTTGGAATATTGAGGGAAAACGAAGTTCTTTTCAATGGATTTGATGCATTGTTCAGTGATTGAGGGATCAGAAGATCCATTAAAAGTAGGAGGCCATTGTCTCATGAAACTATGAATAGTGACTTTCTCTTTCTTAGGGGGGTTGAACATTCCTCTTTAACCATGTTTCTATTCTATGCGCGCGTTAACTAATAGAGTATCGTGACAAAGTTAGAGATTCCTGCTCCCATCAGATTGGGAATATCATTAGAACAGTCATCACATTGGTATTCACATCAGTTATTAGAGTGAGTCCTCCTATTATTGACTAATGTCTAGAAAAAAGGAATATTAGGGGTAACACAAAAAGGTTAATCCAAAAATAGATGGCTTATAAATATCTTTTATTTCCATAAAATATGAATCTATAGGCTTGAACTTATGTAATCCATGATGTACATTCTAACATATATTTTTAGGGGATTTTTTTTATTCCCTTAATAAAGGTTCATACTAAACTTGTGAATTTTCCAATGAATATCCCCTGGGAGTTTCGTAACTAAGAGCACATCAAGGCCCTTTGTCATGTACCAGGATACCCCAGGTCAAGCCTCAAGGTTCTTTTTTGGGGTTTTCACCCCTAAGAACATTTGTTCTAGGGCCGCCTCTACCTTCTCATACCTAGACAGGGATATATTTTCTTAATAAATCACCTACTCAATACTCACCAAAACATAGGGTTTTTTTATACTTAGTCTTATCCCTAATGATCCCCTAGGTTTTTCTAACCCTCTTCCCAAAAAATAACTACACCTATCCTCTGATACCGACTATAAAAACCCTGCTCTTTATGATACACTTAAACATGATTTATTATATAAAGTCTTCACTTGATACAATGTGGAATATTGAGAGGTCTAGTGTATTTGGTACTTAGGAACATTACATAACAATATAAAACATGAAATACAACATATTTATTTAAAAAATTCTTTACATTACCATTACATTTCCTCGTACTTAGCATTGCATGGGATAACCGGAGGACATGTATAAGAAAAGGGTGAGATATAAATCCTAGTAAGGGAATAAACATGGAATAAAATTAGGAAGAAAATAAATGTTAGAAAATAGGAATATCAATAGAGAATAAGAGAAACATGAACATAAAGGCATGATAAAGAATGATAATCATAACATGGAAATGTGGAAACAACACTTAACATGGAATTAGCATGAGCCAAGGATCATTTCGTTTGGATCATGAGTATTTAGTCATTGCACATGAAGCAGAAGTAAACCCACGTTTCACTTGAATTAGCATGAGTCAACACTCATTTCACATGACATATCATGATACATTACATTACCCAATTCATTGGAGAGCTATTAGGTAAGACCATTCTTAATCATTTAATTTCATGCATAAGTGTGCCACATGGATAAGAAAACAAAGATTCATTAAACATCTTCATTTATTACATGATAAAGTAATGTGGAACTCAAATATGAAAATCAATAATCAATAAGTAAATTTTCATAAAGGTGAATACCCTTGATAGAGAAATGATCATGGTATTCACTACCTAATGATTTTTTCTTTGAAAAAATGTGGAGCAATTTTGGTACCATAACAGTGTGTCATAAAAATTCATAGAAATGGTTGATGGGAGAGAAATGGGTGCATCATCATATGTACATGAAATGGATTTTAAGGGATTTATATCGATACATGTCCCAACTACTGTAATGGAATTTAGATTCATGATACAAAATAATTACTTAAAAGTAAATGAGGAGAGAGAAATTACTTACTGAATTTCGGCAAGGTATCTGGTATACATAGAAGGAACCGATGAAAGATAAAGGTGTATATCATAATTCAAACATAAATAGGACAGTATAAGGGTGGTGAAAAATTATAAAAAAAGATTTACAATTGAAAATAAAAGGGCATAATAATATTATGAAACTTTGATAAAATGAGAAAGGAATGAATCCCTTACTTGGAAGTGTGATCCCAAAAGCATGAGAGAGGATTGAGAGAGGTTTCTTGGAAGCTTGGGGCATCTTGGGAGGATTATAGAGAGAGTAGGGAATGGTTTTTTTGAACTACAATGGCTTTGAGTGAAGAGGAAATAGGAGTTTGGGTGGGTTTATATCAGAAAGAAGAGAGAATTCTTTATTATTTAGGTTTGAGACACCTCATATTAGAATAATCAAAACCACAATCCAACCCATGATTTTTCCCAGGGTTTTTTCCAAAGGGGATTGTAAAAAAATATTTTATAATTCTAATGGCCGAACATTTTAAAATAATAGGGTTGCTCTTGTAGAGGTGAGTCACAGTCTCAAGGAAAACAATTTAAAAAGACCAAATGTTTTATAAGCATTGAAGGGTCAACTAAAGCATTGTAAAATAAATAAAACGAACCCAAAATAACATTATTTTAATGGTAAAACATATATTTTCCTAAAAAAATGTTTAGAGTATTTTATAACAGAACTATTGGGTCTTTATGATGTCATAAAGTACATTATATATTTAAACGGTATTTATTTTTTACCAAAAAATTTGATTGTCTAATTTTTTTTTGAAAAATTCACTGTTGGATAATTTCAACGTCCTGATTCCAAAAAAATATCAATTTCATCTAAATAATTTTCTAAAAATGTTAATTTTTAATTTTAAAATAAAATCCGACATTTATCGAAGATTCATGGGTTTTAACAAAAACATCTTCTAAACCAAAGTTAAAATTACAATTGCTTTCATAAAATTATTCGATAATTTATATTTTATAAAAATTAATAAAATAATAATAATAATAATTTTTTATTAAATTATTATTTAATTCAAAAATCCATTAATTCATCAAAATTTATTTCTAAGTTGAATATTAACTAAAAAATAGTATCTGGGATTTAAAAAATATTTACAAAGTTACAATAATAAAATTAAACTATATTCTTTATTATATAAATAATAATGTACATAATCATAGTTCTAAGGTATTTTTACATAACCCATTAAAACACCTGTATAATACCTTAGGGTAAGGTGTGCGATGGTGAGGGACTCTTGGGGTGGCTCGGATAACATTTCTTGAGTGGTAATTTCTGCCAACTTCCACTTCTCTTGTAGGTGGTGCTGCTCAAGCTTAAATTATTTAAGCTCGGCTTGGGATTAGTTAAGAGCGGAGCCCAATGACACCACCTCCTTTCTGAGCTTTGACAAATGGGATTAGTAGGGGAAATTTTACTGGATGAGGCCATCACATCATTTGTCTGAGTAAATTGGATTTGTTAAATCCCTATATTTATACTAATCAAGTGATCACTTTTCAATGACTATATTAGCAGTGGTCACAATTCATAATGGAATTTTAAAATCCAGAAACATAAAACCAGTGATGTTCAAATTTTATATAACCATAATAAGATAGTTAATTAGATCAAGAGGAGTTATCATTAATGATGTTTTGGGTCATTACATTTTGTGTGTATATTTAATGTCAAATTTAATCACTACTATCCTCTACACCAATTATGACACACATAAACCCTGGTTTATTTTAATTGTAGATTATGACATTAAAAAAAGTGGTAACATCATTTTATAATATGAATAAATGATTACATTCACCTGAATGGTGGATTAAGGGAGAAAAAAATAAATGGTTAAGTTCCTTTACTTAATAGACTTAGAATAATGATATATAAGAGATATTTAATTTAATACTGGTAAGGGGAAGACAAAATATCATTGAATATTATTCTAAATTGGTATTTAAAAAAAATCTAAAGGGGGAATTTAAGGGATCATAATATATTGATGGTGAGGTTTTTTATTTTTTTCTCAATGGTGGTTTTCAATTATCTATAATAATTGTATTTTGAACATAAATTAATAATGATTTTGATTTTTCATACTATGTTTCATAGAAGAAAAATCATCATAATTTCATTTATCAAAAGATTATCTGAATATAAAACTCAAGATATTAATATTTATACAACTGGAAGTTACCCATATATCGATACTAGATATTCCACCTACATAATAAGAATAATTTGTTCATTAAAAGTAGTTATGTATATTAAATTAAATGTTTATGAAAAATGATGGATAAATTAATTAGTGTTATCCTCTCTAGATGATGACTATACATGATATGATTATTTAGCTAGTTTTCAATGAGATATGAAGATAAATTAATTTGATTAAGGAATGAATTTCTAAAATATTTTCAAAATTAATTGAGTTTGAATATTTATCAAAAGGGTAATTTAAATATCATGAGACAAATTTTCCAATTATAAGTTTTACTGGTTGTTTTATCCAGTAGTTTCAACATGGGATTCCAACTAAATTTTACCTTGATGTAATAACAATAAAATATGAGTAGAAATAATATAAGTTGAGGAAGAAAAAATGATGTATATAAATATTTTATTACATTAATAGAGACACCATTATATGTTATTAGATGGAATTATATTTAATGTTTTCCAAAATCCACAAATATATGATAACATTCTTTGAAGAAAATAGGAACCCATGGTTCTAAAAAAAATTATATATATAACATTAAATATTAATTGATTATTTCATAAAGTCTCATAAAATTATAATAATGAATATGAATATATCAAGTTTCATTTCATACATTTGTGGTACAAACCTAAAAAATAACTATTATGAAAATTCGAAAAGAAATACAGATTATTGAAAATTATATTATTCCAATGGAAGAATCACTAGACGATGGTATAATGTAAATAATAAGCTAGAAGATCTTTTATACACAAATATATTGATTAATATGAGAAGAAAAAGTTAACATAATAATAATAATGAATGATCAAATAATTAATGGACTCTGTATTCCCTGAAATAAAATATCATTTGATGAATATTAACATTGATTCAAAAAAATCCAACAAAATGTAATATTAATCATATTATTGAAGAATAAATCCTTATATTTGAGAATCCATAAGAAGATGAAAATAAAGAAATAAAATATATGAATGAACTATATGTCAGATTACTTGAAGAAGATGATGATTTTAAATTACATGATGATGAGGTAGTTTAAGATATGATTGAAGGATATGTTAATTATTAGGGGGTTCTAATGAGGTGATGATTTTGAAGTATAGACATTTATAAATGATGATGCATTTAGTTTATAATAATAAAATTATATTCAAATAATGAATGTATTTACTATGTTTTCAAGAAATTTAGAAGATAAATAAATAAAAATTACTGAGATTATTGGAAGAAGTAATACATGCAATAAAAAAGGATGATAAAATTGGGTGATGATAAACCAAAATGTAAAAACCAATTCAACTTTAATGTGATAAATATGATACTGTGAATGTCTAACAAACCAAATGACGATGATGATAAGAATATGATAATATCTGACTACTGAAAAAATAATACATATTTCAGTTTTCATACGTAGTGTTAGTATGATATATAAAGTCCATATAAGATATAGAATTAAAGTGAGAGTTATTTCAAAGAATCAATGTATGTATATGGTCATTATTATAGAAAAAAGGAATAAATAGTTAAAATGAATAATCAGATCCAAGATATAGTCTCTTATGACTCTTAATATGGGATTGGTAGTTGATTTTATGTGATATCAAATTAACATTGTGATATCAATAGTGTGATTACACAATTCTTGATTATCAATGATTCAAAATTAAATAATGACTCTTCATGATTTATGTAGAGATTTATGGATTAGATGTTGAATGTTGATTCTATCTATTATGGGTCTTTTTATAATGTATAAACTCAACAACACTAGATGTTATTGATGATAGTTGAGAAAAATTTTGAGTTGGAAGGTAATTAGTATTCATAATTAATGTTCCACATATTTATCATAGGTTTAATGACTATATAATGGGTTAACACTATTCAAGTGATAAAAATGAAGTATAAGATACATAATTATTTATTGATATTATTGAGAACAAATGATGGTGTTGTTGATTATGCTTATTCAATAATATCATTTAGGTCAAAGTGTTGGAAACAACGTAACCTATAGTTCCAAGGAATTGAGTAATCCATATTAATATTATTAACTAGAAAATATTTCCTTGAAAAAACATCATGTGATTACCAATATATAATCTAGACATTAATATGCTAAAGTTAGATCTCTTGAATTATGTTTCCCGAAGTAAAAATATGGTAGTAAATTATGTGAGTTTATAAGAAGTTAATCTGAATTAAAGGACTTGTTTATGATAATACTTTTAAAAATAATGAATACATGTGGTTCCAATATAAACAACTCTATAATTCCAATATAGAAGAAAATGATGAATTTTTGTAGATAACATAACCACATGTATAATATTATGTTAATTGGAATTTAGAGGAATAACATTTATCATCAGTAAATGATAAAAACATCCCCCATTTTAATTCATACATGAATATTGTAATCTATAATTCAGGATAATATCATTATGTAGAAAGGGGTAGATTTTGAACATTGGGGAAAGACCATGTAAAAATAAGTGTGTATCTTCTATTGCACTATCTTCATTATATATATGAGTAACTAGTGAGGAAACATATTAAAGATTAATACATTCAAATTGATGATAGATGTTATAAAAAAGAAAATGGGGTAAATTTATATGTTGAATATATTGAATTAAATTATTTCTCAACTGATTCTCCCCCTCTTGGTAAAGCTTTATGATCTGCTAAGACTAGTAGAAAAACTTCATAATTAAATTTTCTATCCAATATAATTGTTAAATGACACAAAATATCATTATTAGAATAAATAATTACCAATCATGTGGTATAATAAATATCATCATCAAATACATTACATTCTAAAGACATATAATATATCCAATGCATTAGAAATCATATCTATACAAATCCAATGAAATGATCCTTTTGTAGATATAATCATAAAACATCACATACCATGGAATAATCCTATAATATTTGAAATCATAGTAAATCCAAAATGAAATTATTTCTAAAGCATATCGTAGATAATTTTTATGCCAAAAAATCATGTTACACACCCTATAATTTATAATTTATTTTTTCTAAAAAATATATTTTCTTATGTATGATAACAGAAACACAATGATTAAACAAATGTCAACAAATTATTATATAACCATTTTAACCCATCCATTTGAGATTTGGGATTAAATTGGAATAATAATAATATGAAATATATTATTAAATGTTTTCATAATTAAATTTATAATCATTCATAGTTTGATTATCAATTAGTTGAAAATAAAGATAAATTCTTTTGTAAGAAATGGGATGATTTCCAAAGAACAATTTTCAAATGTCAAATGTAATTTAATCATAATATAATAAATTTATTGGTATTTATAAATGATTAAAATTATATAATTATATTATATACCTTAATTAATTAAATAACATTCATTTAGTTATGTTAATTAGTCATGGAATTCTAGAAATTGTTTTTGTGCTTCAGAAACATTTTCCCCCAAAAATTGTATTTATTATATTTTTGTGTATGGGTATATAATTAATATATATATATATTTTATAAAATATTTCTTATATAATGGGAAAATAGTTAAATGACCATTTCATAATATTCAAAGTATTTTTATTGAGTTTTTGTGAAAACTTTTATTTTGGATTTAACACTAAAAAATAATGAGGTTTACAAAACACAAATCTTTTGTGGAATAATGCAATTTAGAAGTATTATTTTATTTTAAATTTTTCTATTAAGGTGAAAAAATTATTAGTTTATTATTTATATTATAATATATTATATATTAATCTACATTATAGTTGATTTTTTTGGTAGTTAATTTTTGGGTTGAAGAAATAATTTCTAAACAAACTATTTTTAATTATATTTGTTTTTAATTTATAATAAATGATTTTTATTAAATTAATGAAACTGAATTTATAAAAATTAATTCTGCATTTGGAATCATTAGGTTTATATTTTGTTAATATTTAATTTTTTTTCATTATGAATGGTAACTATAGTAATGTTATATCACCTCTATTATGGTAAAATGGTTAAAAAAAGAATGAAGTTATGATAGTGGACATCAAGATCACACAAAACATTACTTTATTTCATTACGAGAGTTTATTCCATGAATAACTATCCAATACTCAAAAAATGTTTCAATTTCTTCTATCATTCCATTGATTATATCATTTATAGTATTTTAAGAAAAAGATAAATTCAGAAAGTTATTCTCCTACTTTTATAATAAATACTTTTTTATATAGATATAAATAATTTATCATTATTAATAAAGGTTATTTGAATTATAAATATTTTTTTCACAAAATATCTTCAATTATTATTATTATTGATATCATTATATTAAATGATTACGCAAATCAGACACACTGCTTATTATAGTAATAAAAAATAATTTAAATTATTTCGAAAACCTTAAAAGTAAGATAATATTGATGATTTTGTTTTTCAATTTTTTAATATGAATAAAAACTATTATTTATGTTATAATAGATTATATTCTAATTACATTATTATGATTATATTTTTAAGAGTCATATTATGTTAATAGTCACGAAAATAGTTATAAGGGTGTGTTATATAAAATAATATTTTATTAAATGGTATTAAAATAAAAAACAAGAATTATAATTTTTTGCACCATGGGTATATGGTCAATAATAAGAACCATTTATCTCTTATAGTAAACTTCTCCTATTATTATATCATTCTTGACCCTTAAATATATAAATACATTTCTTTTTCTATAATCAATAAAATGGATAACTATGGGATAAAATTATGTGATAAGGGTTTAAAACGTCACAAAAAATTCAATAAAATTTATTAGATGATATTATTTTGGTTTTAATAAATACATATGTGAAATATATGTATTTTTATATACACAAAAAATTAATTTATATTAATTTAATACTTGAAAAAATTACAAGGATGATCCCCTCCCCTTTTATATTATGAGACCAAATATCTTATCTTTCTTATACCTTCTAAAAAAATTATTCCAATAATAAATTCCCTTAATTCCTTCAAAAAATTATCTTCAACAACCAAGAGTCTCTGGTATCCCCAAAAGGCCATCCTAGAAAGATTAATTTGTAATCCAAAGGAGACTTCTCATAGAAGCTATATTACTCGTAATTGATCATTTTCATTTTAATTCTTCAGATATCTCCGTTAAATAATCATAAAACGTGATGATATTCTAAAACTAGTAACTCTAATATACATAAAAGTTATTATAAATAAGTTTTATTTTTTTCTCACATCCTTTTCCATAGTATGTTGAATGAAAAATTCATTCATGTGTATGTGTGTACAGCCACCTCCACTAAATGATGGGTTTCAATTTCAATAAATATATATATTTTATATTAATAATAATGGAAGTAATATATATATATTATTTATTTAATTAATCTAATTTTTAATGATTTTATATCATATATTCTTACCCTTTCATCCCTTGTAAGATGTTTATGTTGTCTGTCCATACAGGTGTATTACCAAATCTAATATATAGTATGACTCATTTTACTTGAAATTATTTTATTTTTGGTTCAAAATGTTTATTTAATTAATAAAAATTATAATTATTTAATTAAAATTAGTCTCTATATGATGTAATAATTCACTATTTTACCTTGGTCATCCAACCGAATCAATTTTGAAAATTTAAACCGAACATCCTCAAAATGCTTACTGCAAACATAACTAATTACATAACTAAGTAAATAATTAATAAAAAATACATAAAATTTATAATTATAAACTGATATACTTGTAAAATTTTCTTATATAAGTAAATTATAAGAATAATTTTACTATATAATAGTTAGAGGACATTCACTTAAACTATCGACACAAGGTGTGAGTTTTCATAACTCAATTTCCATTATTTGTGTCATATAACTCCTTCATTGATATTGTGAATACATTATTATGTGTGAGTTTATCTATAATTTTCTACCTTATTTTTCATCTTGTTATTTTTTATTTAAATATATTAAGATAATCACATCATTTAAAAATTATCACATCGAGTTTTAGGATATTCACAAGGGTTTTATATATATCAATATCATTTTCCTAACTCATTTTTCTCTCCATGAAATATGATTTATTTAAATAATATTCATTAAAACCTATGAATATAAATTATAATAATAAATCATGTAATTCATGGGATTGAAAAAGAAAAATAATTTTATCTCTTTAAATTAATTTTGAATTTTATATTACTAAAGTAGTAATGTTTTTATGTTATAATCATATTTACCTCCCAAGTTATTTATGTTCATGGATTCATTATGGAGAATTTCTTAATATTTAACAAATTAATAAAATCTCAATTCATTTCCTCTTTTTAATTTTTTGGTTTAAATGATTTCCCTTCATTTTTATTTCTGAGAAACCTAATATATTCAAGACAATGTTTTAATTTTAAGATGATAATATTTCCACTTTGGATGATATATATTTCTATCAATGTATATATTAATATAAATGGTTTTTCAGAAGTTATTAAATTTATTTAAATTTATTTTAAAATAAAATTTTCACTACCATTTAAATTATTTACACACGATTAAAAATGAATCATTCTAATTTTTTTCTTAATTTTTTTTTATATTATTAAAAATTGTATAAGATATAATTTATTTTAACATATATGACATGAATGGATTTTCCAACAATCATGAGGATTATTATCATTAAATATTCCATTAGTGTTTAATTTCTTAATCTAAAATAAAATTCATTTCTCTTTTTTTAATTAATAGTTTTCAATGTTTCTAAATGAAAATATTATTTTCCTATGTTTAAAATTAAATGATTTAAATGTTCATTTGAAGTTATATTTATATTTTTGAATATAATTTATTTTTTTCACTTATTTATTAGAAATAATAACTTATGATACCATGAAATATCATTATATTTTTTTCTTGGAATGTTTCAAGTAGTCATAGTATGGGATGTAATCCAGTAAGACCTTTGAGTCCAGTAATGTTACAAAGCCAACGTGATATGTAATGAGAGGGTTACCCTTCAACTCTAAAAATGTTCATTATCAAAAATTAATTAAAAAATGATGGGATTAAGGCTATAATAGAATTATATGTATCTATTGTGATTATTTTCTTGAAGCTATTATCATGAATGTCATTTTTTTACTTTTCTGAATCATGTTATGGATGAATTAAAGAAGTTTTCTAAATGTTTTATGGTGAAAATTAATGTTTCTATGTGTTATATTGATATAATATCTCAATAAATTATTCATGATGATATATGATACATATATAGATTATATTATGGGTGATCTCGATACAAATAATATAATAGGTGAGCCTAATGCAGCTTATACAATGGATAAGACTGATATATCTCTAAATTGTATTATGTAACGTTACATAACATTAATGTAAATAATGAGGGATTTAATTTTTGAGGCTAATAATATATATTTAACAGGGATACATCAATTTATAACATGGGGGAACAAAGGCGATGTAAATAATTTTTAAATATACCAACCCATTTTCTCGATGTTTTCTATGAGTTTTTAATGTCTAATTTGATCAATATTTACACCACATGGATCATGATTATTGATTCTTATTACTCTAAAATTTTCTATAGATTTAAAAAATCTCTCATGTTTAAATATCTATGTATTTATATGAATGTATTATATTTTTTATAACATGAACATTTAGTATTCCATCATATTATTATTCTCATTTTATTCTAACTGATGGGAGTAAATTGTTAAAGATTATTTTTAACATTAATAAACATTTAAGCTCACCCAAAATATGTTTTCTAATTCCAATGATTATTAATAATGTTTTCAAATTAATTAAGTTTAGATAGAGTTCATTTGTGAATATTTTTTTAGGATATAATGTAGTTTTTTTTAAAATAATGAAAACTAATTATAGAAGGAAATACATTTACTTGATCAAATTGATATTTTTATGTAATAATTTTTCCTACTTATCTAAAAATTTAATCCTAAAACGTCATTTTGTAAATAATTTATTCCATATTTAATTTTTTTAAGTTCAAATATCTTCTTTTATTAAATGTTATAACTCAATTATTGGTATCAATACATGAAATGAAAAGATAATGTTTTTAAAATTAGATATGGGAGTGTTGGTCTGGGGATGTTATAGTTGGTACCAAATGTGGTTTTGGTGAACAATGTCGGTTAAGAATTTTCCATTTGCTGTTAACATATTATTTATTGATTCCATCATTGGTTTATAATTTTAAGATTTTTCAAAAATTTAAAGTCATGTAAACCCCATTTGATGTTCCATTTCATTTGAGTACTTTGGGAGAAATTTTTTGAGTTTTTAAAATTTTTTGAAGTATATGTTATTCTTTTATTTAAAATTTGTTTTAAGAAAATATGGTAAACTGATTTTATAAACTTTATATTTAATATAATCTCTAATGTGGATGTAATTATATTTAATTTTGATAAAGTGGGTATTAAATTTCTTAGAAAATTTGATTTATTGTGTAGATAACCATTGTATTAAAATGTGATTTGGTGAATAAGTTATTAATGTTACTTTTTAACGAATTTCTCTATATTTGGATCATTTTATGACTATGGTAAATTATTTTTTTCTAATATGGGATTTTAATTATTAAATAAAGTAAAAATTAGCTTTTTAAAATTATATACTATTTTATTTTGGCTTTATGGTGATTTAATTTAGTTTTTTAAGGGATTAACATATTTTATACATTATATGATTAAGTCATGTAATGTTTAAGAATTTTACCTTATAAGAGATTAATTTTGTTTATAGATAAATGTTATGTTGATATTAGAATAATATGTGATCAAATAATCAAAATCCATGGGTTTCAAACTGTGTTAAGACATATATTGAATATTCTTAAGATTATATATTTATGGAATTATTTAATGTGAAATATGGGTATAATTTTTAAGATTTAATATTATTATATAATTTATTCATATGATGTTTTATACATATTGACTATTATCTTGTGCGACCCTTTTTGGTTTTGATTAATGTATAATGGAAAGAGGAATAACTTTTAATTATTTAATAGATCTTATGATCCATTAATTATTAATTTTATTTATTCAATAATAAAATATTAATTTGAATATTCCTTTTTTATAGTGATAGATAAGATAAAAGGGGAAAAAGACCAATATATAATCAATAGATGAATTAAACTTTTGTAGTAGAATGAAATCAATTTTATTTTCTCAAGTTAACTTTCATCACAGTAAATGAATCCTTGTACTATATGAAATGAACTAAAAATAAAAATTGCATCCTTTAATATTCAGTTCATATGAATTTATGGTCTTATTTACCCAATGTTCATTTAATGTTTTATTTCCATTAACTTTATCTTGTATATGTTAATTATTAATATCTATTATTCTTGGGACATTAGTTTTCTATTTCATTTCCATATTTTGACCTCCCACTAATGTTTTTCTATTTTGGAAGATAATTATTGGTTTTTTCCGATAACCATCATATTTACCATTAACTCTATTAAAAAATATTTTATATTATACCTTTAAATAATATGGGTTTTCAAATAATCTATTTTATAAATATTAACAATTTTATTCAATTCATGATCATATATTTTGTCACACTCCATGGAATAGATTTTAAACAAGTTTTTATCCCTTTCCATCAGACATGAAATAAAATTTTGAGGATTCAATTTAATTATGGGGTATAATGTAAGACCCTAATTTTTAAATCAAAAACATTTGAATAATATTTTTCAATTTCATGTGGCTTACACAAAAGATAACCTCGAAGTCATTTTTGGGACTATTAACATAAATGTCCATTAATAAAATATATAAAATATTGTAATTTGAATATAAATTTTCTATATATCTCTAATATGTTATATATATCTAAAAGATAAATTGAAAAATATAATTTATTAAATATTTATTACATTTAATGTTTTTAATATCCTTTACACGAGTTTTCTATTACATGAAAAAGTACTATGTCTGTATTGCATTAACATTTGATGCTATTATATCGTAAAAAAAAAAAAACTAATACAATAAAAAATTCCATAATATATAAAATAACATATAATAATTAACATTAAATGATTTATCTAAGTCATATAATAATATTGATATTGACACAAAGATGATAAAAATGTTAATTTATTTTATAAATAAAAAATAATAATTGTTTTATTAATCATTATTGAAGAATGTTTATAATGAATGTATATATATATTATATATTCATTTTAATGAATTATTATTTATTTAATTCTTTATAATAATAAATATATTAAAATAATGTAATTTTAGGATTTAAAAATACTTTTTGTTGTAAAATTAGTTTTATTTAATTTTTCAGCCTGTTATTATAATTATTTTCATATAATATTTAACAAATTAATTTTAATAAATTGAATTAGGTTTTAAAATAATATTTTTAATTATTGGATTTGGATTAACTTTTTGTGTTTTTAGGAAAGGATTTATTTTGGAGTACATAACGAAAAATAACAATTTTAAAGGGCACTTTTTAAATTAATTCCATTAATCTTAAAGCACCAATATGTTTGTAACTTTACAATCATGTAACATAATAATTATATAATTTTATATATAATATAAAATATTATATAGTAATAAAAAATAACTTTATTGGGTAATAAGAACATTTTTGGATCAAAAACACAAATACTAAGAAATGGTTTTTGATGCGATTTAAAAATTTATATTAAAATTGATTTCTTCTAACCTGAGAAATTAAATCCTTAAATTTTTTTCCACATTTATAGTTATGTGTTAATAATTTTGTGAATATTCCCATTTTATATTATTCCATTTCAATTAGAAAACATTGAAAAACAATTCACCCAGTTAAGGGTATAATTAAAAAAATAGTAACATTATGGGATAAGACCTTAAAATCACCCAAACACTTGCATTTATTTCATCAGATGAGTTCCTTTTATCCATTCTCCTTTCAAAAGCATTATAATTTGAATATTATTTCCACAAATGTTTGATTTTATTAGATACATTATTTTAATTAAAGGATAAATTCAAAATTTCATAATCTTTCTTTCAATATCAATATTATTGTGTGACTGAAATAAAAATAATAATGTTAATTTATAAAGTTTATTTAAAGTATTAATTATTTTTTATTTTTTTGGATTATTTTTATTTTTCTATGATGAAATAATATATATACATGCTAATTAAATAATGGAACTGTACTTGTTCGTGTAATACAAAAATTGTGTAAGTAATTTTAAAAACATTAAGTGTAATGAAAATTTGATAAATTATTGTGTTCGATGATGATTTTAGGAACATATAAATAAAGGTGATATATAAAAAGTCTTTATTCAAGTTACAATACATTATATATATTTTTAATAGACATTTTAAGTGATTTTTCTTTGAAATGACACCAAGTGTATGTTTTTAAAATAATAATATACTAAATTATATAAAATTTGAAAAAAATTTATAATTGGAAATGTGAAAGGTATATTATCCAAAATATCTACCATCATAACCTTATGGGACGCCTATATTTTTTTATATTTAATATAAATTAATGAGTAAAAACAAAGTTACAATGGTAGTCATTAAAAGTGTCAATGAGAGGTTAAAACTATGATACACAGGTTACACACAATATCTATAATTTTATAACTTTTTTGGATAATGGAATATCAACTTATATCCATAATATCTTCAAAATATATCAATTTTATTGTCCATGACCATGAAAGTTATGTTATATTATTTTATTATTTTACATATTTCCAATGGAGCAGCTCTTCTATATTATATAAGGATTATACATCTCTTATTATCCTCATACATTTTGATTGCATTAATTTTGAAATAATATTGAAAAATATATTCCAAAATTCATTCCCCTTGACCTAGATTCATCGGTCTCATGGAAATACCATCTTTTAAGGATTAAATTGTAAGCTAGAGGTGGGTTTCTAAAGCAGGGGTACAACTATTTACTATGTGTTTTCATTTTAGTACTTATTATACCTCATTAAAATATTAATACATCAAGATGGTATAAAAAATAAATTTGTAAATTATACATATGTTTTTTTATGACTATGTTAAAATAATTTTATAAATAATTTTTCATTCTTTGGGGAATTAAAACATTATTTTTGAGTATATGTGAACTACCATATCCTGAAAGAGTTGTGTGTTGTTTTCCATCCATACCTCTCATGGTTGTTTATAATGATGGATTTCATGAATATACATTATTTTTATGACATAATTATAAATAATTAATTATATTATATGATCTATTTTCATACCATTCAATATATTGGGAAATTTAATTATTGTTTGTGCATATATGTGGATTAACACCTCCAAGATGCTATGTGAAACATTTTTCATTAAATTATTTCTTAGATGGTTATAGATTTTTATTTAATTTATTAAAATAATAATTATGAAATTATTATTATTCTATTTCTTATAGTAAAATAACCACTTTTACCAAAGTCATCCTATCGAAGATGTATTAATATTGTCAACAGAACATCCTCATAATGTCCAATATAAACATAAATGATTTTGAAAATAAAAAGATAATTTTTATGAATGTCATAAATTAGATAATAAAAAAGTAATAATCAAATTAATAGTTCATTAAAAATTAAATAATTAATATATATTTTTTATTGAAGTTTATGTATATGAATAACACGTCTGGACATGAGGAAAAGAATTTTTAAATCAATTTCCATTCATTGGGTCATGTCACATCTTTATTTACATTTTTATTCTGTTATTGTTTTTGAATTGATCCAAAAATATAATTAATATTTATTTAAAATTATTTTATGTGAATTAACATATGTACACATGATCAAAAAATGGGTTAATTGTTACTTTAAATGTGTTTATAAAGGTATTTTATGTCGTAGTCTCATTTTCATCAGAATGTTTTCCTGCCATGCCCCATGATTTCATTGTACTGATCACTTACTGAAACTTTAACAAATTTTGAAATATTAATTTATATAATTCATGATATTTTTTGAAACATATAATATTTTTTCTTTCAATAACTTTTTTTTATATTACCAAAGTGGTAATGTCATTATGTTACTATGTTTTTTATTTTCAAGATAGTTTTTGTTGAAGGAAAAACTGTAAGAATTTTTTTTATCATAATATATTAACCACATATATATTCATATAATTTTTTATTTATTTAGTTTTACATGATGTATTATCATTTTATATCTTTTTCAGAAAAAATATTGAGAAATGTGTTTGTTAAAAATAAGACCTTATTTCCTCTCCGATCGATGAGACTTTTCTTAAATGTCAATATTTATCAATTTTTTTACAATTTTAACTAGAATTTAAATTTTTTTAAAATTATATTTCTATTAACATTTAATTTTTTAAAATTTCTTAAGCATTAATCTTCCATTCATTTTTCCAAGCATGTTATTGTTTACATTTTACAAATATGAAAAAATAATTCATTCTTTTAAAATAAATTTAATTAATGGGTTTACCCACCAATATGAACTTTATTTTATTTTTAGATTCCTTATATGATTTCCTGGTAAATTGAAAAAATATTGTTTTTATAGTTTTGTATATTGTTATTTGTAATGGTAGGGAAATTAATTGGTATTTCCCATATTTTTAAAGAAATGTTTTTGGTGATCTTTTAAATGTATTTTCTACTTTACTAACATCCTTTAATGATTCCTTATATCCACTCAGAATGTGACCTACTTATAAAATACATCTCCTTTATCAAGATTGATTATGAAGGATTTTTTTAATATATTATCATATGACCTTTTTTACCATGTATAATAAATATATAATGTAACACAATATATTTTTTTGGTGTTTTATATTGAAAATAAAATTTAACTTGTGTCATAATCATATAACTTACTTTGAAATTATTGCTGGTGATAGGTGATCCTAATATATCTTAGATAATTGGATTTCTTGAATCATATTATATGATGGGTGAGCCTTAAAAAACTTATATGACAGGTGATTATATTATGAATCTCCAATTAATTGGGTAATGTTTCCTTTTAAAAATAATGAATGTGGGATTAGACTAGAGAGGTTCATATTATGGATTTCAAAAGGCTCCAATTATTTCTCAAATTAGTTAACACGTGTGATTAAAATAATATTCCATGATATCAAAACTTTTTCTCTATTCTTTATATAAGATTTTAATGGATCCTTTTTCTTTGTCTAGCATATCATATACCATGATTATTAATTGATACCACTCATTCATTTGTTAATTCATTAATACATGTAAAATTTATAATGTCCTAGTTTGTGATGAGTATGATGTTTCTTATTTTATTCCATTTATCTTTGATTTTGTTATCGGACCCTTATCCTTATCTTATTCTCACTAATGGAATTTAATTTATAATTCATATTCTTTCCATTGCTGAGAATTTTTTCCCACCCTTCATATGATTCCATTTTTGTAGGTTTTGAAGAATTTTGTTAAATTAATTATATATTAAAATTATTCATATGTCTTAAATTTTTAGGTTATTTTCATGTTTTATTGTGGAATAATAAAATATGGGAATACCAGTAAAAATGATCACTTGATGACTTGGGTATTTTTTTAGTATGAGTTTTTCCTATTTATCTAAAATTAAGAACATAAAATTTGATTATGTATTTGTGTTATCCAATATTTCTCTTGATGTTGTAATATTTTTCAATAGTCAAAGTTTGATGAAATTTATTGGTATAAATTTCAGAAATATAATTATTATGTTTATTTAAATGGATTAGTGGATGTGGGTCTAAAGATGTTGTAAATTAGAACTCTTGATTTTTTGATATCCAACCTCACAAACTTCACTAAAAATTTCAACACAAATATTTGTAAAAATAATTTTAAAATATAACATTCTCATATAATTACCACGGTAATTCCCCTAAAAACACAATTTAACATGATGATTTCATAATACTATATTTATAATATAGTTAATCATTTATTAAAATACATGAGACCCATACACCAAATATAGTGACACTTTTTTAATCTAAATTTGATACCAACAAAAGAGATCAAAATATAAAAATATGTAATTAAAATATCAATAATAAAAATTTAATTAAATTCATACCAAATACCATTATGATTTATTGTTTTATTAAATTTGAAAAAAACATCAACTTATAAAACCCATCCCATTCTCCTCCAGTAAATTTTTTTACTATATAACATGAATTTATTATTTGAAATTATATCTTCAATATCACCCCCAAAATTCACTATACATGATAATCATGTGAAAAAATAATACAAAAAATAATTGTTCATATATAGGGAAATAGAAACATTACAAGGATGAGCTCTAACACTAAATAGGTGAACCAATAAGAGGTAATAATCAATGATTACAAGTGATGATAATTTGATAACGTCTATATTATAAAATAGTAAATGTGCATTGTAATAAAATAATATAATCCGACCTAAAAAACCATGGTTAATGATTCATGAGTAATTCCATAATTCATTATCATTATATAAGAAAAGATACATAAGACAATCGATAAACATGAATCATATTATCAAAAAGTAGGCATGAGAGTATAGAATTAGAGTGTAGACCATACTTATGAATAGAAAAAATATCATATTTCTAGTCTATATTAATAATATGTTTGCAAAGCCATTCAAAATGGAATCATAAAACTAGATAATTCCAATATCATATTATAATGGAATAAACTACCTAAATATTCCAAAAATCATATAATAATTTAATGAACTAAAAAGATAATTCTAACATCATATATCAAGTGACATAAGAATTATCCAACGAATTGGGGGATATAGAGGACCCACAATTAATTGATGATAAACCATTAAAATGTATTCCTTAACAACATAGGAGAATTCAACAATCCTACTTTCATAATTATCTTATGGAAAAGAAAATACATTCATGTTAATTTTATTAAAATAACATCATAAGATATTTATATAATAAAGGTGGATGAATCTATTATAGGACACACCCAGTGATGTATAAAAATAATTTATTTTTTTTATTGAAGAAAAATACTTTTATAAAAGTAGTATAAATAGATGGTTCGATATATTAGTTGAAATACTAATTTTTTGGTAATACTTGGAGAAAGATAATTACATAGATAAATGATAATATTATTATAATGAAAAATCACTAAAAATATAAAAACAATTCATATATAATAACATATATGATAGTAGGAAGCTATGATTAATCCGTAAATGTTATAAAAATATTTTTTCTCAACATTATAAATAATTTCTTTAATATCCTCTATGGAAATCCTTTATAGATCCATCTCTAAATTATTTTTTAATGAAATCCTACTATTTTTTAAAATAAACATAAAATAACCATTGATATATGAATAATAGAATTCATGAAATTGTATAAATAATTTTCATATGGAGGAAAAAGGGATTGGTTAATTTCTTCAAAACATTTAAACATATTATTTAAAATAAAAACCATTCTATATTTTAATATTAAAACAAATTATTTAGAAAATTGAGAATTAATATAAAATACCATGATTCTAAATATATTGAATAATTAGTATTTCAATGATGAATTACATACACTATATAATTTAAAATATGTACAAAATACAAAATATATCTCAAATAATAAAATGGGAGGGGATAATCCCTTACTAAGAGTTTGAAAGTTCAGTATGAATATAAAAAATATATTATATGAATGAAAAGTATATAAACACAATAATAGAATAAAAAAATATTAAAAAAATAAAAGTTTAAAGATCACATTATCATGATTAAGCTAATAAATTAATGAAACAAACAATTCAATCAGTGTAATTTGTGTGAAGAATACCCTTATAGGTTTGATGAAGAACAAAAAGAACATGAAATTGAGATATAAATAACATGAAAAAATGTTTATTATTGATAATATATTTAAATAGATATTAATTATATCATATCATTGAATATTATCTTCATAATTTGTAATATGTCTCAAGAAAGGGTAATTGAGAAAATAAGAATATAGAGGTTTTATATTAAATAAATCAATAGATATTGAATTAAGGGTTTTCTTATATTTTGGAAACACATAAATTTAATGAAAATAATATAAATATAAATTTATGGAAAATTTTATTAGAATAAAACCATTGAAAATTAATCATGCTGCACAAAATGAATCATGAAACTTGAAAATGAAATTGTGAAAAAGTTTTCTTACCCCTAACTTCTGTTTAGTATAATGTTCTTCTATATAAAATAATAATAAATTTATAAATACATTTAATATTGTTTAGAACATTATTAATAGATATTTTTATTTATACTATTCATTTATAATTCAATATTACAAATAGATAATTTTTATTATAATTAAAATTACATTTAGGTGTTAACCATTCTATATCCCTTACATGCTCTAGTTTGGAAGTTTCGGTCCATGAGTCTTTTCCATGGATTCATTTCGTAAAGAAGGTTCATAATTAGGTTATAATTTTATTCAAGTTTTTCCAATATCCAATATCAATTTCATGAATGTTAAGATGAAGTTTTTCATGGAATGCTAAATTATATTTTTCATTTATTATTTATTTAACAAAATAATTAAATTTATTAGTAAATATAAATTGTAATATTACGACTCCATAATTATTTAAACATAATAAATTCAATTTTTTTTCATATTATTATCAATTTTTATGTTTAATTGTTTATTCATGAGATAATAATTGTAATAATGTTCATTAATATGGAAAAATCAAATAAAACAATAACACATTTTAATAATTGAATGAGTATGAAAAAACGATTGTATAGTAGAAATATAACTATTTCAAAAGCATAATGTTATGAAAAAATATTTTTAATGGATTATTAATTTTAATTAAGAATAGTATGATGATTATTTTGAAGAATAATAAAGAATAATATATCATTACCTTGAGAGCTTGAATTTACTTTTGAAAGTGATATTCGAAATGAGTGTTTTAGGACATATTTTTGGGGCCAGATGCTCAATAAGATGAAATAGTTTTATTTGTGAATAATCTATTTAATTCTTGAGGAGATATTTTTATTTTTTTTCTAATAAGGTGTGGAAAATATATCCTTTTATAAATGGGATGTGTGATATTTTCTTAATATTAGTTTCTTATTTGGAAATAGGAAGTAATTTTCAAGGATAATTAATCTAATAAGGATTGAAATTGAAATTATTTAAGGGTAGGGTTGAGAAATTCTATATTATCTATCTTAATGATATATTTTTATGATAATTTATTATATTATACTTTAATTTAACCAAATTACCATATATAACCCTTAATGAAGGGGCCCAAATTTATTATAGTAACATGATTTTATGATCAAAAATAAAATGGATACTACTACATAATATAAAAATTCTTATAGAATATTTGAAAAACATTTGCGATGATTAAATTATTAATGGTGGTAAAACTTAATTCTTAAAAATGTATTTTTAATATAAAAAAATATTTTTTAAAAAATAACCTATTTTAATCATATCAACAAATTTACATAAATAAATGAATAATAACAATTCTCATTATACATATATTTTTATTATTAAAAAAAAGTACTCACATTCAATGAAGTCCAAAAGATAAAATATATTTTTGAATTTCTATATAATGGAAAATGAGTTTTCTTCTAAGTTGAATAATATATAAATTAGGGTAAAAATTGAGAAGTCGAGATTTTGAAATACAACACATTAATTTTAAATGAATTATTCTAGTGCTTACAATAATTCATGATAATACTTACACATATTTGTACATAATTATCATATAAAAATGATGTAATAAAAACATTGTTTTTGTAATGACAACTTTCATTATTCATTTTAGAATCAACCATTTTAGAAAAATCCCAAAACATAACCCTTAGATAATTTTAACATGATGAGTCATAAAAAATATTTCATTATATAAAATTAAAAATTATACAATTTTTAATTTAATATTTAAAAAAGAATAATACAATTAATTAATTTTTTATTTATAAAAAATTGAATTTTTTATTCATTAATTTTTCACAAAATTATTTCATATTAATTTATAATGAGTATAATAATAATTTTAGTCACAATGAAATATTTAGAATAGTAATCCTAAAAAATAAGTCACTTTTTTAAAATATAAATACATAACTCTATAAAAAACAATTTTTTAAAAATATTTATTTTTAATATTAACTGGTTTTAATTACAATATATAAATTATGTATCTTATAAATGTTATAATTAATTAACTAATATATATTCACACACAATATTTATTATTTAAAAATAATAACATCAATTTTAAAAAATTAAATATTCTTTTTATTTAATAAATTGTTATTTTTTCTTTTAATTACTTATTTTTTAGTCTTATTATAATTTTTAATGTTTTCTTATTTAATTATAAATATTTATTAATATTAATGTTGAATTGTAATAAACTATATCATGTTTATTTTAGTTTTTTATTACATATGAAATAGTTTACTTAAAAGAGTTTATATTTAATGAAAAATATATATGTAATCGAGAGAGTGTTATATTGTACCCCTTAAAAAAAATACTTCATCTCAATTTTATTTTATTCTTAAAAAATATTTTGATTCAAAACATACTGATGATATAGATTTTAGATTTTATTAAAAACATAAATATTTTGTTTTTGATTATGAATCTTATCATTTCTAAAATACATATTTCCTAAACCATGTATTTACTATAATAAGGATAATACATGGGAATGAAATTAAAATATAATACATTCAATGTTTAGTGAAATTTTTAATATAATACTAGATATATTTATTTTAATTTTCCATGGGTTTTTGTAATTCTATTCTGATATTGTATATCAAGAAATATATATACCCGATTTCACCTCATTTCCATAAAAAAATCATCATTAGGCTTTATGTTTCGGTAAATGTTCCACATTATTTTAGCCCATATTCCAAATAATGAATATTGAAAATGAATTAATAATACAAATGTTGAAAATAATCTATTACTAGATCTTGAGAAAAAAAATATTTAATTTTCCCCATTGGTTGATCAATTTTATATCAATTCAAATATTATAGTAAAAAGTGATTAAAAAACAATTTTTAACATGAGTACACATAAAAAATTTATATAGATAAATATGACATGAAAATGTAATATTTTAATCTACAAACCAAAATATAAACAATGATAATCCATTTTCAACATGAATCATTCCAAAAATATCTAATCTTTAAAAAGTGATGACATTCCGGAATAAATTAAATCATAGAAATAATAACAAAAGATGATAAAATATTCCACTAAAATCATCATATAATTTAACTAAAAACTACATTAATCAAACTTAATGTAAAATTACATATATATACATATTAACCATATATTCTCCCAAAATATATAATTTTTTCCAATATAACAAGATTCACCACGACATAAAAAAATAAAATTCTATATGATTATAACAAATAACTTTACTTTTATATTGAAAATAATATAAACCACATTGATATAAAATCACATACCAGATATTAATTTCATATAGATACCTTAATAGCAGAATGTTCATAAAAAAGATAAAAAAATATAACAAACCTTCTATTTATTACACACATAAACATGATTTATTACATAAAACCTTCACTTGATACAACATAGAAGATAGAGAGGTCTAGTGTATTTGAGGATTTGGAATATTACATAATGACTTAAAACATGAAACACAACATATTTATTGAAAAACATCCATTACATGACCACTACATTCCCTCGTACATAGCATTGCAACGGATAACCTGAGGAAATTCATAATAAAAGGGTGATCTATAAATCCTAGTAAGGGTGTAAAAAAGGAATTACATGAAGAATACAATACATGTTTGGTAGTAGGCATATCAATGGATTATAAATGTAACATGAACATAAATGAAAGATATAACATGATTATCATACCATGGAAATGTGGAAACAACACTTATCATGGTATTAGCATAAGATAAGGCTCATTTCACAAGGATCCTAAGTAAACCCTCATTGCACTTGACATATCATGATACTGATCTTTACCCAATGCATTGAAGTGCTATCATGGAGCACCATTCTTAAAATTTTCATTTCATTCATAAGTGTTCCACATGGATCATACAACATGGAATCATTAAACATCATCACTTATTCCACAATAAAGGAATATGGAATACATACATGAAAATCTTTATGAAATATATAATCATTCATAAATATGAATACCCTTGATAGAGAAATGGGTATGGTATTCACTACACAAGGACTTTGGCTTAGAAAATCGCAGTGTAATTTTCAGAGCATAGCAGCGTGACATAAAATATCATAAAAGTGGTTGATTAGAGAGAAATGGGTGTCTCATAATTTTTACAAGAAATGGACAGTAAGGGGATCATATAGTCACATGTACCAACAATTTTTATGGAAGTTAGATTCATGATACAAAATAATTTCTTGAATGTAAATGAGGAGAGAGAAATTCCTTACGGAATTTTGGCATGGTAACATGTGTAAATGGGAGGAATTAATTAGATATAAATGTGTTATATAATTATTAAAGGATAAGTATGGATGTATGGGGGAGGTGAGAAATCATACCGCAAAAATTTGTAATTTAAAATAAACATGCATAACAACATAATGGAATTTTGAACAAAATGAGAAAAGAAGAAATCCCTTACTTGGAAGTGTAATCCCAATGGATTGGGAGGGACTTGAGAGAGGCTTCTAATCATCATGGGCGCCAAAGAAGGATTCTAGAGAGATAATGGAATAGTTTGGTCAATATCCAAAGGCTTTGAGTGAAGAAGAAGTGGGAGCATGAGTGTGTTTATATTGGAAAAGAGAGGGAATTCTTTATTATTTTGGTTTTGGACCCAATACATTAAACTAACCAACACCACAAACCATCCCATGGGTTTTTCCTAAGGGGATTGGTAAAAAATATTTTATAAGGCCAATGGCCAAAATTCTTAAAATATTAGGCTTGCTTATGTGGAGGTGAGTCACACTCTCAAGGAAATCATTTGAAAAAGATAAAATGTTTTATAAGTATTGGAGAGTCCACTATGGCTTTGTAAAATAAATAAAATAAACCCAAAATAACATTATTTTATTGGTGGGATATATATTGTCCAAAATTTACACTTATAGTATTTTATTACATCACTATTGGGTCATTATGATGTCATAAAAGACATTATATAATTAAACAATATTTAATTCTTTACCCAAAAATTCAACTGTCTCAGAAAATTATGAAAATTTCTTCATTGGATAATTTCTATATCCTGATTCCAAAAATAGTATTCATTTTATCTAAATAATTTTCTAAATATGTGAATTTTTACTTTTAAAATAAAAACTGACATTTATTGAAAATTCATGGTTTTTGACAAAAACGCCTTTCAAATCTTAATAAAAATTTCAATTGTATTCCTAAAAATTATAATGTCATTTATATTTTAAAAAAAGTAATTTTGTAATAATATTTTTTTAAAATATTATTTATTTCAAAAATTTATATTAATTCATCAAAATAGATTTCATAATTGAATATTAACTAAAAATATTATTTGTTCTTTAAAAAATATTTACAATGTAACACTTATAAAATGAATGTTTATTATTTATTATATAAATAAATAATACTCATAAACCTAGTGACAAGGTCTTGTTACATAACCCCTTAAAACCCCTGCATAAGACCTAAGGGTGAGCTATGCGATGGTGACAGACTCTTGGGGTGGATCGACTAATATTGCTCGAGTGGTAATATCTATCAACTATCACCTCTCCCATAGGATATTCTGTTCACGATTAACATGTTGAAGCTCATATTGGTCTTGGTCAAGAGTGAATCCCTATGATTCCACCTCTTTTCCATGCTCTAGAAAATGGGCTTCGTATGGAAAAATTCTATTTGATGTGTCCATTGCTTCCTTTGTCGAAGTAAGTAGAATTTGTTAAATCCCTATATTTATACTGATCATGTGATCACAATTTAATGGCTATATTAGCAATGGTCATAATTATTTAAGGTAGTTTTAAATCCAAAAACATAAAAACAATGAAGTTCATATGTCATATAACCATTTTAAATAATAAGACATTTAATTGGATCAAGAGTAATTTTTGTTGATAAAAGTTTGGGTTGTTACAATCATCCCCCCATAAGAAATTTCACCCTCTAAATTTTCTTATCCCACACTAAAATATATATGGGAAAATAAAATTCATCACTTCCTCCAATTACCACACTGCTTCTTCAAACTTTTGATTTTTCCACAACACCTTAACAATGGACATTATCTTATTTCATTGAACTTTTTCTCTACGATCTAAGATCTTCATCGGCTTCTCTTTATAGAAGAGGCATTATAGAATGGTACCACTTCTAGATTGAGTATATGAGATGGGTCAGGTATGTACTTCCTTAAGAGTGATACATGGAATACATCATGTACTTGGGATAGTTTGGGTGTGAGTGATAGTCGATAGGCCATTGCTCCAATGCGATCAAAGATCTCAAAAGATATTATGTACCTTGGACAAAGCTTTACCTTCTTACCAGATCTCATAAATCTCTTCCACAGTGATATTTGGACGAACGAAATGTATCTAATATCAAACACTAGGTATCTTTGATGATTATTAGCATATATCTTTTTTCAACTCTGAGAATCTATAATTCGCTACTGGATGGTCTTAACCTTCTCTACCATTTATTTGACCATTTCTGGACCTAGGAGTTTTCTCTCCCCTACTTCATCCCAATATGTCGATGTTCTACACCTCTTCCCATACAGGTCCTCATAAGGAGCCATTTGTATGCTTGAGTGGAAAGTTTTATTTTAAGAGAACTCAACCAGAGGAACATGTTGATCACATACTCCATTGAAGTCCATTGAGAATTCTCTCAACAAGTCCTAAAGTGTTTTAATTGTCCACTCAGATTGGCCATCAGTTTGAGTATGATAAGCCATAATGAAGTTCATCTCAGTATCTAGAGCATGTTAAAGACTCTTAAAACATAGAGGTGAATCTTGGATCTCGATCAGATAAAATAGATAATGGTACTCCATGCATCCTTACCATATATTTGATGTATATATGTGCCAGTTGATCTAGTGAGAAATCATTCTGAATAGAAATGAAGTGTGTAGTCTTTGTAAGACGATCCACAATAACCCAGGTACCATTGTTTCCTTTAGATGTCATCAGAAGTCTGGTGACAAAGTGCATGGTGATGTTCTCCCATTTCCATGCCGGTGTGGGTAATGATTTAATCATCCCCCTTAGAAATATGCCACTCAGACTTCACTTAATAGCATACCAGGAACTTTGATGTATACTCAATTATCTCTTTCTTCATGTTATCCCACTAATAATGCTCTCGGAGATATCGATACATCTTTGGATTTCCTGGGTGAATAGGGAAATTTGAACTATCTACATCATCCAAAAGTTCCTTCTTTAACTTCATATTCGATAGAACATATATCCATGACTCAAATCTCAAAATTCTTTCTTCATTGACATTGAACTCGCATGATTTCCCTTTTCTAATAGTTTCCACATTCTTTGGAATTCCCACACAATCCTTTTGAGCATCCTTTATCCTTTCCAAAAGAGATGTTTGAGCAATCATTTGTGAAAGGATAAATGATGTTCCATTATGTATGATTCCCATGTTCATCTTCATCAAATCCAAGATGATTGTATCATTTTCAATTGTCATCAATTATAGAATCACTGGGTCCTTTCTACTTAGAGCATCTTACACCTTGTTTGATTTTTAAGGGTGGTAATGTATTGAGCATTTATAGTCATTGATCAGCTATAACCATCTTCGTTGGAACATGTTCAACTCATTCTATGTGAATATATAGATGAGGATTTTGTGGTCCGAATATATTTCACACTTCTAACCAAATAGATAATTCAACCAAATTTATAAAGAGAACATTACTTCTGCCAACTCAAGATCTAGTGTTGGGTAGTTTTTCTCATGAACATTCAATCTACTTGAAGAATAGGTAATGGAATTGTCATTTTGTATCAACACAGATCCAAGGACCTTCATCGAAGCATCACTGAATACCACAAAAAATTCTCTAATTGTGGGTAGTGTGAGCATGAGTTTAGTGATAATCCTACTTTTCAACTTCTTGATGTGTTATTGTCATTCATCACTCCTAGAAAACATGGATCCTTTCTTAGTTATCCCAATAAGAGGGTTGGAAAATCTAATGAAATTTCTCATAAATCACTGATAATATCTAGATTACCCTAGGAAGATACGAATATCAATTACCAATGTAGGCCTAGGCCACCACTCAATTAAATCTATCATGGAGGGATCCACATATATCCCATTGTTTGTGATGATATGACCTAGTAACGAGACTACCTTCAACTAAAACTCATACATGTTGTACTTTGCATATAACTTCTCATTTCACAAGGTCTCTAGTATAGTTCTTAGATGCTACTATTGCTCCTACATGGTTTTGGAGTATATTTGAATGTCATCTATAAAGACTACCACAAATTTTTGAGGTAATTTATAAAGACACTATTCGTCAATTACATAAATATTACTGGAGAATTAGTGAGTCCAAAGGCATTACTATGAATTCATAGTTCTCGTACCTTGTATGAAAAGTTTTCTTAGGGATATCCTCTTTCTTCACCCTTAAATGGTAATATCCCGACCATAAATACACCTTAGAGAAGTATTGTTCTCCACATTGCTGATCAAACAAGTCATCAATTTGGGGTATAGGATACTTGTTCTTTATCATGTTTTTTTAGATCTCATGATAATCTATGCAAAGATGGATTGACCCATATTTATTCTTGACAAAGAAGACCGGTGTACCCCATGGTGAAGCACTTGGGTATATAAACCCTTTATCCAGATTATACTATAGTTGTTTATTCAGATCCTTAAGTTCCACAATATCCATTCCATATAGAGTCCTAGATATTGGCAATGCCCCGGGTATAAGATCAATTTAGAATTCAACATATGAGGAAGACTATGAAACTACTCGGGAAACACTTCTGTGAATTCCATTACAATAGGAATGTACTCAAAGATGGTTTATTCCATTAACCCAATCATCTATGCCATATATTCATGTTCATAGGGAAGTAATATCCATGTTTTAGATGATGGTGCTATAGTGAAGTTCCCAATCAGGATCTAAGTATCACTGAGAGGGGGAGGGGGTGAATCAGTGATATCTTTTTCTTTTTAAGTTTCCCTTTTTTTTGAAACAACCTTCGCCTCCTGTTAAAGAGTTTCTTCCCTGCTGAACACACACAACCACAGGAACACAAGATTTACAAGGTTCACTACTCAACAAGAGTAGCTACGTCCTTGGTATGGTACGGAAACAATCCAGTACCACACAATCCACTAGAAAACAATCCTTTGATGTGGAATACAATGAGTAGGATATACCCTTACACTCGTGTAGCACTTTAAAAACAATCTAATAGTGCATGTGCTCCCTCTTAGCACAAATAGGGTAACACAATGTTTCAGTGCTTCTTTACAATTGAACAGATGTGTTCTCTGAAGTACAAATCTTCACATTCTTACCCAGAAGCTGATAAGAACCCTCTTACGCAAAACTGAATACGTGCGAAGACCCAAAATGTTTCGCGCAGCCTTTAGGGTGACTTGCGCACAATTCAAATGACTTGCGTGTAAAAATCCCTTTTGGCGCGAAAAACGTTTTCGCGCACCTTCCCTTTTGCGCGCAACTTTTTCTCTTTTTGCGCAACTTCTCAAGTTTTCGCGCAGCTATCCTCTTTTCATGCAAACTTCTTTCTTTTCGCGCAACTCACTTAGCATATAATATATGCGCACCAGAGCTCGAGATTTCTTCTAAGTGTCGAGCATCAACAACTAACAAGGGTTACCTCATATTTATAGGCGTTTTTGAACCTGTGCGAAAAACACTAATCCGCGCATAAAACCTCCTCCATGCGCGTAAAAACTCTTTTATGCAACTTCATATTTCGCGCCATGCTTCAAGTTTTCGCGCACCTCATGCCTTTTCCATTTTTCATCCTTCTAAGCATGAACCACCAATTGTGCGCAAAATTCCGCACCGCGTTCCATATTGCGCACAAACCCAATCTTTCCTGCAACATCAGATTTTGCGCACTGCTCCAATATTTCACGCATTTTATGCCTTTTCAAATTTTTGATCTTCTGATCTCTAACCATCATTTACGTGAAAACTTCATTCCTCAATTTCGCGCACCATGTCAATATTTCGCGCATCCCGAAGATTTTTCGCGCAACCCGCTACTATTTCGCGCATCCCGCAGATATTGCGTGCACCACTTTATTTTTGCGTGAAACATGCCTAAATTTCCGCGCACTCCATTCCTTTGTCATTTTTCATTGTTCTGACCTTGAATAAATCTTTTGCACGTATAAACCATCTTCAATCTTATGCGCAACATCCATTGCCAAGAACATTTCTTCATCTCCCGATTTTCAGGCCCTAAAATTTGGCAAACACTGGAAAACGGTGCCACCTTAAACTGTGCTTTTCTGCCATCCCCAGATTGTCTATTGCTTTTCCATTTTATCTCTTTACTGCTTCCCATAACCATTCTTCTGCTCTTATCACGAATCCCACTATCGTGATATTTATCCTTTGATAGATCAGCTTAAGCATCGTCACAGTTGTAATGGGAACTGAATCTTTCCTATCTTCCAGTAGCATCATTCCTTCCAATCAAAACATTATATGACTGGCATCATCATTTCTCCCCCTTTCCTTCATAAGGCTTGCATCACAAGTTCTCCTAACTCATGATTTGTGTGAAATACATACCAGCAAAGCATCGTCTGATTTATGATCCTTCTACAAAGTGAATTGATTTATCGCCTTTGACAACAAAATACAACACTCTGCAAAAGCTAACTCTTCAAACTTTCATCTTCATTCAACTTGGTCCCAACAATCTCCCCTTTGGATTTTGTTGTCAACAAAGATTCATAAATCACTGAATTTTGAAACCTTTTGCAATGGATTACTTATCAACAATTCTAGGCCTACGTGAGCTAACTCATTGTAGGAAACAAGATTTATTGACAGCCAAAACCACGCTGTCCAAAAGCAGTGACTGTAAAATCTCATGAACATACCTCCTCATCCTTCTTCAGAACATCTTGCAATCTTTTACTTCAGCATTCTTCACTCTTGCAATAGCATTCTTCACTTCTTCAACTTTCCTGTAAAACAACTTTGTTTCCTACAACCACTCCAACAAATAGTTAGAATAGTTCACTCACATGCATGCTGAATTCACAGCTTACCCACAACTCTCCCTTAATACATTCTTCCTTATGGATAGATTTATGAAACAATTCTCCCCCTTGACAACACTATCCAAATCTAAGACGAGAGAGGGGACTGAAACATGTACCTTAACCTTGATGAGAAGGAGGTTGTACACCCATGTTCAACCTCAACTTTGCAAATGGTTCCTTCGGTAACGGTTTTGTAAATATATCATCAATTTGTTCAGATGTAGGAACATACTCCAGCCTCAGTTCATTCTTTTCAATCTGCTCTTTGATGAAGTGGTACTTTATATCAATGTGTTTTGAACGAGAATGTTGTACTGCATTTCTTGTAAGATTGATTGCACTCTGATTATCACAACCCAAGAGCAATGGTAGCTTTACTTCAACAAGTAGATCTTCCAGATGAGTCTTCATCCACATTAGTTGAGTTGCAGCTTGAGTAGCAGCAACATACTCAGCCTCAGCTGTGCTAAGAGTTACTGAATTCTGTTTCTTGGTATGCCAACTAACACAGCTTTTTCCTAGAAAGAATACTCCACCAGATGTGGATCTTCGATCATCAACATTTCCTGCCCAATTAGCATCAGAATACCCAAATAGATCAATATTTTCAGAGCCGTCATAACGGATTCCAAATTTTGTTGTGCCTTTGATATATCTGAGAATTTTTTTTCCAGCAATCAAATGTGATTCTTTAGGATCACTCTGAAATCTTGCACATAAAGTAACAGCATAGACGATGTCGGGTCTTGAGGCAGTCAAATATAGCAGACTTCCAATCAGTTTTCGAAACTCTTTCTGATCAACTTCCTTGCCTTCTCCATCTTTAGACAACTTGGTTCCCACTGAAATCGGTGTGGAAACTGGTTTCGAATTTTCCATGCCAAACTTCTTCAGAAGTTCCTTAGCATACTTTTCTTGAGACAGAAAAACATGATTCTTCTTCTGTGAAATTTGTAACCCAAGAAAGTACTTCATTTCACCTAGCATGGACATCTCAAATAACTTCTTCATCACCTCAGCAAATTTTTTACATGATCTTTCATTATTTCCAGCAAATATAATATCATCGACATAAACAATAACGATCAGTGAAAACTCCTGACATTTCTTGATGTAGAGATTGCTGTCAACTCTCCCTTTCGTAAAGTTCATCTTCTTCAAGCATGTATCTAATTTAGAATACCATGCTCTCGGAGCCTGTTTTAGCCCATACAGAGCCTTCTTCAACCTGCACACATAGCTTTCATCTTTCCCAATAACAAATCCACAAGGTTGATCAATGTAAACTTCCTCGTCAAGATCACCATTCAAGAATGCAGATTTTACATCCATTTGAAAGATTTTGTAACCTCGTTGTGCAGCAATGGAAAGAAATATTCTGATTGTTTCTAATCAAGCTACTAGAGCAAAGGTTTCATCAAAGTCAATGCCTTCAATTTGTGAATACCCTTTGCAGACCAATCTTGCCTTGTTTCTTATTACATTACCTTCTTCATTCAGCTTGTTTCGAAAAACCCACTTTGTACCAATAATGTTCTTGTTGTCCGGCTTGGGTACAAGTTCCCAAGTATTGTTCTTCTCTATTTGATCAAGCTCTTCATTTATAGCATGAACCCATTCTGGATGCTCAAATGCTTCATTTACATCATTCGGTTCAACTTTCGAATAAAGAGAAGTATGTGATATAGCATTCGTTGTTCTTCTTGTTTGAACCCTCTGATTTTTATCTCCAATAATGTTCTGAGCCTCCACTTGTTTCCTCAACCTAGGATGAGTCATTTGAACTTCATCCTCATCACTTGATATTTCTGAGTCAGATTCCTCTTCTTGAGTAGGATGAACAAATTCTGCAACATTATCATAATTGTTAACAAAATCTTCTCTATCTCGCTCGACTTCCACATCAACATATGACTTCTTTTCTTTCTCAGCACTTTCAACAACTTTTACATCTGAAGAATCAATAATTCTTCCTGTTTCTTTGTTGAGGCATCTATATCCTCTTCCTTCTGGAGCATAGCCAAGAAAAATTCTGTCATCTCCTCTTTGCTCGAACTTTCCCAGATTTCCACCTTTCTTCTTTATAATACATGGACTCCCAAAGAATCTCAAGTGTTTCAGACTTGGAGTTTTTCCATAGAACATTTCATATGGAGTCATATCTGAGTTTGGCCTATAAAAACACCGGTTCTGAATATACACAGCAGTGCTCATGGCTTGCCTCTAATAATAATGAGAGAGACTATGTTCAAGTAACATAGTTCTCCCCATTTCCACCAGACTTCGATTCTTTCTTTCAGCCACCCCATTTTGTTGAGGTGTGTATGGTGAACTAAACTCATGCCGAATTCCATGTTTCTCAAGATAACTTTTAAACTCTTCATTCTTATACTCACCACCATTATCAGTTCTCAACTTCTTCACTGAATACTCACATTATTTCTCTGCTTTACTTCTGAAACTCTTAAACATTGTTAGAGCATCTGACTTATGTATCATGTACATAACACAAGTAATGCGAGTAAAGTCATCAATGAAAGTAATGAAGTACTTATCTCCATTTTAAGATTTCTTGCTCATTGGCCCACATATATCTGAGTGTATGAGTTCTAAGGGTCTTTTTGAGTGAATTTCAACTCTCTTGTGCATAGAATTAGCAATCTTCCCTTTCTCACAAATAGTGCAGCACCAATCTCTTTCTCTTGATAAATCAGGCATATCCCGAACACTTTCTCGTTTTTACAAATTGCACATATTTCTCTGACACATATACCCCAGCCTTTTATGCCATAATTTATTTTCATCCACCACACTCATGTAACAAGAGTTCTGTCCATCCCCAACTTGGAACAAATTCCCTCTTGTACGCTGGCCCCTTGTAACTATGTTTCAATCATTTTCACTTTTTACAAAAAATCCATCTTTTCTGAAGATCACTTTGTTGCCCTCATCACAGAGTTGTGACACACTGAGCAAGTTGTGTTTCAGTCCATCAACATATAGTGTTTTTCTGGATTTCATCTTTTCTTTTCCAATGATGGCCGATCCAACACCTTTGATCCTTAGAGATTCATCATTTCCAAATGTCACAGTTCCTTCTATAAAGTCTTTCACATTCTTCAGCAGCTTTAAGTCTCCTGTCATATGAGATGAACATCCACTATCAAGAATGCATGGACGTTCTCCTTTGGTAGCCTTCAAAGCTGTTTCAACAACAAGTGCTTTTTGTTCTTCCTTTTCCTTCACTTTCTGTTTTGCTTCTTCCAATTTCCTAGCCAAATCAATGTGTTCTGGCCAGAGAACCATGCATTCTTTCTTTTCAGACTTATCATACTTGTTCCTTTTGTATTTTAAAAACTCTGTCTTCTGAGGATTATTAACAAACTTATGTTGCTCTGGTAACACACTAAGGCAGCCCTTAGCAAGATGTCCAGGTTGATCACATCTTTCACAATAAGTTTCCTGTGGTTGGAATCTATTCCCAACATTCACACCAGTCTTCTCAGATATCTTCTGAAACTTATTTGGAGATCTTGACTCCCCCTCAATCCTTGTCCTTCAAAACTTTTGGAATAGTTGTAATGTTGTTGGTTAAACCAACACATACTTTCCATGTGTCCGAATCCACCACAATACCAGCAGTAACCATAGAAAGAATATTTACCTCTGAAACTTTTATACTGAATGGAGTTGTGAACACGCTTCTCAAAAACCATCATATTTTCATTTGTAACTCTCTTCTTCAGCTCAGATTCAACAGTACCAGAAGTATTAGAAGCTTTTCTTGACTCAAGATTTTTATGCACTTCTGATTTTTCTGCATTGCTGATTTTGACCACATACTTTTTCTTTCCAGCCTTGTTCTTATCAGAACCAGTTTTGTCTTTCATTTCAACCTTTGAAGGTAAGTTTTGTAGATCCCTTTTTGGTTCATTCTTACTGGAACATTCCCCTACTTCTGAGATAGAATTTTTGGAACTGATATTCATTTCTTTAGCTTTATGCAGTTTTTGTTAGACAAGTTCCAACTCTTCTTCTTTTGCCTTCAACTTCACTTCAAGATGATCATTACGATTCTTTGTATTCTCAAGAGAATTTTTCAGATCATCAATCTCTTTTTCCACCATGATTTTATCATCTGTAAAACCTTCTTGATTGTTTACTGTGGAATTTTCTTTTATTAACTTGTTGTTTTCTTTCTCAAGTTTTCTGATCTTCCTCAAACATTCCTTCAGCTCTTCTTTCAAATACTATTCAAGTTGAGTCTCTTCTTCTTCAGTACTACTACTCTCATAATCATCATTATTCACTATTGCAAAAAAGGTACTCTCTCTAGTTTTTTCAGTAGCAGATTTTTCTGATTCAGTCTTGCTATCATCATCTTCCTTATCTTTTGACAAAAAGCTTCTTCCTTTTGATTTAAAGAACTTTTTATTCTGACTTCTACCAGAATATTTATCTTTTCGATCCTATTTCTTCCATGACCTTCTTGGTCCTCTGTCTTCTTCATCGCTGACGACATCTTTCCCCTTTTGAGGGCAATTAGCCGCAAAGTGGCCAACTGCTCCACATTCAAAACATTTCAAAGGAAGTTTCCCTTTGTATTTCCCTGTGCCTCTTTTAACATTTTTAGAAAACAAGGATAGAATTTCATCAAAATTTTGACATACCTCATTTTCAGAGTTGGATTCACCAGCTTCTTCATTAATAAGAATTTTCTTCGACTTCTCTTTCTTTTCTGCCCTGAAAGACATTTCTCTATCAGTTTTTGCTTTGCTCTTCATGGTCTTCTCTCTTCTCATCTCATAAGTGATGAGAGTATTGTTCAAATCATCAAGAGATAATGTTTCCGGATCTCTGTCTTCTAGTGAAGAAACTTTAGCATCAAATTTGTCAGGAAGAATTCTCAGGATCTTTTCAACAACTGTATCATCTTCTAGATTTTCAAAAAGACATCTGATTGTACTGACAATGTCATTAACTCTGGTAAAGAATTCCCCAACAGATTCAGATTCTCCCATTTTCAAGTCTTCATATTTCAGCCTCCAGATTTGTAGTTTTGCCTTCTTCACTTTTGTATTTCCTTCATAGATATTCATTAGCTTATCCCAGATGCCTTTAGCAGTAGTGACACCTTTCACTCTTAAAAACTCACTCTCAGAAAGTGATGAGAGTAATGCATTTTTAGCTATTCCATCATTCTCAAGATTCTTCTTATCGACAGGAGTAAGAGGGACCTTGTCATCAATATTGTAACACCCCAAGATTTCATAGTGTGTTATTTCTTCAAAATAATTCAATAACTTGCACTACACGCAACACTGAGTTCAATTGCACCATGACTTACCAAAAAAAAAGCCATTAAAAGAGGTCATGAATAGTATTAACTAAATTTTAAACATTATATAATCCTTATAATTTTAGAATCCATATTATGAGTTTCTTAGTCATAATGCAAGAACAGATTCATTTTCAGTATTGCACTTTTATCAACTTTTGATAGTGAAACATTTTTAAATACAATATTTTAAACTTTTTGACTAAATGGAGACATCAAAAAATTTAAAATGAAACATCCCAAGCTTCCACGGTACGCTTTCCTTTGAATAAAACAGTAGCGTGTGTTGTACGCAACTTCGAGTTCTAACACACCGTAACCAATCAAACTAGCTGTTATGAATAGTAATACCTACTTTTTGAAGTTATATATATTTTATATTTTAAAATGGACTTCATTTTTGGATTCGGAATATCAAATTTAGCCTAAGGTGAAATTTTGGTACTTTTCGGATAACTTTCATATTTTGATGAATAGTGAAAATTACTAAATTTTAATTAAAAACAACTTTTTTAATCAAAATAATTAATAGTGATAAATTATGAATTTGAGTGGTTTTAAAGTATATTTAGAATATATTTTTACTATTTAATATAATGTTGGTCATTGGACATAATTTTACAATTAAACCGAACATAAACAAGTGTCAATCTTTTGATAGTTATTATCTCTTAAAAACACGCTTTTTGTTTTGACAGCGGGAATTAATTTTAAATTAATTTCTGCCACTTCTGTGTTTTGAATTTAGGAAAATGGATTCCATATTTGGAATCAGGATGTTCAAATTGTGTAAATAGGTAACTTTTATTTTTAGACATTTTGAATAATTACTGCGGTAAATATTTTATTTACCATGGTTAAGGGTAAATCCGGTAAATAAGGGTTAAAAAATAATATTATAATAATACTAAATTACCTTAAAACGTGTCTTAACCCTATTGGTTGATACATGGTCGACCATGGGCATCTTTGTGTCAATTTTGGGACCCCATGGATCCACTTGTAAGTGATAATGACACTTTATTTTAATTAAGTTAAAATGAATACAAAAATGACACAAGCATATATCTTTTAGAAGAACAATTTTTACATAGGGTTATACATGTTGGATTTTCGATTATAAATATTCATTAGAAAGATAAAACGATTTCCTACATAATGATATTTTATTTATAATTTTTAGACAATAAATAAGTTATTTTATTTATGACACAATGATGATGCAGTAATTACTATAATAGTGAAAAATTAAAATAATTGATATTATAAATACCCAAATAAATATAATATGAAACTTATAATGAATTAAACTAATTTTCTAGGATAATATGATATATTAGGATTGATTTAATGGACTTTTTTCGAAGTAATCAATCTGTTATGAGTTTCACAAAAATCAACTATTGAATAGTGTCAAAATTGACATAAAAGAGTTCTTAAAACAAATATTATATTATTAATTGATATTAAATTCCTAAAAATCTAAGGTTCGGCCAAGAGACTTATATTATGATAGGTTAATCATTAATGTACCACTTGGGTGTCGCTTGGATGTATATAGTAAGTTTATTAACCATATTATATAAAAATACAAAGAGACATTGTAAAAGTGAAACTAATTAACTTAGAGTTAATACTTAAAGATAAGGTTAATATAAGTACCCAAACCTGTCTAAATTCTATTGGTTGAGTGGTTTTCGACCTATCCCCACCTTAACCTTTGAATAATAAACTTTGGAGCCTTTAGAAACCGAATATGAATTTAATATAAATTAATATTTCTAGCTTTTCCAAAGGTGCCCCTCACCCCTCTTATAAAAGGGCACTCCTCCTTCTCATTTCTTCACACCTCTAAAGCCTTTTGGTTCGGCCAAACTCAGCCCAAATACTCTCCCAACATCCCTCACTACAACCTAGAGGCCTTATTTTGATCAGAAAGCCAACCTAAGGAGCCCTTTTGATCAAATCAAAAGGAAGAACCTGAAGAAGAGGTAATGATTTCACCACCCTTTTCTAAGTTCCTTTCTTCTTCCACTTCCTCTTTATTTGTTCTTACCATTATAAAATAATAACTCCAGTATGTTAAATATACTGTGATGTTATTATAAATATGGTACAACAATATTCAGTATTATATCCACCCTTTGAATAACATGTCACCATACGTGCGTACGTACGGCTTACCGTCTCCACGTCGTGGTGTAATTGTTATTCAATATATTATTATTTGGATGGGTATAATAATGATGTGTAACTCATGTAAATAATAAATATAACATGTTAATGATTCTTTATATATGATATACCATCCATTTATATATTATTTTAATATCAAAAGAATGATATTGTCGCTCGTGCGTACGTACGGACTACCGTCTCCACGAACGCGATGAGATTCATTCTCCATCGTATCCATTCAAGTATAATTATCATTTGATGATTTAAAAATGATGTTTAAGGACTTGATATCATTATGGATATGAATAATATACAACCTATCCTTTACAAACATGTCTTACGTAACAAAACATATAAAAGAAAACAAGTAAGTTAACACCCGATATAATGATAATACTAAGATATTATTAACAAATCAATGTTAAAAGATCATATATGATATCATATTATTATATATGATTCTTGTATAATTTAATAACAACTATTTCACCATTATACAGGAGGTTAACCTACCCCAACCAAGGAAAAGTACAAGGTAAGGGTTATTTCACAATCTCTTCATTATCCGAGGTTGTTTATATGTAATAATCTACTGGGATCTCTTTATCATCCACATCCATGTTTCTTAAAAATGTATTTCAAAACATTTTTACTATTTACAAGAATATGGGTTAAAGTCATTTATACCTTGTTTGACTTTTTTTTTATAAGAGGTTTATAAAGGAATCTTTCCGTCGTTTTCAAAACAATGTCCTTTTTAACCTTTTCGACAGAATTGAGGTAAGAATGTTTTTATACGGCGGGTGCGGTTATTTTCCGCCGTTATAAAATCGTCGAAGCTTTCCATACAAGCTTATAAGAATATTTTCAAAGAAAATGTTTTATTTTATATGTATCTTAAATGATTTCAAAATAAAAGGAGATACTTCTTTAAAGAGAATTTTGATTTCATCTATGTCAACATCCTTTGATGGATTTTAAGATTATTTGAAGTTGATTTATTATGATACAAAAACTTCTATATTGTATTGAAGGTTTTGTGATATGTTTGACTGTGGATGTGCTATTTTTATACCATTCATAGTTTATAGTGAAATTATTGACATTTCGTATGATAGTTTTAATCCGAATGTTTATGTTATATTTCAAACTTTTCTTCAGATGAATGTGCTAAACAAGTATGTTCCGGGTTGGGGACCGGTAAAAGTAAGCCCTCCAGGTTGGGGACTGTTAAAAGTAAGCCCTCCAGGTTGGGGACTGGTTAAAGTAAGCCCTCCAGGTTAGGGACTGGTAAAAGTATGCCCTCCGGGTTGGTGTCCGGTTATTAGAGGCACTCCGGGTTGGTGTCCGGTTATTAGAGGCACTCCGGGTTGGTGTCCGGTTATTAGAGGCACTCCGGGTTGGGTTCCGGTTAGAAGTAACCCCTAGGTCTTAGGATGAGGCCTAGACAAAGAAATTAATGTTTATCATTATGCATTCCAACATTATGAAAGTGGTTATTGATTTTTGCATGTGATTATTCGATTAGTAGAATATCCATGTGAATAAGTAAATGGCATTATTTCATTTTATTTATGCCATACCATGTTGAAAGTTCATGTTTGAAAGGCTTTTGTTTTAGTTATACATTGCCTTAAATGTTTATTCTTATTTATGAAAGTTTCCGCTATATTGTTATCCTTACTGGGCATTTGAGCTCACCCCTTTTCTATGTTTTATTTTTTCCAGGATGTGAAGAAGTAAGTTATGAATGACCTTCAGGGATATTATGAGGGGATTATAGTGTGGACTGTGGAAACATTATGTTGTTGTAGTAGTTTTTTATTTTATGATGTAATGTAAAACTTATGATTATATCTAGTGTTTCCAAGGCTACTAAACCAATCGGTCTTTCGAGATTTGATCTTTCTTGTGATCATGCCAATGTTATGTAATAATGCACCGACTCTGGGTAACTGGGGTTGGGGCGTTACAGTTGGTATCAAAGGAAGTTTAGTACAAACCTTGGAAGCTAGATTTAGATAAACTCTGGTTAGAGCACGTAGACCTAAGATGAACTTTGAGGATTAGTATAGAAGAACTTCCTAGAATTTTGGTATTGTAGAGATTTTGTGAGTTTTCCGAGCAATAAATCCCTGTCTGGATACGAGCAGGTAGAGGCGGCTCTGGCACAGATGTACCTAGGGGTAAAACCCGAAAACACCGCTTTGAGCTAGACTCGAACGGGAACTGGTGCACGACAACGGGCCTTGCTGCACTCTTGGTTACGACACTCCCGGGGGATATGCTCAGGATAACTATCATTTTCTTTACAAATCATTATGAAGGGTTTATGAGTATATACTTCCTCAAAGAAAACATTTTATGATTATGGATTATATCCATAAATAGTTCAATTTATGTTAAGTGTTTTATAAGTATGGGATTATGTGTTTTGATTCATAAACTGATCTAGTTTATGCCATGGTATAGAAATGGCGCCTAGTAGAAGGAATGAGAACTCCAGAAATACACATGATTCAAAGAGAAGGAAGAATCATATCTTTCATGGTCTTAAGCTAGAATTTATAAGAGAAATAGTCTCCCATGTATTATCATCATATGAAGAAATAATATCATGTGTCGATAAGATATGTAAAGAGTTTACTGAGTCCTATGGCTTTGAAGGGAAGCAAGAGAAGAAAAGGATGGAAGAGAGAAAGATGGATAAAGGGAAGAGGGAAAAGAAGAATTTTCCCATATATGGTAACTGTGGAAAGAAACACCCTGGAACTTGCCTGAAAGGAATTGGAGTTTGTTATAAGTGTGGAGGAAAAGGTCACAAAGTACGTGACTGCAAGGGTAAGAAAATGGTTTTAAATGTACAATGCTTCATTTGCAAGGAGTTTGGACACTATGCGAACCTATGTCCCAGTCAGCAGACTATGCCGCAAATGATGTTATTGGATAATATCCAAGTTATGATACTACCACATATGAAGAGGAATGATTAGAGTTCTTATGTTGATTATGTCAATTGAGTGTTGTATCAACAATGTACTTGTTATAATAATTATGGAGTATATAAGGATTGTACTGCAGTACTATTTCATTAAGGACTTGAGATTGTGTGGAACAAAGAAAAGTGACTCAATAGCAGGATAAAATTTTGGAAAATATATGGTTGAGAGAATGATAAACCATAATATAGTTCTGATACCGAGGTAGTGATTTTCGAATAATACATGATTATTTTGGAAAAAATATATTGGATATTCTTGACTACCTTGGAACTGATTAATGATTTGTATATTCCATCATTGTTGGGGTTTAAAACATTTTTGGATTGATGAAGTATATCCAGCATTCTATATGGAATAAGGGAGCATGAATGTAATCAATAAGGAATATGGTAATACATGATGAAGGTATTCATATGCTATTACGGGGTAAAAAGGATCTATATTTTGTTTACCTTCCTTATAAATGTTAGACTGTGAGTTTGGACAGAAGTATTTTGGATAGTTCTAGTTTGGATTATTTTGGATTGCCATAAAAGGACAACCCGGAGGTCGGGCGGCAACCCGTCGCGTCCGGCAAGGCTGCGAGACTTGAACCCGCAACCGAAGGGCGACAAGGGTGTATCACCTACCACTGGACCATGAGATGTCCTGGATTAAATAATGTAGTTTTTATTAAAAGATCATGTAGATGAATTATAAATTCGTTTATTTTGGAACCCTATACGAATAGTGTAAACAGAATTTTTTTTACATTCTATTATCTTTTAGAGTGAAAGATGAGTTTGTGGTAGAAATTTATTAATGGATAAAACTCTAATTATAAAGTAAGTATATCTCCTTATGATCTTAGCCAATCTCATAAAAAAATTCCTCAATATTACGAAAAGCAAATTAGAACAAAAATGTTTTCCTAGATGGTACCTTAAATCATCACTAATTTTTGGCTTTGGGATTGTTGGCCTTTTTATAGCCATGTTCTCTACCACTCTCCATCAGATAATTGATGGTTAGATTTTTCTTCCATATCCATATTTTCCTACATGGAACCCTTGTATGTGTTATTTTCGGTAATCTTCATACTTTCCACTCTTTATTTTAAATAGAGGCCTCATTAATTCATTTTTCGATGTGGGATTTCAACTAAGATATTTTGAAATGTCAAAAATGTGTTGTCCCAATACCCTATATTTTGTTGAACCGATGGTACTTCAAATCATCATAGATTGATGAGTTTAAGGACCTCAATTTTATACTTGTTTGTGATTGATGACCTCAATCACTACCTATAAATATTTACGTTTTTCCTCCGATTATATGTCTCTAATTTCCACCAATGTTCTCCTAATCGAGATCATAATTTGGTGGTGACCCTTTGATTTCTCTTTTCCTCATATTAAGACTAAATTTTAGTAACCCAATTTCCGATGTGGGTTTTCCCACAAATATATTTTCTACTTTCAACCTTTTATTTTTGAAGAACAATTTCAAATTGCGAGGACGCAATTTATTGAAGGAGGGGAGAATGTAACACCCCAAGATTTCATAGTGTGTTATTTCTTCAAAATAATTCAATAACTTGCACTACACGCAACACTGAGTTCAATTGCACCATGACTTACCAAAAAAAAAAGCCATTAAAAGAGGTCATGAATAGTATTAACTAAATTTTAAACTTTATATAATCCTTATAATTTTAGAATCCATATTATGAGTTTCTTAGTCATAATGCAAGAACAGATTCATTTTCAGTATTGCACTTTTATCAACTTTTGATAGTGAAACATTTTTAAATACAATATTTTAAACTTTTTGACTAAATGGAGACATCAAAAAATGTAAAATGAAACATCCCAAGCTTCCACGGTACGCTTTCCTTTGAATAAAACAGTAGCGTGTGTTGTACGCAACTTCGAGTTCTAACACACCGTAACCAATCAAACTAGCTGTTATGAATAGTAATACCTACTTTTTGAAGTTATATATATTTTATATTTTAAAATGGACTTCATTTTTGGATTCGGAATATCAAATTTAGCCTAAGGTGAAATTTTGGTACTTTTCGGATAACTTTCATATTTTGATGAATAGTGAAAATTACTAAATTTTAATTAAAAACAACTTTTTTAATCAAAATAATTAATAGTGATAAATTATGAATTTGAGTGGTTTTAAAGTATATTTAGAATATATTTTTACTATTTAATATAATGTTGGTCATTGGACATAATTTTACAATTAAACCGAACATAAACAAGTGTCAATCTTTTGATAGTTATTATCTCTTAAAAACACGCTTTTTGTTTTGACAGCAGGAATTAATTTTAAATTAATTTCTGCCACTTCTGTGTTTTGAATTTAGGAAAATGGATTCCATATTTGGAATCAGGATGTTCAAATTGTGTAAATAGGTAACTTTTATTTTTAGACATTTTGAATAATTACTGCGGTAAATATTTTATTTACCATGGTTAAGGGTAAATCCGGTAAATAAGGGTTAAAAAATAATATTATAATAATACTAAATTACCTTAAAACGTGTCCTAACCCTATTGGTTGATACATGGTCGACCATGGGCATATTTTTGTCAATTTTGGGACCCCATGGATCCACTTGTAAGTGATAATGACACTTTATTTTAATTAAGTTAAAATGAATACAAAAATGACACAAGCATATATCTTTTAGAAGAACAATTTTTACATAGGGTTATACATGTTGGATTTTCGATTATAAATATTCATTAGAAAGATAAAAAGATTTACTACATAAGGATATTTTATTTATAATTTTTAGACAATAAATAAGTTATTGTATTTATGACACAATGATGATGCAGTAATTACTATAATAGTGAAAAATTAAAATAATTGATATTATAAATACCCAAATAAATATAATATGAAACTTTTAATGGATTAAACTAATTTTCTAGGATAATATGATATATTAGTATTGATTTAATGGACTTTGTTCGAAGTAATCAATCTGTTATGAGTTTCACAAAAATCAACTATTGAATAGTGTCAAAATTGACATAAAAGAGTTCTTAAAACAAATATTATATTATTAATTGATATTAAATTCCTAAAAATCTAAGGTTCGGCCAAGAGACTTATATTGTGATAGGTTAATCATTAATGGACCACTTGGGTGTCGCTTGGATGTATATAGTATGTTTATTAACCATATTATATAAAAATACAAAGAGACATTGTAAAAGTGAAACTAATTAACTTAGAGTTAATACTTAAAGATAAGGTTAATATAAGTACCCAAACCTGTCTAAATTCTATTGGTTGAGTGGTTTTCGACCTATCCCCACCTTAACCTTTGAATAATCAACTTTGGAGCCTTTAGAAACCGAATATGAATTTAATATAAATTAATATTTCTAGCTTTTCCAAAGGTGCCCCTCACCCCTCTTATAAAAGGGCACTCCTCCTTCTCATTTCTTCACACCTCTAAAGCCTTTTGGTTCGGCCAAACTCTGCCCAAATACTCTCCCAACATCCCTCACTACAACCTAGAGGCCTTAGTTTGATCAGAAAGCCAACCTAAGGAGCCCTTTTGATCAAATCAAAAGGAAGAACCTGAAGAAGAGGTAATGATTTCACCACCCTTTTCTAAGTTCCTTTCTTCTTCCACTTCCTCTTTATTTGTTCTTACCATTATAAAATAATAACTCCAGTATGTTAAATATACTGTGATGTTATTATAAATATGGTACAACAATATTCAGTATTATATCCACCCTTTGAATAACATGTCACCATACGTGCGTACGTACGGCTTACCGTCTCCACGTCGTGGTGTAATTGTTATTCAATATATTATTATTTGGATGGGTATAATAATGATGTGTAACTCATGTAAATAATAAATATAACATGTTAATGATTCTTTATATATGATATACCATCCATTTATATATTATTTTAATATCAAAAGAATGATATTGTCGCTCGTGCGTACGTACGGACTACCGTCTCCACGAACGCGATGAGATTCATTCTCCATCGTATCCATTCAAGTATAATTATCATTTGATGATTTAAAAATGATGTTTAAGGACTTGATATCATTATGGATATGAATAATATACAACCTATCCTTTACAAACATGTCTTACGTAACAAAACATATAAAAGAAAACAAGTAAGTTAACACCCGATATAATGATAATACTAAGATATTATTAACAAATCAATGTTAAAAGATCATATATGATATCATATTATTATATATGATTCTTGTATAATTTAATAACAACTATTTCACCATTATACAGGAGGTTAACCTACCCCAACCAAGGAAAAGTACAAGGTAAGGGTTATTTCACAATCTCTTCATTATCCGAGGTTGTTTATATGTAATAATCTACTGGGATCTCTTTATCATCCACATCCATGTTTCTTAAAAATGTATTTCAAAACATTTTTACTATTTACAAGAATATGGGTTAAAGTCATTTATACCTTGTTTGACTTTTTTTTATAAGAGGTTTATAAAGGAATCTTTCCGTCGTTTTCAAAACAATGTCCTTTTTAACTTTTTCGACAGAATTGAGGTAAGAATGTTTTTATACGGCGGGTGCGGTTATTTTCCGCCGTTATAAAATCGTCGAAGCTTTCCATACAAGCTTATAAGAATATTTTCAAAGAAAATGTTTTATTTTATATGTATCTTAAATGATTTCAAAATAAAAGGAGATACTTCTTTAAAAAGAATTTTGATTTCATCTATGTCAACATCCTTTGATGGATTTTAAGATTATTTGAAGTTGATTTATTATGATACAAAAACTTCTATATTGTATTGAAGGTTTTGTGATATGTTTGACTGTGGATGTGCTATTTTTATACCATTCATAGTTTATAGTGAAATTATTGACATTTCGTATGCTAGTTTTAATCCGAATGTTTATGTTATATTTCAAACTTTTCTTCAGATGAATGTGCTAAACAAGTATGTTCCGGGTTGGGGACCGGTAAAAGTAAGCCCTCCAGGTTGGGGACTGGTAAAAGTAAGCCCTCCAGGTTGGGGACTGGTTAAAGTAAGCCCTCCAGGTTAGGGACTGGTAAAAGTATGCCCTCCGGGTTGGTGTCCGGTTATTAGAGGCACTCCGGGTTGGTGTCCGGTTATTAGAGGCACTCCGGGTTGGTGTCCGGTTATTAGAGGCACTCCGGGTTGGGTTCCGGTTAGAAGTAACCCCTAGGTCTTGGGATGAGGCCTAGACAAAGAAATTAATGTTTATCATTATGCATTCCAACATTATGAAAGTGGTTATTGATTTTTGCATGTGATTATTCGATTAGTAGAATATCCATGTGAATAAGTAAATGGAATTATTTCATTTTATTTATGCCATACCATGTTGAAAGTTCATGTTTGAAAGGCTTTTGTTTTAGTTATACATTGCCTTAAATGTTTATTCTTATTTATGAAAGTTTCCGCTATATTGTTATCCTTACTGGGCATTTGAGCTCACCCCTTTTCTATGTTTTATTTTTTCCAGGATGTGAAGAAGTAAGTTATGAATGACCTTCAGGGATATTATGAGGGGATTATAGTGTGGACTGTGGAAACATTATGTTGTTGTAGTAGTTTTTCATTTTATGATGTAATGTAAAACTTATGATTATATCTAGTGTTTCCAAGGCTACTAAACCAATCGGTCTTTCGAGATTTGATCTTTCTTGTGATCATGCCAATGTTATGTAATAATGCACCGACTCTGGGTAACTGGGGTTGGGGCGTTACAAATATCAGGAAATCCATCTGTTGTAGTTTCAAGAACTTCATATCCAAGAGACATAAGATACGACATCATTCTGTCCTTCCAGATGTGATAGTTCTTTCCATCGAAGATTGGAATCCCCTTACTGTTCACGCAATTTAGATTTTCCATCACAATTTCTCTTCAAACACTCCAGCAAAGAGTAAACGAAGGAAACCCCCCTCTGATACCAATTGAAGTTCCCAATCAGGATCTAAGTATCACTGAGAGGGGGAGGGGGTGAATCAGTGATATCTTTTTCTTTTTAAGTTTCCCTTTTTTTTGAAACAACCTTCGCCTCCTGTTAAAGAGTTTCTTCCCTGCTTAACACACACAACCACAGGAACACAAGATTTACATGGTTCACTACTCAACAAGAGTAGCTACGTCCTTGGTATGGTACAGAAACAATCCAGTACCACACAATCCACTAGAAAAAAATCCTTTGATGTGGAATACAACGAGTAGGATATACCCTTACACTCGTGCAACACTTTAAAAAAAAATCTAATAGTGCATGTGCTCCCTCTTAGCACAAATAGGGTAACACAATGTTTCAGTGCTTCTTTACAATTGAACAGATGTATTCTCTGAAGTACAAATCTTCACTTTCTTACCCAGAAGCTGGTAAGAAACCTCTTACGCAAAACTGAATACGTGCGAAGACCCCAAATGTTTCGCGCAGCCTTTAGGGTGACTTGCGCGCAATTCAAATGACTTGTGCTTAAAAATCCCTTTTGGCGCGAAAAACGTTTTCGCGCACCTTTCCTTTTGCGCGCAACTTTTTCTCTTTTCGCGCAACTTCTCAAGTGTTCGCGCAGTTATCCTCTTTTCATGCAAAATTCTTTCTTTTTGCGCAACTCACTTAGAGTATAATTTATGCGCACCAGAGCTCGAGATTTCTATAAAGTGTCGAGCATCAACAACTAACAAGGGTTAGCCTCATATTTATAGGCATTTTTGAACCCACGCGAAAAAAACTAATCCACGCGTAAAACCTCCTCCATGCGCGTAAAAACTCTTTTATGCAACTTCATATTTCGGGCCATGCTTCAAGTTTTTGCGCACCTCATGCAATTTCCATTTTTCATCCTTCTAAGCATGAAGCACCAATTGCGCGCAAAATTCCGCACCACGTTCCATATTGCGCGCAAACCCAATCTTTCCTGCAACATCAGATTTCGCGCATTGCTCCAATATTTCACGCATTTTATGCCTTTGACAATTTTTGATCTTATGATCTCTAACCATAGTTTGCGTGAAAACTTCATTCCTCAATTTCGCGCACCATGCCAATATTTTGCGCATCCCGCATGTTTTTCGCGCAACCCGCTACTATTTCGCGCATCCCGCAGATATTGCGCGCACTACTTTATTTTTGCACGAAACGTGCCTAAATTTCCGCGCAATCCATTCCTTTTTCATTTTTCATCGTTTTGACCTTGAATAACTCTTTTGCACGTATAAACCATCTTCAATCTTATGCGCAACATCCATTACCAAGCACATTTCTTCATCTCCCGATTTTCAGGCCCTAAAATTTGGCAAACACTGGAAAACGGAGCCACCTTAAACTGTGCTTTTCTACCATCCCCATATTGTCTATTGCTTTGCCATTTTTTCTCTTTACTGCTTCCCAAAACCATTCTTATGCTCTTATCACGAATCCCACTATCGTGATATTTATCCTTTGATAGATCAGCTTAAGCATCGTTAGAGTTGCAATGGGAACTGAATCTTTCCTATCTTCCAGCAGCATCATTCCTTCCAATCAAAACATTATATGACTTTCATCATCATTTCTCCCCCTTTCCTTCATAAGGCTTGCATCAAAAGTTCTCCTAACTCATGATTTGTGTGAAATACATACCAGCAAAGCATCGTCTGATTTATGATCCTTCTACAAAGTGAATTGATTTATCGCCTTTGACAACAAAATACAACACTCTGCAAAAGCTAACTCTTCAAACTTTCATCTTAATTCAACTTGGTCCCAACATATAGAAGATTCACCCTCCTCCTTGCACTCATATATAATTAGTGGTTGATTCACTATATGGAGAGTGATATCCCTCTCATATAAATTTATGTTGGATCAATATATAGATAGCCAATCAATGTTGAGAATTGCATAAAATTCCACCATATGGAGTATGATGAGGTTTTCCTAAATTTTTTGTCCACATATTTTGACCGAGGAGGTGTTATATTCATGGGATGTAATGATTGCCCCAATTTCTATTCACAACGACATCTTTAATTCAATGATTTGTGGTGGTGTTGGGATTGTTCTACTAAACTTTCGAGATATAATAGAATGCGTAGAAGAAGAATCAAAAAGTACATTCTCTATTCCTGAAGGAATAACTAGTGTACCTCTCACCACTTCATTGTTGGGGCTCACTTCTGTGGTAGTGATGGAAAAAGATCTCCCTTTCTGCATTGGAGGTTGTTGGTTGCCTCTAAAAACCCTTGGCTTTGGGAACTGATTTTCCAGGTTCCCTAGTTTATTATAGTTGACGAAATGAACAATGCATTGAGAGTTCAATAAAGTGTTCCTCTCCTCTATCATAGCCGCATGTTTTTCTAGTCAGCAGTTAATGTCTAGGTGCCCTTCTCTTCCAAACATAAAAAATTTCCTCACCCCGTTCAGGAAATTCCCAAGGTGCTTCTTTCCACACTATTAGTAGGTGGGGTTTTGGGTTATCTTTTCACCACTGGATTTATCCATCGGACTTCTATAATTTAAGTCCACCTTACACTTATTATCCCTATGATACCCCTAAGATTCATCGATCTCCATTTTGACTTTGAGGGAACATCAGATAACTTCCTCATAGCTATAGAAGTCACGGATTTCCAGGGCATTCTGTAGGCTAGGTTTTTTCCACCAATGAAGAGGCCAACCTTGAATTCGGGGGTAATGAAAAAGGCAGAGGCATATTGTGCATGCCTTGTGAATTTTCCCTCATACACTCTGATGGATTCATCATCTTTTTGATTGATGTCAAGGAAGTCCCATTCTATCTTATGTTAGAGGGTGCACATAAAATATTTATTGAAAAACATCTTCCATAAATCCTTCCATTCCAATGCCTCGATATCCTCCTCAGGATTTGTATTTTTGATCAATGTAAATAATTGTTGAGCTTCACCATTCACACAATAAGCATCCAGAATTACCTTCTATTGTTTGGAACATTGAAGGACAGAGAATATATTTTCAATGGATTTGATCCATTGTTTGGTGATTGAGGGATCAGATGATACATTAAAATTTGGAGGCCTTTGTCTCATGAATATCTCTATTGTGTATTGTTCTTTCTTGGGGGGGGGGGGGGGGGGTTGAACATTCCCCTTGACCCATTTTTCTATTCAATTATTGAGTTAACTGAGAGAGTATCATGACACCATTTGTGATTCCCGATCCCATTGGATGGGAAATCTCATTAGAATAGTCATCACATTGATCTTTGTATTGGTTGTTAGCCCGATTCCTCCTATTACTATCCATTGGATGGAATAAAAGGAAAGTAAGTGGTAACAGATAAAGGGTAATCCTAGGAAAAAAAACTAATGACTAATAAATTTCTTGTATATCCTTAACTTATGAATATATAGGCTTCAATCTATGTTATCCATGATCTAATTATGAAAAAATATTCTTAGGGGGATTTTTTATTCCCTTAATAATGTTTCGTACTAAGATTATGAATTTACCAATGAATATCCCTTGGGAGTTTCATAACCAAGAGTGCAGAAATGCCTTTTGTCATGTACCAGGATACCCTGGGTCAAGCCTGAAACTCCTTGTCGGAGTTTTCACTCCAAGGTACATCAGGGCTAGATCCACTTATACCTACTCGTGTCCATATAAGGATGTTTTTTCTTAATAAACATCTTACTAAATACTCACAAAAATCTAGGGATGACTTTATTATACATAGTCATATCTCTATGTCTTCACTAGGGTTTTATAATTCTAATCCCAAAAATAACTAAACCTATCCTCTGATACCAACTATAACAACCCTTGTTTTTATTAAACACTTAAACAAGATTTATTACATAAAACCGTAACTTGATACAACATATATGATCGATTTGTCTAATGTAATTAGGGCTTAGTAACATTATATAGTGACATAAAATGTGAAACACAACATCATTGTTGAAAACTTCTTTTACATGACCATTACATTCCCTCGTACATTAAATTGGATGGGATAACTTGAGGACATGAATAATAAAAGGGTGAGATATAAATCCATGTAAGTGATTAAAAAAGGCATAACATAAAGAATACAGTACATGTTAGGTAGTAGGAATATCAATGGAGCATAAAAGAAACATGAACCTAAAGGAAATATATAGCATGATTATTATAACATGGAAATGTGGAAAGAAAACATAATATGGTATTAGCATGAGAGAAGTCTCATTGCACATGGATAATGAGTAAACACTCATTTCACTAGAATTATCATGAGTAAACCCTCACTAGATGTATCATGATACTAATCTTTACCCAATTCATTGGATCACTATCAGGGTGCACCCTTCTTAAAAATTTCATTAATGCATAAGTGTGCTACACGGATCATAAAACATGTAATCATTCAACATCATCATTAATTACATGATAAAGGAATTTGGAATACATATATAAAACTATTTAATAAATAGGTAAATGTGAATATTAGTGAATAACGTTGTTATAGAAATGGGCAAGGTATTCACTACACAGTGACTTTGGCTTGAAAAATCATAGTACCATTTCGACAACATAATGATGTGACATAAAAATTAATAAAAATGGTTAATGAGAGAGAAAGAGTTTCCTATTAATTTTTACCAAAAATGGATAGTAATTGGATCATATATATAAATTTCCCAACAATTGTAATGGAATTAAGATTTAGGATACAGAAGACATTCTTGAAAGTAACTGAGGAGAGATAAATTCCTTATGGTATTTCAGCATGGTAACAGGTGTACATGGGAGGAATTAATGAGAGATAAAGAGGGAATCTAATTATTAAAAAATAAGGAGGGATGTATTGTGGAGGTTATAAATCATACCCAAATATTTGTAATTTAAAATAAGTGGTCATACCAATATAATGAAATTTGGGAAAAAATGAGAAAGGATGAAATCCCTTACTTGGAAGTGTGATCCCAAAGGATTGGGAGGGGATTTAGAGATGATTATTAAGAGATTGGGGAACCTTGGGGGGGATTATAGAGAGAGGATGTTAGAGGTTGGTCAATCTCCAAAGGCTTTGAGTGAAGAGAAAGTGGGATCTTGGGTTGGTTTATATAAGAAAAGAGAGGGAATTCATTATTATTTAGGTTTTGGACACTATATATTTAACTAATCAAAACCACAAACCATCGAATGGGTTTTCCCATGGTTTTTTACAAAGGGGGGTGGAATTTGTTTTAAAAGTCTAATTGCTAAACTTATTAAAAAAACTATTCTTTATTATGTGGTGGTGAGTCACACTCTCAAGGAAATCATTTTGAAAAGATAAAATGTTTTAAAAGACTTGGAGGGTATACTAAGGCATTGTGAAATAAATAAACTATTCTCAAAATCAAATAATTTTAATGGTAAAACTTATATTTGATGAAAATCCCACTTATAGTATTTTATTACATCACTATTGGGTCATTATGATGTTATAAAGCACATTATATTATTAAACGGTATTTATTTTTACCCAAAAATTCAATTATCTAAGAAAATTATGAAAAATTTACCGTTGGATAATTTTGACTTCCTAATTCCAAAAATAATATTCCTTTTATCTAAATAATTTTCTAAATATGTGAATTTTTAATTTTAAAATAAAAACTAAAATTTATCGAAAATTCATGGGTTTTGTCAAAAACGACTTTCAAACCATAATAAAAATTACAATTGTATTCCTAATACTTATAAAATAATTTTATTTTAAAAAAATTAATTTATCAATATTTATTTATTACAATAATATTTAATTAAAAAATCAATTAATTCATCAAAATATATTTCATAATTCAATATTAACTAAAAATACTATTTGTGCTTGACAAACTATTTACAATGTAACAATAATAAAATGAATGTATATTATTTATTATATAAAAAATAATGCACATAAGCAAAGTGCTATGGTCTTGTACATAACCCCTTATAACACCCATATAAGATCGAAGGGTAGGGTGTGCGATAGTGATAAACTCTTTGGGTGGCTCAGATAACATCTCTTAGGTGGCAATCTCTATCAACTTCCACTTCTCCACTAGGAAGTTCAATTCGTGCATAACGTGTTGAAGCTCATCTCTTACATGGTCAAGAGAAAAGCCCAATGACGCTGAGTCCTTTCTAAGCTCTGACAAATGGGCTTCATATAATGAAATTATATTGGATGAGGTCTTCAGTTTCTTTGTCTGAGTAAATTTGATATGTTAAAGCCCAATATTTATACAAATCATGTGATCACTTTTTAACAGTTCTACTAGCAATGATAACAAATCCGGACGGTATTTTAAAATCCAAAAACAAAAAACCAAATAAGTGAATTTTTTATATAACCATTTTACATAATAATACATCTAATTTGATCAAGTGCAATTTTAATTGATAAAATTTAGGGTCATTACAAAAAATACCCATAGAAAATAAATTTAATCTAATAGTTAAAATATCATTTTTCAATCCACGCGATTTCTATCATTTTCAATATATGTTCCCTAAAATAAGAATTTTTTTTTCCTAAATAACCATAATTAAAATTAATTTACATCAAACCGTACCTTTAATAATTATATATATATTAGTTATTTATTCTTCATAAAGAAACCAAATATAGGACTCCAAAAATATCATTAATCACTTTTAAATGCAATAATAGAAGACCTCAAAACTATCTTTTTGTCTTTTAATTATGATGACCCACATACTGAATAAATCATGATGGTAAATAGAACTAATAAATTATTCCCGTATGATAATGTACTAACATATAATGTTATATAAACCCTTATTTTATGTTACATGAGATGAATGAAACCTATATAAGTAGATCTATTGCTAAAAAATCATTTCATACTATCTTTGATACCAAATAAAGAATCCCAAATTTTTCTACATATAATTCATATAATGATAACTGAAATTGGGGAATTTATATGCACATGGCCTAGTATGTTTAAAGATATAGGTAACTAGGGAAAACATTTAACTAACTTAACCCATATCTTTCACATCTAATGTAATTGTTTCCTATTATACTAAGAATATATTATTAAACAACATGACATGAACATCTCTAGTAAAAGTATCCAACATGAATAACTTATAGACATGGTGATACTATAAACTTTTTAAGGGTAAACATATGTGATAGATTTTAAAAATCCTGTGTGATAATAAGATGATAATATAGTTTTTATAACATAATCACAGTGAATGGTCATAACATATAAGACCCATTCATGAAAAATAATTGATAATAATTCATAATTCCAAAAACATTTATTTTGAAACCACAAGAAATATTTCACAAGGTAATAAATATCCATAATCCAAATGAGTGTAAAATAGAAATATTATAGTGAATACGATTTTCGAACATATATATGTATTGAAATCACAACCTATGTCATAGATACCATAATAAGATATTTTCATAATCATTTATAATCAAATCACTTAAATAGATAATTTCATCATAATATCTCAATGGAATCACTGAAATAGAAAATTTCATCATAATTTCATATAAGAATATCCTAACCTAATAATTAAATAATAATATCCTAGCAGAATCACCAAACTGAATAGTTAAAACATCATACATCTGGAGACATAAACATTTACAATTGAAATGGGGGACTGTTACAGACCCACATACCAAATAATAATAAAACATACATCTATATTCCACAACACCCTAAGATTATTCATTAGTTCATTTAGATTAATTAACACATGTAAATGAATTAAAATTGATGAAAATATTCTCCAAACATCAGCATAATACATCCATAGAAAAGTGGTGGATGGTATAATTAGGGAATATACTCTATAAAGAATAATAATAATAATTAAAGGATGATCATATAGACTAATTTTATATTTTGAAAAATTAACAAAATCTTTGATAAATATGAAAAAATATAATTTTCTTTTAGTAAATTTTAAAAAATGAAAAAATTAAATAAATAAAGTGGTTTGATTTCTTTTGAAAATTAGGGAAACATAAAAATGATTATTCCAAATAGAAAATAGAATTGAAAATGGGAAAATACCATCAAGAAACAAACATTAAATAATTTCTCTCTCAACATTATATAAAATTTTTAAAATTACATTTATGGATAGAATTAAAAACATTCCTTCATAAAAATTTGTAAATAAAGTCATTAGTAGCTGAATATAACCTTTAGAATCATTAAAATTTAGAGAAAAGTTTATTGAATTTGAATAAATGATGTGGAACTATATGGAAAAGAGATGGGTAAGAGACTTAATAATATTTAATAAAATGATATAATTTTAAACAACATACAACATGTAAAATCAAAACCACAATTGATGAAAGAACGTGACGTATCATCCTATCATCAAAGAAAAATTGGTTTCTAACGAGATCAGTAGTATATATATCTCCTCAGTTGTGGATCCACATACTCTATGGGTATAGACTAGCTATTAGGGTCTAACATGGTACTATTGGGAACTGTACCCATAAATAATTGTAGGAATGAAATGAAATATAAATAATCATAAAGAAATGAACATTCTTAGTGTATGGATATGAAAAGAAACTAAAACATTCCATATAAAGTGAAATTAGTCACAAATTTGTTATAAAGACTCACAGTTAATCATGAATAGAAAAATAGATTTCCCACCATAATGATAACATATAAAATAGAAATAAAATAAATAAAGAACCAGTGAGGTGAACTAGAATCCCAAAGACTCTTATCATTCGAAACGCTCATACAACTAATCTAACGCACACCCTGGATCATATATAAATATTTATACTATTTCGAAATGTATCTGAACCCAAAATGTCATCATGTGTAATAATTGGATCCAAGTAATAATTCATGTTTTTATTATTATTAATCAATTTTCATTGCTAATTCCTAAGTAGTAGTCCTCGGAAACCCATAATTTGGGGGAAAATAAACTAATAGAAGCTAGTTCTAGGTGGTCAATTGTTAATATAGAGATCAATAATCATCATGAATAAGCACATTACCTATTAGGTAATCCTATGTAATCAATAGTAATTAGGTTTAATATGGATCACTAATTGTAAATATAAGAAGAAAAACTTATGCCTCAAAGGCTGAGTCATTTAGTATATCACATGAATTCTTTCATAACAACCTGACAATTGTGTGTCCACATTCTAATATGTCACATAATCATCATCACAACATTATACTTCACACAACATCATCCTCTAAGGTATATTATGTCACCTGATTCTAAACATACTTACTCTTTTATACTAACCCTTTCCATGGTCATATATATATATAGGGCTGCCATTGGGGCCCTCTATGTATCATCCTTACACAAATACGATATATGGGTTCATCGGTATCAATACCACCTATATAATCCAAACCCAACACTTAGATAATATAACATACCACATATTCATCATGACTATATTTTTATCCTCAATAGACTCATAGGCCAAGCCTTGTTGAAATTACTATTAAGGGATAGTATAATGACCATACCACTTACCTAGGAAATCATTGGTTGTTCCTCAGGCATCCAACACATCCATAATCTACCTAGTACATACCCACTTATGTACTAACATATCATTTTGGGAGAAATAGTCACCCAATTAACATATCAACTAGAATCAATGCTTAAACGAATATATAAAATTTTCAATTCAATGATGGGATAATTGTTCAAATTAATCACTCATTTGTAATCAATGGAACTAAATGAAACCTATATGAGTGCTCTATGTTTACATTATTCATTATAAATATTCCAAACTAATGTATATACCTCCCAAGGATATTATTTACAATGTATTACCTCATACATCAGCTACCTATGTATCATGTTTTTGGACAAGGATCTACTATGTCCCTTAATTGTTTTTTAATCCATTAATTTGTATTTTATTTTTGAAAGATTGAATTATTTTAAAAAAGGAGTGGTAACTTATAGTAGAAATACCATACATCACATGTTATCTACATAAGATCCATTATCTATAGAGGTATACTTAAGGGATAACCAAACTCATTGTTGCAATTATTTAATTTATATAGGGATAACCACATTCACCCAAGATTATATCAGTCCATCCATCCATCATCCATCAATATTAAAACCTAACCCACTCCATTAAATTATATGAGGAACTAATAATTTTTTATAAAATTTTATTTAACCATAACTAACAACTAATAACACACAAGGTAAATTTGTAAACTCAAATCATTATGATAAGACATTAACACCTCCTTCAAAGCCCATATGTATCATTAAAAAAATATAGACTTCTTTTAATAATATCCATTTCAATGAAAACATAAACCCACCCCCCCAAATTATTTCAATGAATGTATTTAAATCTAAAAAATATAATATTTTAATGTCCTTTATATACCACATATAGATATTCTGAGATTAAAACAAATATTTTAGCATTATTACAACTTTATTTGGATGAATTATCAATCAAATACATTTCCATATAGAATAAGTGAGAAATGTAGAAAAGGGGAAAAATAAAAAATAAATATCCAAAAATTTTAAATTCACATAAAATTTCATTTAGAAAAAACAACACAAGTTTCTAACATGAATATAGGGAGAGAAAAACAATAATTAAATGGTGTAGTGAGGTCCCCTAAAGTGTCACATATCCCATTAATAATTGGTTATGTAGCCCCTTTTGGGTTATGTATCTAATATCCCCCCATGTAAGGAACTGTGTAAATAAATCTCAATAAGGGTAGTTAGATCCAACATTGGTGATGCATGTCAAAATATTACCCATGTAAGGGTATCTCCAAATTAGTGTCACCCGTACGTAATGGGGGATTCTATGTATGGATATTTCCTATAATTTGACACTAACTATGTAAGGGTATTCTTCAGGTATGATAATTTTCAAATACATGATAACTATACATGTAAGATAATAAATAAATAATGGGATCCCCCAATCTGAAATACTAGACATTTCTAAAGTTTTAAAAATCACCCACATTTATAAGATCTCATGTAAGGGGAATTTCAAAAGTGGGACATTATTTTTTTTGAAAAGTTCTGCATTCAAGGAGATAAAAATATTCAAAATTGAATCCAATTACTTTTACTATAATACTACACCTGAGAACACAATTCTTCACTGAATACTCAAACCAAACTCAATAAAAATACTTGGGGATACCCCAAATCATTGATTCTCAAACAGATTCCCTCTTCTTAGAATGGCCATTACTTTAGAGAAAATAATTTATCTTCACATAGAGTTTCTCAACCCCCATGGACACATTTATTTTCAACCTCCCCCTCCCCATAATACATGTCACCCACATGAGGCTTGAGTGATCCTTAACCAAATATACAAAACTATCCATTTTTCAAATTCACGATTAACTGAAAATGATAGAAACTTGAGAAAAAATAATTTTACTATAAAAATGAAAAAATATTCACAATATTCACAGAAATATAATCTACCACTATCCAACATCATAATTTTATTATATAGATCAAACGTAACAATATATCCCAAAAAAAATGGTTTCATGAACCAATTTATACCTAAGTATACAATTTTCCTTGTAATATGATTCATCTCATAAATGGTATTTTTTATCTCTTGTGCTCCCTATAATAGGATTAGAATACCAACCCACTTTTCTATTATCTACTGGTATTCCTTCAATGATTTCCATATCACTACATGAAATGTCATTAAAGAACAATATATGATTCTTCGTTGGCCGACCACTCCCAATAATGCTTAAATGCATCCATCGACATGCCCATACAACAAATGATAATGATATATTAAACTAGGGATTAATATTTAGATTGTTACGCAACCTAAAATAAACCCCAAACATGACTTCTAGAGTACATACATGGTTAGATTATTGACCAAAAAATCCACAATTTAATTTTAACACTAAGAAAAAACATAACACCAAACCAAATCTTGGTTATATAATATAGAAACATATAAAACACCAATTACAATGGACATACCACATATAATATCCAATCTTAACATGATGTTTTATATTTTATATTTAAATATGGAAATTATGATATAAAATCTCCTTATAATCCATGTATCGCACCAACTATCCAATGACTTATCTCATTAGACACACCACCATACCATAATGGGGATCATATCCTCTATGGCCCTTGATCCATCCTTGACCACATGATATAAATAAGCATTTATGATATGTTAAAACCTGTTAACTAACATGAAAATAAATTACTAACTATTAATAACACCCTAGGAACATCATCATCAACATCCATCATGTTTCCATTCATAAAGAGGGATACAATCTCTAATAGTTAATTTTTCACTCCCCTCTATATGTATTTACTGATATATATCATTGAGAAAAAACTCAATAGGTTTCCAAAATTATACCTCCATGAATATTATTTTTATGAACAATGTTATATTGAAAATACCATGGTCTGTCGATTGTAATCCCTTGGTTGCATGTCGGTTCAAGGAGGAAGGCCTGATTTTACCAACTAGTTGATGCGTCATAATTTAAACCAGTTAGTGGGATGGAATTATGAGGGATATAATATATCAATGGAATGATGTTGTAATTGTAATGATTTTATCTAAGGATTTAAAATGTCTCAAGAATGTACCATAAGTTTCATGACTTGGAGTTTGGGTTTTGATGATACAGCCTCTAGGAACACATTTATTGATAATCATGTACCCCAACCATGAGGCCTAAAATGTATAGTCACATGGTTTTTAAAGTATTATGGATGGTCTATAAAGACCATGTGGGTATTTTTAGTGGAATTTAGATATATTTTATGGTTTTCACACAATCTATGAAACTATACTCTATAATTGTGTGAGGTAGCGAGTGTAGTGGAATAGAAAGATACATGGATCTACACAGTTTGGCTAACCATGTCAGAAGAGCATGATCCATATTAATGTTTTGGAAATGATTTTTTATTCTATATATTTTATAAAGTTCTTAACCACTTTTCTTCCCATATTTAACAAGAATCCCCCACATGATTCCTTCCATTTTGAATCTAAAATATTTCTTGATATAAATCCACCATCTGGTGTTAGAAACATGTTATGTATATGGAATTGGATTCATAAACTGGAGTATATGAATCATTTCACATACTAATTTTTTCATTTTTCTTTCTAAATATCATACACTGTTTCTGGGATATATGACATATTTTCAAAGCATTGGTATGGTTTTTTATATCATCAATTTATGCTCCAAATGAGGGCCTATATTAGATATATAGACTGTCCTATGTCTATAGTAGAGTTCTTATTAATTTAACCATTAATATCAAATTAATAATGAGTGTATGCATGGTTTTTTCATGATATGTTCCCATATCATTAACATAATTTAATTTATAATGTATTAATTGGATTTTAACTTAGTTAAATTAATTTCATAAAGAAATAATTAATTTTGAAATATATTGTGAATTTAATTAATTAAATGGTTAATCATAATAGATTAGTGTTCAGAAAATTCTAGACAATATTAATGTTTAATATCAGGATATATAAAAATTTTCATTCATAAAATTTTAAATAATCAGTATGGAATATTGTTTTGTTAGCCCTAATATGAAATTAATGAAGGATATGGGTAATTAATAAAAATAGTAAAATGATTCTTGATACTTTGGACCTCAAGGATATTCTCATTAGTTTCGATATTACATTTATTACCTTTTAATTTCAATATAAGCTTCCAAATTCCATATGATACATGATTATTAGTAATAATGGGACGAGATAATGGATTATATGTGATTAATGAAATGGGAAGGATATATGGAGTACCCAGAACCTCTATGATCGATGTGAGGATTGTTGGGATGAGTGATCATATTATTCATAAATTCTAGGATGAGTTCTTGGATTCGAGTGATGACTTATTATAGAGAATACTAGGGTGATGGCTCTGATTTTATTGGAATTCTAGGATGAGTATCTGAGTTCAAAGTTGTAGTTGATACCAATCATTCACGGATAACCTATTATATTACATAGATATATTTATGTTTGGTTAGGTCATTTAGATTTGAGAAAAAAATCCTGATATAGGTTGGATCATTTTAGGTCGATCATAGAACATATATAGAGATCTACATGATCCTTCTGATCTCAAGTTTTATCGACAAAATAGGGATTAATGGATATTTATTTATATCAAATAAGATATTTAAAAATTTTATGGATTCAATTATTGGGTTAGTACAATTATTTTTCAAACACCATTGGTGGGGGATACTATGTAATACTCACCCTACTTAGGACACTTTGGAACTTTGGTTCCTAAGAATATAAAATCATTTACTACAGGTATATTTTTTTAGAGAAAGGGTCATGTTAGAAATTTCAATGGATATATTAGTTCAATGATGGATGTTTATACCAAGAATGAATTGAGGCCAATTGTTGATGAACTATTATCTCTAGTTTTTATTTATATATTTTATATTCTATGTGTATGATCCAAAAAATGGATGGTCTAGTATGTATAACATGATCACTCAATTTCTCATCTTTTATTGTATTTGTTTATCAGAATTTAACCTTGAATAATTTTTTGACCATATGTATGTTATGTATTCCAATTTATTTATACTTTTATTAATACTTTGGTATGATGTTATTTTCTCCCAACAGTTTTTATATGACCACATTACTTTTTGTATACCTATAGTTCACAAGGAGGTGTTCCATTTGTGTTTTCAAAAACCTCTATTATTATTGTTCATTGAGTGATGTGGGGAAGGGAATCCAACCATGATATTTTATATTCTTTATTTCTCTAAATATTATTATATGTTTCAGAATATACTAGGATATTTTTAGAGCTTTTTAATGATCTCTTTCGAGGGTGATTAAACACCATGTGTATGAAAAATATTGAGTATCGATGTGTGATATTTTTTTATTTTTTCTTTTATCATTGATTAATTTCGACCATATCAATATTACATAGTTATTATGTTACTATTCATGGGAATTATAAATATTTACCATTTATGGTAAGATAAGGTGTCTATATTCATTCATTATACTAGTAACATGATATTTGAATACCATCTATTTGTTTCATATGATTAATAGAATCCTGTGATTCAAATTTTTTGATACACTATTTACTATATATACATATATATCTTATGTATGATAGTTTTTTTATATTCATATGTATTTAAATGATTTATAGGGATGGGTTTTTAATTTTTTGTTAGAAATTAATATGTTTCATATATAAGTGTATGATGCATTCTACATGACCAACTCCTCGAGAGACTTCAAGAAATTAGATGTCAAATATGAGTTTAAAATTTATGGTTGGTTAAATAATCATTTAAAAAGAAACTTATATAGTTTTCCCTATATAATTTTTAAATTAAAATATATTTAACTATACCATTATTTTAGATGTTTTATACATTTTGTAAAATTAAATATTTTTGGTAATGAAAACTTTTATTGTATCATTACATGGGATTTTCAATTATTAATGTCTAAAATATGGTAGAATAATAAATTGAATAGATCCAAGTTATCGTGGTAATTTGTATCCACTTTTACTTCACCTGGCCCAATATATAAGTGGTTTGGGTTGTAAGAGTTCCTTAGTTTTGTGACCCATGGGTTAAGGGTTATGAGATCATGAAGTCATTTGGGTGTTCTAGATTGATGATTGTTTACTAATATGTTAATATTTGGTATGTGATCATATACTGGTGAGTTTTCACCTTATTGAATCATTTCATATGAACGTTGTGGTTTTTCAACCATGTGGTTGTGTAAGAATATATAATGTTTGTCTTATCAAAATGTGATGATTCTAGTGGTTTCATTTCTATAGGTATGTGACATTGAGTAAGCATTTCTATTGGAACATTGATATTATGTGTTCTGAAGGATGACTCATAGTTAGATGCTTTAGTGGGTATAATCTATTTAGTTGTGGTTATATCATCGTTTGGGTAAGGAATCTCCATTCCATGGTTTCTTTATTTAATGGAAGCACCTTGAGGTCTTTAGTTTTACTCTTAATGAAATATTAGAAGGAAAATATCATTTTTATGTCCTCTCCTAGCCGTCTTCTATTATATGGATTTCAATATCGGTGTTGACCTTGGAGAACATGCCATGGTTTGTTTGGGAGTAGATAAGTCCTTTGATTTATGGAATGATTCTTTAGTGATGGGAGGTCAGGTGGCTAGTATCAAATCCAGATAAATTCTAGTTTTTTGGATGAATTCATAATTCATACCTCTATCTTAGTAAGAAGGATTACCACGAAGAAATTATCATATGCATGATTTGATAATTGATCCTAGTTCCAGTAATGTTATAGTTTTGGGATCTTATCTTATGTTCATTATAGAATATAAATGTAGTGACTAAACTTATTTTTTTTATAAGATTCAAGTGGTAGGAAAATGTTGGCTGGGCATGATGTATATTGTATATATAATGGACTGGCTATGTTGAAAATAACCATCTCATTCAGTGGAATCATTTTGGAACATTTGTGCCTATTTTACCTTGGTTGATTGGATACAAATTCAAGTTCACTAATGGGAAGTGTTTTTTTCTAGATGATATCAAGTTTTATGGCGGTGTTAGACTCTCACAGAAAATTGTCTAATGAATACATGGTTGGGGATCTTTGGAAATAACGTTGTTTTATAATCGAGTCACTCTAGGGATAGGGTGAACATATAAATTATTATTCTTTCATTCATATGGATAATTATTCTTATGCAAAAATAAGATATTTATTTTTTGGTGGTTATGAAATAAAATAAGACATCACACACTTTTTAGATATTGTAGTGTGGTTGGTTCATGATAAACCTTGTCGATTATTATTATATCAATTTAAACTCATAGATAATGGATTACAAGTGTGGAACGTTTTGTTCAGCTAGAGATTTTGAGGTTACTATTGTGAAGTGATATATAATGGGGTATGGTGGGGAGTGAATTATCTATTATTAGATAGTGAGATTCTTATTATGTACCAGATATAAGTGAATGCTTTGTGTTCCATTTTTAGTCATTGGGGATTAGTGTGAGTTAGTGTTTTTGTCTTTTTTAAGTGGGATAATGATTATTAGGTCAAGTACATTAGTTCCTAAATAATTAATGAGTGTGATATGGAGGACGAGGATTGGTCAACTGAAGAAATAGTAAATGCACACTTATGGCGTGGTATAAAAAATTGTTTACATGCATATAAACATTTTATGGGAAGGGTCTTGGGAATTTGGATCTAGAGATTGGGAAATCATATTAACATCAAGATACCGATGTTGAGAAGATGTAGTGAAAAGATGGATTAAATAAGAAATTCCAAATAGGGGATTAGATACATAGGTGGATCAAGATTGATCATTAGCTTCGGGATCAAAAAAATATTTTAATCAATACGAGGGTTCCTAGTTTGGGAGTGCATTGATGTGTATGACCAAGAATGATAAAGGGTGTGTGATATTGTGTCTCTAACAATATAATCTCAATGTGAGTCTATTATGGACAATAATTACTCTTTCTTGGTGAAAAAAACGAATTCGGGAAAGATCAAGTTTGTTGGTATTGTGTCAATAGGTGGTTCTAGGAGTTTTAGTGGAGTTTCATCTAGAGGGTGTTTAAATGCTATGTTGGAATGTGGATAGATATTATGTGAAACAAACAACATAGAACAAGTATTTAAAATATGATTGGTGGTATAAGATAATTATATGATTCTTTCAAGAAAATGATTATTTTTTTATAAATCATGCATGGGAAAAAATTATCCTCCATACATAGTTTTTAGAGACACATAAAGGTATAATTGTTTTGCTAATGTTCTCATTGAAATTCTGTTTTGGTGAGATATAAACCGCACCTACCATGTCAATTTTAATTCATCTATTTGTTTTTTATAATATTCTATTGGTGTAGGTTCTAAATAATCATAGTTGGAGGTTTTATGATATATCTAATGGTGGGAAGAACCATAATACTTTTTGGTGTTTATAAAACCTCACTATTGGTGTATTGGGATAGATAGACTTTGGTAAGAATCATCTCAAGGTTATATTATTAAAATTAGTAATAGAATCCAGATATATTAGGTGGAGTTATTTGAGTTGGAAAATGATCCTTGGATTCATTTTGAGAATTCATAATAAAATGAGGATATTAATATTTATATGGTTGACCTATATAGGTTGGGAAATATTACTGGCTAACTAACAAGAAATAATAGGGATGAGTAGTGTAATGGAGGGAAGTTGTTAAGGACTTGGGCTCTATATAGGTGTATGGGGGAATGTTTGAAATTTTAAATTTGGGGATAGAATGAATTTTAACCAATAATTATAATGGAATTATGATAGTCAAAACCTCACAAATGGGCCCAATTCAGAATTGGAATATTGTTATCAAAGGGGTTTAGTGGTCCTCATATTTCCTCCAGGGCTTGAGGGTATAGAGTATGGGTTTTCTAGAATACATAATGGGTTCAAAATTAGTTATAGAAATTCCCATAAATGTGAAAATTGAATCGTGTAGGTACACGATTCATAAAACCATTTGGCACACCACTAGAGACTAGGCGTGTGTCTTTAGCTGACTACAGACTAGTAATATGGTTTTCTCATTGTCTATGATACCATGAAAATTAACCATGAGAGGAGTGGATCAAGGAGGTAGTTCAAGATGGATGGTTGGTTCATGGTTTTTACAACCATGTGACTATATATTGAAACCCTCAATATGTGGGGAAACATACATTTTCCCATAAAAATTTAAAAGGGTGTCAACCAATTTTCTTCAACTATTCATCCAATATCTCCCAAAAACCTCTTTTCCTTCCCTATATCTCCTCCTCCATAATAGAAATACACCATGTAGTGTTATAATAGTGTTCCTTAAATGGAATTAAAAAACTACGGGAATGTATAAAGTCATATCCCTTTAAATAATTACTTTTTTCAATCAATATCCCTTATTCCAAATTTGGGATAAAATAAATATTTTTAGGGCATTTTATAGTTTCATTGTATCATCCATTTAAATATAAAATAGGGGCCAATATTTTATCCGTGGACTCCCTTCAGGCTATGGTTGGTCGTTTTTTTTAATATAACCCATAGTTTCACTTTATTTTTTAGTTCTTGTGTAATAACTCAAACTCACACTTCCATATTTGGTACTAAAACTTGATACATATATATATATATATATATATATATATATTTGTTTTTAAAAAAAGAAAAAGAAAAATAGAATGACCCTTATACAACCTAGTATCTTCTCTTGTCTAGGTATTAGTGTAATAAGATAATTCCTTACCAAATTTCATAGTTCACAACAAAATTATAAAATTTCTATTAATCATTACACATTCAAGTTTCTTAGCTGAAACTAAAATCCTTTGATATAATTATGGACCTTATAAAAATCATTTCAAAATATAGGCATAGAATAAAATAACTAATTAATGGATTTTAAAAGCATTGATATAGTCATTTTAAATACATTATAATTCTTATAATAACATTTTAATCAAATAGAAAACATATTTTATATAATATATTATTTTACAGAATAATTATATATGCTTTTCAAGAAATATTTTCAAAAAATTTAAAAAATATATATTAATTTGAAAATCCATTTATATCAAAATATATAACATTTGATATTATATTTTGATTTATATTTTATATTTTTAGAAATCATAACTTTTATGGATTAAAATGAAACATGGATAACCTTATGGAAACCTTGAGTCCATGAGAAGTATCACTGTGAGGAAAAAAAATCCCCTTGTGGTTATGTGGTCACCCCATTTCACATTTACTCATTGGATATAAAAGTGGATAATTTCAATAGACAATTTTTATAAGGTTTTATATTTTCATTTTTAAAACATTAAAATTATTTACAAATATAATTAAGTTATTTTCATGGAATAAAATAATTTCATAACATCTAATCCCAAAAATAAAAATTTTAATAGAAAATTCATAATGTTGAAGTTAAATCCATATTTCATGAAACTTTACATAAATATATGAGAAATAAAGTGATATTAATTTAAATTAAATAAATAATTATATTAATTGTATGATATTTCAATCATAATTATATATCCATATATAAATTCATGTAATTTATCCATGAATAAAATACACTTTACTCCTAAAATGATAATTTTTTTATTAAAAGAAAACATTTGATCCTGCATAATTTAAAGAGAGTGTAATATTTTTTCCCTTATAATAAAAAATATTTCATAGGGTTTTCCAGAATAATAATAATAATAATATTTCAATAAAAAATATTTTTTAAAAAAATATACGTGATATAATAGCATCAAATTAAAAAGATTAAAAAATAATCCCTTTTCATCATAAATTCTTTTGTAATAAAACATTTAATTATATATATATTAGAGTTTTAATTTAAATTACATAAATGTTTTATAAAATCAAAATCATTTATTAATATGGATGTTTTAATGTAAGAAACTATCCATCAAAAAATTTATAAATTCAAATCCATTTCATTGATTTTTAGAAACATTTAATGAAACTAGTTTCACTCTTATTTGATACACTTTTCCTTGGACATTAATTCTCTCTCTTATTTTTAAATATTTATCATCCACTCAGACATGGTGTAAATCACATGGAATAGATAGTCATTAAGAGGTAAGGATACTTATATAGATGAATCTCTATCTTTAAATAGATTTATTTTATGTCAATGGAATTATACAAGATATAGATATATATCGATGCACTTACATACCATTTATAATTATTTTTTTCATGTTTTAAAATCTTGACTAAGTTCAATAAATAGGGTATATATAAGAATCATCCAAGGTTTTAAATACACTGTATATGTTTTGATATGGAATATATATATATATATATATAATATTACATATTCTATATCTGATGAAAAATTGTTGTCTGAATAAATATCAAAACAACTACTAAAAGGTAATATTGTTAAAAAGAGATAGAATTGTTCAATAAATTTCATATAAATAATTTCATAGATGGTAAATATATATTACGTTTTTTCTATGTAATTGATATAACATGGTAGAGGAGAGTTTATCTATTGATAATATCTAGCATTAAATATGATTATTGCATTTTTTTCAATATGGATTAATTAATGATTCGTCTTGATTCATCTATTTAACTATTTTTTTGTTTCTATGTTTTGTTTCCAATTCTATATCTATTTATAAAAAATAAAACCCCATGAAGGACTTTGATACCATGCTTGACCAATAATTTTTGTTGAAGACAAGTCATATTCCATAACAAGATACATTAACATTGACGGTTTCACTTATTTTAACCCATAAGGAGAAATATGAAGTTTGGAGATTGAGATGTCCTAGGTTTTTAGAGAAAATGATCATGATATAAGTGACTATTTTAGTATGGGTGAATAGTGACTGTAATACCAAATCCCACATTAGAGAGACGAGTGGTTACCAATTATAATTTTATAAATCACTCCATGGTACTTAAAAAAGGGTGTAATGGGGTCTGATCTTGACCCTTCTAGCATGAGAACGGGCTCCTCCCCCATGTACCACCACGAATAACAGTGTCATAATCGTACATATAAACTACGACGAATTTTGTAGTAGTTTGTATTTCTTTATCCCTTTCATAGGAATGGTTGGTTGAAATGTATTACACCTCAATTGTAGTTCACGTGTCTTGGAATCTTAACGAATTATCATTAATTTTCTTATTACACTTTTTAAAAAAATACCTATTTATTAGAATCCTTGACAACATAAATTATTTATTATTATAATTTTCATTTGGTAGTTTACAATTATCAAACTCCACAATAAAATGGATTTTACATCTACTTGTATATGTTTTATTAAAAAAATAATCACAAATTACTAATATTTCATGCTAATATTATTTCTAATATTAGCATTATAGAAACAAATAACAAATTTGTTTAAATTTTGTATTATTTATTTTTAAAATATCACTCAAATTATCTAATGATACCTAAAATTTAAAAGAATGTATTTCATAAACAATTAAAATAAATTTATATATAATTTATTTGAAACATTTTTTAATAATAAAAATAAATCAAAATAATTAAATATTAAAACATTTGTTTTCAAAAAATACAACTTTTTAAAAATAATGAAATATACCCTTCATGTGATGTTACATTCTCCCCACCCCCTTAAATGAATTGTTCCCACACAGTACATTCATTATACATATGAATATTAGGATTTTTCAGAAATATAATTTAGGGAAAATAGAATAATTTAACTTCTATATTCTTTTGGGTAAATAATTACCTTGAAGATCAAAAGAAGATTCTTTCTATTAGCTTTTTCCTTAATTAATAATGCATATTCGCCAATGTTATCTAGACCATGCCTCTAATACCACTATTACATCCCAAACATGAACATCCATATTCATTATGAAACATTCTATTTATTTTTTCTAAAAAAAACTAAATAATAAACAGACTATTAGAAGATTGAGAATTATGTTTGGTCTTGGTTTTGGAGGATTATTAAAATTCCATATATAATTTCATAAATTTCCACAAAATTATAAAGTATCAATCTATATTTAATCAAGTGAGATTCTTAGTTGAAACTTAACACCTTTAATACATCTAAGGTGCCATTTAAAATAATTTTAAAATCATAGGGTGAGTAAAAAAATTCCCTTCATTTGGTTTTATAAATTGGGTTAAAATCCTTTTAAATAATTTTATATTATTTTTAAAACATTATTTGTCTAACAAAAAAATTGATGTAATATATTATTTTAAATTAATAATTAGGCTACTTTTTGCAGAAATACATTCCCATATTTAAAAACAATTACTTATTGAAAACCCATTTAGTTTAGAATAAGTAACATTTGAAATTAAATTTTTATTTCTATATTAAATAAATTATTTAAAAATAGATTTTATAGATTAAAATGGTAACATAAAAACATTATTAAAAATATGATTCCACAATCAGTATCACTTGGGGGAAATCATCCCCTTGAGGTGACGGGATCACCCCATTACTCATAACCTCATTAGATATCTATGTGCTGAATTTTACAAAAATTATTTTTATCATGGTTTCCTTTCTCATATTTAAACAATTAAATTAATTCCAAAATAAATTTATGATATTATGAAATAATAAAAAAATAATATACCATAAAAACATGAATAAATTAGATTTTTTTTGAAAACACGCATGAGTTAGGATAAATCCATATTTCCCTAAAATTTTCCTAAATTTCAATGATATAAAATTATATAAATTAAAATTAAAATAAATGATTACATAACATATAATAATGGTCAATAATAATTATATAATATGGATATATCCAGTATAATGTACAAAATTACTACATATTAAAAAACATTTTACGCATAAAATGTTAACATTTATCATTAAAAGAAAACATTATAACTTAGTTAATTTGAAGAGATAATATAAAAATTATTTTTTATAATAAAACCTCATACGTATGGGTTTCTAAATTAATAATAATACTAACATTACTCTTTCATTTTTTTAAATATTATATATAAATTAATTACTTCAAATAGAAAATTTTAAAATATAATGAATTTTATCATATATTATTTTGTAATAAAAAATAAAATGGTCTAAACATAGGAGTTTAAAAGAAAAATTATTTTCTATTTTAGAGAATAAACATATTTTCTTTTAAAATAGTGGTTTTGAAAATAATAAACTATCATTAAATATAATTTTTAAATATAAATACCTTACCTTGACTTATAAAAACTATGAACAAATCTAATTTTCTACATTTTCTTATATTATACTATATTTAGATATCATTTTTATCTCTTATTTATATATATCTCAGTTAAAATCATTATGGTTATGAACCACTAAGAATAGAAAATCCTCATGATTCAAGACTCATTATAAAGAAGTCTCTTGAACTATAAGTAAATATAATTAATATTATTATAAGAATCTAGTACATCAATTTATATCAATGCATTTACATATAATCTAACATGTGGTTTCTATGGTTTCAAAAACTATACCTGATTCAATGAATACATTACTTATATGAATGAGTAGTGGGATTAAATACAATATATACATTTAGAGATGGAATATATATATATATATAATTAATCGAATTCTATTTCTAATGAAAAATATAGATTTGAATTAATTTATTTATAACTATTGTAAGTAAATGGTTTTAAAAAGTGGGAGAATTGTTCCCTGTATTTTAGAGTAATCTTCGGAACATATGGTATGTATATATATTATGTTTTAAAAATTATAATTGATACAATACATTGAAGAGGAGTTTAGTTGTTGATAAACTCCAGTTTTAAATATGGGTTTTGAATTTAATTTTAAGTTTTTATTAATTAAGGATTCATCCTGAATATATGGTGTGATTGTTTTTATTTTATATATTATATTAACCATTTTAATGTGGTTTTAAAGAACATGAAACCCACTGAAGGAGTTCGACACCGATCTAACCTAATAATCCTGTTTGAATATGGGACATTCATTAGATTGAGAAATAAATGTGTGTGGGGTTTCACATGATTGAACTCATAAGGAAGAAGTCAACAAAAAGATAATCTGATGACTCTTATTCATTAGATTGAATGGTTGAAATATAAGTGAATTTTTTAATATTTGTGAATTGTGACGTTAAAACCAAATCACACATCAATAAAACAAGTGGTTTACTAGTTGAATTTCTATTATAAACTCCCCAATACATCTTGGAAGTGAGTAACGAGGTTCACTCTTACTCCCTGCTAGCACAACATGGTTCCCACTCCACCTATGTGCTTCCCCACATGATATAACCAATTTCCTACCATGTTCTCTAGCCAATTTATATGCATTCATCTTCTTTTGATCATCTCATGGAAATTACTTGTTGACCTTTATTCTCTCCTCATCTATAGTTTATGGGTCATGTCCTCCTAATGAGTTAGCCTTATTTGTTTATTAAATGCTAAAATAATTATTTAATATATGGAAAAAAATAAATTCATTATTATTACATTATACATATTTTATTTTATAATGTTTAAAAATATATATTAAAATTTTTAGAACATCAACTTAAATATATCTATATTAAAAACAATTAATATAATGTAATAATATTTCATGCAACTATTATTTCTAATATTAACATTTTATAAAGTATGAAATAATTTTTTTAAATGTAGAATTAATTAATTTTTATAAAAATCATGAAAAATATCAAACAATACCTGTATATTAAAATAATTATTTTAAAGAAAATTAAAATTTTCTATTTACATATAAATTATATAAAAATTATATTTCCTGAAAATAAATAATATTTTGAAAATATAAAATATTTAAATGTGAGGTTTACAAAAATTTCCTATTTTTTAAATAATAAATATGATTTATTGTTTGATTTCAAAAAATATATGTTTTTACAGAATAAATATAGAGAATTATATTATTTTTTAAAATATTGTAACGCCTTGGCCCCAGTTACCCAATGTTGTTTCTTTATTACATAACACTGGCACAATATAAGGAATCAGGTCCCGAAAGACCGGTATGTTTAATATTATTGGAAACAAGATACATACATAAGTTCAAAATTACAACATGAAAAGAAATACAACACGAATTTATTCCATTAGAAACATCCAAGCCTCCTAGATTATGCATGCAAGTCACTCATAAAAAAATTCTTCATGTCCTTGGAAAATGAATCATAATTTAGGGATGAACTCAAATTCTCATTATGAGTAAGCAATACAACGGAAGATAAGATAAACATTAAGTATTGTGAATAGTTGAGAACACATACCTTTACAAATAATAAACAAGAACACTTTATGGAAGGAATATGAGATGAGTAAATAATTTCATAATAAAACATAGTCATGGGTATTCTACTAGTCAAATAAACACATGAACCATCAATATTTATTTTCATAATGAGGGAATGTATAATGTGAGACATTTTGAAACATTTTTCCAAGACCTCGTCCAATACATCTAAAAATTATTAAGGCCTCAACCAAAACCATATATCAAATTGGGAAAGGCCTCGGCCAATTCCACATTTAATTGTCTCATGAGACCTACCGAGGCACTGAGGAGCTATAACGGGATCCACTTGTCACTTACTATGTCCCATAAATTCCTCATATGAAAATTTGGAACATAACCTAAACATCCGTATTAAAATTAGAATACAAAATGTCAATACTTTAACCATAAACTCTAAATGGTATAAAATTAGAACATCCATAGTAAAACATATCATAAATCATTCAATAAAATATGTAAATTATATTATAATAAATCAACCTCTATCATGAATAATATCCAGTAAATTAAGATGATATAGTTTAAAATGATCAGTAACACTCCATGAGTGAAATACACAATTTTCATGAAATCATTTAAAAGTTGCACAATTTATAAAAGAAGTCATTTAAAAGATAGTTTTGAATCAATCTATCCCATTCCACATTGAAACTTTTTAAAGGAATTATCATTTTAAAACATTCATGTCTATATAAATAAATCCATAAAATAATTTTGAAAACAGTGACATTAAAGGGAATGATTTATAAGAATAAATATTTGAAACATTTAAAATGATGTTTTAGTTAATGAGTACCTTAAAATAATAATTTATAAATTTATTTTATGAAACATGGACAAGGGTAATAAGTATTTCCCAAAAAATACATACACATAAACAATCTCAAAAAATATTGAGATTGAGGAATTAACCCTTAAATTGTTCTTTTCCTTGGTCGAGGGTACATTAACCTCATATATAATAGTAAAATAATTGTGATTAAATTATTGAAGAACTAAATACATAAATATGATATCATATATGATCATGTAATATTTCTTTGTAAATAATACTTTAGTAGTATCATTGTCTCGGGTGTTAACTGATTCGTTTTCCTTTATATGTTTTGTTACGTATGTCATATTTGTTATGGAGAGGACGAATTTGATTCATATAAACAATTATATTATGTTCTTAAAGACTATTTTTAATAATCAAATTAAAATTATTCTTGAATGGTTATGATGGGGAATGAATCTCAGCGCGTTCGTGGAGACAGTAATCCGTACATACACACGAACGCTACTTGCATTTCATTTTTGTATATTAAAAGGAATGAAAACAAATGATACGTAGGAATATTATTATTCCAGTATAATATAATATTATATATATGTTTTTTATGTTCATTAACACCATCCTTTATACGTTCCATGTATGGTATGAATGATTTATATAACTTTGCAGGGGCCGTAGTCTGCACTTCCTAAAATGAAATTATCGTATATATACAACATTAAAATTATAAAGGTATTCTATAAAATAAAATTATAGAGTATTATAGATAAAATAAATATCATATTTATCATATATAATATAGTACCATCATAATGGCCACCATAAGAGGTGGTATTAGAAGATTAGGCAATCATCGTTTCATGAGGCGATAGTTTTCTATCCACATAATCATTTTATTCTATTCCCATTAGATGGAGATGTGCGTAATTTTAGTTCAAATAATTATCATAAAAGCAACCTAGAATATTTAGGATACCATTTTTGTTATAAAATAAATGAATAAAGTGATTTTAGGAAGTAAAATAAATGAAAAGAACTTAAGAGGATATGTTACCTTTAAATCGGGTAACTCCCTTTGGTTTGAACCCAAAGGATTCCTTGAAATTACTTATGCCTAAGGTAAGGATTAAAAGTGGAATATAGGGATGTAAGGAGCTTAATTGGGAAGTGGTTTGATAATCCAAGGGGCTTTAGAGGTGTTTGAAAAGGGTTAGAGTTGATGACTTTTTATAAGGGGGAGGAGGGGCTCTTTAAAAATGTTTGAAAATATTATTTTATTATATAATGATTTTCGATTTCTAAAGGAAAAATCTCATTAAATTAAGGATAAGCTGAACTATGTTCTAAATAAAATCATCCAATAATAATTGGATAGGTTTGGGATATTGTTTTAATTTTTATAATCTCATTTATTTAAATCATCCATTAATTAAGTAAACAGTACATCATTATTCTATCTTAAATAATTTTATTTATTTGATGTCTAAAAATAATAAAAAAATACCACGATTTAGGAAATATTTTTATATTTCAAATAAATATTTATAGTATAAATGATAACTTATATAACCCCCTATAAAAAATGTTTTCCTAAAAGATATATGTTTATGTCATTTTTTCCCTTACTTTAAATTAATTAATATAAAGTGTCATTTTTACTCTCATGTGCCTCCATGTGGTCCCAAAATTGACCCAAGTATGACCATTAGTAGGAAAAATCCCTCAAGGCATCATTGAAGCATTTTTTAGGTGGTTGTGTTTGTTGACAAAGTAGACCATGATGTATGAGTTTGTTGAAAAAGGGGGTTTACATGGTAATTTTCCGGGTTCAATGAATGATTTCAACAATCCATGACTGATTGAAGAACCTTGACAAAGGAATGAATGATCTGGAGGTGGTACAAAAAGGGCAGATACATGGTGGCGTCGTCTTCCATTGATGAACAAAAAAATAATGTGTTTTTGGAAAAGGGAGGATCATGCAAAATCAGAGTGGTGTAGGAAAAAATAATTATTTGTGGGAAAAATTAGCGGGATGCACGAAAAATATATTGGCGCGTGAAAAATCAGCGGGTTACGCGAAATATTTTCCTGGTGCGTGAAAAAGAAAAATGATGCCTGAAATAGTGGAAGGAATTTTTTCACACAAGTGGTGTTTCGAGGTCAGAATATCGAAAATTTTCAAAGGCATAAGGTGTTTGAAATATTGGAGCAGTGCACAAAAAATGGTGTTTCACGGAATATTTGTTTTTCACACTCTAACTGGATTACGCACTCAAGGAGGGTTTTTTTTGCACGGGGTCAATTTTTCTTATAAATATGAAGTGACCCCCCTCTATTAATAATATCTCATGCCATAGAGATTATCCGAGCTCTGGAACGTGCAATTAGAGTGCCCAAATTAGTTTCATGAAAAAAAAATTTCACGTAAAATCTGTTGTGCGTAAAATAATTCTTTGCGCATAAAATGGGTGTTTTGTGAATAGTGGATTTCGTGAAAAAGTAGAAAATTACACGCAAGGCAGTGTAGAGGCTGCGCGTAAAATTTGGTGGTGGTGCGTAAGAGCGGTGTTGCGCGAAAATTGTATTTCGCGCAAGGCAAGGAAATTATGTGCATGGTGTCATAAGGGTTGTGCGTAAAAATTGGTGTTTCTCAGTACACTCAGTGTAAAGTGAGATTCATCTGTCGGTGAAAGTTGAACATCAATAGATCATCTATCAATAGTTAAAGATGTATATTTCATTAGTGATAATGAAGAGACCTACAGGTCTATAAACTGTTAGTGGATCTTCTAAAGAAGAAGTGAGAAAACTTTAGTTGAGAGAGCAGTGAGCTTTCATATTTTGAGAGATTATAAACCAGGAGGGATAGTGAGTCGGCTTCGAACTTGTAAACAGTAGTGTGCTTATAATGGATTTGGTACATCAGCACATTTCCAGTGTATTATCCTTGGATGTAGCCCAGTGAGGGTGAACCAAGTAAAAATCAATATATCCCATGCATGATTTATTTCTGTCTGTACTTTGCTACGGGAAAGATAGAGAATATAGTTTTTCTTAATAGTGAAACAAGATCAATAAGGGCAGCTATTTTAATCTGTCATACCATGATTCACACCACCCCCCTCTCAGGGTATCTAACCTAGTGAACTTAATAACCATGGTTGGAAATGTATCAACCAATAGTAATAGGATACATTTTAGGGTAATTTAATATTATTATAATAATATTTCTTTACCCTTATTTCCTATATTTACCCTTTAACCATGGTAAATAAAATATTTAATCAATTAAATATTCATAATGACTAAAAATAAAAGTTACCTATTTATAAAATTTGGAAATCCTAATTAAAAACATGGAATTCATTTTTCAAATTCAAAACATATAAGTGGAAGAAGTTAATTTAAAATTAATTCCCGTTGTCGAAACAAAAAGCGTGTTTTAAAGAAATAATAATTATCAAAAGATTGACAGTTGTTTATTTTCAGTTTAAATGTAAAATGACATCCAATGACCTAAATTATATTAAATGATAAAAATATAATCTAATGATACTTTAAAACCACTCAGATGTATAATTTAACAATATAAATTATTTCGACTAAAAAAGTTGTTTTCAATTAAAAATTAGTATTTTGCACTATTCATCAAAATATGAAAGTTATCAGAAAAGGATAAAAAATTATGCAAATTAAATTTTTATGTCCTTATTATAAAGAAGAATTTTATTTCATTAAATTGAATATATAAAAGTGTCAAATATAGGTTTTAAAAAAATCTCCATTAAAAGGTGGTAAAATTGCATTTTTTGAAAAATACTTCTTTTGTCAGAAAAAATAATAATTTGATCTTATATTATGTCTTATAAATCACATAATATGGATTATAAAATTTTATGGAGTATATAAAATCAATATTCAGTTAATACTATTCATAACCACTTTTTGAACGACATGTTTTGTAAGTCGTGGTGCGATCAAACTCGGTGTAGCGTGTAGCGCAAGTTATTGAATTTCTTTGAAGAGATAATGTACTATAAAATCATGGGGTGTTACAAATATTCAAAAAAAATTTATTAAAAAGTATTACTATAACATAAATATATCATGAGAAAAAAATAATTTGTTTGTAGAAAGTAACATAGTTTTATAAACATTGTTATGATAACATTTATTAGTTGGATATAAATAATAAGACAATATATATTATATGAATTAGTTGTGGTCAATTTATCATCCCTATGATTTGGAGACATATAATATTGAGTGTTTTAATTTTGCTTCTTCTTAGGGAAATAAAATTTTTAATGACGAAATTAATTTTTAATATTTATTTTAAATTTAATAAATTACATGTTAATAAGAATTTCTATGTGTAGGATAAATCCAAGAGAAAATTAAATTTTAATATCATGGTTTTTTATATAGTTTGGTTTATAAAAATATTCAATAATGAATATTTAGAATGGTGTTCATAGAGATGAAGTAAATATAATGATGTAAATGGGTAATTAATAAAATAATTAAAATGATTTTCCATGCATGGGAATATCAAATTAGATTCATACATTCCATATTGTATATGCTACATTATAATGTCAGGATGAGAAACTGAATTACATATTATAGTTGACATTTGATAACGTTAAGATGAGATCTTAGATTCTATGTGATTGATTACTTTGGATGTCCAAGTGATCTATCTTAACCCTTTATAGACAATTTAGGAATTGGCAGGATGAGTGATTTAGTTCCACATGGATTCCAAGATGGACACCTCGATTCATGTGAGGTCAAATTACATTTATTTCAAAATAAAGGGATTAGATCCCATAATGATTACAAGATGAGAATTTGGATTGCATGTGGCAGATGATAAATTGAAATATAGGATAACCTCACAGGTTACATATATATATGTTAATGGTTTTCATGAGCATTTATAATTTCCTAGAGTTACTCTAGAACATTCTAAAGCAGGTAGGGTTGATCTTGGCTACATTCCAAGAGATTTAAATGATCCTCCCAACATCAGAAGTCATCAAGATCCCAGGGATCAACAATTATATATTTATTACATATAAATTATTTTATAAATATAAATATTTTTATAACAACTTTTCATGCACGTATTTTTAGATTGTCTATGTTGGGGACTCCATTTTTGGAAACCTAAATATTTATAATCACACCCTTCTTGGGCCTCCAGGACACTTAGTCACCCATTATGATAATTTTATTTTTTATGTCGAGCTATTATATAAATTTATATTATTGACATATATAATGATTCCTTATGTTGTAGCTAGATGATAAGACCTGAAAGGACCTAGGAGAATTCAATGATGGGTTATTAGAACTAGTATACATTTATTTCTATTTTTCCATATGTGGATGATCTAGCCAAAAAGAATTTGGAATGTATATCATGTTCATTCATTATCACATATGTTAATATATTTAATTATCATCATTTACCATCCTCAAATGTGATGTCTGTCTAGATGAAATATGTTTCAAATTATTCTAACATCTATTTATATTATTATATTAGGTTAGTTTCCCTATACTTTGTTAATAGGACCTCCCTACTGGTCAAAATCCTCTTAAATAATAGTATGAGATCATGAGGTATTGAAGAAAACAATGAATGTTGTAATTCTTTGAGTGAGATATGACAGAGAAATAGACTTAAAAATCCCAAATATCACCTTTTACCATGGAAGTTTGAAAATAACTACCTTAAATACTATAGTTACCGTGTTTTAATGCGTCTCATCAAACCCATGGGAATTCGTACCATACAAGATAACTAACTAATTTATAATGAAAGGGTAACATCTTTTAATGAGCATGGACTACCACAATATCATCTAAAACCAAAATATGCATCCTCATATAAAATCAATATATATATTAAAAAGTATATTCTTTTGAGTACCTTCCCATTGACCTTTACCCAAATAACTAGTGCCATGACTTATTTCAACTGAAGCTAACACTTTTTTTTTCAAATTATAGTTCCACAAAATGACTAAACATTTATAGTAGTGCTCAATAAACCTCATTGGAACAAAAAATAATACTCATGATATCCCACCATGGTGTTAAACTTCCATATTATCTAAGCTGAACAATTTCAATTCGTATATCATCTACCCTAGGCTCATGCACCTTAATCACTATCCTTTCTCAATACATTACATCCTCATCTAACCAAAATAACATTCATGATTCTATCAATATTCCTAACATACTTCTTGTAATATGGACCACTAGATGATTATACATTACCTAAAACTCATTCCAAAACCATAAGATCCTTCCCACACTATATCCATCTAAGATATAACCCTGTAAGATCTCTATCCACTATCTTATTGGAAACTAGACAAGAAAGAAATAAGGAAAGGTATCATACTTATCCATCCCTCTAGAAGCATACTTCATACGTCAAGAACCTCTTGTTATTTTCATAATATTTCCAAATTAATCTCCACACTTATACTAAATATCAGATTTCATCTCCCATAAATCGATCTTATAACCTAATGAATCTTATAATGCCTCTCATCTCTAAGAAAGACACAAGTATGAGTTAAAATATCTATCTGGTTACCCTCATGTATACTAAATCTCATGAAAAGTAGGAAACACCCTTCTATATAATCATAGTACTGAAGTAAAATATATCGAGAAACAAATTCCCTATGTATTATTCTCTATATCGTACCCTATAAGTAATTTATAAAAAATTCAAATATAATAGGGAATTACATCCTATCTCATTTCAATTATCAAGAAAAAAATTTCATACCAAAATAACTACTCTAAGATTCTTATATAACCATACATATTATATATCACATCCCAAGTCATCTTTCAACTGTGGAACTAAATAGTACTAGGAATCTGCGTACAAGATTACCCCTACGAGGAACATTTTCTCATCCAACAGTACATAGTGATATATCATGTGATGATTCTTGTTTTTAAGACATAATGATAGGGTTTAAGTATTTTGAAATCCCCAAAAAAGTTATTTGAAAAAAATAATATGTTTTTATCTACAACTCAGGTAACCATACCATTTTTCCTTTTAAAACCAATATCATGGCATGAATTTCATATACTAACCCACTATGTTTCACCACCAATATGTTAAACTAGGGTGTCCCGAGTAATTACTATGGAATATCTTTCTATTGAGTTCACATGACATTTCATTATAAGTTTTTTTATGTATTAGGTTAGTGGAATTCCAAAAACATGTTATATGAGATAAAACCATAGAGTTTTTTTTTAAAATATTAGAAATCAAAATAATTTTGGTTAAATATATAAATCACATGAAAGAATAGAAATGAATTTCAGGTCATATGATTCAATAATGATTCATGTAAACTTTCCACATGAAAAATATAATCTAAAAAACATATAAAATGAAAATATAAAACTAAAGTGAGTTGTGCATAGTGAAATCAAGAAACTATAAAAGTGAAAACCAATAATTCAAATCCCATATCCCCCATAACATTAACATCGAAAAAAGTGGTGTTTCTGATGAACCAGAAAGAGATATATCAGAATATTTGAAACATTATTATATATCCTAAATCCCATCTCCCCAAATTATAAGAAAAAAATATATGATGGAACATTTTCATTCCCATACACCTCAGACCACTTAATTATTGTCTAGACAAGTAGTTATTACTATTACTCTAGAATTACAACATATATTCTATAGGATACCAAATAGAAATGGATGTATTTGGTGATATTTCAAAAATACATACCCATAATCTAAAGTGAGAAACAAAAAAACATTATTCATCAAAAAAATTAAGACATTCATTAGAGTAAAAATTTGAAACTAAAAAATATATACTATATTAACATAAATTTAGTAAAAACTGTCTTAAAGAATAAGAGTCATACCATCATACTACAATATATCATTCATAATGCTGATAAATTTTAAAAAGTATAATTAAAATAATAAGTTTCTCTAAAATAATTTGCGAGCCTCCTCTCATTCTAGTCTTCATCATATCGTAGTAATCTCGCTCAATCGTGAAACACCATGCCTCTTTTCATATTTAACCGTTGAATAGTGAAGTCCTCTAGGGTACCAAAGTGAAATGACTACTCAAAAAGGTTGTGATTATTACCTTGTAGGGAACAAAAAATAGGGTTCCCAAAATTACCAGTAAAACAGTGCATTCAAAAGTGATATTCATAACTAATAGATAAAATAAAATTAATTCGTATAAATAAATAACCACTCACGAGCCTTAGGTTTTATGGTGACACTTTTTATCATCTATTCATTATTTTTTCAATTAATTATGTCAATGAACACAATATATTATCATGATTTTATACTAAATAATTTTAATTATTATAGGAATCCCTTAGAAATAGGGATTGTGTTTATAATGTACTCTCTCATCCATCGGTATTCGTGGAATCAAGATAACAGAAAATGGTCAATCATGGCCCTTGGAATTTTTTTCATTATTTCTTAAAAAAATTAATTTTTAATTTTTAAATTTTATTCAGTCAAAAAGGGTTATCATAGAGAGTATAACAATTATATGTTACATGAAACATAAATAAGATTCATTTACTATTAGGTTATTCTCAACAGACCACCCACCACATTCATGGATGTATTCATATTATGTATTCTATACAGCTCCCATGCATCATCATCTATTTCAATTCATTCATCTTTAATCATAATGGAACCAAAACCAATGTCAGTGATAAACAAAGTTCAAATGGATTGTGAATAAAGAGGTAGTGTTGTGGATTTTTTATGGTTTTTATAGTACATGATTTGTTGGAAAAGGTTAAAGAGGATAAAAAATATAATTCTGAATATGTTTCTATGAGGTCAAAAATCAATATATGGGAAACCAATGAAGAATATATGTTGGATGGTAGATATATTTTATGGTTTTGAGATATGATGGTCACACCTTTATCTTATGAGGATCAAATTCTTTATTATTACCACCATTTGATATGCTTGTTCATCCTAGAACACCAAAGATGTATAATAAAAATAAAGAAAAATTTTGGTAGGTTGGAATGAAAAGTTTAGTTGAATTTTTTGTTTCAAAATAACTCACCCATAAATAGTTAAAAGAGGACCACCGATAAATAATATGCATGTTTCAATCATTACCTATTCATGTTTAGAAATTAGAGAATATAGCTATGGACATTTGAATAAGTTTGAGAGGGAAAACATATAAACATTATTCCATATGGGTTAGAGTGGATATATTGACAAATTCAGAACATTATATCACAATTAGTGAAACAATATAGCTAAAGGCCTACAAGAAATCAATATTTGAGAAGTGGTAAAGAAGAATAGTGTTCTTTTATAGATTTTTTCATACCGAGATTTGAGGATTATATCTCATTTTTGGCAGTCCTTTCATAAATCCTTTGGGATTTTTCTGAATCTGATCATTATGAATGAGACAATAGATAATATATAGTAGATTAGTAAGTGGATAAAGACATCCCATAGTTATCATAAATTATATGTGGATCATCTTCGATGAACATTTTTGATTGAGTAGATTGATCATCTATTCAAAATAATATCTCCAAGTCTTTGGAATTATTGTTTTGATCATCATGTGTAACACCCCAAGGTTTTGAAAAAAATATTTAATTCATTTTATAATCTATCCATTAACCACATCATTTCCACTACTATGTTTTACATTTCAAAAAATGATCATCTAGAGTTGTGACTAGTAAGTCATTCGGAGTTTGATAGAACAAACATGATTTTGGGTGAATATTAACATACCCTAATGAATAGTAACATGAATAGTAATGTGGACTATATGAATAGTAAATAATGATATTTTTTTCTTAAGGTAATTGGATAATGAGATCTTAAATAATCTTCCAATGTGATATAAAAGTAATTATAAATTTAAAATTGTTATTTTCCAAATTAAATATGATTTTATTTGTGAATAAATTTTTTAATATTTAGAAACTTATTTTCAAAAAATATAATTCATTTTTCAATTCTACATGTCAAAATATATAAGGGTGAGTTTTTTAGGATATTTTCTAAAATTATAGAAATTTCTGTGAATAGTAAAAATACAGTTTTGAGTTATCGATATGTTTGATGACATCACAATGATGTAATAATTAAAATAAAATGGTGATCGATATGTGTATTGTATAATATTATATTAGGTGACCCAAGTGGCTAATACCATGGGAAAATACCAAGAGAAAGCCCATGGTTTTACAAAAACCACTAATGAGGTGTCTATTTCAATTTAAAAAAATTTATCTATCTTTTACTATAAATACCCCCTCATCCATTCATTTTATTCAATTCAAAAATCCCTCATACAATAATATTGTGTGGTTTTACCTCCCTATGAGTCCTCCCATGGTTTCCTTAAAACCCCAAGGTCCCAACCATCGTGTTCTTGGAGTTACTCTATAAGGTAAGAGAACATTTCACTCTCCTCTTTTAGTCAACACTTCTTTTATGTTATCTCTTTGAATTTTCATTATAATATGTTGGGTTTGGATATTATGTATTCATCTTACTATCCTATTTATTTAAATATGATATATACCCTTTTTCTCTCATAAATTAAACTTATGAAATTTTAAGCTACGCCTTTAGTCTACCAAATTTTCATAAGGGATCTCTCAACTTTTATTTTATTTTAAAGTTCATCTCTTTTATTTTTGTCTCCTCACCTCCCCTATCCAAATTAACATGATAACACCACTATCATCTATATATTTGAATTATATAATGTAATGGAAGAACCATCATCAATATTCGTACTCCCTCCCTTTTATTTTTATAAACGAAATCAACGTCCATGAGGTTCCAATTTATAACCTGCGTGGACGATAAAGTTTAGTTCGTTAATATCTCTTTCATTAATGGTCATTAAACCATTTATATGGCTGGAAAAGAAAATAATTTATGTATTTTAACCTAATTAACGTTAATTAACTAGTATATCTACATATTATTAATTTATATGACAAAACTAGATCATAATAATCCAAATACCACCAAACAATAGAAGTGGTTGTATTCTAATGATTCATCATCATTTCATATAGAAAAATGACAAAAATGACCATTAAAAATTATGTATTTTCTTAAATAATATGTAATTTAAATTATATAGATTTACAACCATTCCACATGAACTCCATTACTTAAAAGCAATGGAACAGATTATGAAAATCAAGAAAACAATCACTTTGAAACGGAAAAATTCAATATAATAACTTAACAATAGGAACCTAAATGAACTAATAATAATAAATATAGACTAAATAAATTTCTATTAGATTCTGAAATGAGTTATTAATTCTAATTTCATATTCCAGGACCTTATGTTCAAGAGCGGAACACATTCGGACATAAGGTAAGGGTATTATCACCCAAACATACATTTCATTATGGGTACTTTCATTGTCTAATTATCTCAATGAAATTCTTATGTATTATTATATACGCCTCATTAATTCAATTTGAGTATTTTATATATTTACACCAACAAGAATCATTCCATATTTTATGGACAGTGACACATTTTAAAAAAATGAAACTTTCAAAATTGTTTGCAAAATAAAAGGCCGGTCCAAGAAAATTTCTCAAATTCTTACCTATTTTCAACGGAACATTATAATATATTTTTTGAAACCATTATCTTTGTAAAATAACTCATTTTATTATGGATATTATTCATACTTAACTTATAGTTATATACAAATTGTTTTCCAAAAATAACTCTTCTTTTGAAAATAAAAGAGTATTTATCTCAAGAATTTCTAAATGATTTTATAAGAGTATTTTAATCTCATTAAGAACTCTTGTTGATTCATATGTATTGTTGAGATTAATAATTTAGGAAGTCATATACCATATTTTATTGAATATTTTATGACTAATTTAATTGTGTATGATCTATACTAAAATAATTCACCATATTACTCGGAATGGTTAGTGTTTTATGATTGGGGAAAGTTAGTAACATCTCATATGATAGTTTCAATATGAATGTATATGTTGTTTATGTCTATACCCACTCATATGAGGAATGAATTGGAATTATTATGTGATTATTGGGGACCGCTATAGCCCCTAGATGCATTAGTCGGTCTCATGAGACAAATAAACATTGTATTGGACAAGGCCTTTCCCAATGTGATATATGGATTTGGCCAAGGCCTAAATCATTTTTAGATGTCTTGGATGAGGCCTTGACAAGATGTTTCATAATGTTCGGCATATTTACTTCCCTAATTATGAATCTAGTAATTGAAAATTCTTGTGTTTATTCGAATAGTAGAATACCCATGATTATGTTTTATAATGTCATTTTTTACTCAGCTCATTTTCTTGCCATATTATGTTCAAGATAATTTATTAAAGGAATGTGTAATCAATTATTCACTATGTATAATGTTTATGTTATCTTTCTCTATATTTATTACTCTTATTGAGTATGTTTGATAATCCCTTTATAGTGTTTCATTTTCCCAGGATATGAAGATGTAAATTATGAATGACTTGCAAACATGATCTAGGAGGCATGGATATTTCTAATGTGACAAACTAGTGTTATTTTCATTTCAAGATGTAATGTGGAAATTATTTATATTTCTTTTTTCTAAAATATAATAAACTACTTGGTCCATAGATATTCATATTCTTTGTTTATATTCCTATGTAATTAAATCAGGCACTAACTATTGGAAACCAGGGTCGGGTCCTTACATCATGGCATGTTTCCTTCCTGATATATGGTCTCTTTTGAGTTTCTTGAATGAATTAGTGAGGTGGAATACTTGTAGTATTTTCCACCAATGTTTAGTTTAGTGCTTAATGTTTTTCATGCATCTCAATATAATAAGTATCTACCTGATCATATAAATATTATTTGATGGTATTTGATTGATCTAGATTTCGATTCTATGTTGGTCTATGCTCTAGTAAAGATTGCAAATAGGTAATAGAATTTGATGCATTGGAAAATAATCAGTCTACTGTGGGTTTTATATCATCAAATTAAAATTCAGAAAGAAGAACTTGAGTATGACAAGGAAATGGTGAATAAATGACCCAAACTCTATCATGACAATAGAGGTTTTATACATTTTGAAGAAGAAAATATCAATGGTAGAGAGAATATAACTCCCCTTGATTTTGGTACACTACCAATTATTTAATAATTTTAGGTATATAAAGTGACTGGGTTATGTTTCTAGAGGATTATAGGTGTTTTAACATGTTTTATGGGCCATTTATATAGGTTCATGATTTGAAAGTGGTCGATAGAATCCATGAAACACCTCTTAAGAAATCATACAATTGAAATAGAGGGAACTGAGTAGGTGCACTATTACATGAAATGTTTGAAATACCCATGAGACGAACGAGGATAAAATATGTATGGATAGACATATGGAAATAAAATGGTTGTAAAAAATTTCATGAAATAATGTGAGCCAACTGTGTGAGGTGGGTGTAGAGGAAGTGTCTCGTAGATTCTTAGTGTTCAGTTTTCCTATCCATGTGTCCTAACCATGATCCATGAAAAAGTAGATCTAAAATTAGTGGATCTAACTCTATTTACCCTACATAACCCTCGTTTTCCCTTTAATCAATATATTTCAAAAATTCTAATCCCTCCAATGGATTTGGAGATAATTTTTATGATCCAGGACCAATTCCTAGGATAATCTAAGTGTGTTTGAGGCCAAAATTGATGGTAAGTGAACTTTATTCATTGTTTAATTTATTTTTCGTATTCTTACCTCTCTTAGAATCGTTGGTATAATATTTTAGGGATCGATCTTTGTTATGTGATGTCAATTATGGTATGATATTATTCTTTTCAATCAAGGGAATAAGATATATGTTTTTTCTTTAAGAGTTTCAAACTTGGTTGGATTTCTATGATGTTCTTGGGGGTTTCTAATGGTTTAAAGGTAGTTGTATTCATTATAGAATCCAATTGATTATATTATGAATTATTGATTTCAAATTGATTGAATTTATTGAATTGATTTTAGAAAATTATATGTGATTTTGATGGAAACGTATTTAGTGATAGTTTTGGGGAATTCTGGAGAGTGGATTGTTTTATGGAATGTAAGTTTGGTTCATGATTTTAAAATGATAATTTTAAACATTTATTTTGGTATTTATTTATTGAAAGTTTTTTTTAGAAATATTTTAAATAAATTAATGATTTCATTATAATGGATTAGATTTTTTGGTTTGGAATGGTATTTGGCATCCATGGTTGGAGTGACATTATTTCCTTTAACATAGCCATGTGAATGTGGCATGTTCCATTAGGGAACTTGGTAATGGTTACATCATGATAACTTTGTTGACTTATGATTAAACACTCATGTGTATGAAACTATTTCATAGACATGGATGTATGGGTGTGTGAATATGTGGGAAAATTTATTGTGTAAGCCAAATTTATTTTTTAGATTAGTTTTAATTACTTTTTTAGTTTCATTCCAAAGAAATATCTTTTGGGTTGGAAAACTATTTTATATTTGATGTATTCTACTTTAAATTCTCATAAATCATTATATACAGATGTGATAATGTGATTTATCATAGTTCCATGAGTTTGGAAGTTGTTTGGGAAAACTTAATTATTTTTATACTCACCCCCTTTGTTGTCACTTTGAAGCATTTCCACGTGTTATATATTGACACAAATATAAAGTCAAGGTATCCCAGAAATTTAGTGATGTAACATGGTAGTTTGAGAATTTATTATGGAGTTATATCATAAATATGTTCAAGAGGTGATAATTTTATTTCTTCCATGTCTTTCAAATTAGTTGGTATTGGTTTTCACTTTGTTCTCTAATATAGTTTGTTTTTAACTTTTTTACACATTGAATTGTATTTTTCATAATAATTCATGGTATAAAGGTTGTATGATTATGGTTATTATGGTTATTATTCCTTAGTTATTTATTTTATAGTAAATCATCCACACATTTTTCATTAATCCCTGTGGATTTAATTCTATCATTTTTTGTCCTGGGGATGTCATCGAAGTACATTATAACACCTCTGCCTCTTCCCAAGACAATGTACAAGAGGCATGTTGATAAACTCATAATAATTGACTAATATATCCTCTATTAACCCCTTACGTAGTGTTAGAGATGATCCTTTTTTATATTTATATTCCAAAGGTTTTAAGGAATAATATTTTATATGATACATTTATTAGGGTATCATGTGTGGAGAATATATGTGCGAGTTTGAGAAGAATAATTTTAAAATATGTTTATCACGCATCTAATATCAAAATAAAATAAAACCATAGTTTCTGAGTGCAAGATATATTATGATGGAAAATAAAATTCATGTTATGTGATGTAATATATATATTTTTTCTGTTTGGGTCATCATAGTTGAAATTAGTGAAATTTATATTTAATTTTATGTTATTGTTTATTATGATCAAGGGAAGAAAATTATATTGATCAATGATAAACTAAAATATGTGTACGATGTACCATGAGTGTAATTTGTTGATAAAAACATATTATTTTTGGAAATTAATGTTTTCTAATTTATGATATCTTAGGAATTATTTTAATTATCATATTTTATTTTATTATATATATTTTTCCATAATAATTTCATTAAAAAAAATTACAGTATGGTTTTGAAGATGAAATCATGAAATTAAGGGGGCTATTGGTACACAGAAAATAAAGAAAAACATATTTCATGCTAGTTTTTTGGATTATTTCATATATTTAATGGTATCTACGACTAATCATAATTATCTCCAAGGAGTCAGTATTAAATTTTCTTTGAGATATTTTACATGTATGATGATTTCTTCTTTAGTCTATTACTATTATCCGATATATGTTTCTGGGAATTTTCTTCAATAAAATTTCATTATTCTCCCTTTAGACATATTTTCTATGTTTTTGGTCATTCATTAGATCTATCTAGATATATCCCATATTAATAATTTATAAAGGGAAATTAAATTTGACGTACCAAATCAACATGTGATCATCTATCATATCAAGGATGACTATAGAATCTCTATGAAAGTTGCATCCATTATTTGGTTACAAGTACCAAATAATGAGACATATTTAGCTCAAATGGATGGTGAGAAACACAATAATGGTGATATATTTATTTTGAATAAATACATATATACTTTTCTTAATAATTTCATTAGTATACCCCCCATATTACAAGTAATGATTCTCAATTAAACTCATTATAGGAGGTATTACAATATCATATACTCAAAATATAATGAATGTGATTGAATTAAAAAAATAAAGGGGAAAAACAAGATAACCATGATAAGGGTTTATACACAAATGTGATTTACCATGGGGAGAACCAATTTTTTTACTAATAATGAAGATTAATCAATGAATCACTATATTAATTATAATTAACACAAAAAGGTTGCAATCAATAAAAATTATATTCTATCTTTTATTAATAAAGTTTGAAATTACAATGAGGGGATCAATACAACTCAAAGTATTAAAATTGATATAAATATTTTAATTTATGGATTATAATAGAGGATGTAACTAATGGATCCTTTCGTATATGATATAGACACTTTGAATTGATTATGATTCCATTTGAAGTTAAAATTTACCCTACTTTTATATTATATTAAACAAATATTGTAATTATAAACTACCTAAATCAATTTATGGTTGTATTTATAGATGATATTATCATATATTCCTAGAGAAAGTAATAGAATAAAAACCATTTCAATATTTTTTTCATGTAGTTTAGAAAGGGTAAATTTTATCTTAAAATTATCATGTGTGAATAATAGTTAGAAAGACTATCAGAATTTGGTGATGTAATCTTATATAATGGTATATCTATGAATCATACAATGATCTATGTTATTTAATAATGGATTATAGCATTATCAATAAAAGATATATAAATATTTATTTAATTGGATGAATACAATTGATAAATTGTTAAATATTTCTAAATAATTTCAGATCAATTAGTGTTGTTAACTTTTAATGTAGTCTTGTTCTTTACGAAGGATGAATATAAAGATAATTTAATGGAGTTTGAGATAATGTTTTTTAGTAGAAATCTAGTCATAGTTCCCCATAGTTGATATGGGTCACAGATATATAATGATAAATCATTGAAAATATTAATATGTATCATCTGGGAATAGTGGCTTCATAAACCTCACTTCAATTAATAGTTAATGAGAAAAATTACACAAAGTGTTATTTTAGATCTAGAAGATGTTATATATTCATTAAATATATTGTGGTATTTCTCTTTAGTGTCATGTGTGAAATATATTCATATAAAATGAAAACAATTTATATATTTATATAGAAGGAGTGGAAAATTTATTGAAGGTGATGTTTGGATTTGAGTAGTGGCTATAACTACTCAAAACATTTTCACCATAAGAAGAAAATTAGGTTTCTAATTCTTTTAGTAGGAACTATCATATTACTATACAAAATATGTTCAATCAATAAGACCCAAGACTCATATATTAGTAACGTATGGAGATTCATATCATAATTTAAGTGCAGTAATTCTATCGATTCTAAATGGATTATGAAAAATAAATACATATGATGATATAAGAGGTGTGTGATGAGGATATAGAGGTACAAAATAAGATATTTATTATTACAAAGTTCAAATATGATATTAATGGAATTATATTATTTTTAAATTTATATTTGTCTCTTTAGTACCAAAGTTAATGTGGTTTTTGGATAATAGATTAGGATCATTATTAATTATCCATACTAGAATTAAAATTATTTATATCTCCAACAAGAAGAATTTATAGTGGAAAAAAATAACATCATATAATATATAACTATATTCTTGTTATTCAATAATGTTAAAGTAAAAATGAAAAACATCTAAGGGTATGAGGCACAAATTACCTATATCTATATTTAGATGGGTGAAAATCAATGTGTTTTCCAATGTAAGTGTCTTAAAGACCACTAAAAGAAATAATTCCTTTTGGGTTACAGTTTATCACCTTATGATGTTTTTTATATCATTCCAATTCAACAAAATCTATTATTCAATATATTATCCATGAGATACATAAATAATAATTTGTGGTTTTGTGGTGTACCAATCTAAATTTTATCTAGTCGTGATCCATGGATTACCTCAATGTTCAAGAGAATTCATTTACATGTAATGTATACTCAATATAATTCTATTTTTTATTTCCAAATCATCAACATTAAGGATATGTGGTAACCAAAAAAGTCATGTCGGATACCAAAATACAAGGTTTAGATAAAATATGAAATTCATAAAGGACACCCATCCTAAGGAGGCCTCGAGCCATGGGGAACCTATAACAGATGAATTCATGTCTCCTACATTTTCCATCATTGACTTCAATCCACCATCATTGACTCTTCATCATATTAAATTCCATCCATCACCATTCGAGCCGATGACTAGAGTAAATGAAATCAGAGAACAATTCAATCCGAAATAAAAAAACTACAAAAAGCACCAGTGATATCAACACCACCCAGTAACACTGTCATAGTTTCCCTATAAATAATACTCTATATAGGCCATTTAAGATCATAAAACACAAAAAACATGAACTAAAACCTTTAAAATTGATGGTCAATCTGAAAGGACCACTTAATTAATTGACAATATATAGAGATCCATCTCAATTGATTTAATAGGATTTTGGGAATAAAATATACTCTGATTTAAGTTTTCCTGTAATTATATATTAACTTCATTCATTAAAATGAATATATATGATTCATTTTATGGGAAGTGGTTCAAGAAAACCAACATGCTATGAAAAATCAGAAATACTATGCATTTTGGACTAGATCTGTATTTTGAAATGATATAGTATAATCAAACCATTCAGCGAAAATTAATCCTAAAAAATTAAAAAGATGATCCATGTTGATAATCATCAGAATGATGTGGAGTTTAATGTTTTTGGAAATTTTTTCCTTTGGTTATGTGATTCTAGAAGATGATAATGTTAATCTCTAGATATATTATCCCCTCATAAATCCATTATTATATTGGGATATTATCTTATTTACTTTCACTTATAGATATCCTCCAACAAGTTGATCATGTGTTCCATGTATCACATTTGTGGAAGTAAATACATATCCTTTCACATTTATTGAGTATCAATACTACTACAATATAATCTATGATGAAAAAAGAGTATAAATATTATATTATAAATAATGAGTACAATAAAACAAGGTCACTCACCTATATAATATTCTATAGTGTAATCATAAGTTTGAGGCAACAATTTTTGAACATTAAGATATAATGAGAAAATATAAGATCATATTTTTAACCAGAGGAAGAAAATTTTGAAGGAAAAATTCTTTTAATGTGTATACTTTATCAAATCATATTCTTATTATGTATTTAGATTTAAAGGACACATATATTTTCAATAACGTTTTATACATGAAGAAATAATCTAAAATGGAAATAAACCATATTTCATTATTTTAGAATATTAAAATAATAGTTGTAACATGTCAAAAGATGACGAAATGTATTATAACTAGTACAATTACTAATATGATGGATCCATAAGTTAATAAAAATACTAAAAGGTTAAATTTTTCACCACATTAATCATTCATGATAAACATACAACTAATGACAAATATATAAAGAGTTAAAAAATTAGATATATGATAAAAAACATTAAAATTTTATTAGAGAATAGAATGAATTATTTTAGAGACTTATTTAATTCTATATATTGGAATACAAAATTAATACTGAATATTTAGTTTTTTTGGTATATGATTATTGGATATATGGTCATTGAGTAAATGGTCATCAAATTTACATATATCGAATTAGTAAATTTAATTTTTTTTTGTTAATAAAATAAAGAAGAGGTTAAACTTCTATCACAAAGATCATCCATGAATAGTTTCATAGTTTCATATTGATGTTTCATCTACTCATGGAGAAATTAAATAAACTTATAAAATTAAAACTTTTGCTAGGTAAAATAATGAATCTGATCATTATATAAATTATATTCTTTGTATACATGAAATCTCCATGATGTTCCTGGTGAAAAATATATCAAACAGATTGGACCACCTCTATTCAAGATTGAGGAAAACATCCATAGTCCAATTGTAGGTAGACAAGTAAATTCATGGTGTGGATGTTTGTACCAAAAACATATAGTATTCATTAAAGGAATATTATGTCAATACATGGGAATTAGTTTCACATATTTTAGGGAAATATTGTAAATTATATGTTTCATAAAATATGATTTTTAATTTGAATATAACAATTTATATGATAATTTTTAAACTACTCTTATGGTGGAGGCACTAAGGACTAGGTCATGAAATGTTCAAGGGTGAATTCATATAGATTGGTTTAAAAGAATTTAAAAATAAAATGAGATCCAATTTCATATGAAACATTCTTTCAAAGAATCTAACCACATGGAATATGAACTCTAAACATTATCATTTATAGAATCGTTTTTCGTTTAGTCTTTTCGTAAACCTATATCATGTATTCACATAGTAAATTTTGATTATATGGGTGATACATACTCTTATCTTTGTAAAACCACATTGTAACATATCTACTTTCACAAAATTAAAATTATTTAGGGATGAGTATTCTAGATCCTAAGACTATTCTAAGTATTTAATAAAATTAATTTATACATATATTAAATTACAATTATAATTTTATACAAAAATAGGTAGATAAATTTTGTTTCAATTAAAAATTAATTAATTTTATGGGATGGGATTAAAATAAATTAATGTTAGAAGAGAATACTTTCAATGATTATTTAATAAGTGTTATTTTTTACATAATAAATTAAATTTATAACTTCTAAAGGAATATTCTATTAATATTTAATGTTTCAAGGTATAAACAATTATAATAAACCACATTTATTTATTAATTTATATGAAATTAAATTACAATGACTAAAATTCAAAAATTACCTTTTTAATAAAAATTATTTATATATATTTTTATTATGTATTTATGTAAATTTTAACATTAATATACTTTTCAATTAAATTATATTAAGTTAATAAAAAAATTAAATCAGTATATTGATGTTATTTATGATTCTAATTTTTTAAAGTAAAAATTTTCCATGGAAAACAATAATTTACTATGGTTAAGATAAAATGTAGTAAAAAGGATATATTAATGGTAAAATACAAATAATACTTGTTAAATTACCTTTAATTTTTTTATGATTGGATTTATTACCTATCTTTAATATGATTCATTATTTGATACAAATTTCGTGTAAATCATCATCCTTAAAACATAAAAAATGTATATTTATGTGAATTATACTTAAAAAAATCTATAACATAACCCCTCCTATAAAACTCCCAATTGTAATGTCCCGGTTCTGAAAGCCGCCCAAAGACGCCCCGTAACCAGTTGGTCACATGGCCTCAAACACATTTCCATGAACATCAGAGGCTAACGACTAGTAGCAAGGGCCTTGGGTGTGATAGTGGGGAAACAAAGCCCTCATTGGAAGAGTAACATAATAGAAGTAAACAGATAGACAATAGTGGAGGTAGTAAACATACTCAACAAAATTAATAGTGGAATACTAATGAAAGAAACAACTGGAGCACACACATATATATGATGCATGATACATGTGTCTAGGAAGGCAGTCAAACAAGTCACGATACTGAAATATAGTACAAAACCCAAGTATAAAGAAAATAATGAACAACTTCACAACATCACAAGCCAAATCTTGGTCCCATTCTCTCAAGCTCCAAAGCAGTCAAAATCCTAAATTAAAAGGGCGCTTACCCCTATCTATACCAGCAACAATATAATCTTTTTGGTCCCAAAGGCTTGGCCCAAACAGAGTGTGAGAATAAATCTAGTAGTCAACCACCATAAGACCTATGCCAAATTGTCAGGGAATATATGGCATGTAACAAGTAAAAGGAATGAGTAAAAAATGAAGTACATAGTAGTAAACAATCCATAGTTTGAATGAAATCAGTTTTATATAACAACAATAGCTAATCAAAGCAGGTAACCCTCTGGGTTGTACTCTCAGCCTAACCCCTCTGGTTCAACCAAAACAAGGATATGACAAAGACTCTCTGAGAAAGCCCACTCAGTCAATTCGACTTATAGTCCAAAGCATTAAAGACTCTATGAGGAAGCCCACTTGGTCAATTCCTCTTATAGTCAAAAGTGATAAAGACTCTCTAATGAAGCTCACACGGTCAGTTACCCATATATTCAAAAGATGTCAAAGACTCTCTGAGGAAGATCTCATGGTCAATTGCACTTATAGTTCACTACACCAGGTTCTCATGGCCCTGTGTTAGTCAACTGAGCATAACAATGTAATACGACCATAGTAAACCTCAAGAACTACTTGTCTAAATAGTCTGCAGAATATCAATCATGTCAGATAAAATAATCACTCCATCATATAGTACATGGCATGGAAAATATCAAGGAAGCCTAATGGGTTAAACATGACCAACAGTTGTAAACAAAAAATACATGGGAAGAAACCTACAAAGCATAGCCATCAACACTATTCACATTCAATTAATCTCTACTCAAGAATACAAGCACAGAAGGTAATTAACAGGGTTAAACAGTAAACACGCAACACCCATTTCAAGGTTATTGGAAACAATATCACATATAACTCACAGGCTTTCAACAGAAAGGCACAAACCACCTACCTCAGTGTGGAGAGATCGATATACGTGAACCTCAAGCCTTGAATTACCCGAGAACACCATATATCTACAAAAAAAATATAAAAAATTCAATGAAGGATAACTTGAGAAAGAGGAGAAATCAGGAAACAAAGCTCTAGCAGAAGGAAGAGCATACTAATGTGATCCCAACGCAATCGACATCAGTCAAATCGGAGATCAGATCCTCGTTTGGGGACTAGGAGGGAGATCGTGGATGTATGGGTTCTATCGGAGGAACTAGGTGGAGAAGAAGGCCTATTTGGTGATTAGACGCGACCCCAGTATGTTTAATGAAAAAAATAAAATACATGGGGTGTACTTTGTAAGTACACGTCCGGTACTCTGGAAGTACATGACGTGTACTTTCCTTATCTGTACTCTACTTTAGGTGGTCTCCAGGCCACCCCCACATGGTCGTGTGTGCGACCATTACACGGCTAGCACATGGCTTCACGCAACAATAGAGTACACAACATGTACCCATAAAGTACACAACGTGTACTTCAAAAATTTCAAAAAATTCATCCTTTCCTAAAAAATGACCAAAAAAGGATAACATACTTGAAAAGGAGGTCCAGGTTCTTAATAACTTCCACCTTAAAATAAATTTGTTCCTAAATTTCTCTAGAAAGGTGGCATAAAAAAAGAAACTCTGAACTTCTCCGACCACTACGATCATACATCGTCCTCCCTCTCCCAAGCCTTATTCTGTACTTGCCCATGCACTCATAGCAATCATACAAGTGGAACAGACTGGCCATGAAGAACCTTCGCACATTGATCTACTATCCTAATAGGATTATCCTCAAAAGATGAATCCACTTCCAACTAAACCTCCTCGAGATGGAAGACTTGTGAAAGGTCTGAGGATTAACGTTGAATCTAAGAAAATTGGAAGATGCCGTGCATAGCCCTTTACCTATGAGTTAACTACAATAGATAGGCAACTGACCCAACACTCTCCAACACCTCAAATGGCCCGACGTACATCGGTGAAAGCTTAACCTATCTCCTAATACTTCTGTGCCCCAACCTCAATGTGACACGCATGAAAACATGATCCCCATCCTCGAACTACAGATGTCGTCTCCTCTGATCAGCATAAGATTTCTGTCGAGACTGTGTGGTAGCCATCCATTTCTGAATCAACTCTAATAGCTATCTGGTCTCCTAAACAAGGCGTGGTCCCTGCATAGCTTCCTCTCCTGCCTCCAACCAACATAAGGGTGATCGACAAGACCTACAATACAAAACCTCATAAGGTTCCATCTTAATAGATTCTTGAAAACTATTTTTGTAAGAAAACTCCACAAGAGGTATATTCTTCCGCCAAGAACCTCTAAAATCCAGAATGCATTCTCATAGCATGTCCTCAAGCACCTGAATTATATGCTCACACTGTACATCTATTGGGGGATGAAAAGCTCTACTCAAAAGTACCAGTGTACCCAAAGCCTTCTGAAGGCCCTAACAGACCAGAGAAGTAAAACATGCATCTTTGTCTGAAACAATGGAGGGTGGAACCCCATGTAGACGTTCAATATCTAGGATGTAAAACCATCCTAGCTATTCAAAACTGATGGTCTCCTTGATTGAAAATAAGCGAGAAACCTTCATCATTATGTCAATGAAAACCCATACTACATCATTCCCTCGAGGTGACCTTGGCAACCCTGTCACAAAATCCATCGCGACATCATTACACTTCCACTTGGGAATGGGTAACTGCTGCAAAATCTCTGCTAGTGGTTGATGCTCTACGTTCACCTGTTGATAGGGGGAACACCTCATGATGAAACCAAAAAAATCTATTTTCATACCAAGCCACCAATACTGATGGTGTAAATCACAATACATCTTGGTGACACCAGGACAAACATACCAAACTGAAGAATGCATGTCCCTTATTAGCTCCTCACAAATGTCATATGGAACCCATAAACGCCCCTAGAAATGCAAGATCTCATCCCCACCTATGGTCCATCTCGTAATATGTTCCTATACTGGTGAAATATCCCATAAGACTAGGCCTTCAGAATATGATTGCTTCCTCATTCGCATCTGATCAAAAAGAGTAGAGGTAATAGATACCGAAGAATGAAATGCCTGCTCCTGTCTGTCGTGCACCTCCAAATGCATCTCAGAGAACATAGCCATAAGCTTCCAATCACTAATATCCTATTAAACTGCATTGATCTGATTATTATTACATAGCACATCATCCATTGCATTTCCTTTCCCAGGTGTATAGGAAAGCATGAAGTCAAAAGACTGAAGTAACTCGACCCACATTCGCTGCCTCAAATTCAGGTCATGCAGAGTAAATATATACTTGAGACTTTTCTAGTCAGTGAAAACAACAAAATTCTCTCCCAGTAGATATTTTCTCTAAAAACATAAGGCATGAACAAGTGTTTCCAACTTTAGACCGTGTGTCGGGTAATTCCTCTCATGTGACCTCAAATGCTGAGACCCGTACGCAATGAATCCTCCTCCCAACATAATCAAAAATCCTAGCCCAATACCTGAAGAATAACAATACACAATATAGCTCTTGACTGGCCTTGGAAATACTAGTATCAGTGCTGAATTCAACCTCCATTTCAACACCAGAAAGGCTGACTCACAAGAATATTACCACATGAACCTTGCACCCTTCTTAGTCAAACCCATCAGTGGTGCTGCTAAGCATGAAATGTCTAGTATGAAACGTATGTAGTATCCCACCAGCCCTAGATAACTCTGAACCTCAAAGAAGTTCTTCAGATGCTCCCAGGAAACTATTTCTCTCAATTTCTTTGGGTCTACTAATACTTCAATCTCTGAGATAACGTGACCCACGAAGTGAATCTGGTCAATCCAAAAGTGGCATTTTGAGAGCATAACATATAACGTCTTCTCTCTCAGTGTACTCAAAATGACCTCAAGGTGGGTAGCATGATCTTGTAGTGTGTGAGAGTATACCAAGATAGCATTCACGAAGTCCACAATGAAGGAATACAAGTATGGATGGAAAAATTGGTTCATTAGTTCCATGAAAATTACAGGCCCATTCATGAGAGCGAACAACATAACCATATACTCGTATAGACCATACCTACTCTAGAAGGATATGAGAGGTATATCAGATGGTCTAACACGCAACTAATGATAACCGGACCTCAAGTCAATCTTTGAGAACACCTAGGCTCCTCAAAGTTGATCAAAAAGTTCATCAATCCTTTGTAAGGGATATCAGTTCTTGATCATCAACTAGTTCAGCTTCCAATAATTCACTCAAATCTTGAGGGTACCATCTGACTTCTTCACAAATAGGATAGGCGAAATCCATGGAGAAGTATTAGGTCAGATGAAACCTTTTTCCTACAACTCCTCCAACTGTTTCTTGAGATCCTGTAACTCTGGTGTACCCATCCTATAAGGAGGAATGGACACCAGTTCCACTCCTAGCACAAGATCAATAGAAAATTTTACCTCAATATCCAAAGGAAAACCTGAAAAGTCTTCTGTAAAGAAATCTTTGAAATGATCCACCAATGGAGGAAATTCCAACTATGATGTCCCCTGGTCATCCAGGTATAGACTAGAAATTCGGGCCGTAACCCCTCCAAACCCATGATGGTCGAGTCCCACTCTACTCACCTAGACATCCCAATCACCCTTATGAAGAAACGTTCTACCTCCTGGTGACATGAAACTCACCCTGCAGTGATAGTAATCGAAAAATATCTGGAAGGGAACTAAATATTCCATTACGAGTATGACATTATAGTCTGTCATCTCTTGGAAATAGAGGTCCCATAAGAAGTGACACCAACCATCCACTAGGGGGAACTCCTTGCACTGTCGTACACTAGCAGTTCCAATCCCTAAAAGAGTTTCTAGCGTCAAGAAATAGGTAAAGAAAAGACGCATAGCCCAAGGCTCTCTATAATAGAGACATATATTAAGCTATAGGAATCCCCTGTATCAAAAAGAGAAGAAGCTAAATTTGAGAAAAATAAAATCGTACCTCAAAATATAAAAGGTCCATGTTACTACTCCTGGTGGGTCTTCTCCCCTGCAAATGTCTGGCCTACACCGCGGCCCTATGACCCTGCCTGAACACTATGAGCTTATCCACCCTGTTGTAGCTGGAAGCCTGGCGACTGACTACCAAAGCCACAACCTCCACCTCAGCCTGAACAACTGGAAGAACTCCAATTTCAAGACGGGTGAGGAACTGGTGGTGCTTCTTTTGAATGAGGAGTCATAGAAGAACCACTATCACTAGCAACTGGGGAGAATATCTGATAGAATAGTTGAATATGACCCATCATGCCGCAAGATTGGCACTCCACTGGGTCCCTCAGACAATGTTGTCTCGTAGGCCTACTCTTCCTGCACTGGTGGCACACCACCTGACTACCAGAAGATGCATCCCACCTACTCAGATCTCTATGTGCAGTCTCCCTATGGCGATTCTTGCTATCATCTGGTGAAGAAATAAATCTAGATGCAGAACCACCCTAGCCCACAACTCTATAATCCCTCATATTGAACTTGGTGATCAACATCTGGTTGACTATATAACATATCGAAGTCAACCTAAATATGTTCACCTGAGATCAGATATCCTACCTGAGACCATACTCAAAATTATGTGCAAGGAACAACTGATCTACCACTGGAAAGGGTGTAAATGGCTGTAGCTTGGCGAAGCAAGAAGAATACTCCAAAACAGAAAGATCACCCTACTCTAGAATCAAGAACTCTCGGGCTCGATTGGCCCTCAAGGTCTCTGGATAGATGTAATCATAGAATTTTCACTAAAACTCATCCCAATCCATAATCTATTGGCGCCTTGACTATGAGATCACATCCCACCTCCTCTTGGTGGAGTCTTGGAGCATCTAGGTAGAGAGCTAGACCATCCTCTTTGGAGGTGTGTTGAGATGATCAAACATTGTCAATGTGTCTTGTATCCATGACTCTACATCTTTGGGTCCTCTATCCCCTGAGAAGTTGGGAGGATACTACTGCAGAAAGACCCACATCAATTCTACCATTGACAGGGTAGGAGGTGTTTCTCCTTGAATGGTTAACATAATCCTCATAAAGCCCTCCATAAACTGTGCATCGACACTTGTGTTAGGTACAATAGCTGGTGCCAAGACTAACATAACTAGAGGATGTGTCGGTAGTCCTTGATTAGTCATATACAGAGTTTGATCACCACCCTATAACTGGAATACAACCAGAGGATTTCTAGGTGGCATGAATCTGCATAGTCAAGGGCACATCTTAGATCAAGATTAATAGGGACTGAAACTTGAGGTTTTAGAAGGAAACAAGAGAAGGAAAGAATTTATGTTTTCCATAAAACATATACACAGTGTGTATAAGGACTACACAGAATGTTCCTTGATGCCCTTCACATGGTCATGTACTTCTGCCAAAACTGGTCATGTAACACCCCATACACATGACATGTTATCCTATCACATGGAGTGTACTTTGTTTCTCTTCCGCTTCCTGAGTTCTCCTACCTGGAAAATCCACATGGTTCTCTTAGAAGAAGAATACACATCATGTTCTCTCCATACATGGCATGTACTAGATGATATTCACTAACCTATGTTGTTACTTACACATCCAGTTACATGTATGACTCTACACGGCGTGTTCCAGATAGACACGTCATGTACTAGAAAGTATTTCACTAGCCCATATTGTTAGGGACACTGCCGGTCACACAGTTCTACAACATGGCGTGTAAATCTTGTAAATGGCATGTCCTGCCAAGATTCCATACCCCATCTCTATGCCCACACAGTATGAGCCACAGTTATATACTACAAGGAGTGTATATAAAGTACATGTCATGTACTTAAGAAAAAAATTTATTCCTGAACACAAGAACACATGGTGTGTATTTAACATCACACTCCATGTACTCTAGGTTTTTCTGGACAGTAAGCCTCAAAAACTAGTCCAGAACCGAGAAAAACATTGAAATAGATATCAAAGTGCCAAATTCAAACTCTTGAGGGCCCATACTCCCCACGAATCAATGTTTTTCATCTTATAAAAGTTATAAACGAGGATAATAGTGCAATGATTCACCAAATTCCTATCCATGAGGGCCTATAACACCTAAAGAATCAAAGTTTGGCATCCATTCAAGAAAAACATTACAAAAAACCATACCATATCAAATAGTAGGTATTTTATCAAGTCATCTATCACAAAAACATTCATATCTTGCACAACACCTATCACAACAACATGAAATCGCTAATTCATCATAAATGGAATGACAAGAATTCATGACATGTGATTTTTATCAAGTTCCTATATGATTCATGAGACGGAATACCATTATCTCATCGAGTTGTGACAGAAATAGTACCTCAGTAACATCAACGGTAACAACACAAAACATGTGACTCGCTCAAAGTGAAATCAAATCAACTGTAAAATTGAAAACTAGAAACATTGCATTAAATGAGGTAGATTAGATTTTCCCTATACATGGGTTAGCTACTCTAGGAATATCTTATTACTAAGTACCCATTCCTTCATATACCTGGAAATATGCTCCAAACTATAATTCAAGAAGAAAAGAACCCCTCAGATGCCACTTTGTAATGTCCCAGTTCCAAAATCCACCTAGAGACGTCCTGTACCCGATTGGTCACATGGCCTCAAGTGCATTTCCCCAAATGCCAGTGGCTACTGACTAGCAGCGAGGGCCTTGGGTGTGAAAGTGGGGAAACTATGCCCCATTGGCAGAGTAACACAGTGGAATTAAATAGATATACAATAGCCGAAGTAGTAAACATACAAAACAACAGTAATAGGAGAAGACTGGTGAAAGAAACAACTGGAGCACACTTATATATATGATGCATGGTACACATGTCTAGGAAAGCAGCCAAAGAAGCCACAATTCTGAAATACAATACAAAATTTATAACGATCCATACTTTACATACATTTTTATTACTTCAGAATTGAATCACACTTATTACAACATATAACAAAACCAAGAAAGGATCGTATAGGTATAGTGTCTTTAGAAACTAGGAAACATAAACAACTGGTTCATAAAGCATCTACTTTCCCTCCCATTTAATTCATCATATCTAGAGTCCCTTTTAGGCATATTATACTTAATAACCTTCTTCCTGACCTGGGGAAATAAACCATACAAAAGGGTGAGCTCAATTTCTCAGTAAGGGTAAACAAAAGAAATATCAATCACATCATATACATAAGCACATAACTTTTGGAAATCTTAACCTGCAAAAGAGATCATAATTTCATAACATGGGGTAAATCATAGTAGTGAAATGTAATCCAAATAATCATAACTTAAAACATGTAACTTTGAGTAATACACACATAATCATAGAGAATCATTTCTTATTAGTCAAGACTCATTTCCAAGACTATCTTAGTGGACAAAGTCCATTTCTGAACCGAGTCACCCTAGTTTCATTCCTGTTTCACTGAACCAGTATAACCTACCATTCCAGCCATGTCTATCTCATGAGATATAAAATCTTTACCCAATTCATTGGAGGGAGATATAGGTCCCACCCATCTCATAATTATACCATTCTTATGTGTGCCACAAAATCATAAATCATACATCCTTTCATAACCCATGTAATAAAAATGGGAATCTTAAACATCATGACATCATAAAACAATTCATATAAGATAAAGGAATTCATAAAAATATAATTCCATCACAAATTAACCAAATCAATAGGGATAAAAACAGAACCCTTTATTAACTTAGATGGAAAATAATTTTGATAAAACACTTGAACTCCATTCTTTAGGAAAATATCATTTCTGCTTCAAAAACACTTTTCCTTTCTTAATATGTCGTACAATTATAAACTAAAATAAGTTGATAAAAAATAAACTTGAAAACATATAAAGGAAGATTCTTGTAAATAATGTTTTAAAAATCCATTCATGCCGTATAAGTTAAAAAAACATTCTTCGTACTTTTGTCGGAAAAGTCAAAAAGTACCTCGTACGAAAAACAAAAAAAGATTCCTTTCATATCCTTTACTAAAAACTCACCGAAGGGTAAAATTTGATATAAACTATTTTATAAGGATGTAAGTATTACATATTGAGGAAACATGGATGTGTATGATAAAATACACCCCAGTAAATACCAAAGTATAAACAATCTCGGATAAAAATGAGATTGTGATATTTCCCTCACCTTAGGTCCGATATGCGTTGTACGTGTCCGAAACTCCTGTATAATGATTTAAATAATGTTATTGACTTATTCCAGAATCATACTTATTTTTATGATATCATATTTGGTCATATTCTTAGCTTCTTAGTAGTAATATTTCATTGCTACTTGTTATTCGGGTGTTTATAACTTTTTGTTCTTATGCGTGTTTTGTCGAATAAATTCATATTCTTCTCTTTAGGTTATAGATACCTCATTTCCAGAATGGTATTAGTGTAATATATATCATATTAATTCATTAAATTCATTTAAATAATCATTGTGAAATGAAGATCATGTAGAACGAGTCGCATCACATCGTGGAGACTGTATTCCGTACGTACGCACGAGTGATGATATCGTTCCTATGATCGTGGAAGTGTATTGGAGTGTATGTATACTATTTTAGAATTAGTATCACTTTATGATAGTAATATATATTCATTATTTACACCATTATACCAATCCAAGTAAGGTGGTGGTGGAAAATAAATTACACCATGGCGTGGAGACGGTATTCTGTACGTACGCACGCGCGGTGATTTCTTTTTCCGTAGGATGGATAGATGGTGAAAAAAGGTTGTTTCATACTTAGAATAACATATCAGTATATGAGTGATACTGATGTTATTACATCATAATGAAACAACTAAAGAAGAAGAAGTGGAAGAAGAAATAAAGATGAAAGAATCGGTAACAGACATTACCTCTTCTTTGAAGTGCTTCTTTGAGACCTTATTTTAGGGCACTAAAACTTGGTCTTTGAAGAAGAACAGAACCTCTAGGATGTCTCTAGGGAAGTGTAGAGGAGAAAGTGGCAGGGTTTGGCCGATCTTTAAGGCTCAAAGTGGTGTGAGGAAGAGAGGGAGGAGGTGCCCTTTTATAAGGGAGGAGAGGGGCACCTTTGGAATAACTAAAAATATTATTTTATTATAAAGTCAAGTTCAGTTTTAAATAGCTCCAAATTGATTTATTTCTAAGATAAGGTAGGGATGGGTCTAAATACTCTCATCCAATAGAATTTAGACAAGTTTAGGTTCCTATTTTAACCTTATCATTTAGATTTAACATTAAGTTAAATAATTTTACTTTTACCATGTCTTCTTGTGGTCTTATACTATAAGGTTAATAAACATATTATAAGCAGCCAAACGAACCCCAGGTTGTTTATTATTAATATATATAACCTTATCTAAGTCATTCGGCCGAAAATTATATTTTTAGGAATAAAATAACAATTACTAATATAATATTTGTTTTAATAACTATTTTATGTCAATTTTGACACTATTTAGTAATTGATTTTTGTGAAACATATAACAGAATGATTAGTTCGCAAAAAGCTAATTACATTAATAGTAACATGTCATATTAACCTAGAAAATTAGTTTAATTCATAAAAAGTGTCAAATTACATTTATTTTGGTGTTTATAAGATCAATTATGTCAATATTTCATTAATAAGATAATTACTGCATCATCTTTGTGTCATAAATAAACTAAATTATTTAATGTCTAAAAATTACAAATAAAATACCATTATGTAGGAAATCTTTTTATCTTTATAATTAATATTTATAGTCGAATTTATCTTATGTATAAGCCCATATTAAAAATGATTTAGTTATTAAACTTTGATTTTAACTATTTTAAACCTTCTTTAAATAAATTAATAATAAATGTCCTAATCTAATCCAAGTGGGCCTAAATGGTCATATTTTATTCCTAAGTTTGTTTTTGGTCGCATTAAACTTATCCAATAGAATTAGGACATGTGTTAGGGTAATAATAATATAATTTGTACCCGTAATTACCCTATTTACTTTTAACCGTGGTAAAAAAAAGTAAAAAGTTACTATTCACCGAAAAATTATTTTCATCTCATTGAACCACATTTTACTTACTGAAATCAACCGTGTCTCTATGATTTTAAAAATTCCACTCACAGAAGCGGTAAAATTAAGTTTTATGAAAAATTCAGTTTTTTTAACTACCACTTAGTGGTTTCACTATTCATCAAAAATTGAATGTTTTCAGAAAAATACCAAAATTTCACCCTAGGCTAATTTCGATATTCCGAATCCAAAAATGATGTCCATTTTGAAAAATAAAATTTATAAAATTTCAAATAGTGGTTATTACTATTCATAACGGCTAGTTTTAATAATATTTTAACAGCATATCGTTGTTTAGTGAAACTCGGTATTGCGTACGACGCAAGCTATCGAGGAAGGTCGCGATTTCTTGTAAAGCAATCCAAGCAAGTGTTGTGTAGAAAATGATTCCTTTGATTATTTATATAACATAAAAGTCTCGGGTGTTACATTCTACCCCCCTTAAAATGAATTTTTCCCTCGAAATTCATCACTTTGTAACAAATAGATGAGGATACCTCTCCCTCATCATATCCTCAAGCTCCCATGCAGCTTCTTCTAATAGGTGGTTCCTCTAGAAAACTTTAACCAATTGAGTGGTCTTGTTTAATAGGACTTTTTCACTACGATCCAAAATCTCTATCGGTTGCTCTTCATAAGAAAGATCTTGCTCCAGCGGTACAACTTCTGAGCTAAGTACAAGTGAAGGATCAGGTATGTACTTTCTCAGGAGAGATACATGGAACACATCGTGAACTTGAGAGAGATTCGGTGGAAGCTCCAATCGGTAAGCTACCTTCCCAACACGATCCAGTATTTTGAAAGGACCGATATATCTAGGGCTCAACTTCCCCTTCTTTCCAAATCTCATGACTCTCTTCCAGGGAGATATTCGTAAGAACACTTTATCACCCACTTAAAACTCTAGGTATTTTATTCGGTTGTCGGCATAACTTTTCTTTCAACTCTGAGCTGCTCTTATGTGTTGTTGAATAGATCTGACCTTTTCTGCCATTTCATCAACGAGATCAGGTCCTAAAAGCTTTCTTTCCCCAACTTCATCCCAGCAAGTTGGAGTCCTGCATTTCTTTCCATAGAGATCTTCATAAGGAGCCATCTGAATACTGGAGTGAAAGCTATTATTATAAGAAAATTCCACCAAAGGTAGGTGTTGATCCAAACCACCTTTGAAATCCATAGAGCAATCTCTCAACATATCTTCTAGAGTTTGAATTGTTCTCTTAGACTGACCGTCTGTCTGAGGATGATAAGAAGTGCTGAAACTCAGCTCTGTATCCAGAGTATGCGGAAGACTTCGCCAGAACTATGAGGTAAATCTCGGATCCCGATCAGATATAATAGAAAGTGGTACTCCATGCAATATTACCACTTCCTTTACATATATCCTCGCAAGCTGATCCAGAGAGAAATCCTTTCTAATAGCAATGAAGTGTGAAGACTTTGTAAGATGATCAACTATGACCCAGATAACATTATTGGCTTTGGATGTTTTAGGAAGTCCTGTGACAAAGTCCATAGTGATGTTTTCCCATTTCCATTCAGGTATGGGTAATGTTTGTAACATCCCCTTAGACATCTATCTCTCAGCTTTAACTTGTTGACAAACCAAGCATCAAGAGACATATTCAGCAAAATCTCTTTTCATGCCATCCCACCAGAAGTACTCTTTCAGGTCCCTATACATTTCTGTGCTTCCAGGATGAATAGAGAATGAAGAACCATGAGCCTCTCCAGCAACTCCTTCTTTAATTCTGTGATGGGAGGAACACAAACCCTATTCCTGAACATTATTATCCCATCACAATCAAGGTTGAATTCAGGAACGTTTCTCACCTTCTTTTGTAACTCGACATCTTCTTTATGTGCCTCTTTAATCTTCATATGTATAGATGGTTGAACATTCATTTGAGAAAGATACGATTTTTCCCCTTTCATTATAATTCCAAGATCCATCCTTCGTAAATCCATAAATATTGGAACTTTTTTGATCCTCATCATGGATAAACTAGCATGGTCTTGTTGACTTAATGCATCTGCCACCTTGTTTGCTCTCCCAGGGTGGTAATGAATTGAGCAGTCATAATCCTTAATCAGCTCCAACCATCTTCTTTGGCGCATATTCAGCTCCTTTTGTGTGAAAATATACTTTAAACTTTTATGATCAGTATAAATATCACACTTTTCACCATAAAGGTAATGCCTCCAAATCTTTAATGCAAAGATTACCACAGCTAACTCAAAATCCTGAGTTGGATAATTTTGCTCATGTATTTTCAACTGTCGTGAGGCATAAGCTATCACCATATCATTTTGCATAAGAACACACCCCAATCCCTTCTTGGATGCATCACTATAGATCACAAACCTTTCTCCACTACAAGGCATTGTGAGCACAGGTGCACTGGATAACCTTCTTTTCAACTCCTTGAAATTCTCTTCACATTCTTCCGTCCAAACAAACTTAACTCCTTTCCAAGTCAACATGGTGAGTGGGTTAGATAATCGTGAAAAATCTTTCACAAAACGTCAATAATATCTAGCCAAACCAAGAAAGTATCGGTTCTCAGTTACTGTTGATGGTCTCGACCATCTTTCGATAACCTCTATTTTTGCTGGATCCACAGATATCCCCTCTTTTGAGATTATGTGACCCAAAAATGAAACTTTTTGAAGCCAAAATTCACACTTGGTAAATTTGGCATAAAGCTTATCCTTTCTCAGGGTCTTCAATATAATTCTCAAGTGATCTTCATGTTCTTCCTTGATATTTGAATATACAAGAATATCATTTATAAAGACTACCACAAATTGATCAAGATAGTCTCTAAAGACTCTATTCATCAGATCCATGAAGTTAGCAGGGGCATTAGTAAGACCAAATGGCATCACTATAAATTCATAGTGTCCATACCTTGTACGGAAAGCCGTATTTGGTATATCCTCCCTTTTGACTCTTAATTGATGATACCCTGAACGAAGATCAATCTTGGAAAAGTATTGAGCTCCTTGTAGTTGGTCAAATAAGTCATCAATGCGTGGGAGAGGATATTTGTTCTTGATAGTGATCTTATTAAGTTCTCGATAATCAATGCAGAGTCTCATTGATCCATCTTTCTTCTTAACAAATAGAAGATGTGCTACCCAAGGTGACGCACTAGGGTGTATGAATCCCCTATCAATATTCTCTTGGAGTTGCTTCTTCAATTCCTGCAACTCAATTGGGGCCATTCTATAAGGTGTCTTTGAAATAGGCAAAGCACCCGGTACGAGTTCTATTGAAAACTCAACTTCACGATTCGGTGGAAGACCCGATAATTCATCTGAAAAGACATCATCAAACTACCGTACAATGGGCATATTCTTAATTGTGAGTTTCTCACCAACCATTTGAGATAAATAACCTTCATTTAGTGGAATCAATACCCATAAAATGGATGAAATTTCCACTGGAAGGTTATGTTCATCCTTGCATCGATAGACGATCATAGATTGATCTGGAATATGAAATGTGACTTCCCTTATTTGGGAATTGATATGAGCTCCATGTAGAGAAAGCCAATCCATGCCAAGAATGACATCAAATTCCACTATAGGAAGGATCACAAGATTTTCAGGAAGCAATTTCCCACAAACTTTGATCGGAGAAGAATTATAAACTTTTGATGCGACTGTTGTGCCATTAGGTGTTGTCACAGCTAACTCAACTTCTAATTGTTGAGTTAATACGGTGATACCCTTAGAAAATTCTTCAGAAATAAAGGAGTGGGTGGATCCAGAATCAAATAAAACATTTGCTACATTAGAGTGGATGATAAGTGTACCTTTCAACACATCGTTATCGTACTCCACATCGCCGATAGAAATTGCATGTGACTTTCCTTTGTATTTAGCCTTAAGAGTTTGTTGACGTCAACCATCATCATCAACCCTTGGATTAGGACATTTATTAGCATAATGTCCCATCTCCTTGCACTTGAAACATTGAAGTGTAGTAGTTTCATTATGTGTATCCATTCCTTTGTTTGCATCATTAGACATCTTATTCCCATCATCGCGGCATTCAAATGCCCGATGACCTTTCTTTCCACATTTGAAATATTTACTTGTCCCTTTAAGACAATTCCCTCCATGTTTCTTTCCACACATTGAGCATAAGGGAAAGCTCATCTTCTTTTCCGTGTGCTCTTTAGATTTTCCTTTGAATTCAATTTTCCTCTTCTTATCAAACCCATATGACTAATGGGTTACTCCAATCTCCATCTCAACTTTGAGAGCACATCGAACGATTTCCTCGTAGCTATTGAAGTCCCTTATGGCTAAGGCCCTTCGAAGACTTGGTTTTAAGCCACTAATGAATCGATCGATCTTACTCTCAGGTTGGATAATAATACCAGAAGCGTACCTCGCAAGTCTTGAAAAATTTTCTTCATAGGTACCAACTGATTCATCATCCTTTTGCTTTAGTTCAAGAAACTCTTTCTCCATCTTTGTTCGGAGAATACAAGGGAAGTACTTATTGAAAAATAAGTTCTTGAACTCGTCCCATTCCATGGACTCAATTTCATCCCTTTGCCTCATATTCTTAATAAGATTCCACCATTGATCAGCATCATCTTCCAAACGATACACTGCTAAGATGACTTTATCATGCTCAAAACATTGAAGAACTAAAAATATCTTTTCAGTAGTACTAATCCATTTTTCAGAAACTAATGGATCAGTACACCCGCTGAATGAAGGTGGACGCTGTCTCATGAAGGATTCAATAGAATGTTGCTCCTTCCTTTTCTCGTTCGGAAGTCCTTCATGATTCATAGCATGAGAAAGTTGTGTGATCATGGCTACAAGATTTTTCATTCCAGCTCCCATAATGTTTGGTTGCTCAGGGGGACAATCATTGCATTTCCCGTCGCATTCTGCATTAACACGGTTCCTTCAGGTTCCGGCCATTGACTAAAACCAAGAAGAATAGTGTGAGCAACACAAATTATAATAGGAAAACCACATAATCAAGAATAAAATTTCACACTTAAGGTCTTATCCTAGGTTATTCATGGTAATTTCTAAAACACTAAGATTGTGTTCTATGCTTAGACTTATCCTTAGGGTTCTTACTAAGGCATTCACATCCTAGTTTCCAATGGTTGACTATACCTTTCCTCTGATACCAACTATAACGACCCATAATTTACATAAATTGTTATTACTTCAGAATTTAAGCACACTTATTACAACATATAACAAAACCAAGAAAGGATCGTATAGGTATAATGTCTTTAGAAACTGGGAAACATAAACAACTGGTTCATAAAGCATCTACTTTGCCTGCCATTTAATTCATCATATCTAGAGTCCCTTTTTGGCATATTATACTTAATAAACTTCTTCCCGACCTGGGGAAATAAAACATACAAAAGGGTGAGCTCAAATGCTCAGTAAGGGTAAAGAAAAGAAATATCAATCACATCATATACAGAAGCACATAACTTTTGTAAATCTTAACCTGCAAAAGAGATCATAATTTCATAACATGGGGTAAATCATAGTAGTGAAATGTAATCCCAATAATCATAAATTAAAACATGAAACTTTGTGGAATACACACATAATCATAGAGAATCATTTATTATTAGTCAAGACTCATTTCCAAGACTATCTTAGTGGAAAAAGTCCATTTCTGAACCGAGTCACCCTCGTTTCAGTCCTGTTTCACTGAACCGGTATAACCTACCGTTCCATCCATGTCTATCTCATGAGATATAAAATCTTTACCCAATGAATTGGAGGGAGATATAGGTCCCACCCATCTCATAATGATACCATTCTTATGTGTGCCACAAAATCATAAATCATACATCCTTGCATAACCCATGTAATAAAAATGGGAATCTTAAACATCGTGACATCATAAAACAATTCATATAAGATAAAGGAATTCATAAAAATATAATTCCATCACAACATAACTAAATCAATAGGGATGAAAATAGAACCCTTTATTATCTTAGATGGGAAATAATTTTGATAAAACACTTGAACTCCATTCTTGAGGAAAATATCCTTTCTACTTCAAAAACACTTTTCCTTTCTTAACATGTCATACAATGATAAACTAAAAGAAGTTGATTAAAAATAAACTTGAAAACATATAAAGGAAGATTCTTGGAAATAATGTTTTAAGAATCCATTCATGCAGTATAAGTGAAAAAAAACATTCTTTGTACTTTGGTCGGAAAAGTCAAAAAGTACCTCATACGAAAAACGACAAAAGATTCATTTCATATCCTTTACTAAAAACTCACCGAAGGGTAAAATTTGATATAAACTATTTTAGAAGGATATAAATATTACATATTGAGGAAACATGGATGTGTATGATAAAATACACCCCAGTAAATACCAAATTATAAACAATCTCGGATAAAAATGAGATTGTGATATTTCCCTTACCTTAGGTCTGATATGCTTTGTACGTGTCCGAACCTCCTGTATAATGATTTAAATAATGTTATTGACTTATTCCAGAATCATACTTATTTTTATGATATCATATTTGGTCATATTATTAGCTTCTTAGTAGTAATATTTCATTGCTACTTGTTATTCGGGTGTTTATAACTTTTTGTTCTTATGCGTGTTTTGTCGAATAAATTCTTATTCTTCTCTTTAGGTTATAGATACCTCATTTCCAGAATGGTATTAGTGTAATATATATCATATTCATTCATTCAATTCATTTATATATTCATTGTGAAATGAAGATCATGTAGAACGAGTCGCATCACATCGTGGAGACGGTATTCCGTACGTACGCACGAGTGATGATATCATTCCTATGATCGTGGAATTGTATTGAAGTGTATGTATACTATTTCAGAATTAGTATAACTTTATAATAGTCATATATATTCATTATTTACAACATTATACCCATCCAAGTAAGGTAGTGGTGGAAAATAGATTACACCACGGCGTGGAGACGGTATTCCGTACGTACGCACGCGCGGTGATTTCTTTTTCCGTAGGATGGATAGATGGTGAAATAGGGTTTTTTAATACTTATAATAACATATCAGTATAGTAGTGACACTGATGTTATTACTTCATAATGAAACAACTAAAGAAGAATAAGTGGAAGAAGAAATAAAGATGAAAGAATCGGTAACAGACATTACCTCTTCTTTGAAGTGCTTCTTTGAGACCTTCTTTTAGGGCACTAAAATTGGTCTTTGAAGAAGAACAGGACCTCTAGGATGTCTATAGGGAAGTGGATAGGAGAACTTGGCCGGGTTTGGCTGAGCTTGAAGGCTCAATGTGGTGTGAGGAAGAGAGGGAGGAGGTGCCCTTTTATATGGGAGGAGAGGAGCACCTTTGGAATAGCTAAAAATATTATTTTATTATAAAGTCAAGTTCGGTTTTAAATAGCTCCCAATTGATTTATTTAGAAGCTAAGGTGGGGATGGGTCTAAATACTCTCATCCAATATAATTTAGACAAGTTTAGGTTCCTATTTTAACCTTATCATTTAGATTTAACATTAAGTTAAATAATTTTACTTTTATCGTGTCTTCTTGTGTTCTTATACTATAAGGTTAATAAACTTACTATAAGAAGCCAAATGAAACCCAAGTTGTTTATTATTAATATATATAACCTTATCTAAGTCATTGGGTCAAACCTTAGATTTTTAGGAATAAAATAACAATTACTAATATAATATTTGTTTTAAAAACTATTTTATGTCAATTTTGACACTATTTAGTAATTGATTTTTGTGAAAATTGTAACAGAATTATTAGTTCGAAAAAAGTTAATTATATCAATACTAACATGTCATATTAACATATAAAATTAGTGTAATTCATAAAAAGTGTAAAATTACATTTATTTTGGTGTTCATAACATCAATTGTGTCAATATTTCATTAATAAGATAATTACTCCATCATCTATGTGTCATACATAAATTAAATTATTTAATGTCTAAAAAGTACAAATAAAATACCATTATGTAGGAAATATTTTTAGCTTTCTAATTAATATTTATAGTCGAATTTAGCTTATGTATAACCCCATATTAAAAATTATTTAGTTATTAAACTTTGATTTTAACTATTTTAAACCTTCTTTAAATAAATTATTTATAAATGTCCTAATCTAATCCATGTGGGCCTAAATGGTCATATTTTATTCATAAGTTTGTTTTTGGTCGCATTAAACTTATCCAATAGAATTAGGACATGTTGTTGGTTAATAATAATATCATTTTTACCCTTAATTACCCTATTTACTTTTAACCGTGGTAAAAAAAAGTAAAAAGTTACTATTCACCAAAAAATTATATTCATCTCATTGAACCAAAATTTAGTTACTGACATCAACCGTGTCTCTCGGATTTTCGAAATTCCACTCACAGAAGCGGTAAAATTAAGTTTTATGAAAAATTCAGTTTTTTTAACTACCACTTAGTGGTTTCACTATTCATCAAAAATTGAAAGATTTCAGAAAAATACCAAAATTTCACCATAGGCTAATTTCGATATTCCGAATCCAAAAATGAAGTCCATTTTGAAAAATAAAATTTATAAAATTTCAAAAAGTGGTTATTACTATTCATAATGGCTAGTTTTAATAATATTTTAGTAGCATATCGTTGTTTAGGGAAACTCGGTATTGCGTACGACGCAAGCTATCGAGGAAGGTCGCGATTTCGTGTAAAGCAAGCCAAGAAAGTGTTGTGTAGAAAAAGATTCCTTTGATTATTTATATAACATAAAAGTCTCGGGTGTTACAAACCCCAAGTACAAAGAAAGGTAGTAAAAAATCCACTCCATCGTAAGACTAAGCTTGGTCCCATGCTCTCCAGCTCCAAAGTAGCAAAAATACTAAAGTAGAAGGGTGAATTCCCTTATCTATACCAATAGCAATATAATCTATTTGGGCCCAAAAGTATGGACCAAACTGGGTGTGAGAATAAATCTCAGTAGGAATCCACCACATGATATGTGCCAAACAGTCAGTGAATATATGGTAGGTGACAAGTAAAAGGAACCAGTAAACAAGGAAGTACTCAACAGTAAAAAATCCATAGTTTGAATGAAATCAGTTCCATATATCATCAACAGATAATAAATGTAGGTAACACTCTAGGCAGTACTCTCATTTTAGCACCTTTAGTTAAACCAAAACAATTACTACAAAGAATATCCGAGGAAGCTCTCTTAGTCAATTCCCTTTATAGTACAAAGTGTTAAAGACACTCTGAGGAAGCAAACATGGTCAATTCCCTTTATAGTCAAAATTTATAAAGAATATCTGAGGAAGCTCACACGGTTAATTCTCTATATAGTCAAAAGTGTTCAAAGACTCTCCGAGGAAGCTCACATGGTCAATTCCCCTTAAATTCTACTACACCAGGTTCTCACAACCCTGTGTAAACAAGCATAGTAATGCAATACGGCCATATTAATCCTCAAGAACTACTTGGATAAACAGTCTGCAGCATATCAAGCATGTCAGATAAAACAATCACCCCATCCTAGAGTACTAGGTATCAGAAAACATCAAGGAAGCCTAGCCGACTAAACACGACCAAATAGTCGTAAATAGAACATGCATTGGAAAACAATTCCAAAGCATAGCGATCAACACTATTCACATTCAATTAACCTATACTTAAGAATAAAAGCATGGAAGGAAATTAACATGGTTAAACGGTAAAAATGAAACACCAAATTCAAGGGTATTGAAAACAATTTCCCATATAACTCAAAGACTTCCAATAGAAAGGAACAAACCACCAACCTTGGTGTTGGGAGATCGATATACATGAACCAAAATCCTTGAATCACCCAGGAACACTGTGGATATACAAAAATTTCTAAAATTTTCAATAGAGGATAACTTGAGAAAGAGGAAAAATCAGGAAATGAAGATCTAGCAGAAGGAAGAGACTACCGAGGCAATCCCAACGCAATCGGCAACGGTCTAATCGGAGATCATATGCTCAGTAGGGGGCTCGGAGGAAGATCACAGTCATATGGATTCTCTCGGATGAAATAGGTCTAGAATAAGGACTTTCTGGAAATTAGACACGACCCCGGTATGTTTATTGAAAGAAAAAAGAAAATACACGGTGTGTACTTTGGAAGTACATGACATGTACTTGTCGTTTCCATACTTTTCTTTAGGCAGTCTCAAGGTCACCACCACACAGACGTGTGTGCGGCCATTACATGACCATGACATGGCTTCATGCGACAACCAAATACACAATGTGTACTCATAAAGTACATGACATGTACTTTAAAAATCTCAAGAAATTCTTCTTTTCCTCAAAAATGACCAGAAAAGGAAAACATACCTGAAAAGGAGGTACATGTTCTTACAGTAATAAAACATTTTTCTCTTGTTATATCTTGGATACTTACCCAATATTTATCTCCTAAAGTCTTCGTACATTTTTGGTTAGAGTTTCTATCAATAAATTGACTTAAATTATTCATTTTGAAAGAATTAGTTTTTAGATAGAAATAATTAGTCAAATTATCTTGTTTTTTTTTGGAAATACATTTCAATTAATTTTCCATATAAAATATTCCAAAATTTATTTCTTCGCTATAATGATTTTATAATGACTTATTATACAGTTATTTATTTTATATTTTCCTTATATAACCCAATAATTTTATATATTCAATAATATGTCTTGTTATTGTTTATATCTGTTCAATGATCAACATGAATGATATTATACCAACAATATAATTTTCATTATGGATTAGTGGGAATAAAACATACATAACATGCATAGATACAATTTTTACATACCAATATTTCTTAACTCATATTATTAGTTCTTTACTAATTAGTTTGGGACTGTATATCATGATACTTGTTAAGGTAATTACAATAGTGTTATATTTTCTATTGGTTTTTAAATTAATTGGGAATGTGAAAACTATACAATTCCATCATCTATGTGTATCAACTTGGGAAATAAAAATATCAAATACTTCTATTTAATCTATAATATGAGATCATTTTAGATGTGGAGAGATTAAAATATTAATTTTGGTAGTTTATACGTTATTTTTAATTAGTTTCTGATAGGTGGGGACTGAAATAGGAAGTGATACCTGGTGAAAATCTATAGAACAATATTGAGCCGAAATCTTAATACTAATTATTCTTATAATAATAGTTAAATTTATGACGGTTGTATTATTAATGACTTCTATGTAATAAGGACTCGTCAGTTAATTTCATTCTATTGGGAGGGTGACCCACACATTGTAGATGTGTGGGATTTTATTAGTGGTATTATACATTTTATACGTTGAAATGTTTCTCTAGAAACTGTCAAATGCTACACATTCATTCTTTTAATAATCCTGAGTGGAGTCTCTCATACCTAATGGACCATCATCTACATCATATAATAATGTAGGTAACTAATCAATCAAGATATAGAGGATTTTTCATTTATAGAATTATCTTAATAAGTCCTCATATAATATGAAATTTATTTGTGATCCCAATACGTCTTTGAAGTTACATGGTACCATATACTCCCTTACCCATGATTGTATGAAGATTTTATGTGGGAATTTTATACGTCTCCACCTATTTAGACCCCCTAAATTATTTTATGGAATTTCTCACTGTCTTGTGAAAATATATTTTAAATGTTAAATATATTTAATATTTACATTAATGATTAATTAATGTTATTATTTTTTGTATGGTGACAAAAAAATTAATCGTAATTATAATAAAACACATTTTTATTGGTAAATTATATGAAACATGCATGTCATAAATTCAATACCCAGGAACCATGTATATACATTCTGTCAATTGTAAATGAGTTTGTATGAATTATTTAAAAAAATATATTCCACTACCATTAGTAATTTAATAATTACAATATTTTTATTAAAAAATTAGAATAAATATCACGATTATGAAACTTATATAAAAAAATAAATTCATTAACATTTATGAAGGAAAGTAAATATAACTAAGTAATATATTTAATGAATTATTATAATTTAATAGTTTAAAAGTTATTATATTTGAATAAAGTTTCACAATAATTGATTAAAATGTATTCAATTACTATATAGCATGGTAAAGTTAATTTTTTTGATGTTTTAGGTAATGATATCTATTTTTATCACTCAATATTATCTCATTTGATCATAATATATATGGAGTATCTGTTTTTCTTTATTTGGTTTACAAAATTTTATAATTATGAAAAACTTTTTTCATTTATTCTTTTACATGTATTTATATTTCATTCCAATATCCTTTTTTCCAAATGAGTCATTCACTATAATTTATGATTTCTGTAAGGGTTCCACTCCCAACTATCCTTTAGTTGAGATATTTTCTTTATTAAACACTTTTTTTAATTTTATTGTGTGTATCATAACCTGTTTAAATATGTTATGATAATTTTAATGGAATATAATAAATTTAAAATCAATTTTAGGTACTTCCTTTTGTTGGATTTTAATTAGAAGTTTCTAAAGTAGTTAGGGTTTCTATTATAATGTCACATTTCAATAAATATTATCTTTTTATAATATTATATTAAGATATATTGTATGTTATTTCTAAATAAAAACCCATCTATTATTCTCATTCACTATTTATTTTCAAGATTTATATGTTTTTTTACTATTTCCCCTCGTATTGAAATATAATTAAATTGAAACTATTATTTTATGTGGAAATTATCTTTTCTATTATTTCATGTAAAGAATAATATTACCCTATGTACTTGTTTTTTTCTTAATTTATATATGTATTAATTTATATATTTAATATTATATAGTTACATTTTTATTTAATTTTCCTTTCCTTTAAAATAGTGGATTATGAATATTTTTTTACTATTGTCAACATGATAACTTTTTCTAATGATTTTATTTGGATTTATATAGAAATATTTTATTAAATGATTTTTTATAATATATTTTTTATCTATGATATAAGTAATTTACTTAATTTTTTTGAAATTATTTCTTAGGAAAATTATTAACATGTAATGGTATATCTATTCTTATTTTTTAATGTGATTTTATAATTCCATTTAATATAATTTCAATATTTTTCAATATCATTTTTCATTTTTTTTATCCCATGGTGATATACTGAAATTTTACCATCATCAATATCTATATAAATGTATTATGATCTTGTAATATAAAAGTTTTCTTGTAAATTAATTTTTTCACCTGGGTTAATTAATATGTTATATAGTTATGAATTATTTCATTTTTATGTTGCATATATATATATATATATATATATATTGTGAAAAACCCAGTTTGTGTTATTCCTATATTTTAATGTGTATTTTTATGATATGTAATGGTTTCATTAGGTTTGGGATGTTTTGAGGGTAACATTATGGGAAAAATATAATTTTTGGACCTTTTTTCAATACCTTGCATTGACACTAATAATAGTTTTAGTCATTGTTCATTGAAATTCATTATTATGGGCATGTTATTTGGATAAATAATAAAGATACCACTATTCCATGGATCTTGATATTTTTTTGGTGTGGAAATATGGGATTCCAAAAAAGGAAAATGGGATGGATAATACATAGTTTTAGTGGGAGTGGTGGATAAGGTGAGGCATTGGCGACATCAGGTTGGTTTGGGGGAAAATTATGGGATGATACACCGTGTCATGGTATAAACCATCAAGGACTAGATGGATGAGGTTACCATACTACTCGATTATATGTCTCTATGGGATGTGGGTGTGGTTAGGAGTTCCATTACCATTGTGAAAAAGATAAATCCATGGATTCAATTATCTTATTTATAAAACAACTTAATGGGAAAACATGTTTTTGGGCAAGATGAAAATTATGGAGATAATTCATGTGTGTTTTTTACAGAGTCGTAATTCAATATTTGACCTAATTATATATGGAATATCTAAAGAAATCCTAATCTATATAGTTATTTATAATAATATGATTCTAGAGGTAATTTTGAGAGGCTCTCTTCCTTATATTTATATTTCATGTCAGATTATGATTGAAAATATGCCATTTGTTTATGGATTCTCTATCAGTTCCATACCTATAAGAACATGAAATATTTTTAGAATATAAAATAAACAATTCAATATCAACTGTATTTTTTTCTTAAATATTGTTTCATTTTCCCGTTTTAATATGTTTTGGTAAAAAACGTTTTATAAAGGGTAATCATGGAATGGGAATGGAATGACATATGTGAAAATCACATTGGGTGGGGGATTTTTTATTCAAACATGGATGTCATTTCAATATTCAGAAAAAAATTATTGAATGGTTTATTATGTATTTATATTATATTTAATGGGTCCTTGTTGTTTTGGACTTTCTATAGTTCCAAAACAATGGAACACATGGTTCCTTTTCCATGTGATGATTTAGGATTTAATGAATAAGGTTACCCTCTTGATTTCTAGCTATTCAGGTAGTCATGGTTTACGTGATATACATATGGTTTGTGAAATTGGTATGTTATTTGAAATGGATGTGCAATTATATGTAATTTTTGTATTATATGTGTTGTTTATTTCTCTGTTAGAATCAAATTTTAACAAAAAGGATAATTTTTCATGTTAGTGACACATCAGTTACTTTAGCCTTAATTTTATATATTATTCATCTATAATATTTCATAAAATAAATGATAATTTTTTTATTCATTTTGAATGTATGGGAATAATTTATTGGATTACTTATAACGTATTTAAAATCACCCCTGGAAGATGAATCTCTGTGTGTAAGAAAACTTTGTTCCTCATGGTGTAGGGAAGGGGAGATTTTTTACCTTTCTAAAAGAGCTTATTGAGACAATGGTATAGGGTGATAGTTCTAGGAGTTTTGATGTCAAGATATTAGAAATAATAGGAGTGTTATATACAGTAACTTGTTCCCCGTTTTGGATATTTTCTCCAGTATAATTGTGTTTTTATTTTTTAAATGTGACTCTGAAAATATTTTAGAGTTGTTATGTCTTGGAATTTTGTGTTGTTTAATTCATGCATCTATGTAAATATTTTTTTAGAGTTTTTTATGAAACATTTTTTCTATGTAATGTTTAATATTCCAATAGTTATATTTCATATCACTAAAATTTATCGATTGTATTTGGGGTCCAGGTTATAAACCTATGGTTTTTGGCACTCCGGTTTGGTCAAAGGAAATAGGTTGGGGTTGGGATGTTATAAATTGTATCGTTTTTCAATGAAACAATATTTGGTATGTTAGAAATAGATATAGAATGTGTCCGAATATAACATGAACAGTATAAAAACTTGTAAATAACCTACTTATATTGAACCTCATGTTACCTATGTGTTGTGGGTAAAAGAAATTTATATTAAACAATTCTAGGAATTATTACTCTTCATCTTCATTTTTTATCTAATAAGAGTAGTTTATCATGCATAAGTATTAAAACATATCAAAAGTATTGGTTTATTTATATAATATTTTTTTATTAGGATTTGATTGTGTTTTACGTGAGAAATTTCATTTGTTCAATTATATTTGGTTCGCGGGGATAAAAAATGAATAATTTTCAGATCACAATAATTTTTTTTCTCAATGTTTTTATAGATTCATTGATCATTGAACTTTTCATAGTTCTTGATTGTTTTTAAATAAAAAACAAGACCCTAAAAAAGATAACAAATGATTTATTTATAAATCATCTTATAATAATTTAATTAACGAATAATTTGATTCATAGTGAAAATTTTTAATGAGTTCAAAATATTTACTTATAGGTATGTTTACATGGATTAATAAATTGTTAAAAATCAATAACATTTTTATTATTTTAATTACCATTAACATGAAATTGTATACAGTTTTTACATCTCATTGCAATTTTTCAGAACATACTATTTCATGACATAAATTTCATGATTTAATAATATGGTGATTATTTCCAATTATTAAATTATGTACATGATAAATCATTGAGATATCATTTTCTAGGATAACTGATTATTATGTTAAAAATAAGTGCATTTTTCTGTTACTCTATGATTTATACATATTTATCTAACCATTTTAAATACAATTGGTAAGAGAAAATTAAATGTTTATACATATTAAATATGATGTCATTTTATGATGTTTATTTTGTTTCAAAAAATTGACAACAGTAGTTTCACATGTGATGAGAGAATTGAAAAGCACTAGTTAACTATATTGGTTTTATTTGGTCAATAATTAATCATGCTCGAGCGGTAAAAAAATTTCTATAAAAAAATAATATGAAACATGATATATATTTTCCAAGAACTATGTTATTTAATTAATCATGAATATTTAATAAATTCTAAATTATTTAAATATTTTGGAACAATGTGGGAATATTTTTTATTTACAAAAGTTTTGAAGAATATTATTTAGATGATAATGAATCCACATAATAATTAATTCCCCAAGAAATATTATTTTATAAAATGCTCTATTATGAATGATGTGTTTTAAGTAAATTATTTAAAAAGAATTTTATTGGTTTTCTTACTAGTGTTTTAAATAATAATATTATTTTAAAATATATATTGTTGTATATTATTAAATATTTAATTAAAAATAATGTAATTGTGTTGAAAAATGAAGAACATGGAGTATGTTATTTATGGATGTGTTTTATCTTGGTGAATTAGTGTCTAAAAAATAAATTTTTGACTAATGGAAGATGTAGTAGTGCGTTATTGTTCCGGTGAAGGAGGTTGTTTGATATTTTATACAGATAAACTTAGTGTAGATTTTCTTTGTTGTTCTAGTTATTCTTGTGGTATTGATAGTTCTTTAGTGTAGTTTTACTTATTATGCTTGTTTTACTAGTATTTATTTCATAATACCTGGGTTTTTTTATTTATTATAGATGGTTTTTATTATCATTTAGTAATAATGATAATTGGAAGTGATAATTAATTTGTTCATGTGGAATTGAAGTATCATGTGATGAGTATCAACAACATCATGCATAATTGGATATTGTCGATATTTATGATTTTAAAAATGATAAATTATCACTGATATTTTAATGTTTTATGGTATTTTTATACATTAGAAATGTATATGTGGGGTATAAAATTAGGGATGAAGGAGTTATAAGAATTAAGTTTGATATTGATTTCTTCATTGACTAAGTAAGTATCATATATTTATATGGGATAGTGTATATTTTGATGGGTATATGACCAAAATATAACATTATTAGGGTCCTAATAGATAGATTGGGATCCCATATCGTGATATCAAAAAACATAAATACATGAATTACCATTCTGGTTATAGGAATTTAGATATATGGTCCAATTATTTTTTTTTTGAAACCAATTTGGGTTAAAATTGATAGTTGGGTGTGGTTTTTAGAGAGATTTTTCAATATGGGAAACCTCAATTAATGTTTTTAGCATATAGATGAGTAAATGTTCATATCCTTATATTTAGAAATGGGGAATAAATTTTCATGTAATATTTGAATGGTATCATTTATAGATACCAAGAGAACTCTTACCCTTTATTCTTAGTGGGCTGTTTCTAATTCCTAGTTTACTTTTTTATCATGCATGATATCGCTGAGGGATGAAATGAAATTGTTTTAATCATCATGATATATGTGGTGGGGGTTTTATATTTAATGGTATATGGATTTCAAATTAGTAAAGTGTGAAACTAATGAATGTTCATCAATAAAATTACAAGCATTGACATTTGTTGTATATTCAATGACATAGTTTCGGTTTTTATAGGATATTTGTCAATATTGTATTAGAGTACAATGTTACAAGATGTACAATGTATGAATTTTTATAACCTCACCATTAGTTTTATCCATAATGGTTGTTAAGAATAAATGGGTGGGGGTAATTCTAATTTCATCTATCAATTTGGGAACCAATTATATTTCCTTCTTATTCCAAGATAGTTTCTCTAGAAAAATACATTAGTGAACTATCTATCAGGAAATCAAGAATGTATATATATATTTAAAGGTGTAAAAATTAGGTTCATCAGGATATTTGTGATATTTAATTATAACTTTAGTTTAGTGGAATGGAATTTTCATGTCAAAGGTCAATATCATTCTTATGATATTTCAATAACATTATTTTGGTGGTCTGTTAGTTAACTGAATCAGAATGTCATTGTATATAATTATAATATATAAGATGACTTATATAGGGATATAGTATTGGAGTAAACCATGGAATTATTTTGTATAAATGTTTTGATAATTTCCATCATATATGGATGATACCCTAGTTTTATTTGTGGGTGAAATGGTAAATGAATTAAAGAGGGGAAAACAACAAAAACATGTTTACCATCACCTATATTAGAGGTGATTTGAGTGATAATGAAATCAGGAGATGATCTAAAAATACTTTTATGATCTTTTTTAGTTCATCGGAGACTTTTTAACCTTTATTAGAGTATTATTATTTCATAGGTTATCTGATAATGTTTTTATGCCCCTCTTCAGATTGTTTTTTGGTTCTTATTGTCTAACACCACTTTCTAGGTGCATGTTTGGATATATATTTAAATATATTGAGTCTTGTGAGAGAATCTATTAATGATATTGACTAGTAAGAATAAACACAATTGTTTCCTTGATAATTTTGGACATTTATTAAGGAGGTTGTGGAATTTCATTATTGTTTACAGTGAGAGAACATATGTTATTATTGGTATTTCAATGAATAAGGTGTCAATGTATAGATTAGAATGTGTAATTAGAACCATGGTTTATTGTGAAAATTAGTAATATCAAGAAAAAGTTTCATATTTTTAATAGAATATAATTGTCCTTCCATTCTGTAATGACTCACTTTATCACTCCTCTTAACAATAGAGGAATGTGATTGACTCTATTCTGAATGTATTTGAAATCCTTTTTTTACCAAATTAGTTGTTCTATTAGGTCTAAACCACTTTACCAATATTGGTTTTAGAATTTGAATATTTGTTAGTGGTTCATAAATACATGTTTTATTTGGGTTATAATATAATGAATGGATATGTGTAGAGATATAATAAAGGAACACCACTATTTTGGAGGAGTTGCTAGATCTCACTTCCAAAAAGGAGTACCCTATAGCTTTGAGAGGAAAAAATCACTATTTTTGAAAAGAATTTAACTAAATTAGTTTTTTCTATTAATATTTTTTATTTGTTATTTTTTTATTATAAAACATTATTTTTTAGGATGGTTTATTGGTAACTATTGGGGAAAAAGAATTTTGGGCTCTCTAGGATTCACCACATTATAGAATTGACAATGTTTAAGATCATCTCTTTTTGTTTTTCGATGCTTTGGAGTTGTGATACCATTTCATGATATATATTCCATCATTCATTAGATACAATCAATTTGGTAGGTTTAATTTCATTGGATAAGACACTAAGTAAATGGGAGGCCCAATATGTTATAAATGTGTGTGTGGTAGCCATGGCGAGAAGTGGTTAACCATGTCCATGTGTAGTTGAGATGGAATTTCAGGATATACCACGCCGTAGCCCAAAATGTAATCTAATTTAAATATAATTAGGAATAATAATATACCATTTCTAGGAAACATTGGATAGGGGAGTGGATTAGGGATACAATAATTTGGTGGGAACCAATTCGCAATTCATCTAGACAGTAAAATTTTAAAAAGATCGGAACCAATATGGAGGTTTTGGGTGATATATTATCTCATATGGTAAATATAATGAATTATTTATGTGTATTATTAATTCATTGTTTGACATTATTACATCCCCAAACCCAAATTTTTCCTCTTCCTTATGGGTATTTCAATCTAATGTTTTTAATTGGAAATTTTATTTATGAATCTCCATAATAGTGCACTTTCATTTTGGATTTTTTTGGATGACCATATTAGTGGTAGGTGTGTTATATATCAATATACTTCCTCCAAAAATTGAAAACCTATTATTTTGAAATAAAAACGATTAATTTCATAACAACAACATTTTTTTCCATTTGTATAGGTTAATGTGTAATTTTAAATTTTTTTTGGGAAAAATGGTTTTTTATATCTAAATTAGGCATGATAATGTATTGGAATGCACATATATTGAAATGGGTATGTCACTATTAATATTGAAATTCATGACATTTCAATATTGGGGAAAACTATATTACATTCGTAAGGATGCATTAAAATTTCATTGAATGGTCAATTGTTGGTTTAGAATTTATTTCATGGTAAAATAAAGTCATAGTTTATTACTCTTCCAAGTGACTACTTGGATTCAGAGAAGTGGGTTCCACTCATGAGTTGGGTTAGTTCATGAAGTATCTATTGATTAGGACATATTTGGTTCATGAAATGGGTGTTTGAGTTTGCATGGTTGTGTGTAACTAGTTTTGGTGAGTGGGTTTTATGGTGGATTTATATATTAAAATAATGGATTTTAAGAGAGTTATATTTTTTGTTATAGACTTATATTATTTTTCTATCCTTTCTATTTTTGTGGGTAGACTTATCTCAGTATTTTTAAATGCAAGACAACTTTTTTTGATTAAGTGGAATGAGGATTGAGTACTTCATGGTTTACTAAGTGTGTTATTGTACTCAGGACCTACACATCCATCACAATGCTTATTCATGTGTTATTCTTTATGATTTGTGTATGGGGAAACCTCTTACCATTCTTGAAGAGTTTTGTTGATGTGGTGGTCTTGGGTTATATATTTTGGATGGAGTTAGTAGATGTATTGGGGATATTGGGAATGTGTTATGTGGTAACTTTTAATCTGTTTGGAAATTTAGACTTATAGATGTTTTATATATATTTTTTGCATGAATATACTTATGGTTTAGTTATAAAATTATTATTGTTGGTTATTATTCAGTTTATACATTATATTTTTTATGTTATCTTGAATTTATCAACTAATGGTTGAATATTATATAAGGATAAATTATCTATAAAATGATATTGTATAATAATTTGGTATATTTTTACTATATGGTGTCTAGGGGAAACATTGATGGTTAGAAAAATTATAATCATGACAATGACAATGGGTTGGGGTAGGGATTCCACATGTAAGGATTTTCATTATGTGATGGGTGGGTCTAAAAATATATATCTCTCTAATTTATTGTTTAATGATTTATATCACATGAGAATTCAAGTAAGAAACTAGTGAGTGAACGAAATAAACTATAAGACTCTATCAACTATATATATAAAAATAGGGGTTAACCTAACCAACTATGTTATTGGAATGTGTTTAATATGCAATGACGATATTGGAAGTAATACATAAAATTAAAAATGTTTTTCTATTTTTTTATCTTACAAACTTGTTTGAAAAGTTTGAATTTTATACCTTCTTTTTATGACTTATTTCCATGGATTATAATAATTTTCCTATAATTACACATTATAATACCTCATTTAACTTATTATTAAAAAATCATTATATCCTAAATTTTTAATGATATATGTTTTATATGCATATGATTTATCTATGCACCATGATTAAGTTTCCATAAAAACATAATAAAATTATTCTCATTTATAATTTTCTATTGATATATATTATTTTCTCCCTTACTATGATTTTATGGACTCCCGTTATTAGGAATCCATTCTATAGGGTATAAAAGAGAGTATTTTAATTTATATGTATCAATGGGTATCATGTATGAAGAATACAAATGGGAGAGATTTATTTTATTAAAAATGGGTTGTTTATGTTTTTTTATCTCCAAATACAATAAATATATAGGTTTTGGGTGTATTTTTTAATATTATATTAACTAAATAACAATCTATAATGTTGTAATATGTACATATGTCATGGTGGAGCCATCTCAAAAAAACCAAGGATTACACTGATACTATATTTCTTCATGAAAGTTAAAAATAATAAATTTTTTATAATTACTTTATACATTGAATAAATGTTCAAAAATAGTATAAATGAATATAAAATATGGATAAAGTAATGTTCTAAAAAATATATTTTATATAATTTCATGAAATAAAAACCTTACATATATCAATGTGTTCTCTAGTGATTATATCTCTTTTAGGATTTTATTTTATCACTCTTTTATACCATCATATGTACACTATATTCTAATATTTTGATATAACTAATTAATAATCATTTATATTTGATATGTTTTATATTCTATTCATAAGAACTGTGATGTTATATATATCCTCTATAAATTATATATGGAATCCTATATTTTTCATTTCTTCATTTATACACATTTTATGAAATCATTAATTTTAATTCGAAAATAATCATTCAATTTATTTTTATGGAGTTAAATTTCTTTTGAATAAACACATTAGTTTGATACAGATTACAAAATGTAATATATTAGTGAGTTATAATATTCTCAATTACCCTATTGATTACACAATAATTAATCATTTGGGATTTTTAACATATCAATGTTTACAATTGTATATGTCTCTCTAATGAATATATATTAGGAATGTTATAATTATCCTTGTGCATTCTTATGTCTATTTCAGTTGATTACCTATAGATTCATATTATTTTATGATACAAAATACATTCATGAAAACTATTTTCATCTACTTAAGTATTATCCTTGCAATGAATAATGAATTATATAAGATCATTTAATGCAATTTTTTTATGTTGGATGCATTATTTTTAAAATATTATTGTAATTTTTAGATATAAATATTAAAATGATTTCATTTATTATAAAATTATTTTATCTTATTTTATATTATGTGTTAGAGTGGGAAAAAATCATAGCATGACTATGTTATGTTGTATTGGAATTATGTCCAGAAATATATTATGATGTTTCATTATTATGAAGATCTATCAGTTTATAAAATTTCCAATTTCAATAAAACATTAATTCACTAAAATTGTTTTTTTATTAAAAAAACATTCAAAATTTTAAAATCATAGATAAACAGATCCAATGATGAATTTACTTTTTTATATAATCTGAATGATGTAGTTTTCTAGACACCTAGGAATTAAAATTTACTGAATTTAAATAAAAATAAAATTTGAACACATATAATTCTATGTACCCACAATAGTTTAGAAAGTTTGTTAGCTTCCCTATTACACAATATAATAACAAAAGATACTACAATATTAATGTGCTCTATTTATTTGATAATGTATACCTAAGAATCTATCAATATCCATGGGCATGAATCAATATTTACATTCATTTCATTGAAAATTCAATTGAAATAAACAATGTTCCATAATTCAATTTATTATTTTTACCTAAAATTTTAATTTCATCGATAACCACTTCCATACCAAATTCAAAACAATTTTGAGAATCATTAAAATGATGGTATGAAACTATAGAGACCCAAATCATGACGTACACAAAAATTACATTACTTTTTGCGGAATACTTAAAACATAACAAAAATAGACACCCAAGGACCATAATAGTTTAGTGTCTTTCGATACTCATAATAGAATCTTCTAATCATGGTGAAAGATCCTCAACATCTCCCGTAAAGATCATACTCTTTTTTTATTACCTAAAACCTTTCTTTAAATCCTGGGGAAAGGAAAACATAAAACGGGTGAGCTCAAATTATTAGTAAGGGTAAGCATGGAGAAAATAAAACAAACCATATACATTTGAACTAAAAAAACATAGAAATAATATTTAAACATAAAAATCTTGCGCAATGACATAAAACATGGCAGTATGTAAGGCATAGATCATAATGAAACATTAATCATGATAAAATATAATGGGAATAAAACATGTAATTATGACAAACCATTAAGCAAATGATATGATTTCCATAGTATCCAAGGCATTGCTACCAAGACTATCTTAGAGGATAAATTCCCTTTCTGAATCCAGTTCAATTCTCATTCCAGTACTGTATCACTGAACCGGATTAACATACCATTTCATCCATTTATATCTCATGAGATATAAATATTTACCCAATGCATTAGAGGTTGATATAGGTCCCACCCATCTCATAATGAAATCATTCTTTCTTTTTCCACAAAACAAACATACATCATTCATAATAACCCAACGAATAAAATGGGTTTCATAAAAATCTTCCCATCATAACATAATCCATATAAAATAAATGGATATAATTTCATCATAAGAAAACTAAAACCATGTAAATAATAGATAAATTATACTTGAAATATAAACATACTTAATAATATCATCTGAAATGGATAATAGTTTTGATAAAACAATCGAAATGAATTCTTGAGGAAAATATCCTTTCTTCTTTTAAATAATTTTATTTTCTCAAAATTCCTTGATATTTTAAAAGAAAAGGACTTTGTTGAAAGTAGTCATGAAATTTTTTAGAGGAATATTCATTGAAATAAGTCTTTATGAAACCATAAAAATCCATTCATTCCGTATAAGTTAAAAAAGCATTCTTCTCGAACTTTTGTCGGAACAGTCAAAAAGTACCTCGTATAGTAAAAAAAAGATTCCATAAATACCATGTAGTAAAAGAAAAAATGGGTAAAAATGACTTTAAACATACATGAAACAATTTTTAGAAAATAGGTACATGGATTATTAATTTAAACCAAGTAAATACCTATGAATAAACAATCTAGGATAAAAACGATATTGGAAAAGTTATACCTTACCCTAGGTCTGATATGCTTCATACGTATCCGAACATCCTTTATAATGATTTAAATATTGTAATTGACTTATTACAGAATCATATTCATTGTTATGATATCTTATATGGTTCACTTATGACTTTATATTACCCATACTTTTGTAAATATCATGTTAAAACAACATTTTGGGTAAAACGTTTTATTTATCATACGTGTTTGGACTTCTTTTTATTGATATTATTACTAATTATATCATGATTTAATTAATTCAAAAATGTAAATAATGATTTATATATCATATATATTCAGTATATATATATATATAACATATAGATAAGTCAAATGAAATACACCATTCATGGAGAAGGTAGGCCCTACGTACGAATGAATGTTGTTTTCTTTTCCTTATTGACTTGAATGGAAGTAAGTAGATGACATATATATATATGTTTAAATAAATCCAGTAGCTTCATAATGTCATATATTTCATTATTATTCATTATATATACTTTATAATCATTCTAGAATGGTTAATCATGGAAAATGAATCTCATCGCGTTCGTGGAGATGGTAGTCCGTACGTACGCACGAGCGATGATATCATTCCTATGATCATGGAATTGGATTGAAGTGTATGTATAATATTTTAGAATAAAAATAACTTTAAAACAACCATATATAGTTATTTATTTAAACCATTATACCCATCCATGTAAGGTGGTGGTGGAAAATAGATTACACCACGGCGTGGAGACGATATTCTGTACGTACGCACGCGCGGTGATTTTGTTTTCCATAGGATGGATAGAAGATGAAATGGGGTTATTTCATATGTATAATAACATATCAGTATATTAGTGATACTGATGTTATTAATTTAGGATTAAACAAATAATTAATAAGAATTAGAAGAATAAATAAATTGGAAAGAATCGGTAAAGGATATTACCTCTTCTTTGACGCGCCTTTTCTTAACCTCATCTTAAGGCACTAGAGTTTCTCTTTTGAAGAGACCAGAACCTCTATAATGTTTCTATGGAATTTTAGAGGAGGATCTGTCAGGTGTTGGCTGATCTTCAAGACTCAAAAGGGTGTGAAGAGAAGAGGGAAGGGGTGCCCTTTTTATAAGGGAGGAGAGGGGCACGTTAGGAAAAACTTAAAATATTATTTAATAATAAAGTCATTTTCAGTTTATAATAGCTCCAAATTTATTTATTTATAAGATTATGTGGATATGGGTATAAATCCTATCAACCAATAGGTTTTATAAAAGTTTAGGTTACTATTTTAACCTGATCATTTAGATTTAACTCTAAGTTAAATAATTTAACTTTTACCATGTCTTTTTGTTTTCTTACACTATATGGTTAATAAACATACTACAACAAGCCAAGATAATCCCAAGAAGTTCGTTATATATATATATATATATAAAATTATATATTTCATTTGTCCGAACCATATATTTTTAGGAATATAATAACAATTAATAATATAATGTTTGTTTTAAAAACAATTTTATGTCAATTTTGACACTATTTGGTAATTGATTTTTGTGAAAATCATAACAGCATGATTAGATTTAAGAAAGTTAATTAAATCAATACTAAAATGTCATATTAACCTAGAAAATTAGTGGAATTCATAAAAAGTCTCAAATTACATTTACTTGGGTATTTATAATATCAATTATTTTAATATTTCATTATTTAGGTAATTACTGCATCACCATTGTGTCATAAACAAATTAAATTATTTAATGTCTAAAAATTATAAATTAAATACATTAGGTAATAAATATTTTGATATTTCTAATTAATATTTATATTTGAGTTTAGCTTATGTATAACCCTATATTAAATATGTTTCAGTTATTAAACGTTGATTTTAACTATTTTAACTCTTCTTTAAATAAAATAATAATAAATGTCCTAATCTAATCCATGTGGACATAAAGGGAAATATTTTATTCCTAAGGTTGTTTTTGGTCGAATTAAACTTATCCAATAGAATTAGGACATGTGTTAGGGAAATAATAATATCATTTTTACCCTTAATTACCATATTTTCTTTTAACCGTGGTAAATAAAATTAAAAAGTTACTATTGACCAAAAATTATTTTTATCTTATTGAACCACAGTTTACTCCTTGATATTAACTATGTCTCTCATATTTTCAAAATTCCACTCACAGAAGCGGTAAAATTAAGTTTTATGTAAATTTTCAAATTCTCCTAGGCGGTGGGTAAAAAACGCTGAAAAGTTAAATAAAATTTTTATATATCTAAAATTATTATAAAATGACTCAAATGATTTAAATTGAACTTATATAGTTATTATGTATCAATTTTTACCTAAAATAAATTTCAATAAAATAAATAATTATTTAAATTAAAAGGCGGTTTTTAAATAGTAACCTAGTGTTTTCACTATTCATCAAAAATTGAAAGTTTTCAGAAAAATACCAAAAATTAACCCTAAGATAATTTTGATATTCTGAATCCAAAAATGAAGTCCATTTTGAAAAAAAAAAATTATAAAATTTCAAAAATTGGGTATTAATATTCATAGCAGCTAGTTTATATAACATGTCGTTGTTTAGTGTAACTCAGTATTGCGTACAACACACACTATCATGGTAGGTCGCGATTGCGTGTAATGCAAGCCAAGTCAGGGATGTGTGTAGTTCAAGCTACTTTTAGTGTATCTTACAACACAAGACATCAATGAAATTAAAAATAATATTTTTCATAAAATCTTAGGGTGTTACATTCTACCCCCCTTAAAATGAATTTCTCCCTCGAAATTCGTCCGAGTTATAAATGGTTTACTACTTGAAATTTCATTCATAGAAACCCACATCGTAGAAAAGAACACTAAAAAAATTCATTTTAAAAAGAGAAGTTAGAATCATAACAGTCACCCAACGTAACTCATCACTCAGTTTCCACATAGGAAAACATAGGTGAAAATATGGATATAGAAGAGAAATATAACCACGAACGTTTGATGAAGAGTGGTAGAGGACATGGATATGAAAAAGACAAAAATCAAAAATCTATAAATTTGTGATGATCTAAGGTACCATCTAATTCATCATATATAAGGTCACTAGGATGAAATTTTTGGCTTTCAAGCTCATTTCCCTAAAGTTGAAGAAATTGGAATTAGAAGAAATACTTTCTTGATTTTGGTACAATCTCACCGTTGGTCGTTACTTGGACAGTTTCCACTTCATCTCTTAAAGAAATAAAGTTGAATTTGTCATTCGTGATGTGTTAGCAGATCATGTGATAGAATGATGGGTCATTCCATCTATCTTAAACAAAAGGTTAGAAAAAGTTATCAAAAATACATAAGTCCATCTATAGTGAGATTAATCATATATGGTTCTGATAATGGACTTATACTTCATATATCATACTGGTTAATATAATAAAACTAGTTTCTATGAACCAGTGCCTTCCTGTAGGCTAGTGGTAGGTGATAAAGTCATGTCACACTTCGGTTGTGGGTTCGATTCCCACAGCCTTGTCTGACGCGATGGGTTGTCACCCATCCTGCAGGTTTTTCTTTTTCTAAAACTACATTATTATAACATTCCATAAATAATATCAAAAACAGTTCTAGCCTTAAACAATACGGACTTATGTCCACCATAATCCATTCCAATATTTAGGCTTATCCAAAATACTTCTGTCCAAGCTCATAGTATAAAGAAAACAATTACTATAAATGTCATCTGTCGAGCATGTGAATACCATCATTTATCCCCCATATATCATACGATAGATCTTGTTGGTCAAATTAAAAACATGTGAATACCTTAATCGTGTATTCTCTTGAAAAATGAATACCCATTTGACTCTTAGTGAAAACATGAATACTGTCAAAATTTAACACTTTCCCCATACCAAAATCCCAAAATTTCTATATACTCAAACCATGATATAACTTTGTCCTTATATCAATCATGATCTCATGCATTCCATCAAACATATTATTTTCTCCTTATCCCATTATTATGTGCATATCATCTGATTTCCAAAATATTTCATTTACTTTTCATGGTTATATATACCATATAATTATTGAAAACCATAATAAACCAATACATAGATATTCCAATATTCCACAGTACTATAAATTAGATTCCACAACATTATTTAGGAACCCCATTACATAAACACATAATCATTCCACTACATCGTTGGCATACTCAACATCGCCAATAGTGACTTCATGTTTCTTCCCTTTGTCCTTTTCCTTAAGAGGATTCTCACGTTGATCATCATTAACCCTTGGATTAGGGCATTGATTGGCACAATGCCCCATTTCCTTGAATGTGAAGCATTGAAGTGCTGGTGGAGCATTCTATGTAGTATTTTCTCTATTCACGTCATTAGAAACCCTTTTCCCATTACATTGGCACTCAAATTCTTGATGACCTTCTTTTCCACACTTGAAACATTTTCTAGTACCTTTTAGACAATCTCCACCATGCTTCTTTCCACACTTTGGGCATAAAGAAACATTCACTTTTTTTCCATTGTTATAAGGATTTTCCTTGAACTCCATCTTTCGTTTCTTGTCAAAACCATGAGATGGATATGTTACCCCTAATTCCAGTTCTACCTTGATAGAACAATGCATGATTTCTTCATAGCTACTGATGTCTCTTATAGCTAATGCCCTTTGAAGACTTGGTTTTAAGCCACTGAAGAATCGATCAACTTTACTTTTAGGTTGGATGATAAAGCCAGATGCATACCTTGCATGTCTTGTAAAATTCTTTTTGTATATACCAACATATTCATCATCCTTCTGCTTAATCTCAAAGAACTACTTTTCCATCTTTTTTCGAAGAATACAAGGGAAGTACTTACTGAAAAACAAGTTATTGAAATCGTCCCATTCCTTAGATTCAATTTCATCTTGGGGCCTTGTATTCTTAATTAGAGTCCCCCATTGGTCTGCTTCAGCTTCTAAATGGTAAAAAACTAAAATGACTTTTTCATGTTCTGAATATAGAAGTATGGAAAATATCTTTTCAATGGAACTGATCCATTTTTCAGCAACAAGTGGATCAGAAGACCCATTGAAAGACAATAGACATTTCCCCATGAAGAACTCAATAGAATATTGTTCCCTTCTCTGATCATTTGGAAATCCACAATGATTCATAGTTTGGGTAAGTATATCAATAATATTTTTCACTCCATCTCCCATCACATTTGGTTGCTCGGGAGGACAAACATTGCATTGTCCATTACATTGATCAACACGGTTCCTTCGTGTTCCAGCCATCATCTAAAACCCAAAAAGAACAGCGTGAGAGATAAAAATCATGCTAAGAAAACAACATAATAAAGGGGGAGTACCTTCAATATCTAAAATATTAGGTTTTATTCTAATATCGTTACCATAATTATAGGACTATAACCTATACTTATACTTGACCTTAGGGACATACCTAGACATACCTTAGAAATATCTCTAGGGATCTCACTAAAGTTATCACATCCAAGTTTCCAAAGGTTGACTAAACCTTTCCTCTGATACCGATTGTAGATACCCAAAGCTTGATGTACATGGAAATTACATTACTTTTTTAATAATAATTAATACATAAAAAATAGACACACAAGGACCGTAATATTTTAGTATCTTTGGAAACTCGGAATATAATCTTCTAATCGTGGTGAATGATCTTCAACATCTCCCGTAAAGATCTTCCCCTTTTGTTTTCTTACCAAAAACCTTTCATTAAATCCTGGGAAAAATAAAACATAAAAAGGGTGAGCTCAAATGATCAGTAAGGGTAATCATGGAGAAAATAAAACAAACCATATACATTTAAACTAAAAAAACATGAACATAATATTTAAACATCAAAATCTTGATCAATGACATAAAACATGGCAGTACGTAAGTCAAAGATCATAATGAAACATTAATCATGATAAAATAGAATTTGAATAAAACATGTAATTGTGGAAAACCATTAAGCATATTATATGATTTCCATAGTATCCAAGGCATTGCTGCCAAGACTATCTTAGTAGACAAAGTCCCTTTCTAAATCGAGTTCACTCCTCATTCCAGTCATGTATTACTGAACCAGATTAACTTACCATTTCATCCATGTCTATCTCATGAGATATAAATCTTTACCCAATGCATTTGAGGGAGATATAGGTCCCACCCATCTCATAATTAAATCATTCTTTCGTGTGCCACAAAATAAACATACATCATTCATAATAACCCAACGAATAAAATGGGTTTCATAAACATCAACCCATCATAACATAATCCATATAAAAAATGGATTTAATTTCATTATAAGAATACTCAAACCATTTAAATAATAGATACATTATACTTGAAACATAAACATACTAAATAATGTCATCTTAGATGTAAAATAGTTTTGATAAAACACTTGAAATGAATTTTTGAGGAAAATATCCTTTCTTCTTAAAAATCATTTTCTTTTCTCAAAATTCCATGAAATTTTAAAAGAAAAGGATTTTTTAAAGTAGTCATGAAATTTTGTAGAGGAAGCTTCATTGAAATAAGTCGTTATGAAACCATGAAAATCAATTCATTCCGTATAAGTTAAAAAAACATTCTTCTCGTACTTTTTCGAGAAAAGTAAAAAATTACCTTGTATGTGAAAAAAAAATATTCCATACATACCATGTAGTAAAATTAAAAATGCGTAGAAATTACTTTAAACTTAGATGAAACTACTTTTAGAAAAAAGTGATCTGGATGATAAATATAACCCCAGTAAATACTTACGAATAAACAATCTCGAATAAAAACGAGATTGGAAATGTTATCACTTAACTTAGGTCCAATATGCTTCGTACGTATCCGGAACTCCTGTATAATGATTTAAATAATGTCATTGACTTATTACAGAATCATATTCCTTGTTATTATATCATATATGGTTCACTTATGACTTTATATTACCCGTTCTTTTGTAATTTTCATGTTAAAGCAGCGTTTTGGGTAAAACATTTTATTTATCGTACATGTTTGGACTTGTTGTTCTTGATATTATTACTACTTATATCATGATTTAATTACTTCCAGAATTTATATCATGATTTATATATCATATATATTCATTATATATATATATAATAGATAGATAAATGAAATGAAATACACTGTTCATGGAGACGGTAGGCCGTACGTACGCATGAATGCTGTTTTCTTTTCCTTATTGACTTGAATGGAAGTAATTAGATTAAATATATATATATATATATATCCAGTAGCATCATCATGTCATATATTTCTTTATTATTCATTATATATACTTTATAATCATTTTAGAATGGTTAATCATGGAAAATGAATCTCATCGCGTTCGTGGAGACGGTAGTCCGTACGTACGCACGAGCGATGATATCATACCCATGATCATGGAATTGTATTGAAGTGTATGTACAGTATTTTAGAATCAATATCAATTTAAAATAACCATATATAGTTATTTATTTACACCATTATACCCATCCATGTAAGGTGGTGTTGGAAAAAAATTACACCACGACGTGGAGAGGGTATTCCGTACTTACGCACGCGCAGTGATTTAATTTTCCACAGGATGGATAGAAGATGAAATTGGGTTGTTTCATATTTATAATAACATATCAGTACATGAGTAATACTTATGTAATTAATTTACGATGAAAGTAATAAAGAATAATAAGTAGAAGAATAAATAAATTGGAAAGAATCGGTAAAGGATATTACCTCTTCTTTGACGCGCCTCTTCTTAACCTCCTCTTAAAGCACTAGAGTTGGTATTTTGAGGAGACCAGAACCTCTATAATGTTTCTATGGAAGTTGAGAAGAGGAATTGGTAGGGGTTGGCCGAGCTTCAAGGCTCAAAATGATGTGAAGAGAAGAGGGAAGGGGTGCCCTTTTTATAAGGGAGGAGAGGGGCACCTTAGGAAAAAATTAAAATATTATTTTATAATAAAGTCATATTCGGTTTATAATAGCTCTAAATTGATTTATTTATAATATAAAGTGGGGATGGGTCGAAATAATATAAATCAATAGGTTTTAGGCATGTTTAGGTTACTATTTTAACCTTATCATTTTGATTTAACTCTAAGTTAAATAATGTAACTTTTACCGTGTCTTTTTGTTTTCATACACTATATGGTTAATAAACATACTATTACAAGAAAAAAGAATACCAAGTGGTTAATTATTAATATATATATAAACTTATCTAAGTCATTTGGCTGAAACATATATTTTTAGGAATATAATAACAATTAATAATATAATATTTGTTTTAAAAACTATTTTATGAAAATATTGACACTATTTGGTAATTGATTTTTTTGAAAATCATAACAACATGATTAGATTGGAAAAAAATTAATTAAATCAATAATAACATGTCACATTAACCTAGAAAATTAGTGGAATTCATAAAAAGTCTCAAATTACATTTATTTGGGTATTTATAATATCAATTATTTTAATATTTCATTTTTTAGGAATATACTACATCACCATTGTGTCATAAAAAAATTAAATTATTTAATGTCTAAAAATTATAAATAAAATACCATAAGGTAAGAAATATTTTTATATTTCTAATTAATATTTATAATTTAATTTAGCTTATGTATAACCCTATATTAAATATGTTTTAGTTATTAAACTTTGATTTTAATTATTGTAACTCTTCTTAAAGTAAAATAATAATAAATGTCATAATCTAATCCAAGTGGACTTAAATAGAAATATTTTATTACTAAGGTTGTTTTCTGTCTAATTAAACTTATCCAATAGAATTAGGACATGTGTTAGGGTAATAATAAAATCAGTTTTACCCTTAATTACCCTATTTTCTTTTAACCGTGGTAAATAAAAGAAAAAAGTTATTATTCACCAAAAATTATTTTTATCTTATTGAACCACATTTTACTCCTTGATATTAACTGTGTCTCTCGGATTTTCAAAATTCCACTCACAGAAGCGGTAAAATTATGTTTTATGTAAATTTTCAAATTCTCCTAGGAGGTCGGTAAAAAACGGTGGAAAGTTCAATAAAAGTTTTATATATCTAAAATTATTATAAAATGACTCAAATGAATTACATTGAACATATATAGGTATTATTTATCAATTTTGACCTAAAATAAATTTAAATAAAATAAATTATATTTTAAATAAAAAGTCGGTTTTTAAATAGTAACACGGTGTTTTAACTATTCATCAAAAATTGAATGTTTTCAGAAAAATACCAAAAATTCACCATAGGATAATTTTGATATTCCGAATCCAAAAATGAAGCCCATTTTGAAAAAAACATTATAAAATTTCAAAAAGTGGGTATTACTATTCATAACGGCTAGTTTATATAACATATCGTTGTTTAGTGAAACACAGAATTGCGTACAACACATGCTATTGTGGAAGGCCGCGATTGCGTGAAAGGCAAGCCAGGCCAGGGATGCATGTAGTGCAAGCTCATTTTGGTGTAGAGTACAACAAAAGACATCAATGAATTTAAAAATAATATTTTTCATAAAATCTCGAGGTGTTACAGAAACCAATATAACACAAAGAGGCTATAAGAATGTGATATAAAGACTATATTTTTTCACTGTCTATATAGGGAAATAAGGATTAGAAGGGGGATAAATAACCTCTTCATTAAGGGTTCGTTATAAAATTCGGAAAATGAAATCTCAAATGATGTGGTTGAATAATTTAAAGGAATTTTCTCAGATGATGGGGCTGATGGCACCAAAAATACGATGGATAAAATAAACAGTGTTGTTGATATTCACAAGAACACATTTTTAACAGATGCTCTAGATGATAAGAAGGTAATGAGTGCCATTTTTTCTTTCAATATTGATAGTGTGGATAAACCTGATGGGTTCACAGATAAATTCATTATGTTCTACTAGGAAATTGTGAAGGTTGAGTTTTATAATGCTTTGAGTGAGTTCATTAATCATGATTCGTTTCCCTATGGAATCAATGGCAATTTCTTGATCTTATTCTATAAAATGAGAATTTAGTGGATGAAATGGATTACAGGCTTGTTTCCATTAGGGGAACCATCCCAAAAACCATTAGCAATGTTATTTTAGTGATGTTAGGATCCATTTATAAGGGATTATTTCATCAAACCAATTTGGGTTCATCCTGGGAAGGAATATTCAGAACTGCCTCTTCACTTCCTTAAAGTGCATTACAATAATAAATATAAAAGTTTTACATAGGAACATTGCTTTAAATATTAATATCTCAAACACTTTTTAAACAATAAAATGGATATTTATTTTTAAAATTCTCAGAAGGTATGGGTTTTCTAGTGGATTTATCAAATTAATCAACACTATATTCAAAATTGAAAGGCTATTCATAATAATTAATTTCTTCCCTCGAGGACTCTTCTAGTGTTCTAGTGGGGTAAGGCAAGGTGATCCACATTCCAAGATCCTCTATGCTTTGGATGAGGATAACCTAAGTATATGAATTAGTAACCTTGGGCAAGATGGTATTTAAAGAACAATTATGGCTCTGAGGGATCTCTTTAACACCTCAGATCTCTTCTATGCTGATGATACTCTCTACTTTGGATAGAAATCCTGGAAAAAAAATCTATTGCATCCACATGATCTTTTATCAATATAAATAAGTCTCTATTTAGGTTTTTTATCTATAGAAAGTATTTTGTGGTATTTGGGGATATAATAATTGATCGTAAAAAGAACAGGTTGGATAGAAATCTTGGAGTGAAAAGGGGAGCTATAAACGTCACCTACCTTGGAGTTCAAAATTATTGGGGTTGGGTCAAAAGATATTACCTGGAAAACATTATATCCAGAATTATCAACCAGAAGAAAATATCAAAGGGGCAGACCATGTCACAAGATGGAATAATTTTCTTAGATAACTCAGGTACAAACACATTGTTTTTATGCCTTATCTATTTACAAATGGACCAAACCCATTCTTAAGGAAGTTCATTCCTTGATCAGAAACATCTTCTAGACATGGTCAATCCATGAAAGGAATCCTGTAACTTTCTAATGGAAGGATTTTATAACACCAGTCTATATGGGTGTCTTGGGTATCAAGTATCTGGGTCATTTAAATGCGGCCCTTATTTGTAAGTTTACATAGAATCTATTTACATCAAATGACAACTCCTTGGAATCACTACTGGAAAACTAACCTTTACCAACGGTTTGGAACCGTTGGTATAGGCCTTCAAACCGTTGGTATAGCCTATACCAACGGTTTGGAGAACCGTAGCCAAGTAAGCCGTTGGGATAGGTCTATACCAACGGTTTTGGAAACCGTTGGTATAGATAATATGAAATCTATACCAACGGTAATGGAATCGTTGGTATATAAATTCCAAAAATAAAACATCCGCTGGGATTTGATCCCAGGACCCCTCGTTTATAATCGAACGACTTAACCACTAAGCTAACATCACTTTTGTAAACATAATTTCATAAATATATATATGTATTATCATAATTATTTAAAATTTTGATTTATATAATGTTCTCGGTTAGTAGATCTGGAAAAAAATTAAAGAACCTATCCCAACGGTTTTCAAAACCGTTGGGATAGGTTAGGGGTGGGTTGAGTTTTTTAGGTCGAAGGTTGGATTTTGGGGTGTTTTTTCCCAACGGTTTTGGTGAACCGTTGGGAAAGGTCACTCTTTCCCAACGGTTTTGGTGGACTGTTGGGAAAGGTCACTCTTTCCCAACGGTTTTGGTGAACCGTTGGGAAAGAGGCTCAAAACACACCCTTTCCCAACAGTTTAGCATAAACCATTGGAAAAAAGTGACCCTTTCCCAACGGTTTACCAAACCGTTGGGAAAGGTGGGGAAATCTATGGCTTTCCCAACAGTTTTGGTGAACCGTTGGGAAATGGTAGCTATACCAACGGTTTTTACAAACCGTTGGTATAGAAGTGTTGGGAAAGATCATCTTTCCAGTAATGAATTCCTCCCCAGAAGATTCACTTAAAAGATATAGAGTGATTACTCATCATATATTCCATCTTAAATATGTAAATCCATTAAATCCTCTTATAAATAGATCATTATGTGATAAAAATGGGTTGTTTTTAGGGACTTTTACAGGAAATTTAGAACACACCCTAGCCGAGTAAGCCGATTGGTGAAGTCATCACCGCTCTTGGTCACATGAAGCATTTCTATATTAAGGGGGATTTTCTAGATGAAAATGTGATGAACTATTGCCTCCTTCTATAATTATAGAATTATAGAGGTATGTCTTTGGTGATTTTTAAATGTTAAGGTGGACTCTCAACTTTTTCAAACCCTTCTCATCATAGGGATTCAATGGGAAAAATTGTATTGAAAGAACTTTTATCCCTTTGTGGCTGAGAAATTTCTAGCAATGATTCATTACCCTATACAACATGCTTCTCCTATGGAGAATCTGGAGATACAGGTTTCCACTATAAGGGAAACAACAACAATCTAGATTTCAGCTTTCAAATTTATTCTTCCTTTTCTTGTCCTCAGATGAAATATTTGACCATGTCTTCACTTCATTCACACTCTCGCACCAACTATGGTTCCACATTCAGGTAGTTTTTTATGTTAAGCTAAGTACTCACAACCTTGGAGACATAATGATGGATTTGTGAGATCTGGACTACCATAGATAAATTCAGGGCATTCTGTATATAGTTGTTCATGCCCTCACAGACTTTATATAGAGAGCACAAAATTCTCTTGATTTTGATTATCAAATTCAATCACTCTATGTTAGAATCCTGATCATCTATAGGAAGGTTCTTAATTCTTGCATGGTCCAAACCTGTACCATGAACAATTCCCTCTCTGGTCTTGTTATTCTGGAAACTTTTGGTGTTGCTTGTAGGATCATGGATCCTTTTGTGCTCAAATCTATTAGATGGATAACTCCAATTGATGCTTTGTTAAAAGTCAATGTGGATGTGGAAACATCAGGTTCATCGGGTCTCTTAAGATTTGGTGGATTATTCTATATGAATCAGGGATTTTTCAAAGTCTCCTTCTATAATTATATTGGTATTAGTTCTTTTATTAAGGTTTAATAATGGGCAATTAGTAAGGCTATCAAATATACAGTCCAAAACAATTGGATACATATTAGGGAGGAATCATATTCTTTCACTACTGTGCATTTCTTAAAGGCTCGATCCTGAGGTGTCCCATGACGAGTGCTCAAATTTGGATTGAATTTATTCATCTAACTTAGTAAATTGAAGTATATTTCACCCATGTATACAAGGAATCCAACCTGATGGTAGATTCTCTATCCAAAAGAATAATTCTTGAAAACATCTCGAGTGGGTATTTCATCACACCTAATTTTTGTTCAACTTTTATTGTCTATGACATGCTTGATGTCTTTCATTCTTGTTTATGTAAACCCATTTTAATGATACTTTTCCTTTATTTTAATTATATTTTTTAGGAATGGTCTTTTCCCTACTCCTGAACCTTGTTGTTAAAAGGGTGTATTTTTCTAATAGGATGTTTTACGACCTTTTAATGCATAACTTGTTTTAAAACTAATTTTTTTAAACTTTTATAAATTATATTTGAAAAAAATACATTTTAAAATTTTAATATGAACATTACTTTGGGTAATTTATTGGTACTTTTGGTAGATTCTTCATTTTTTGATGAGTAGTGAAAAACACAAAACATTAATTGAAAAATTCATTTTCATCTTATTTATTTATATAGTTAATTATTTATTAACTTTTTTCGAATTATATTTATATTAATTATTTTACTATTTATAATATTTATGTCATTGGAATCAATTTCACATTGAAATTTAATATACAATAATTATAATTTTTTTAACATTATCGATTTAAAACCCTATAGTTTCATCCCATCTACGATATTTTTTTAAAAGTTAATATCTTTCACCTATTTGATTAGAATATATATAAAAAGATTATATATTTGGAATAAGAGTAATATATAATTTATAATAAGGTCAACATAAATGTTTTAACCAAAAATATTCGAGCAAACAGTTAAAATTAATCATAGCAATTAATAGAAATATGAGTTTCCCAAGGGAGTAAATATTATCTTAAGGGAAAAAATGACCAAGAAAAATGTCCAAAACTAATTTTATAGCCATAATTTTAAACCTCTATTTGTTTTATAGAAAATGAAAAATTATGGGATGAATATTATTTAAGGGATACCTATCAATCTTGTTTAAGTTTTTGTATTTACAAGAATTCCACTCTTCCATTACTATAAATTGGAACTCACCCCTCACTAATTCACACATCTAATGCCAATTTTTAAGTCCAAAAACATCCCAAATAATCTCCAAAAATCACTAATACCATTATATAAGCCTCAACTTTGTAATAAATCAAACCAATGAAGTCCTTTCAGGAAAACCAAAAGGAGTTACCTAAATAATATGTAACATTCTTCAAAAATCACTTTTATTTAATTATTTCTAAAAAAATCAGTTATTATTATATAGATATTATATAATATAATAATTATACAAAATATAATGATATGTGTTCTTCAATTTTAAGACTGAAAACTTCAGACACTTCTTTATATTGAATAAACAGTCACTGTTCTTGTGTATGGGGGACAACCACCTCACAAACCGATGTTGTTCGTTCTTCCATTACCTACTCTCAAATTTGGAAATAATAAATTAATTACAATTTTTAAATTAATAATAATATTTTAATGATTTATTTTTTTATTTTTTTATTATTATACAAAAAATAACCTCACAGTTTCCATTTTGTGGGAGTACGATAACATCATTTGTGGATGTGTGGACTACCGCCTCCTCAAAGCGATGTGATTAATTTGTGAATTACATGAAATGTATTAAGAAAGAGTTTAATAAGTATATGTGATATATATTAAATAATAATTCTAACGTATTGATAAAATATTTATATACATATATCATTTAATTTTGTTTAATTAAAAACATGAAAATAAAATGGAAACAATATTCATTCGTACGTATGACCTACCATCTCCATGAAAAATGTATTTCATTTATATTTATATCTATTATAAATTATTATAAATACACATATATTTTATATAGATTATATTTATATAATTCTTTGAATTATTTAAATAAATAAACCATTATCTAATTAATATGATCAATAATAACAAGTTAAAACATATTTGGAAAACAAAGTGGTTATTACTAAAAGCATAACATTAACAATTAATTTTTAATAAATGTGTAATATAATTTTATTAAACAATAATATATGGTATGATATATTTGAATATGGATAATTTTTATATGTATAATAATCTTATAATTATTAAACATGAGTTTAGAACATGTATGTAGAAATTATAAACTTATGGTCACGGGATTTATAGTCTCACTTTTATTTTTGAGAGGATTTTTCTACACTAGACAAATAATTTAATTTGTGTAGTGTATATAATTTATAAGGATGTATTATATTTATTGTACTTAATGTTATGGGTATTTATATAAATATTTTATCATCTCTCTTTCATGGGGTTTACGGTTCAAAAGTTACCAAATTATTAAGGTATTTTTCTCTCAATTTACCTTCTTTGAGGCACATGGTATGTTTGGAACCTAAATTCATTGATGATGTTTATATACATAAAATTGAGATGTTGTATGATGAATATTTTTATTTAATGATATTTTATTCTTCATGGGTTTTTATTCATTATTGGGTATTATGAATCAATGTTACAAATGTGGTATGTCTTTATTGTTACAATCTAAGTGTTTATCGGGTTTATTTATGATTATTATTCTAGTAATGGAATATTATGATCAACATCTCAAAAATGATCATGAATTTTATCCTCCCATGATTATTAATGATATATTAATGTAATGGTACCGTTTTTCATATTCATGTTTTCTAAATACGTTTCAAAAATATTCTTAATTTGATTTTTAAAAGTAAATATTACCAATTTTAATGTTTTTAATAGAATTTGTTTAAAAAATATTTTTATTGTCATTTTTTTAGGATGTACATGTTCTAAATTTTTATATTGCAAAATGGATCTTCATTATGTACATAGTTACCTGCTATCGTGACTGTCATTTCCATGAAGCTTCCTTTGATAGCTTACAAGTTTGTTTTTTAAATTTTTCCCATAATATTATAGAAACTCATTTTTTTAATGTTTTTTTAATGAAAAATAATGTCAATGTTTTTCTAAAAAAATTATGTGGAAAGAAAATTTTCCTCATTAAATAATTTAATTGATCATTCAAAATTGTTTCCCATTTAAGATGACTCTATTTAGTGTTACTCATGCCTTACTTGGAATATAATCCTATAAAACTATTATTATTCTTTCTTTGAATGGTTTATGTTCAATATGAATTTTTTTTATGAAACCCATTTGTCTTCCACAGGTTATACCATGATAAAATTTATATGAAACATTCTTCCTCTCATGGGTTTTCTATTATGAAAATATAATGAAACCGGTCTATTTATCAAAGGTATTGATATAGTGAAATTTAGATGATACCCATTTCGTTTCATGGTTAATGATATGATGTTTATGAAACCAATCAATTTTATGGACTATTATATGATGAATGTTTTATTATATTGTCAAATAAATATGTATGATTTCATTAAATTATGGGTCATACCTATATCTACCTTTAATTCATTGGGTAATGATAAATGTAATGTGTTCTAAATGGGTATACGAGAGGTCATCACATGAACATAAAAAGAGGGTACACTAGAGGGAATATCATGTTCAAGACAAGTGGGTACAGAAGAGGACATTGCATTCCCAAAGTTGGTATATGAGTTATTATCCAAATACTTACATGTTATAAAGGACTTGGTATGTATAATTGAAATAATTCATTCAAATATTATGTGTATGGAACAATTTCATGTCCCATTATTATGCTATTCTCTTATGTCTCTCGTTCTTTCATTTCATATGATTCAGGTCTTATGATCATCCAATATTTATCCCCTGACTCGTGATTATATTGAGAGATATATATGGTATAGTATTCAAAGGATATTATAATGTTATCATACCCTTACACTCATGTTATGCTAATGTATATCTTTATGTACCCTTAATGAGCATCTGGTCTCCACTTTATTTTGTTTCATTTCCTCAGGTTATGAAGAAATGTTTTATATAGGGGTTCTTAATGGGAAATTATTTATGGGAGAAATTTAAGGTCTTCCACATAGTTAGAAGGTTATATTTCCATGTTTCCAAGGATAATAAAATATTATGTCACTCATGGATCTACTTATGTAATGTGATAAATATCCATATAAAATGATTTAATATCCATGTATATTAAGCATGGGTTGTTTTAGTTGGTATCAAGGGAATTGTTTAGTCAACCATAGGAATATAGGATGATAAAACTCTAGTAAGACCCATTTGGAAATATCTAAATATATCTATAGGGAATGTTTCTAAGGATAAGTCTAAGGATATATCATGACATATAGAAAAATGTCTGAGAATTTATTAAAGGATATAATGTGTGGTTTCTATGAAATTAAATCTCGATCTAGATACAATAATTGGATGTGACATCAATATATATGTTTATATGGGTAAATCCCCCAAAACACCATATTGAGGTAGACTTAATCAGGAACTGGTGAAAGAAAATGGGCCTTGCTGCACACATGGATTTAATTTCTTAGGGGGTATAATTTGGGAATTGACATTATATGTAGGAACCATCATGAGGTATTTAAATAGATTTTGAATATGAATGGCCTAGGATTAAAGTAATGTGCCCTCATTTAGATATACTACAAGTGATTTCATTGATTAATAAGTTCAACGCTATGATTATGTTTTTTATAAAATGATTTTTGGTTAATGTAAATGAATGTAAACTAAAGGGACCACATTAATAATGAGTGTGATATTAAATGAATTTATTGTCCTCATAAGAATCTAGATATTAGGGGAACTGGAATTTAGATCCTCATCTTGATTATGAAACTTATTTCTAAAGCTATGAGTCATGCATAACTTTAAAATGAGAAAAGGATAGAAAAATATTCTATTGAGTCCTTCATGAGGTGATTTCTACAATATTTGATTGGTTTTAATGATCTATAATTTCTAACAATTGAATACTACCATTGGATATATATCCTCTATTCTCCATTTTTTAAAACAAGAAAAATTCAATTTGGTTGTTTATCATTTTAAAGGTAAAGTAGATCAATGGTGGAATATTATTAACAAACCAAGAATAAATTATTACTCTAGAAAGTGAATAATTTATGCAGATACTTTTAATTAATTACTTCGCTCATTTTATATGGAACAACTGGATAAAGAATTTCTTGAGCACAATAAAAAGGGTGGTGAGTCTGTTGGTACCTATGATGCAAATTTTACCATAAATGCATGGTACAATTCTAGTTTAGTTATATCATTGAATGAAAAATTGATTGATTTTTTGGTGGCCTAAAACCATGTCTTTAAATGACCTTGGCTGTAAAAGACATTAGAAAATATGAAGAAGAATATTGATGTGAAATCAAGGTATAAATGGAGTTGGAGTTTCTTTTCAATATCATCGTTTTGGAAATAAAAATAATATGGGGTTAAAAGAAAATCTATGACAATAGGATAAAAGAAGATGAGAATTATTCTATGAAAAAGGTTTGGGGTGAAACATAGAGGGAATTGTATTCAAGGAACTACTAAATGTTTTAGGGGTGGAAGGGAAGTTCATAAAAAATCTTAATTCTAAAATGATATGAAGAAATTAGCTAATTATATGAATATTTAGAAATCCCCATATAATTCACCTCCCGCACTTCGGTGTTTCAAAATCATTGATTTTAGGCATTGCGCTAACAATTTCACAAATGTAATGAATAATGTGTATGATAAGCCAACGAACCCTATGTAGAAAAAGGACAAAGGGATATATTATTATCATATGGGAATAAGTGAACTATGTTAATTAGGTAACATTTATAATACTATCCTAATATGGGTATTTAATATTTTTTATGAATGAGTATTGTGAAAATATTATTCTCCATACTATAGTGAAGTTTATTATGATCCCATACATGTATTTAGGAATAATGAAATAAAAAATTCTATCAGTATAATGGTAAAAAAAATCCTTCAATGAATATTTTTTTTGTAAAATTTAAGATCCTAAATAAATAATGAATAAGATTTTATATTTTTAATATGGTTTTATAGTAATTTTGGTTACTAAAATGTTTTAAGAGAATACATGATGAATGTATTACAATTTTTGGTATATTACTACAATGAAACACTTTATTATATATGGGGGGTCAATATTAATATTTTCTTTAGAAATTTAATGATCTTATTTCTTATGTTTTTTATTTTCATATTTTGGAAGGGTTATAATATTAACCATTTATGGAATGGGTTAAGTTAAACATCAAATGATGTTTTAGAGATTAAGTTATTATCTCAACACATGAGGACTTATTTATATTTAAGAACCTGTTCAAACCATTTTGTAGTGATGTTATCTAAAGGAAAATGGAATGAACTTTCTTTATATTTATGGATCTCTAGATCTTTTAGTTCTTCCTGAATGAAAAATTAATCTATTTTTCCTATAGTAAAGATGAATTATAAATTTATTAAGGGGCCAAAAAAGTGTAAGAATTTTTTTAAATTAGGTAAATATATCTTCTTGTGAAATGTATTCATCTTTTTGAAAAGGTTTTTGAAATGAAATGTGGTCCTGTAATCAACTTTTTTTTTATGATTTTGATGAAATTTCCAAGTCAATATGGTTTTTATTATTTTTGATCATTAAAATTATTCTGAACATGTTATCTATCACTTTCCATCAGATCATTATAGTTAAATTTATCTTCCATGTTAATGTTTTCACATTCCACCTAAGTACTATTATGTGGATGCCTTGTTATGAGTTACTTTGGGTAACCATTAGGTTTATAATTGTACCTTTTCAACCGAAGTTTTAGAATTCATTTTTATGATGTATGTTTCTATCAATTCTACTTTAGAGTATTAAAACATTTATAATCCAAAAATTAGTTTGATGTATAATTTCATTTTATGGGGGTATAATACAACACCCTACATTTTATGAATTAATTGATTTAGAATAAATTATATTTCTTTGATGGTTTTCATTGCACTCTACACCAAGACATGATTTGTTTATAAAGAACACAAAGTTAGTATTGTGATATCACAAAACATATATTAGCTCACAGTATACACAACATTATACTGGGATTGGGTTACACACAATTCACAATTCCATTGACATCTTGCATTACATGAAAGACCATGTACTACCGAACTACTATATACTATTAATATTATTATTAAAATATTATGAAAATTAACAAATATAAATTGGAATTGGAGATGTATATAATATAAATTAAACTGTGAGAATATGGTGTAAAAATATAGATAAAATTCAACATTTGGTTATCAATTAGTTATAACGGTATGCAATACCTGTTAGAAAATAAAGATATTCCTTTTCTAAGAAAAATGATTTTCTATGTAAAATATTTTATTTATAAATTAATTAAAAATACCAATTTTGATGAATTATTTTAATGGAATGTATGTATTTTTAGTGAATCAATTATTTAATATTCATCTTATTAATATTCTATACAATAGATAAGAATAAATCAAATTTTACGCTTAGAAAGATTTATTTTTATAAGAAGATATTTAACAAAATTTTAATGTAAGACTTGTTTGAAAAAATAAATTTTAAAATTTTTATAATTTATTTATCAAATAATAAACGTCATTTTTGAAATAGAAATTTCAATATTTACTTTTGGTAAATATTCTGTAGTTTTTGGAGAAGTGTTTTTTGATGAATAGTTAAAATAGTGAATTTTAATTCATAACCTCAATTTATTTTAATTTTTTAATATAGTAAATTATATATTGATTTATTTACGGTATATTTAGATCAATTATGTAAATATTAATACAAATTATTTTATTTGAATCAATTTTACCTTGAAATTGGATATAAAAACATTTTAACCTTTTCAAAATTTTCTCTTTCAAAACTAGTTGTTTCTTCTGTATGTGAGATTATTTTACATTTAATTTATCATACATATGTGATTAGAATTTGGATAAATGTATTGAAAATTTAGAATCATTATAATTTATAATATTTAGTATGTTTAACTAATTATTTTGGGAAATAATATTAATGAAAATAGTTAAAATTAATTATGGTGATTAAGAGAAAAACAAGTTTACCACAGAACAAAACACTAACATAAGGGGACCAAATTACCTATAAACACATCCAAACCGATTTTATCAATATATTTATACCATTTACCCCACATGGTTTAAAAATAAAATATTATTAGAGGTACATGATGTATGTGATACCTCTCAATAATGTTTACCTTTTTGTATTTAAAAGAATGCCCATCTTCCTCCTCTATAAAAGGGAACTCACCCATCACTTATACAGACCTATCAGGCCCATTATATCATTAAAACCTATCAAAATAGTCTCCCAAAATCCCTTTTATCGTACTATATTTTTCAATTATATACTAAAGAAAACCAAGGAAGTCATTTTGTGCAATCCAAAAGAAGTTACCCGAAAAAGAAGAAACATTCTTCAACGAGAAGATATGTTATATTTAATTTCCCACCCATTAAATTATTATTAAATAAAGATTATATAAGAACTAAAATATATAAAATATACAACTATATCGTTATGTTAAGGGTATTACCTACATTTTCGCACACTTCCATCAAATGGGACACTCAATCAATGTTTGTGTGTACGACAGACTATCACCATGCTAACTAATGTCATTCGATCTTCCATTACCATCTCTCAAGGTTGGAAATAATGACAGAAATACTATTTGTAGATGATATTTATGATATTTATGTTTTATTTATTCTTCTTTATTCTTATATAACACATAACATCATGATATCTAATTTTTGGTAATGTGGCAACTTCTTCTATGGACCTCTGGACAACCTCCTCCTCAAAGCAATGTGATTCATTCCCTCTTTACATGGAATGTATTAAGTATGGGTTTAATAAACATATTTGATATATATGAAATGAAAATTAAAATATAAAGATAATATATATATATATATAATTAAGTTTCCTTCATGTAAAAGTATGAAAAATGGAAGCATTGTTCATGTGTACGTACCACCTACCATCCTCACGGATGGTGTATTTCATATCATATTTATATCATTTATTGATTTTTAAAATAATAATATAATGAATATATATGATATTTATAACATTTTTTACATTCTTTAAATGATTATATCATGATCTATGTAAAATGATCATGAATAAAAATTAAAACATAAACAAAAAATGAAACAATTATCACCTAAAACATAACTTTATCATGGAATTTTTAATAAAAGGGTGATATAAAGTTACAATAAAATCATATATTGTATTATATATAAGAATAATTTTTTGATAGATTTTTAATAAACTTATATATATTAAACCATAGGTTTTAACATGTATGAATAAAGGCAACACTTAATACAAGGGGATTTTTTGTCTCCTTTTTATTTCTGCGAGACTTATGCAATATTCACCACTCATTTATTTTTCTGGTCCATATAATTCTAATGAATGTATAATATTATTATTATCCTTAATGTTTTGGGTATTTAAATATGAATTTTATGATATATATTTCATGGGTTTTCAGTTCAAATGTTACCAAATCAGTAAGGTAATTTTTTCTCAATTTTCCTTCTTTGAGACACAAGTTATGTTATGAACTTAAATTCTTTTACAAGGTGTTTGTACAACTATTTTAAAATTTATATGAAGAATATACAAATATTAATTATATTTTATTCTTTATTTTATGTTATTATTTCACGAGGACTGTGATCCAATGTTACCAATGTGGTAGATGTTTATTTCTATAATCTCATCATTTTTCAAGATTTTTTACATTTATGGTTTGAGTGAAGAAATATTAAGATCAATCTCTAAATAAATATCATTAATTTTATTATACTATTTTTATTCTAGATATCCCCATGTAATGGATTCATTTTCCTCTCTTTATTACTTATGATGATTAAAAACACGTCTTTAAGAAAATCTAATCATATTTTTATCTTCAGTTAGAAATATGATTTCTCCAAAAACATTGTTTTCCTAAATATTTTTATAATTTTTTTAATTTTATATTTAAAAGAATTATTTATCCATATTTTACCATTATAATAAATACTTGTTTTAAATATAATCTTATTGTCATTATTTTATCAAGGAACTATAATAAACCTTTTACTGTGTAGAATGAATGTTTAGTATATATGGATTATTCTAATATTATGACCATCATTTACTTGAATCATACATAGAATGATTACAAGGATATTTGTTAATAATATGTTTTTCCCAGTATTCTATAAATTCATTATTTTTAAAGTATTTTTTGAATAAAATATTTATCCAAAAAAATTAAAAAGAGTTTTAAAGAAAAAAAGATATTTTCATCAACAATTGATTAAAATTATTATTACAAAATTAGTTTACATATATGATCACACTCATTGGTGATACTCATGAATTAATTTGAATAGAATCCACACACACCATTATTATTGTTCCTTTGAATGATTGATTTTTCATATGATAAGGATTTTAGGAAACCGATTTCACTACCATGTGTTATACCATGAAAAAAATGTATCTAAAACCTACTTCAATTCACATGTTATTATATTCTAAAATAATTATGAAACTTGTGTATTTTATACATGTTATGATATGATGAATTGTCTATAATACGAATTTCATTTTGTGTGTTGTGATATTATATTTATGAAACCCGAGTCTTTTTATGGTTCATGATATGCTAAATAATTTATTATCTTGTGGAACAGGGATGTCTAATTTCATTATGTGACTTGTGTGACCTATATCTTCCTACAATGCATTAGGTAATGGTAAATCATATATGAACTGAAAGGGTAAACATGAGGTCATATCAATCCCACAATAATTTGGTACATGTGGGGGAATCCCAAGACTATAACAAGAGGGTCCACATGAGGACATCCCAATCCGGAAGTAGGTGCATGGGTGATTATCCCAAGCATAACATGTTATGAATGTCCTGGCTGCTAGACTTGAAATAATATTTTCTATGATTATGGTTTTTTTATAATATCATGTCATATTATTATGTTATTCCCTTATGAATAATGTTCACTAATAACCAATGATTCATGTCTTATGAACAAATAATATTTATTCCATGAATCATGATTATGATCTTCGATATATAGGGTATAATAATCCAATGTTATTATAATGTTTTCCGACCATAATGACCATATTATGATTATATATAATCTTTTACCCTCACTAAGGATCTATGTTCAATAATTTATTATGTTTCCTTTCCTTAAGTTATAAAGAAATGTTTTAAGTAGGATTACTCAAAGGGAATATCATTGTGGTAGACACTGAATATCTTCCTCTATGTTATAAGATTATCATTCCTTGTTTCCAAATACACTAAATTACTATGTTCCTCAGGAAAATACTTTTTTAAATGGATTAATATTAATCTAAAATCATGTAATATCCATAAATTTTAACCGGGATTGGCTATAATTATAATCATTAAATTTAACTTGAATTTCATATCTACTAAGAAAGTTTGATATTTAATATATTTACATTTACATAATGATTATATTGATTTATAAACCTTCACTATGATCAATGTTTTCCCATATTATAATAGAAGTTGATATCCTGATTTCAAAAAAATAATTTGCTTCTATATTTCCAAATTTGGTTGAATAATTCCATACTTTCAATCTTAAATAGGTTGTGTTGTTCATGAAAATTGATCCAAGATGAACCATTCCAAGAGGATGTTATTTAATAAATTAATATGAATGTTTTCTTCAATGAAATTTAGAATCAAAGAGAAAAGATTCTTAGAGACACAAAAATGAATAAATAAGTGATCAGAAGTGTCCATATGATAATGAAAAGAAGTTTCAATTATAAAAAAATGTTTATCCATATTTCATAATAATCTTATAAATGGGAAAGTTTTATAAGAAAATCATGAAAGTAATTAAAATTTAGAATATGGAATCAAATGTATTGTAAAATAGCATAAATAACATGATTCATGATGAGTTAATATTATATAAATATTTTTAGTAATGTTAATTGGTAATTTTAATTTTAATTTAATTATTTTTTCACATTTAATAGTAGTTAATAATAATTTTGGGTAATTTTTATTTTTTAATGTGAATTATAAAAAAAGAGATAAAATATTAAGTTATGTTTATTTTTAATTTTATAGGTGTTTTTTATTTTTTTAGTTATAAAATGAACCAGAAAGGGAGAAACTTCAAAATCTTGGGATCATACAACATGTTAACCCCATGAAGGGTTGTTTGACCCCCACCTAGTAGGGAAGGTTGAACACATATTGATATTGTGATGAATTTATCACACATTGAATTGGAGTGATGAACACCCCTACATGGTGTTTGGTTTATAGTGATTGTAGGAGCAAGAACTCACCTGCATGGGGAATTATTAGAGACATACTCAGTTTTCTATCACCCATGAGAATTTTTTCCAATTCTATGAAATTGATCCACTGTATTATGGGGTGGGAAAATGAAAATTATTAATTTTTTATATGGAATCCCCCCAGAAATGATACTGTTATGTGAAATCCAACCATTTCACTCAAATGATGTGTCTTCTTTCATAAAAACACCATCACCATCACCATTATTTTGATATTTCTCCTTTTACATCATAGTGTTCCATGGATATCTAGAATGAGTTTTATACACACACTGATATTCTAACTAACACCATGATTATAGAAAACCATACATTTTGGTATCCCTTTAGTTTTTATATGATGACAGTGGAATTTCACCACAGACTTCATGTTATTTCATATCCATAATGGAGAAAAACTATGTAAAAAGTAGTTTTGGTCTCTTGAAGACCTACTATGTCATGGTTGAATGTCCATGATATTTATTAGAGTGTGGGTTCCATCTATGCTATGTATTTTTCTGAAAAGTAACTATCATGTATTTCGATGATGATGTCGTGATCATGATCTAGATAAATAAACCATATCCAAAAATGGCCTGAACATATGAGATTATGGATATAACAGCTTCCCATGACATATGGTTTATTTTTACCCATACATTAAATTTAATGTATATATTTCTCATGCACATTTTAAGACTTAGATATAGGGGAAATTTAAAATACATAATTTGGATATAGGATATCAACCTTACTAAATAAAATTTAATAGACCAAAAAAATAATATAATGAGAATTAAAAATAAAAGATAAGTTATTTTTACTTTCGAAAAAAAAACACTCCCTTAGGGATAATGAAGCCTTTTTCCGAAAGGGGAGTTCCACATGGATTATTCCCTATTAAAAATAAAGGGGAAAATGTTATGAAAGATTTTTAATTCAAATAGAATATTTTTTAATACTTAAAAAAAACCTATCTCAAGAGACTTATTTGGAATTATAGAAGGTAAAACTATTATAATTGGATAATTCCATTTAAAAAGGAACAAACATTAAAACTAGAATGAATAACACTCATACTGATACTAAACCATCAAATAATGATTTTGTTCTGTAGTTAGAGAATGATGCATCAGTCATTTTCACTTTCTATACCAACTTGAAAATCATGAGGGGTTATTTATTATTTTTCCAGGATATTTTTATATAGTTTGTGTGTATTGATTTTGGGACTATATTAGATTAAAAATTAATATGAGTTGTTACTTTTTATACTTCAATATTAAATCATTCCCTTCCATAGAATGCATGACCATTACTGAGAGACAATAATATACCGACTAAATGAATAAACTAGCCATAATTTCTCATGGAACACCATATTCATGGATTTTTTGTAACAATTGATACAACAATTTATTATAAACTATTTATAAACCAAACTAATTAAATAAGAGGGAAAAGAGTATTTCTACAATAGAGAGTGTATAGGTATCCTAGCACTTTCACGTATTATTACATGATTTTAAGAATAATTATCCTTGAAATACAATCCCTTGATCAAACTTTATTGTGTATTTTGAAGAATAGGTATATAATTTGAAAAAATAATACATGAATAAAAAAATCATTTTATTAAACTCCATAATTATCTCCGAATATCCATTGAGATAAAATAAATACATAAGATAGCATAGTTAATACATAAACAAAATGGACAGTCTAAATATCCTAGAATGTGAATAAAAATGGAAACAATGTGTAAAAAATGAGTTAGAAGGAATAGCAAGAAAACATCAAAGGAATGAAACATGAATAAACATATAGAAGCATAACATATAGAAAATGAAAATATATGATAATTTATATATTAGAACATTGAAAAAACACATAACATGAGTCAAAGATAACTTCCAAGACTATATCATGTGGTGGGAAATCTAACATAATGGAATATGTTTACTCCCAAATCCTATACCTGATTTTTCATGAGACTGAACATTACCCATTTCATTAGGGCACTATATGGGTGTAGCCCTAATAACATTTTCATTCATATATATTCCCAATAACTAATCAAACCCACATAATAAACATAAGGGTTACCCATGGAAGAAAAAAAGTATCATAATCTAGTAATAAAGCACAATGAAAGAGTATACAATAGTTTTATCATGATATCTTATGTAAAATGATTATATTATATAGCATAGAATGTGGGACCTTCCCCTTTTATAATTGATTATGGAGATGATTCATCCTACTTAGATCATTATTAATCTATGGATTCATTTCAATTGTAGTGGGAATGATCATTCACATATGTGGTGAGAGTTACTAATCTAAGGTTGTTTGGAAAATTTGAGAAAGAAGCTAGGAATGGATCTTCCACCCTAAATCAAAATAAAATTTCATTCTCAGAAACCTTTTTTGGATTGAATTTATACTTAAAGGATATTAATAAGACTCCCTTCATTAAAAAACTATAGTATGGTAAATTTTCACTATATGGGGACGCATATGTTCCCCTAAATTGGATGGAACTTTTATGTTCTTGATCATAGGACATATCACTAATGTGAAATGTAATAAACCATGGTCAAATGTAGACCTTAAAACCATAGTCTCACATTATTGGGGTTTCACAGAATGAAGGCTTATTCTGATAGGAAAAGGTTATCATCACATTTTTCTTATGTGAAAGGAGGACTTCAAAGCTACCTGGAAGTCAAGAAAACATAATCTAAAAAATGATTCCTCTATATCCTAGAATGGGATGTTCTTTTTAATCATTTCAACCAACAGTAGTCAAATGAACATGTATGGCCTCAGTTACCAGGGAACCCTTAGGACTTCAATAATCTTAATATCATAAATGATCTAATTGCATGCATAGGAACCCATTTTATGATCGATTAACATACTCTCAATAGATATCTCATATATTTTAAAAGGTTTCTTATTGACATCAACATAGAGAAACCACCAATATATCAGATATATCTATTTGAAAATGAGCATAATCTTGATGTTAAGATTTAATTTTTGCATCTACACCCATATTGTGAATATATGAAAATGGTTTGAAATGACATTATAAACTGTAGGTTTTTGCATAAGAAGTTCAATACAACTCAAAAATCTATGGAATAGAAATATGTCACCAAGGAAAGAAGAAAAAAGAAGTTAAGAATTTGAAAGATATAGTTCCTAGATAGAGAAAGGGTGTGAATCAGGCTAAAAATATTAGCACAACAACTTCATGGGAAGAACTGGTTAATGAATAAGATCAGTATAACTCTCACTATTATGCTAAAATACCTGAAGCTCTATCCACTCAAAATAGGTGTGAAAAAATTCATTGTCTCATAGGAAGTTCCCAATTATTTTTGTTATATCCCCTCAGACATAATTAATCTTGTATCCAATTTAAAATCCAATGAATTATTACATAACATGATATTTGATGATCTAGAAATAGCCATATAGATGTTTAACAGTCCCCTAGATTCCCCCTCATATAGGATGTAACAGGGTTAGGAATCGTGTCAGTTTCATATTCCGATGGATACACAAAACACCCTTGGAAACCTGATAAAATATATTCCCCTTAGTAAAAATAAAAAAGAGTAGGGCATGACCATATTGAATCTAAATCCTAACGTGGGTAACAAAAGAACACAATCTACCTCATGCTCTTAGAAATGAGGACTAATATAAAAATCTAAAAGAAATAAGGACATGAAAGCAAAACATAAGTGAAGAATGTACGTCCATAAGTAAAATAAATTAAAGAAACTCTTCTAGAACTACCAATTACCATCCAACCCGGACACTATGGATTCCCATAGGATCTTTATAGGTAAAAATAAAATTAATTTAATTTGTATCTATTTTCCAAATCATAATATGTTTGGACATGTTAATCCTCTTGATAATAGTGGCTGTAACTTATTGGGTAAAAAATAAAAATTTCACAATTCTAACAGACTATGGATTTTGGTTTACAGAAATGTTAAAAGTCATTATATTTTTAATTAAAAGGACTATATTATTACATCTAGTATTTTTTGATCTGGAAGGAAATTTATATGCTCATTATTGTATAGTTTTAATCATTATTTTTAAAGGTGAGTGATTTAGATGCATGTAAAATATCTCTAGAGAATTATTAATTATCCTTGGTTAATAATTTGTGATTTAAACTCAATCCTACATGTTGATGAGAATCTTGGTATAATATCTCACTATGTTTCAGTCAAAGACATTAGATATTCTATTGTGGAATAAAAAAACTAATATTAAATTTTATGGAGCTAAATCTACTTGATAATGAAGGAATTTACATGGTATGAAGGATATCCGAATTAACATAGCCTTTTTTAATGATGAATCCCATTGTACATGGAGATCAATATCATTCAACTCCCTGTGACACCACAATTTTTAGCACCACCCAATCCTTGCTCACTCTTTTAAAGAATATTATAAGATCAATATCCCTTTCATATTTACTAATTCTTAGACTTCCCACCAGAATGTACAATTTTTTTAAGATATTTGGGTGTCAATGGAAAGAAAAGAAAACACCCAGATATATATCTAAAAAATTAAAAATCTCAAAGAAAAATTGAAGTAATGGATAAAAGGAAGGTCCATCTTTCTGGATGAAGAGATTATTGACCTTGAATGCACCCTAATCATTCGCCAATAATACATCACTATGACTAACATATATGAGAGTATTGATGAATAAAAAAAATTTCTTGTAGGCTACAAAAAATTATCTGACATAAGGATAACATAGAGAAGGACATGTTCAAAATTAGGTGGCTCGCTGAAGGAGTTAAGAACACTAAATTCTTCAATCCCATTGGAATCACATGAAATTCTTACCAAACCCCTTATATTCTTGAAGATGAATATTAAATCCTAAATGAATGACACGATCTTGCTAATCAAATTATTTCCTTTTATAAGAATATCTTCAACGGAAACCCTATAAATGAAGCTTTAATGGAAGGAATTATTGGAAAAGTCGTCAATGAAAAGGAAAAATTGATGCTCACCTCATTCCTATTGTATATTAAAAAGAGTTATTCTTTCCTTTTGTAAATAAAGGTTGTTCCCTTGGAACTGATAACTTCACCAATAATTTTCTTCCAATTTTATTGGGATGTAATTCAACATAATCTATGAAATATGATTAATCAATTTTTTAGAGGTGTCTCTCTTACTCAAGGTATCAATTCCCAATTCCATGACTTAATACCATAAGTGGAAAATTCCAATGAAATCAGCTAGTTAGGAACAATTTTTTCAAATTAACACCGTATTTAATGTTATTACAAAAATCATAACCAATAGGCTTGAATTAATTTCTAATGGAATAATCAAATGGAATCAGTTCGGGTTTAACAATGGTAAAACATCTATTATTTTCTTGTTACATTCTATGAATGTGTGAATATAAATATAAATACCAATATGGGAGGTAACATAACTCAAAAAATAGATAATAAAATATAATTTGATTCAATGGACTTGGTATTTATTGGAAATGTCATGTCTTTCTTTGGATTTGACATGGAATTCATGTTTTGGAGTACAGATTTTCTTGTATATTCTCACATTAAAATCCTCACTAATAGCTCTCCAAAATTATACTTCACTATCTCCAAGGGTTTAGGAAATGAGACCCCATATCTACCATAATTGTTTCTATAGGTAAAGATTATCTTATAAGGATTCTTCTTAATTAGGTTGAAAATATAGATTTGATGTCTATTATAGCTGTAAAAGGTATCTCTACACCTTCAAGTTGATTTTTTTCTGAAAACATAATTTTATTCACCTAGGGTTACATGAAAAATATAAAAAAACATTGAAAAATAATTTCTCATTTTTACAGAGTGTCGGGCCCATAAATAAGTTGGAATAATCTGGTTATTTACAATGAAAAGAACTTACCTACCACTAGTAAATCATTCTTGATCATTGAATTGGGCATAAAATAGAGAAATATACAATTCATATAATTTGGTGTTCTTATGTTGTAGTGGAGGCTTCCTACATCCTACTTCACTCATATCATGATCCAAATTAGAAGAACCTTGGATTCATGGAAATGTAAATGTATATCGATGGCTGGAAGAGATTCTTTTGTTTATAATTTTGTGATATCTAAACTAGTATATAATTTTATGGTTTATATTTGGCCTTATTATTTATGTACAAATATAAATTCCTCTATGAGTATCTTTTTATAGAGAGGTATCATTATAGAAAGGAAACTAACTGTCATTCCCTTGAAAGCATGTTACAAGGCTTATGGTCTCAAAGGCTTTGGCATAAAAAACCATAGATTATTTAATATGTATTTTTAAGAACAATTTGTCCAGAGACTTTTAATCACCATATATAGTTCACATGGCCTTATAAAATGGATGTTATTAGATAGATTAACAACTGGTGAATCAAATTTCATGGAATCCTCCATATAGCATGGCTGAAGTGAGTTAATGCCAGAATCTATATGAAATCTCATTGGTTGTTAAGGATAATTATTCACCCTGTTTATAGAAATTCAACTTGATATGAACCCATTTTATGAACATGGTAATACTCTTAGATCAAGTTGAAAACCTCAACATAACAATAATATATCAATTAAGAATCATTGATTCTCACTCGAGTGACATTAGATCAACTATCTCAAACTATGATATTATGATCCAAAAGGACTCTTTAATCTGGTAGTAGAGTATTAATGGATTATTAACTCTAAATATGTATATAATAATGAGATATATGATACTCACAAATGGAATATATCCTTCCTTGATAAATGGATCCTTCTATCTGTATTTTCACTATTTTGAATGATACCATTCTCAAAGTATCATATGGATGTCATCATTCAATGAGTTAGAATATATCTTTTATAAAGATGAGTTTTTTTCATAAGAATGGAGAGTAATTGGATTATATCTTCTTATGAAGTCAAACATCCTCTCCTCATTGGATGAATGGTTTTGAGGAATTAGAGATTCAACCACTGTAATCTTCTAAAATTGAGAATATATTGAAGAATTCACTCTACATTCCAATGTATCATCTACTGAGAAAACAATTCTGGGTGGATGTGAATATGTTTTCAATTTTATCTTATGGGGAAGAAACATGATCCTACGGGAAAAATTAACTTTCAACCTTTAGTTGTTTTTGTATAAGAATGTTGTCGCTTTCTAGATCGCAAATTATCTATAGAATGCATGTTCCAACACTCTTGTTTAGGATTTTTCTATGTTGTGATGTCTGAATACACCATGTAAATTCCTTCCTCCACTCAGCACTCATAAATTATTCTAGATACCACATTTTTATGGATAGTTCTAATTCAACTCAGATGGAGATTATAGGGGTAATCCTAGAGCAGCTAGATTCTAGACAACTTCCAATATCATAATAGTGATTTTATTGAGTGCCATCACAGACCTAGTCATTTTTATACTACTCTAAAGTAGGAAATCTTTAGGATTATCCATGATATTAAAATTGAAATTCAGAATAGTTGGGATTTTATGTGGTTTGAATGGGACTTCAAAACAATAGTACATATAGTTAGACATGGAACCATTCATATCTCCTAGAAACATACAACTAGGTGGTCCAACTGCATTGTCAAGATTTCATCAGTAAATTATATTACCACTGATGTTTTTTTTCAATCCATTTCCCTTACTGATAATATTTTAATAAATTGAATTATCTTTTAATACTTCATCTACTATAACCATATCACTAATTATTCAATTCCTCTTTATTAAAAGGACAAATGTAAAATACATTATTTAATACTGTTGTAATTTAATTTTTTGTTATAAAAGCCGATGTGTTCATTTTTTTTAAAACAACTATATTATTGATGATAAAATGGATTTAAATCATTATGAAAAATTCTTAAAGGTAAACTAAGAATTGATCATGAATAATAATGTGAAACTAAATTTAAAACATGAGAAAGAGTGGTTAGATAACAATATAAATATGCCACTTAAGTGTGATTTTATGAAAATAATAAAGAGTATTTAAAGTGAAAAAATGAATAATTATTTTCAAAATAATATAAATGAACTAAACTTGTTTTTCCTGATAAATTGAGTGATTTTTGGAAAAATATATATGCTTAATATAATTTGTAGGGTTTAATTGAAAATTGATAAGAAAAATGATGTTCCATTAAATTAGGTTTTCTTATCGAGACAAATTGATTAAGGAACACTATAAAATATGAATTTACCCAGTTGAAAAATATACATTGTGATAAATAAATATTTTTTTACTTATAAAATTAATATAGTATAATTATATAATAATAAAGAAGAAATGATTTGTAGTATTGAGAGAGAAACTGTAACCCTATGAAAAAATGGATCATCAATGAGATCCCTTACCTTATGTCCGAATGCATTCTTCACTTATATTTAATTTTCTTTAGAATATATTAAGATTAATTAATTACATAATTAATATCTTTTAATAAATTTATTTTATTTATGATATTTTTTATGATCATTTATGGATATTTAGATGCGTTAAAAAGATCATTTTTATTGTTTTGGGAGTGTTTGTTTTCATGGTTTCTTGGTCGATTTACATGTTTATAATTATGGATGTTTATATAAAAGGTAAATAATTACCCATAAGTGGAATTATATGGTATTAATAAAATTCATGAAGTTTAAATATTCTTATAAATGTTGTTTTCTAGTATGAGAATGATTTTTTTATGAAAATTTTAATCATAAAAGTTCATATTATTTTTGAGGTTTTTTATTATTAGGAACTAGTTTAATTTTATTTAATATTATGTATATATATTAGTTCCAAGACATGAAAATTGTTGTAATATAAATATTAAAATTTATTTTAAAACCAATATTGGTTTTATGCCCATCATTGAAGGTAGTAATGAAATAAAACATTATCCACAGATATAGTTAAATTCCATAATTTAGACAATAGTTTCTTTTCAATGTCCAAGAAGATATAAGAAATGTGGTGGAAAAATATATTACACTAGAAATTTAAAATTCCATTATATACTTGATTCTTGAGTTATTATTATTTTTGGATGAAGGAGATGGGGAGAACGTAGAAGAAGAAAAGAAATTAATAGATGTTGTTTGAGAAATATTCCCCTTGAATATCACCTCATTGTGGGAAACATTATGGAACATGGAATATGTATTTTTTGAGAATTGAAGATTATGGATGTGAGATAGATTCATGAGAATGATATTGGGAACAATATTTACACAATAAAAGGATTAGATGGTGCAAAGAGAAGGGGTGGTATTTATAGGCAGAGGACATGGGTGTTTAAGATTATTATATTTATTAGTTTATTATTTTGGATTAATAATATAAAAATTTTAATTCATATTACTAAATATAGTAAGTAGTAGATTAAGATTTTATATAATGGTTTCTTACATCATACATGACTCAATAATTCATGTATTTAGTTTATAATGTTAAATACCATAAATTATCACATTTTATTATTCTCCAAAAATTCAACTACATTAGAAAACTATATAAAATTCAATCTAACCATTTCTAACGACATAGATACAAAAAATTGAATAAAGTTTATGAAAATATTTTTCTAAATATTGTTTTTTATAAAATAAACAATTTTCAGAAAAAATACTGACATTATTATTATAATTGATTTTATAACCCTCTGAAGAATTAATTAAGGTCTCATAATTATCTTATAATTATAAGACAACATAATATTAATTTATTAATATATTTAATGGAAAAAATAATTTAAATAACAATATTAATTATAATTTATTAAATAATCATTTACGATCCACAAAAATAACAACACCTAATTTATCATTTTTAATACATTTATTTGCTTATACTCTAATATAAATGTTTCATATTTTTATTTATAAGACTTGTAATTTTTTTTAATTTCAAAGATATAGTTTCTATTTTAATGGCCATATTACTACTCATAACTATAAGATTACCGTTCCAAATGATCATATTCAAATTCCAACAACTGGGTTCCTTAATTTCTATAAATGGCATTTATTACATTCTTTTTTCATTAAATAATATTTACACTTAATTTCATATATCTACATACATCTTAAAAATAGAATTTAATTATTTTAATTATGTTTTATTTCAATAACTTTGGTCATGAGTGTGATCATTCTTATGGATCATACATATCCAAATTTTCCCATTAACAACATCTCATTTTGTTTTTATTCTCCCTCTATTAAATTTAGCATTATAATTTGTTTATGTTCCAAATAATGTATCGTTCAATGTTTCTGTGAATAATTTTATTATTTCTTTCTCTATATGACATATGTGTGTTATGAAATAATAATGGGAATTTCATTGATAAAATATCATTTTAAATACTATAGTGAAAACAGGTGATGGTATTTCTCTTTCATTACTTCCTCCAGTTCCCTTGTCACCTGTTTATAATTATGGTTTCTCCATAGTCCCCTGATGAGGTGAGTGGTCATGTTATATAGAAACATGTATCTATGGTCAAAAATGGTCATTGGTTTCTCCTGTTAAGAGAGATCGTTTTATAACTGTACAACCTCAATGTTTAGTACATGGTAGGGATTTGGTATGTACTTCCCCACAAGGGATACATGGAATACCTCATTTACATGATTCATGGTTTGTGGATGTTCAATAAAATTGGTCGTATCTCTGACCTCATTAATAATATCGAATCGGTTGAGGTATATGGGATATAACTTTCCCTTCTTCCCTAATATTGTGACTCACTTCTATTGATATTTGTTGAGGAATACATTACCACCAACATAAAAATATATATACAATTATAGATTATCTTCATATAACGTTTTTCAACATGGGGAATCTCAGATATGCTAGTATATATTCATCACCTTTTGTTAAATTCCTTTGGCTATTTTAGCTCCCAATATCTAATGTTCACCAACATAAACCCAACATATTGGTGTTATACATCTTTTCTGATAAATGGATTTAAATGGATCAAATGGGATTTTTGAGTGAAAACTAATGGTTTAAGATAACTCGACCAGTGGAAGGTGTTTATAGCATCCCTCATTTTTATCACATTAACATTCATTACATTTTACAAAACCGAGGATCTTTAAGGTTTAGTGTCTTGGAAACCAGGAACTTAAAACATGAAAACATAAAACATTCTTCTTAAACACTTGAAAGTCTTCTCCTCATGTACATACTAGGTTCATTACTGCATCACATAACCTGAGGAAATACATCAAAAGAAAGGGTGAGCAGAAGGCCCAGTAAGGGAAACAAGAGAAACATTTTACATGTGAACTTGAGATATTTCAATAAGGTCATGAAAACAACTTTAAGGCATGAGAATGAAATCAGGAGGCATATCATAATAAAAATAACATTTTTCATAACTTGAAGATGTGTCTACATCATTTAACATAGACAATCATGAAAATATCACCAAGGTCCATCCCCAAGGTGTCATTTGAAAATTACCAAGGTTATTCACCAAGGTATTGTGAAAATTGTAATCTCTAGTGGTTACATCATTACCCAATGCATTGGAGTTCTATCAGGGCGCACCCTTAAATTTGCCTTTATTATCATGTGAGCCACATATATCATCATAAAACATTTCATAAATAACCCATATAGCATAAAATAAATGGGTTTCATTTCATAATCATAACGTTAAAAAAACTGCTTTAAAGACATGATCCTTACGCCACTTTAGACCCACGGAAAGGGAAAGCGGGTCTCATGTATGTAAATCCCAAAATTTAAAATAGAACATTTTGATATATATGTGAATAACCTTGTAGAAATAAGAGCTTTGAGTATTCACTTCATAACATAAAATAATTTTGAGAAAAGAGAGTGGCATTTTGAGACGAAAATTCTGCAGCATAACGGCTATGTTTCGGGGTTTTAGAAAACATTGAAAAGAGAGGGGACATGGGTCACCCACTCATAAATGATCCATAAAACAGTAGGTTGATATAATGAGAATTATATATGGAAATGGTAATGAAATTTTAGGGACATACGATTTGAAATGAAAAACATGGGAGGAAAAAAATTAGATTTCTCTTATAAAAATTCGGCAGCCTAACGGAGTCACAAAAACTTCGACCAAAAATGAATTGATGAGATAAAATAGGGTCTCTCATCATGTGAACATAAGAGTTCAGTATGATATATATATAGATAATTCCCCAACATAATTAAAAAGGAACTTGAATGACTTGACATGAAAGTGGAACTTTGAAAAGAATGAGATGGGTGAAAGAATCCCCTAAAAATTCGGCAGCCTAACGGCGCCACTTAAAACATCAAAATACTGAATTGAATAGATCAAATGGGGTATCTCATCATATTAACATAAGAGTCCAGTATGATATATATAGAGATCATACCCCAACATAACAAAAAGTAACTTGAAAGAATTGACATGAAAGTAGAACTTCAAAACAAGAAGGGTGAAGAACCACTTAAAAATTCGGCAGCCTAACGACGCCACTTAAAACTTCAAAATAATGAATTGAAGATATCAAATGGTGTCTCTCATCATATGATCATAGAAGATCAGTATGATAAATTTAGAGATCATACCCCAACATAATAAAAAGGAACTTGAAATACTTTACATGAAAATAGATCTTGAAAAATGAGATGGGAGAAAGAATCTGTTACAAAAATTTCTACAGCCTAACGGCGCCACTTAAAACTTCATAAAACGAAATAATGAGAGTAATAGGGGATCTCTCATTATATGAACATAAAAAGGGAAGTAAGAGGAGTATAAAAGAACATCCTCCAACATAAGAACATGTAGCATAAACGGAATGACATAAAAGAGATTACTTGAAATGAAAGAGAGAGGTCAGATCCCTTATCTTAAAACATAACTCTTAAAACTCAAAGGTTGGGACCTTGAGGGCTTGGGGGCACCATGGAAGGACTACTTAGGAGGTAATGAGACCAGAACTTCGTTGGGGGAGAGTGGGGTGTCGAATGGATGAGAGGATGGCTTGGTATTTATAGGGAAATTGAGGGGACAAGGCATTAATGGCAAAGGGACACCTCATTAGTGGTTTTGGAAAAACCATGGGCTTGCCCATGGTATTTTCCCATGGTATTGGCCACTTGGGACATCTCATAACTTATCTCACTATTCATAATTCGAACATATTGATTACAAACTTAATACATCATTTAATGATGTCGTTAAACACCCGTAACTTAAAAACTGTATTTTCACTATTCATCGAAAATTCAACTTTCTCAGAATAATCCCAAAATTTAACCTTAACCAAATATCAACGCTCTGATTAAAAATATTAACTCCATTTTATAAAAATAATTTTCTAAATATTTTTAATTTAATTTTTAAATAAAACACTATTCACTGAAAATTCATTTTTTTCAGAAAAAACCCCAAAAATTACCATAGCATAATATCGGTGCTCTGAGTTCAAAAATGAAATCCGTTTTATAAAAATAATTTTCTAAATATTTTTAATTAATTTTTTAATTAAAAAACACTATTCACCCGAAAAAACTAATACTTGAATAATAATTTATGAAACCGTTATTTAACCATTTTATTGAATTGAATTACTTAATCAAGGTGCCTAGATTATATTAATACTTTAAGTGAGATTACTAATCCATTTGGACACATTACTAATCCTAATCATAAAATCACTATTCATAATTTAATATTCATCAAAAATTAAGTTGATCTTATTAGACTCTAAATTTCGTACTGAACATAATTGTAGAAGACCATTTTTCGAAAATCAATACAAAATTTTAATTATTTAAGGTTTACACAACCATTTTTAAAATATCCTTTTTCTAAAATTCATCAAAAATATGCATACTATATTTATCCGGTCATTTGAAAATTCATAAACTTCATCATAAGAAGAAATCCCAATTTTTATCTAAAATAAAGGATTACACAAGGCAGTTACGGTCTCCTTACATAGCCCCTTATCACACCAGCATAGGACCTAAGTGTAAGGTGTGCTAAGGTGAGAGAATCCGAGGGAGGCTCGGCCAACATCGCACGAGTAGTAATTTCTATCAGTTTGAACTTCTCACGAAGGAGATTCCGTTCTAGCTTCACACAATGAAGTTCGGCTTGGGTTTGGTCCAGAGCAAAGCCCAGTGGTGCTACCTCCATCCCAATTTCTGTTAGATAGGCTTCGATCGGTCCAAGACTACTGGGTGAGGCCATCAAATATTCCTTCTATAATAATTAACCAAGATTACTTTTATTTAGAGACAATAATCAAAACATTTAGTTTCTAGTGGTCATATTACCAATGGTCATATAACCGTCTAAACCCAACGGTCTCATTTTAATTATAATCATGTTATCAAATGAAACATTTTTGTTGAGTATAAAAATAAATAAAATAACACATAAAATTAGGAAACAAGATTTATTCAAAATTTCGGGTCGTTACAATATTCCTTCCTTAAGAAATTGCGTCCTCGCAATTTTTAAAAATTGGTTTTTGAAATTTCATTGAAATTCGCACATCGAAAAAGGAGTCAGTAACACTATTACTTTAAAATAAGGAAACAGAAGTACAAAGGTCACCCGAGTTAACCCACACTAGGATTCCATATAGGAAAACATGGGCATGGAGGAGAAAACAAAGGGTCATGTTCTGAGGGAGAGTGATAGAAAACATTATTAGGAGAAAGTTATCAATAGGAAAATCCCACACTTAGGATGTGTGTAAACGGTCTTTGATTACCTAGTAGGAAACGTAAACCAACAACGTTTTTGTTTTACGTTCCTTTTCATAATTTTGAGGAATTCATTTACTACATAGAATAGAAACATAAGAAAATATACCTTTCTTCATGTAGAGTTTCATCCTTTAATAAGTTTCTACCAAAACTAATCTTTTCTCCAAACTATGAGCATTGAAATCTACTTGTTCTCATCAAAACACAAGAATCATCTTCTAGAGAATCACATAATCCACAAAAGATTAACTATCTATTTCCTCTATCTTTAAACATTATCCCAAAAACAGAAAGGATAAGGTAAAACAACTCTTCAAAAAGAAAAAAATCCTATAAGAATGGAAACTACTTTTAAATCTTCAATGTTCTGTGGTACTACCCAAAGTTCATCATAGACCATTCCATAAATAAAGGTCCTTAAAATTCCTCAAAATAAACCAAACTAATACTGAAACCCAAATACAAGAAGGATTTGATAACATAGTCTTCCAAAATAAACTTCATTGTTCATCTCCAAACAACATCAACCAATCCTAACATCTTATAACAAAAGTAGCTAACCTAAACATATTTTACCCAATATAGGTTAATCATTCCCATAAGTAACCTAAATTACTATAATTCCACCTTAAATTCATCGATTCTTCAAAATATAAGTCAACCTTACTCCTCAATGAAAATACCGTAGTAATATATTTACCTCGATCATATAGGGTCCCCAAAATAGTGAACATCTTCCAAAATAATAATCATATTTTAATCCCCTAATCATCCCTGTCATATTAATATGACAATCGTCGCATTTCCTATCACATTGGTTGTTGGGACATGTTCTTCCATTTCCCACCATTAACTAAGAAGAGAAAGTATAATTAGGGGCTAAAATACTTAGCTAATAATCATGAAAACGAACATAAAGCATATAAGGATAACTTGTAGAAGAAAATTATACCCTAACTTGTGATCCCCTTGGTTCTCATCTAGGTTATCCATGATCATATATTCTTATGTGAATCTTTATTTTATTTTATCTTTGTTCCTTTAACAATGGTTCATACTAAGCTTATGAATTTACCAAAGCATATCCCCCGGGAGTGTCGTAACCAAGAGTGCAGCAAGGCCCGTTGTCGTGTACCAATTACCATTTGAGTCTAGCTCAAAGCGGTGTTTTCGGGTTTTACCCCTATGTACATCTATGCCAGAGCCACCTCTACCTGCTCGTATCCATACATGGATGTATTTTCTTGGCAACCCATTACTCAATACTCACCAAAATACCAGGAAGAGTTTCTATATATAAACTTTTCTATAGGATTCTTCCTAATGTTTTCATATCCTAATTTCCACAAATAACTAAACCATCCTTTGATACCATCTATAGCATCCCGCCTTTTTATCACATAAACTTTCATTACATTTTACAAAACCGAGGATATTTAAGGTTTAGTGTCTTGGAAACCAGGAACTTAAAACATGAAAACATAAAACATTCTTCTTAAACACATGAAAGGCTTCTCCTAATGTACATCCTAGGTTCATTAATGCATCACATAACCTGAGGACATACATCAAAAGAAATGGTGAGCATAAGGCCCAGTAAGGGAAACAAGAGAAACATTTTACATTTGAACTTGAGATATTTCAATAAGGTCATGAAAAAAACTTTAAGGCATGAGAATGAAATCAGGATGCATATCATAATAAAAATAACATTTTTCATAACTTGAAGATGTGGATACATCATTTAACATATATAATCATGAACATATCACCAAGGTCCATCCCCATGGTGTCATTTGAAAATTACCGAGGTTATTCACCAAGGTATCTTGAAAATTGTAATCTCTAGTGGTTACATCATTACCCAATGCATTGGAGTGATATCAGTGTGCACCCTTAAATTTTAATTTATTATCATGTGATCCACATATATCATCATCAAACATTTCCTAAATAACCCATATATCATAAAATAAACGGGTTTCATTTCATAATCACAACGTTAAAAAAACTGCTTTAAAGACATGATCCTTACGTCACTTTAAACCCACGGAAAGGGAAAGCGGGTCTCATGTATGTAAATCCCAGAATTTAAAATAGAACATTTTGATATATATGTGAATACCCTTTTAGAAATAAGAGCTTTGAGTATTCACTTTATAACATAAAATAATTTCGAGAAAAGAGAGAGGAATTTTGACACGAAAATTCTGCAGCATAACGGCTATGTTTCGGGGTTTTAGAAAACATTGAAAAGAGAGGGGACATGGGTGACCGACTAATAAATGATCCATAAAACAGTAGGGTGACATAATAAGAAGGATATATGGACATGGTAATGAAATTTGAGGGACATACCCTTTGAAATGAAAAACACGGGAGGAAAAAAATTTAGATTTCTCTTATGAAAATTCGGCAGCCTAACAGCGTCACATAAACTTCGACCAAAAATGAATTGATGAGATATAATAGGGTCTCTAATCATGTTAACATAAGAGTTAAGTATGATAGATATAGAGATAATTCCCCAACATAATTAAAAAGGAACTTCAATGACTTGGCATGAAAGTGGAACATTGAAAAGAATGAGAAGGGTGAAAGAATCCCCTAAAAATTCGGCAGCCTAACGGTGCCACTTAAAACTTCAAAATACTGAATTGAATAGATCAAATGGGGTCTCTCATCATATGAACATAAGATTCCAGTATGATAGATGTAGAGATAATACCCTAACATAACAAAAAGGAACTTGAAATAATTGACATGAAAGTAGAACTTCAAAACGAGAAAGGTGAAGAACCACTTAAAAATTCGGCAGCCTAACGGCACCAATTAAAACTTAAAAATACTGAATTGAAGATATCAAATGGGGTCTCCCATAATATGATAATAGAATATCAGTATGATAAATTTAGAGATCATAACCCAACATAATAAAATGGAACTTGAAATACTTTACATGAAAATAAATTTTGAAAAATGATAAGGGAGAAATAATCTGTTACAAAAATTTCGGCATCCTAACGGCGCCACTTAAAACTTCATAAAACGAAATAATGAGAGTAATAGGGGATCTCTCATTATATGAAAATAAAAAGGGAATTATGAGGAGTATAAAAGAATATCCTCCAACATAAGAACATGTATCATAAAAGGAATGACATTAAAGAGATTACTTGAAATGAAAGAGAGAGGTCGTATCCCTTACCTTAAAACATAACTCTTAAAACTCAATGGTTGGGACCTTGAGGGATTGGGGGCACCATGGGAGGACTCCTTGGGAGGTAATGAGACCAGAACTTTGTTGGGGGAAAGTGGGGAGTCGAATGGATGAGAGGATGGCTTGGTATTTATTGGGAAAGTGAGGGGACAAGGCATTAATGGCAAAGGGACACCTCATTAGTGGTTTTGGAAAAACCATGGGCTTTCCCATGGTATTTGCCCATGGTATTGGCCACTTGGAACACCTCATACGTTATCTCACTATTCATAATTCGAACATATTGATTACAAACTTAATACATCATTTAATGATGTCATTAAACACACGTAACTTAAAAACTGTATTTTCACTATTCATCGAAAATTCAACTTTCTCAGAATAATCCCAAAATTTCACCTTAACCAAATATCAAAGCTCTGATTAAAAATATGAACTCCATTTTATAAAAATAATTTTCTAAATATTTTTAATTAAATTTTTATAAAAAACACTATTCACTGAAAAATCATTTTTTTCAGAAAAAACCCCAAAAATTACCATAGCATAATATCAGTGCTCTGAGTTCAAAAATGAAATCCGTTTTATAAAAATAATTTTCTAAATATTATTAATTAAATTATTAATTAAAAAACACTATTCACCCGAAAAAACTAATACTTGAATAATAATTTATGAAACCGTTATTTAACCATTTTATTGAATCGAATTACTTAATCAAGGTGCCTAGATTATATTAATACTTTCTTTAAGTGAGATTACTAATCCATTTGGACACATTACTATTCCTCATCATAAAATCACTGTTCAAAATTTACTATTCATCAAAAATTAAGTTGATCTTATTAGACTCTAAATTTCGTACTGAACATAATTGTAGAAAACCATTTTTCGAAAATCATTAGACATTTTTAATTATTTAAGGTTTAAACAACCATTTTTAAAATATCCTTTTTATAAAATTCATCAAAAATATGCATACTATATTTATCCGATCATTTGAATATTCATAAACTTCATCATAAGAAGAAATCCCAATTTTTATTTAAAACAAAGGATTACACAAGGCAGTTATGGTCTCCTTACATAGCCCTTTATCACACCAGTATAGGACCTAAGTGTTAGGTGTGCTAAGGTGAGAGAATCTGAGGGAGGCTCAGCCAACATCGCACGAGTAGTAATTTCTTTCAGTTTGAACTTCTCGCGAAGGCGATTCCGTTCTAGCTTCACACGATGAAGTTCGGCTTGGGTTTGGTCCAGAGCAAAGCCCAGTGGTGCTACCTCCATCCCAAGTTCTGTTAGATGGGCTTCGATCGGTCCAAGACTACTGGGTGAGGCCATCAAATCTTACTTCTATAATAATTAACCAAGATTACTTGTATTTAGAGACAATAATCAAAACATTTAGTTTCCAGCGGTCATATTGACCAATGGTCATATAACCGTCTAAACCCAACGGTCTCATTTTAATTATAATCATGTTATCAAATGAAACATTTTTTTGAGTATAAAAATAAATAAAATAACACATAAAATTAGGAAACAATATTTATTCAAAATTTCGGGTCGTTACAGTGTTGATTCCTTCCTCTATTGAATTCCATTGAGAATTATCTCAACATGTCTTCCAGTATTTGAATACTCCTATTAGTGTGGCCCTCAGAATGGGTGTGATAATCCATATTGATGTCCAAATCAGTATTTAGGGAATTTAAGAGTCTTTTTTATAACATGGAGGTAAATCATGAATCAATATTGGATATAATAATTTATGGTACTCCATAAAACATTACCACTTATCATATTTTAATCCTTGAATTTTGGTCATGTGATAAGTCCTCTAAAACCATAATTATCTAATTATTCTCTTTAAGACTATTCAAAATTATCCTTATAGAATTATTTCATATGGAAATATTCAGAAGCCTTGTTAAATATTACAAAGTGATGTTCTATAATTTCTATGTAGGTATGGGTAATTGTTGAAAACAATCCTAAACTTCTATATTTAATTATTAACTTTCTTACATAACAAACAATTTGATCTGTTTTTAGAAATATCTTAATTTTTATTATCCAACAATAGTTCTATTGGAGACCTCAATACATATATTCACTCTGTTTGGGGTATAGAAAAGGTTTAGCTAAGTGCTTTATTTAGAAGATTTTTATATATCTCTATACTAGACGGTACACATTGTTGTTACCCAAATCATAAAACTCATTCATCATCCATTTTTAACTTTGAGGATTTCCCCTTTCTTATAGATTCCATGATTTTTTTGAATTTCAAAATAATCTCTTTTAATGATCATTTATCGTCTCTATAAGGGATGTTTGAGAAATAATTTATGAATGGAATGATGAAGTTCCTTCCATTATGGTTAAAATTTCCATCAATTGAAAGTTCAATAAGATCAGATTCTTATCAATTCTCAGCGTTGATAATGTTACATGATTTTTACACTTATAGAATCATTAAAATTATTTTATTTACTAGAATCTTAGTGAATTTTTATTTTAGAATACATAATGATATCTAAGAATATTCACCAGTATATATAAATATATTTCAATGTGAATATATATTTTTGGCTATTATAGTCAGTATAAATGTCACATTTCTCCCCACATAGATAATGCCACCAGTTTTGAAATTTAATGATCACAACTTCCACATTTAGGCCATGTGTGGGATAGTTTTTCCCATGAAAAATCAATTTCCTTGAGGAATAGAATATTAATTTTTTTAACATTTTGTATGTAACCATATCACTCCCTTCATTAATTAATTTTTATATATCAGAAAGTGTCCCACACTTTTCAGTAGTGAATGTACTGGTGTAGTGATAAGCTGTGTTTTGAAAAAATTGATGATATATTCATATTCTATGATCTATAAAACATTGCATGATTATGATTAATCATTGTTAGTGGGTTTGAAAATCATGATAAGTTCCTCAAAAGTCATCAGTAATACCCAAATCAAATAAAGAAACTATTAATTTCTGTTATAGATTCTATTTGGGACACTCCTCAATTTAATTTTTTAGAAGGGTCCATAGATATTCATTTTTAGGTGATATGAAGACCCATGAATGAAACTTCCTCCTTCCATAACACACATCTATTTTACTTTTCATATATTTTATCCCTTCAAAATGTCTTTAACATTGTATTGAATATTCCTCTCGTTTCTCCTTAATCTTGTAGTATATCATAATATAATCTATTAATACTACCAAAAACATGTCAAGATAATCTCTAAAGACACTAATCATTATGTCGATGAAAATTTCTAGATCATTAGTGTTTCCAAATGACAACATTAGGAAATCATATTTTTCATACCTCAATTGAATCATAGTCATGGTGATTTCTTCTTTCTTCACCTTTAATTGGTAATATCCTAACCAATGGACCACCTTAGGGAAATATTTGGCCCCACATAGATTATGGAACAAGTCATATTTCCTTGGTTTGGGATACGTTTTATCTATCATGAATTTTCAGAGCTCATAATAATCCAGGTAGAGGTAAATTGACCCATCCTTATTAATGAAATTGAGGACTGACACACCATATATTGAAGTACTCAAGATTATAAATACCTTTTATAGATTCTCTTATATCTTCTTATTCTATTCCAGCAACTCAATGACAACCATTCTATAAAGAGTCTTTGATATAGGCACATATCCTAGTATATGACCAATTGAGAACTCAATCAATATTTTAAGAGGAAGGCCAGGAAATTCCTCAAGAAACTCATCAATGTATTCCATCACAGTGGGAATTTCATCTTTCATGACACTTACCCTTGTTTAAATAATTTTACCAAGATATTATTTCTCATAAGGTAATAATATCCACAATTGGGACAATAATTAAAAAGAGGATTCATTCTTCTTACACTTTTACTAAATTGGGGTATTCCTCAAGATCTGAATAGCAATATCATGTTCTTTATAGTTTTTGTCAAATTTTTACAAAGAATTAAATTATATAACCAATATAAAATCAAAATCCCATAATAAAAGTAAGAGTATATTTTTTGGGAGGTTCAGTCCACAAACAATAACCGAAGAGGGGTAATATTCTTTTGAAGAAATAAATGACCAATTCACTGTTATCAAATATAAATCAACCATAATATTTTTAGGAGGTGTTTGAATAGTTATAATAAAAATGCATGCTATAAAAGAATGAATATAACTAAAAAAAAATAGTATGTTTCATCTTTATGGATGTATAACCAGTGTACTTATCCCCACATCATTTTAGGGATCAACCTGATATATAGTGATATCACATGAACTTAGTTACATCCTTGGAGGATGTTTTTATTGATTTTATATAATAACCATTGTCCTAGATAATTTGATTGTATAATTCCATATTTACTTATAGTTGAGACACTTCAATAATAGGTACATATTCATCTAAACATTATTTTATTCTTCCTCCTTAGTGGGATTCCTAAAATCCATTGAACTAATTATCTTGACTCCCTTATCTTATACATTTGAATCATCCCATATTTCACTTTAAATAGTTATTATGATTCTTCTTCCCATAATTTTAACACGTTAGATGTTTGTTTTTCTTCCCATCATGGTATTTAAGCATTGATCATCCTATACTAAACCCCATTTTCCTTTTTTTATCTCTGACTACATAAGACCACTAAGAGTCTCCAATAACCATTTCAAACATAAGGGAATCGTATGGAATACCCTCATAGCTATAAAATTTTGAAATCACCAAGTATTTTCATGTAATCAATTTTAATTCACTAAAGAATGTATCCACCTTGATTTTTAAATTCATGAAAAATTAGGAGGTGGACCATGAAAACCTTGAAATGATTCCACATAGGCCATAATCTATTCACATTCCTTTTTATGTGGTCTGAGGAACTCACTCTCCATCATATTGTAGAATTTTTAGGGAAAATATATTATTGAAAAATATTTTCTTGAATTATTAGAAGTCAATGAAATCAATTTCATCAGAATTCAGGTTTGTGATCAGTGTCCAGTACTGATCAACTTCCCGATAAAAAAGATATACTACCAGTATAATTTTATCTTCTTCTAATAATTGTTTGATAAATAATATTTTCTCAATTGAGTAAATCCATTGTTTTTTGATGAGTTAATAAGAAGATGTACTAAGTATAAGTGTAATTTTTCTAATAAAATATTCAAACATAACTTGATATTTCTTATGTTGAGGAGGGTGTTCCACACGAATCAAGTTATTATTCATAACTTGAGTCTATCGAGGAAGTATTATCTTGAGGTTTTGGGATGCCAATCCAATCAAATTCACCATTTAATTAGGAAAATCATCGAATTTATTATCAAATTGTATTTATCACATTTTATACTATTTAGATCCATTATCTATAAAAAGATAAAAAATACAATTATAGAGGTTTAATACTTATCTAATAAGTATATATAAATGAAACTATAAACGTCGATGAAATAACATTTAAATGAAATATATTTCCTAACTTATGATTTACTCGGTTTTAATATAGGTAATCCAAGGTAATATTATAATACATAGGATTATATCTATTTTTTTCAATTACTAATACAAAAAAATAACTAATCTATTATATGATACAAAATGTAGTGACAATAACCCCTTTCACAAATTATTACATGATTTTATGAAAATTATCCAAGAAATAAAATATATTTATTGATAAATTCATTATCTTTGGAATAATATACATATATATATATATATAAATATAAAACATGAATCTAGATTGAAATATCATTTTATTAATCTTCATAATGATCCCCTAACTCCGTTTTACCACCTGTAATTACATAGGACAACATGAGGAATACATAAATAGAATGGATGAGATAAAAATATCTTTAAGGGAATAAATAGTGGAATAACGAATATCACATGAGTTAGATGTAATAAAATGGAAACATAAAAGGAATTGATCATAAATAAAAATATGTAAAAATAAAATATAGAATATGGAATTATATGATCCTGAAAACATTAGATTTTGGTAGAAACACATAACATTACATATTCATGAGTCACATAGTGGAAAAATCCTCATAATGGTTTAGGATTACTCCATAATCTCATACATGATGTGTCATGAAACTATAAATTTCCCAATGAATTGGATCTATATTTGGGTGCAACCATGATATCATTTTCATGCATATGTGTTCCACCTAATGAATCAAATGTAAAGACTAAACCTAATGGTTACCCATGTAACGAAATAGCCATAATAATAATGTAATAAGGCATAATCAAAAGGAATATTACATTGATATCCATCAAATAAGGGATTTCAATCATTGTTGGAAATTAATAAAAGAAATATTATAATAGATAATGAACAATGATGTCGCATAAAATTTAAAATAGAAAATTGAGTGGTTAGTTAATAATATAAATGTACCACTTATGTGAAGATTTAGGGAAAATAATAAGGTGTTTTTAAAGAGGATAATAAGATAATTGATTGAATACGACCAAAAAATAATGAAAATATTTTTTAATTTTTAGATAATCATTTTGATAAAAACATTATATGATTAAAAAATCATATGTAGTGCACCTGAAAACGTGTATGGAAAAGAGAATCCACCTTTAATCAAATTTTATTATTGAGAGAAATGGGGAAGGGAACCTTATATAACATGTAATTACCTATTAATGAAAGATGAGTTGAGATAAATAAATATTAATGGTATATATAAAAAGAGTTTAGGAGATTTATATATGAATAATATGTAATAAATTAGCTTAAAGATAGAGAAAGCATATCCCAAGTTAAAAAATGAGGTTAAAACAGATCCTCCATGCAATATATGAATGCATTATTTGTTTGAAATTAATTTACTGTATAATCAAATTATATTAATTAATTACATAATCAATAACCAATTTTACATTTATTTATTAATTATAATTTTGTTATCTTCATTTAGGGATATTTCTATGAGTTGTAAAGTTAAATTTAGACATTCTGAGAGAGTTTGTTTTCATGGTTTCATGGTGGGTTTACTTGTGTATATTATGGAAGTCCTTTTGAAATGCATATAATTTTAATAATGTGAAATTATAAGGAATTAATGTACTTTTTTAAGTTTAGGTAGTCCCATTTATGATTTTGTTTCTAGTATGAGGATGATTTATTTGATAAAATATTAAGGATAAATGTTTTGTTTTGTTTTTGTGGGGTTTCTTCGATTATGAAGTACCAGTTTTATTTTATTTAATATTATGTCTATTTTTTAGTTCTAGAACATGAAACAAGTTATTATATAAAAATGAATTTCTTTTTTAATAATAAAAATGGGATAATAGTTATCCTTGAATGCGGTATTGAAAAATGAAAATTTATTATCCATGGAGATAGTTAACAACCAAAATATGGACAATAGTATCATTTATTTAAGTAAGAGGATATGAGAATAGGGGAAGAAAGAAAATATTACACTGTAAATATATAATTATTTTATATAGGCTATATTGGATTTCGTATGATTTTATGTATGAAGGAGGTTTAGAGAAGGTAAATGATGAAATAAAATTAAAAGAGGTTTTTTGAGAAAGGTACCTCTTGAATATCACCTCCTTGAAGAACATGTTAAAGAAACTATAATAAGTATTTTTTGGATACAAGAAGCTATTGGAAGTTTGAGAGAGTGTTGGAAATATAATTTGGAAGAATACTGACAAGCTACAATGCTTAGATAGTGTGCATAGAAGGGGTGGTGAGGGGTCGTATTCATAGCGGGAGAAGAGAATTTTTTATTATTATATTCATTAGTTTATTATTTTGGATTAGTATTATCAGTAGTTTTGATTACATTGAATAAATACATTAAATAGTAATTAATTATTTTAGAAAATTTGTTCTTACATCATGCATGACTCAAAAAATCTTTTTTGATATAATAATGTTAAATCCCATAAATTAATGTATTTCCTGATTAACCAAAAATAGAATTATTTTAGAAAATATGAAAAAGTCACCATAACCATATCATGATGAGTATAATTAATATTTGGACTCCATTTTATGAAAATAATTGTATAAATATGAGAATATTTTTGAGAAAAAAATATTATTTATTCCAAAAAATAGAAATTTAAATATTATAATAGGTTTTATGACCCTTTGAAAAATTAATTATGGTCTCATAAAATTATCTTATAATTATAATAAATCATAATATTAAATTTGTGAAACATTTTTATGAAACTTAATTTTCTTTTATATCATTATATAAATTATAATATTTTAAATCAACAATTATATTATTCCACAATACAAACACCTAATTTATCATTTATAAAAAATTTATTTTTTATAAAATAATATAAATATATCATAAATTTTTTATAGGATACCAAAATTTTATTTCACACTTTCATAGGTGAGGTTGCTATTTTAATGGCCAGATTACTATTCCTAATGGTTATATTATTGGTCTTAATGGTTAGAGTACTATATCAAGATTTATGTTCTTTAATTTTTAAAAATACCAATATTTTCATTAATTCATAATTTAATTCAATTTTATCACTAGGTTATATGTATAATTTCATCTTCAAAATTAATATTCTATTACTAACATTTTTTATTACTTCTATTACTTTGTTTATTAGTTATAACATTCTAGTGGACCAAGAATATCCAAATTTTCCCATTGTTATTATATTATTTTCTACTTATTGTATCTATATAATATTTTTCATTCTTATTAGATGATTTTTTGTCTAATATATCATTATTCACTTATGAGAATAAATTTATTATATGGTTCTCCAACTAATATATGTTTTTGTGTCCAAAGAATAAAAATTCTATTGAAAAAATTATGGGTCATTACAGGTTCAGTACTCTGACTGGTTGATTTATAGTGTTTGGTACTAAAACCATTTAAATTTAAGAAATAAAAACACTTAACCCTATGTAAGTGAATGAACATGTATTTTCCAATTCATGTCATATTCATCTTATTTTTCTATAAATGTAAAAAATTTGGAATATTTTATTTTTGTTATGTTTTCATATGAAATTCTCTCTAACTTATAGAAACTCCGATTAGAACAATCTCAACAACCACTATACTATAGTTTAAATTATCTTTTGTTAGTTAGAGTATAAATTTTTTATTTTGTTTCCCTTGATAAATTATAAAAACCATTTAGGAAATCGAATATTTAATGGGTCTGTAGGATATGGAAGGAAATAATTGATTATATATAAATGTGATATGCCTGAAATGATCCTATATAAAAATGATTTTTTTATTTTAAAGTTTTACACATAAAATATTTCCTTGATTTTGGGAGGAAGGTCATAGAGGGGATATATTTTATTTTCCCTAAATTGAGAATTTTAATGACCCAGAATTTCCATTTAATTTTTTTAAATATATGGGATTTTTTCGAGTTTGTGAAATATGAAGGCGCTTGATTCTAAGGCCCGGAGTGCCCAGAAAGATCCGTCGAAGTTTTGTTAATCTTATGTTAACACGCGTAAAAAGTTTTCCTGAAAAAGTGGAATAACTCTTAAACAATTACTCAAAAAATAAATCTGAGGGAAATGTTGCGCCAAGGATGGCGGATTTACCATAGACATGACTTATAATTTGTCGGTATGGACCTCCTATGAGAGAACCTAAAAATGGCATGATCGTAAATAAAACAATTAATTAAATTATTTTATTTTTCAAATGCTTATAACTCACGAACGGTAACTCAAATTAATGATCTAAGACCACCGATGAACTCATGAGGGTATGATTTCTTTAAGAAGATTCTAAATTTGTCTAGAGCGGGACACCAGAGAATGTTATTTTTTGTCCATAAATAAAATAATTAAGTGACAATTATTTTATTGTAAAATTCATAACTTCTAAATAGTAACTCAGATTGAAAATATGAGAACCGTTGGTTTTTTTGGGCTGTGTTTCCCCTAGGCACAGCCTAACCTCAACTGGCATGAGTCGAGGGTGACTAATAATAATTTTCCGAACTTTTGTTCAGGTACGTTCAGTAAACGCACAAGCAGCATTTCATAACGATTGAACTGGTGCTCAGAATTGAAATCCGAGGGAACCATTGAACTCGCAGCGCCGATATTCACTTAAGGATACTTTCACCTCGATGACAGTTGGTCGAGGGTGAAAGTTAGTTTTTTCGGGTTTTCATTGAATTTATAAAATAAAATAATATTCTCCTATTTTATTTTAAGCTTCGATGTGGATATTTTAGGTGGGTTCCACCAGAACGAAACCTCCTGGTGGAAGTTGGATGTGGGGAACACCAGACCAAAACCTCCCATGACAGGTTAAAGTGGTGGGGATCACCCGAACCATAACCTCCCATTAGAGGTTATGGTGGTGGGGACCACCAGGGATGAAACCCCCCCATTTAATTGGGAGAAACCATCATCTCCCACAATTAATGAGGGAGAGGATCTTGACCTCCCCACCTTTATTTTTCTAATGCACATACCATTAATGTTTCCAATGCACCGCATCGTTGCGCCAATGCAAATTAATTTTCTTTCCCCTATTTAAATTAAGTAACAATGTCGTTGGAATTTAGGAAGGTTCCAAATAAATGGACCGTCATAAATTCCAAAGATCGTTGTCTACCTCTTCCCATATCTTATATATATGGAGCTTGGGAGGAGTATTTGGGACAGCTTCACCAAGAGAAGAAGCACTGGTAAAGTGATGTGATGCCCAACACTTGGAAGATTACGCTCTCCAAGAAAGAACGTGTTCTCCCGATGAAGAACGCTCTCTCAATGAAGAACAACCTCAACATAGACCTTTTTACTTATGACTTCCAACAGATGTGGAGCATATTTCATGAGCCAATGCAACCATGGATTGGAAGTGTGCATGGTGGATGCGATGAATGACGATTCTCCTTCGTCTTCTTCCCGTGACTTCACCGATAACTACCGACGATTAAAGGTAGGAGGTTTACCTTGAGTATTATTCCTTTCCTTCTCATATTCTTTTAAAAGGAATTGATTCGATGTATTGTAAACAATTGTTGTTCAACTTTTTTCCTCTTTGTTGAACCAATTGTTATCATCCCTCAACACAGAGGGTGCGGGCCAAACTAACATGGCCCGAATCCCTCTGTCAATCTCTTTGTGATGTTTCTTTCAGCATGGCGACGAAGAGGCAAAGAGGTGACGAATGCACCAATGAAAAAGGCCACACTACCTGCGGCCTCTATGAACCACGTCACCCCCACGGCACACCAGTGTTCCTAGTCGAACACCGCCAAACCGTACCGGCCCGAGTCGGGCCAAACTGGCTTTCCTGTCTGCCACCGTCCGCCAACCCACCTACCCACAGCCTGCCCATGCGCTGCCTGGCGCCCCACCAGCCTACCCGCTCATTGCCCGCGCACCCCCATGGCCTACCCGCGGACTCCCTGCGCACTCTGTAGCCTACCCGCTCGCTTCCCGCGTGCCCCGCTAGCCTGTCCTCGCCCTGCCCAGCACCCCGCGGCCAGCCCACACGTTGTCCACGCACCCCGCCGGCCTGCCCACGCCCTGTCTCTCAACCAAACTAGCCGAGACGTGCTGGCCACCCAAGACGGCCCGCGGCTTCCTTCGCAGCATCGTTGGATGGACCGTCTCAGCTTTCCAGGCCGAGCCACCTGAGCTGCGCCCCACGTGGTGCTGGACGAACTGGCCCCAGCCTCTGGGCCAAGCCGGCTACGCGGCGACCTTCGGGCCGAACCGAGCGGGATGACCTACCCAGCAAGCCAGGTAAGACCCAGAGGGTGTGACCAGGTCGACCCAGACTGGGTCGGCCCAGTATGGGTTGGGCCTAGTCGGTCTGATCGGGTCAGACCAGGCCCATGCCCATTACTGACCTTGTTACTTCCTTTGTCCGTATCTTTGGCACCAGACAACCGTTTGACGAACTGTTAGCGGCATAGATTTTCTTGGAGCATGATGGTCTGTTTGAGTATGGCCCCCTAGATTTCGGGGTAATGTTGAGATAGAGTCAAGTTGGATCATACACGAATTCAACCATGAACTCGAGACTAAAAAAGCAAATAACTCACAAACTAGGAATCTGATTGACACGGCGTCTGTTGCATTGAGAACCCAATGACGAGACAAACCTTTGAGATTATTCTTCATGGGACTTGGTAGCAGTTGACGTGTTGACACTTGGCTTGAGGATCTGACCCTTCCTGAATCAAGCGTGCTTTGTGGAAACCCTATGGCTCCATGCACTGACGACTATACTTGGATCATGTGTTGGTCCGACAGTTTTGACTTCTGTTCCTGGATTATGTGTTAGTCAGATAGAATAGCTGGTCCTGGATCATGTGTTGGTCCGATAGCTCTGAGGAATGTTCCTGGATCATGTTTTGGTCCGAATGTTCTGACTTCTGTTCGTGGATTATATGTTGGTCCGACAGAATAGCTGGTCTTGGATGATGTGTTGGTCTGACAGCTCTGACGACTATTCCTGGATCATGTGTTGGTCCGACAGTTCAGAATTCTGTTCCTAGATCATGTGTTGGACCAATAGTTATGATGATTTAGTGTTTATATATGATCATCTCTATCTCTCTACATAAGTTCTATACATGTGTGAGATGAGTCAGTAACTCTTTTGTTTCCTCATGAATGAGATGGATTACATGAAAACATAGGTATATGTATGGGCATATACCTAAGTGGGGTTATTTGTTGAACTCATAATTTGTGGTTTTTCTTTGTTATATTTTTTGTGACCTTGAGTGTCTTAGGGTCCCTACATAGTATCCTTATACTCACTCATTCACAGGAATTGCCCGCACCTCGTTTTTTTGGTTGCAGATGACAGACATCACTAATGAAGGCTTAGTGGATAGGACTGGATGATACCATGAGGTGGACCACACATAGAGATGGTACTTGGAGGAGACGGACGGACGTGGAGTGCTGTGGAGGCCTTATGTACCTACCCTTCAGGTAGGAATTCTCGATGGACGATCCAACAGTTTTTTACCTTTCTTCATTTGTACTTGTTTTTCAGTTTCCTTGTACTTTATAGTTGGGCTTGTATATTCTGCCCTTTTACTTTACATAACTTCATTTTTATATAGTTTTTACTTAGTGTTTGCTTCCATTTTGTACTCTGTTTGTGTGTGATTACTAATTATTAAGGAAATGCCTTCCCAGTTTTAGGTATTTACACCTTTGGTGCTAGTCTCCAGCCACTAGCCTATGGAAGGCGGGCTAGGGGTAGTCACGACACGGGTGTCGGGGGACGGTTCATGAAATAATGGAATCAGAGGAGTCGGTTCTACCGCAGAACAAAAGACTCTAATATTTCTTTTCTGTAAATAAATATTTCTAATTGTACCTAGTGTGGTTCTTAGTTCAGGGAGTCCATTGTTGGTGTGGCGGCTGACGTATCCATACACCAGGACCCTGAATACAAATCCCCAACTCAGTGCATGAAAACATTGATTGCCTGTGTGTTTTCAAAAGTTTTCCTTATGTCAGCTAAACTAGGTCAGCTGACTAGGTATAACTTTTGACCTTGTTACATATGTTCCAGATGCCTTCATGTAGACTTCTAGTTAGAGTTCCGAGTGAGTACTCGATGACGACCCACTGAGCGATGAGGCTCCAGTGTAGGGCCCTCTTACTATTTTGGCAACCTCTAGTGGTGTACCAGCAGCAACACTACCCATTGGGTAGTAGATGCCACCAGCCACACTCCCGGATTATGCACACCAACTGAGCATGTTGCACGAGTTCTAGCGGAAGAGGCCTAAGAGGTTACGAGGCAATACAAATTTCCAGGCAGTAGAGGACTGACCCGAGGAGGTGGCTGAGAGTTCTCTAGAGCTTGTACATCTTCGTCAAGATGACATGTCAGTAGGTGAGAATTCATCTATGCATACCGATCGTTCCCTGTACTTGATGAATACGTTACGATCAGTGCTTTGGGGCTCGGATTACCTATCAAGGTTTGTTTTAGGACATTCGAGACATCAAATTTCTTTTAGATGATAGAGATAAACTTTTCAGATTTAATGTTATTAGGCTAAGTTGATACAACCAGTTAATGATAGCTGTGGGAAAGCATGAAACTGACGCAAGTCATAGTGGCTTGAGCGTGTAAAATGTTTCTAGATGAGGAAGTGTTATGGAAAAATGGATCTGCAGGGCAGCAGACGTGGAAGAAGAGCTAGGAGAGCAGCATGAGGTGGTGTACATTTCGACATGTTACAACCACCCACCTTTGTATTCCACACCAGGCTCAAGGAGCTAGAGGTCAGGGGAAGAGAGTATCTGCATGCAGTCAAGGAGTATGACCCAAGGGATTTAGTAATGATTCGAGGTACGGACTGTTTGTACTACTAGTTGATGTATCAATAGACATAGGTACCAATCATTCCTTCCTTCAATGAATCTTTTCCCATACCTAGAGTTTTCAGTTAAACCATTGACTTTACCCTCACCTCTGGAGATAACTTTGGGAGAAGTCTCTATAATCACACTTATGCCGATGGTGTGATCTAACCCTTGAGGTGAGAGTTTCAGTTAGAACCTCTTGGTGGCAGTGTCAAGGACTTATGACGTTAGTTTGGGTATGGACTGGGAAACCATAGTTCATACACAGATTGAATGTATTAGGAAAAAAGGTTGTGGTTTATCTATAACATTGGGATGAGATTTTCATTAGTTGAAAAAAGGGAACCCAGGTGGGACATATTAAACTCATGCATCGGAGGGTCCAGCCGATCAATCTTGAGTTGGCCAGCCTTACCCTCGTGCCAGTAGGAGTTTTGAGTTTTCAGTTCCAAACTGGAGTGATAGAACATGGGGATATATTTTCAAAATTTGTTTCCAGGATTACCCCCCAAAGGGTGAGGGACATTTTCCTTTTCTTGATACTACAAGAGGTTCGTTCTAAAAATCACCAGAGTTGCAGCACCACTATCATCCTTGAAAAAGAAGGGTAAACCCATCATGTGGTCAGAGAGATGTCAGTAGAGCTTTTAGGAGCAGAGGCTGAGGTTGACTAGTGCCCCCCATCTTGAGGCTTCTTGAGGAAGGGGTAGGGTATGTAGTCTACTGTGACGCATCAGGGACTAGACTTGGGTCTGTTCTGATGTAGGGGTGAGCAGTGATCACTTATGGTTCTCAGCAGCTGAGACAACACAAGCAGAACAATGATACCCATGACTTGGATTTAGTAGTAGTGGTATTCATCTTGATAATGTGGTGGCACTATCTTATGGGTGAACATTTTACCGTGTAATATGATCACAAGAGTCTCAGGTCTATCTTTTCTCAGAAAGACTTAAACCCGAGACAGTGACGATGTCTTGAGTTCCTCCAGGACTATGACATCGAGATAGTCTATAATGCTGGTAAGGGGATCATTATTGCAAATGCACTCAGTAGTAGGTCTAGTATACTGCTACTAGGAGAGGCGACAGATCATCTAGATTCCTTACATATATCCTTTCTAGAAAGAAAATGAGTAGCCTTTATACAATCTATTACAATCACTCCCCTACTTCTTCAACAAGTCAGGGAGGCATAGTGTGGAGACGCTGACTGCGAGACACGATGTGCCCAGATATCCACAGGGCAGGCACCTGATGGATTTTATGAAGGTGGGGAGCACGTCATCCTCTTCAGAGGATGTACTATGGTACCAGTGTGACTACATGAGGAAGTGTTGAGGGAGTTCCACACATCTTATTTAGCGGTACATCCAGGAGTGTCGGAGATGTATCAGGACCTCAGAAAACAGCACTAGTGCCTAGGTATGAAGAAGGTTGTAGCAGAGTTTGTGTCTTGATGGATCACTATTCATAAAATGAAGGTGGACCACCAGGTACCACCAGGATTGGTACAACCTTTAGAGGTACCAGAGTGGAAGTGGGATGGGATATACATGGACTTCGTGAAGGGGTCTCCCATGTACATCCAGGGGGCACAACTCGATTTGGGTGATCGTTGATCGGCTCACCAAGTTGTCCCATTTCCTACCAATCAGATACCAGGGTTCAGTAGGGAGCTTGGGATGCCTCTACGTGAATACTATTGTTTGGACACATGGAGTAACTTCTTCTATTGTCTCGGATCATGACGTAAAGTTTACTTCTCAGCTATGGAAGGGGTTGCAGGAGGCTTTCCGGACATAGCTTCTTCTGAGCACCACCTTCCATCCTCAGACAGATGGTCAGACTGAGCGGACCATTCAGACACTCGAGGGCATTCTCCGTGCATGTTTTTTCAAATTCGATCGCAACTGGGATGATCACTTACCTTCGGTGGAGTTTTCCTACAACAACAACAATCACTACACCATAGGGATGACACCTTTTGAGGCATTGTACATGAGACTTTGAATATCACCATTATGCATGATAGACCTAGGGGAGTCATCACTAGTGGGACTAGAGATGGTATGAGCTACCACAAAGAAGGTTCGGATCATCCCAGAGAAGATGAAGACTGCACAGAGGAGGCATAAGTCTTATGCTGACAGGATATAGAGACCTCTGGAGTTCGAGGATGGTGACCACATCTTTCTAAGGGTCTGACCCCGACAAGGTCTACGGTGATTTGGATGAGGTGGAAAGTTATCTCTGATGTTTATCAAACTATTCCAAGTCCTCAGCAGAGTAGGCGAGGTGGCTTGCTGCTTGGCTCTTCCACCTCAGCTGCTCCAGGTGCACGACGTCTTCCACGTATCTCGGCTAAGGAGATACGTGCATGACCCTTCTCACAACATCAACCATGGAGAGATGGACGTCAATGATGGGGAGACATCCACAAGGGTTTTAGTAGAGATTGAGAGCCGACAAGAGTGGGTCCTATGTGAACGATCGATACCTCTGGTGCGTATACGCTGGCAGCGTGAGAACCTCCAGGAGAGAACATAGAAGCGAGAGGCTCAGATACATGCTCGGTACCCCCACTTGTTCCATTTATTATAATTTGTGGATTACGGGGAAGTAATCCCCTAAGGTGGCTATAATGTAAAGGCCTGGAATTTCCATGTAAGTGTTTTTAAATATATAGAAATTTTACGAGTCCGTGAAATATGACGGCGCGCGATTCTGAGGCCCAGAGTGACCATAATGATCTCTTGATGTTTTGTTAAGCTTATGATAACGTGTGAAATCCATTTTCATACAAAAGTGGAATAACTCTTAAACGATTACTCAGTTAAGAAATATGAAGTCACCGTTGCTCTAAGGATGGCAGGTTTAACCTAGGTGCGACTAATGATATGTTGGCGTGAAACTTCTGTGACAGAACCCAAAAATGGCATGATTGTAAACAAAATAATTAAATAAATTATTTTATTTTTCAAATTCTTATAACTCACAAATGGTAACTCAGATTGAAAATATAAGACCACCATTTAACTTGTGAGGGTATGCTTTCTTTAAGCAGATACTAACTTTGGTTGGTAGGGGCCACCAGAGAAAGTCAGTTTTTGGCTGCAAATAAAATAATTAAGTGAGAATTATTTTATTATAAAATTCATAACATTTAAATGGTAACTCAGATTGAAAATCTGTGAGCACCGTTGGGTTCGTTGGGGTGTGTTTCACATAGGAAGAGCCTAAACATGACCCGCACAGCTTGAGGGTGACTAATAATAATTTTCCAAACTTTTGTTTAGGTACGTTCATTAAATGCATGAGCTGCGTTTTATAACTTTTGAACCGGTGCTCGGAATTGAAATATGAGGGCACCATTGAACTCGTAGCACTAGTATTCTATTAAGGATACTTTCACCACGACGGTAGTTGGTCGAGGTTGAAAGTTAGTTTTTGGTTTTTTCATGGAATTTATAAAATAAAATAATCTTCTTTTTATTTTAATTTAAACTTCCATGTGGATATTTCAGGTGGGTTCCACCGGAACTAAACCTCCAAGTGGAAGTTGGAAGTGGGGAACACCAGACCTCAACATCCCATGAGAGGTTAAGGTGATGTGGATCACCCGAAGCATAACCTAACATGAGATGTTATGGTGGTGGGGACCACCTGGGATGAAGCCCCCATTTTTATTGGGAGAAAACCTCAAATCCCACAATTAATGAGGGGGATCCTCTGGACCTCCTCCAACTTAATTGTGCAAAAACACATTCAATTAATGTTGACAACTCACCACGTTGTTGCACCAACATAAATTAATTGTATTGAACCTTTTTAAATTAAGTAATAGTGTCATTGGAATTTAGGAAGGTTCTTAATAAATGAACTGTCATAAATTCTAACGATCGTTGCCTACCTCTCCCCCTATCGTATATATATAGAGCTTGGGAGGAGGATTTTGGACGGCTTCACTAAGTGAAGAAGTGATGGTAAAGTGACGTGACACCCAACACATGAAAGATTACGCTCGCCAATGAAGAATGTGTTCTCCCGACAAAGAATGCTCTTCGGATGAAGAACAAACTCAACTTAGACCTTCTTCATCGGGATATCTTACTGACGTGGAGTATCTTCCATGAGCCGATGTGACCTGGGATTGGAAGTGTGTGTGGCAGATGCGACGAACGATGATTTACCTTGGACTTCTTCCAGAGACTTCACCGACAACGACCGACAATTAAAGGTAGGGGGTTTAGCTTGAGTATTATTCCTTTCCTTCTTCTCATCTTCGTTTAAAAGGAATCGATGCGATGTATTGTAAACAATTTTAGTTAAACTTCCTTCCTCTTTGTTGAACCAATTGTTATAATCCCTAAACTCGGATGGTGCGGGCCAAACTAACATGGACAGACTCCCTCTGCCGATATATTTGTGAAGTTTATTTCGGTATGGAGAAAAAGCTGCAATAAGGCAACGAAGGTGCCAACGAAATAGGCCACACAAACCATGGAATCCATGAACTACACTGCACATGCGGCGCACCAGTGTTCTCGCCCGAACGCTGCTGGCCCGCGCCAGCCCGAGCCGCACCGAACTAGCCTGCCCCGCCGTCATCGGCCACTCGCCCACCTAACTGAAGCCTGCCCACGGCCTGATCACGCACTTCCTGATGCCCCATATGCCTATCCATGTGCTACCAGCGCACCCCGTTTCCAACCGGCGTGTTGCCCCCATGCTCCGTGGCCCACCCACTCCGTGCCCACACACCGCACCGATCTGCCCGCACCCTTCCTGGTGTCTCGTGACTAGACCGCACACTGCTCGCATGCCCTGAAGGCCTGCTCGGGCCCCACGTAGCCCGCCCGTGCCCTGGCTCCTAGCCAAACTGGTCGAGCCACACCGGCCACCCGAGCCAGCCCACGACGTCCTTCATGGAGTCACTGGCCGGACCGACTCAGCTTTCCGGGATGAGCTTCCTGAGTCGTGCCCCACGTGGTGCTGGCCAAACCGGCCCTGACCTCTGGGCCAAGCCGCCTAGGCGGCAACGTTCAGGCCGAACCGCCCCTATAGTCTGCTGGCTGGGCCCAGCGGTCTGGGACGAACCTTGCGGGCTGACCAGCTGAGTGGGCCAGGTCATACCCAGCGGGTCTTACCGGGTTGACCCAGACCGGGTCGGCCGAGTCTGGGTTGGGCCGAGTTAGTCCGATTGGGTTGGACTGTGCCTAGGCTAATTACCGAACCTGTTACATCCTTTGGCCATATTTTTTGAACCGAACGACCGTTTGATGAACCATCAACGGTGTTGATTTTCTTGGAGCCCGACGATACAATTTGAGTATACCCCATTGGAGTTCGGGGTAATGTTGACATACAGTCAGGTTGGATCATACAAGAATATAACTGGGCCCTCGGGACTAAAAAGCTAATTACTCACAAACCGGGCATCCAATTGACTCTCCACCTATTGCGTTGAGACCCCTATGACGAGAAAGACCTTTGAGATACTTCTTCCTGGTATTTGGTGGAAGTTCATGTTTCAACACATGGCTTGAGGAGAGGATCCTCTCGAAATAAAGCATGATTTGTGAAAACTCTGTGGCTGGCTGTGCACTGATGACTATTCCTGGATCATGTGTTGGTCCGATAGTTCTGACTTCTATTCCTGGATCATGTGTTGGTCCGACAGCTCTGACAATTGTTCCTGTATCATGTGTTGGCCTGACAGCTCTAACTTCTGTTCCTGGATCATGTGTTTGTCCGACAGAATAGCGGGTCCTGGATCATGTGTTGGTCCCACAAAATAGCTGGTCCCGGATCTTGTGTTGTTCCGATAGCTTTGATGATTTAGTGTCTATACCTGATCATCTCTATCTCTCTACATAAGTTCTATACCTGTGTGAGATTAGTCGATGACTATTGTGTTTTCTCAAAAAGGAGATGGATTACTTGATAACTTAGGTATATGTATGGGAATTTACCTAAGTGGGGTTAACTATTGATTTCATACATTGTGGTTTATCCGTGTTGGATTTTGTGAGACCTTGAGGGTCTTGGGGTCCATACTAAGTATCATTATACTCACCCCTACACGGGATTTTCCGGTACCTCATTGTGTTGGTTGTAGATGATAGAAAATGCTGACCGAGGCAGTGTGGACAGGACTGGACTGTACCCGGAGGATGACCCCACAACGTGACAGTACATGGAGGAGATGGATGAACATGGAGTGCTGTGGAGGCCTTCTGTACCTACCCTTCAAGTAGGGCTTCCCAGTGGATGATCCATTAGATTTTTACCTTTCTTTGGTCGTACGTTTTTTAATTTTACTTGCACTTTATAGCTGGGATTGTATTTCCTGCCCCTTTACTTTATAACACTTCATTTTTATACATTTTTTACGTAGTGTTTGCTTCCAGTTTGTACTCTGTTTGTGTGTGTTCACTGATTATTAAGGAAATGCCAACCCAGTTTTTGAGATTTACACCTTTGGTGCTAGTATCCCTCCCCTGGTTTATGGAAGGCAGGCTTGGGGTAGTCACAACACGAGTCCCGAGGGATGGGTCATGAGAAGGATGACCATTGAATTCCTCCTCTTCACAAATCCCTCTATTGGAACTCGTATAAAAGTTTGATTCGAAAATGAATTCTTAGGGTTCATGCAAGAAATCAACCAATAGTGATTAATAATAACAGAAGGAACATGTTTTAAAAAAGTATAATAAGGGGATCCAAAATAGGGTAAATTTTCTAATTTCATCATTTTAATAAATATAATTTTATAAAATCAATTCCTATCATAATGTGTTTTTATAAATGTCCTGATTAAATGAGATTGAAGAGATTTAATGAAAATCGTGTAATATATAATCCCAAATTATCGATGAAGAAATTTTTTACAACATTTTCCAAATGAAATAGTGATTAATTGGTTCCCACAAATTCTCACATTCTATATAATCATTATTGTAATAATGTTCATCCTTTAAATAAGTGTAAGGGGCTATTTATAAATAATTAATTAATATGTAAATTTTGGAAGACCAATTACCTAGATTATGGATATGTGACCAAAAAGGGATATATACATATCATTCTAGGAAAAAAGTTTGACTTTGATTAAAAAATCAATTTTAGTGATGTAGGAGACTGCCAACCTTCCTTAAAAAATAAGAACTCCAAAAAAATGATTGGAATTATTCCCACACTAATTAGAAGATATCAATGAAAACTTTTTTGTAGGGTCATGTAGTACTATTTATAAATATATTTAATTATTTAGACTTTATGATAAATTGAAATAAAAACCCACCATAATGATCCTTTTAAACTATGATAGATTTAAATGTTATACCTTTAAAATGAAAAAAATTACAAAGTCATAAAGATAGAATGAATCATAATGTTTTTTCATTCACCTATCAACATTGATTATACTGTTGAATGTATCGATAAAAAACTACAAATAGACCTATATAAAACTAAAAATTGTTAGAGATTTTTTATCACCCTCTATGATACCCTAGTAGAAATATTAAAATTATTTACGAGTAAAATTAATTATGAATAATAAATTAAAAGAGATATATAAAACCATTATTCATATAGTGAATCTATTATAGAATCAAAATCTTAAAATTAACATGATCTTATAATATCCTTTGAATAGTTTTTAAATATATAGTAATACTTATTTTAAGACAGATTTCACCATTCTGAATAGGTCCCATCAATTGGATCATATATTTTTCATAGAAATAATGAAATCTCTATTTCTCTCCCTGATATAAATCCAAATTAGTCAGTCAAAAGATCACTACCAATTAATTAGTAGATTATATTTGCTTGGATTTTATTTATGAATTCGTAAAAAAAATATTAAGATAAATAGTACAGTATGAATGTAATGTATCATCAAAAAAATATTCGGTTAATTTTTTAAAAAAATACGGAGCCCTAAAAATTAGTTATTATTCCATTTATGAATAAAATTAATATCATTTTATTAAGTATAATACAAAATATATACAAAAAATAAAAATTAAATATCATTGTGAAGCCATACATCATTAAGTAACATTGTGGGTTTAGAGATAAATACGTTTTCCAACAATTTTTAGTACCCAGAAGTTTGGATTGCATATTTTTATTTAATTAATTCATCTCCCTTTGATTAATATCCATTATTATCCTTATATTCAAATTAGATGAATTTTTGGAGAGAGTATTAAAATTAATATCAATGTTTTACTTTTGATCATTTATGTGAGTTAAAGATTTATTTAATGTCCTTATTCATTTTTCAGGGATTATGTAAATCCCAACTGAATAATTGTATTTGAAAAAGGGAAATTTATATCACCATATTAAATATATTTTAATATGAATCATTCTCTGAGGACATATTCATTAATATTTAACTGAGAGTTAATTATATGGTTTTGATCGACTTCATTATTTAAATGAGTACCATAAAAATTATATCAATGACTGTTTTGAATGTTTTTGAGATATAATTACTTGGTTATGTTTTCCTCATAATTATTAATAATATATTTTTTCTCTATTCCACGAGATTTAGATTTAGGTTCTTCAATGTCTTTAAAAACCATACAAATCATCAATGTAAGTGGTTTTAAACCAGGCATCCTAAAATAATATTCTATAGTCAAGATTCATATCCCATGTGTAGAGAAATCTAAATGGAATGGGATTCCACTCTCTAGTATATTATATTTATTTTAAAACATGATGGTTGGTATAATTATTCCTCAGTAGAGTTATCGAATTGATTTCCATTAATTTACCATGAGCCTTGATATTTATATATCCACTATCATATATGTTGGATTTTGTTTCTTCATAAATCCTATAACATTTTTATTTGTCTCCAGGGGGATAAACCTCCACCACATTTTTAGAGTCCTTATAATATTGAAACCCCATGAGAATAATCAAATGAAAAGGATCATCATCCTTTTCTTTATTTCATATAACAACATTAAATCCTTATTTAGTCAACCGCGGACCATGAATAATAGATTGGATCTTAAACATATATATCCAAAGAAAACTCATATATTAATATTTATTCAAAGAATAAATGAATGGGAAGAATTATTTACCAAAAACAATCCTTTATGTATAATCATCTGTTGGAAATATAATGTCCTATTCAAAGTTGTTATTTTTTTAATTCTAATAGGGTTTCTATAGTAGTATAATATCAATTTAATCCACTTGTATCATAACTCAAGGATCTAAAATGAGTAACATTTGAGGTATTCAGATGAGATATAAGTTTCTTAATCTATATCTATATATGAAGATAATTCCTATTGAATTATTTGAGGGTTATAGCTATAGAAGAGATGGAAAACCCCTGAAAACATTAAAAGAGAACATTCATATTTCACTGTTTTATTATTTCACCTTCTTGAAACATTGATGTGCTATCAGAAAAATAGTTGATCTATTATTGGTTTTTTAAATATAATTTATGGTTATTGGGAGATAAAGAACCCTTTGAAACCACTCATTCTCAGTAATTAGAGTGTCTTTCTTAAGGTGTACTAACTAATGAAAATTAGCATTATTACAGAGAATATAATGTAAGATCCTTTTTCAATCACCTTCATATCCAGTTGGGATAAAAGGAGAGTTATTGAGTTTTTTGGAACCATTTTGGTGTTAGTCTATATTACAGGATATTGGTCTCTATATTTAAAAGATTGGTTACCAATCTAAAAAATAGCGAATGGTCTAAGATGTTCAGATCGTCCAGAAGAGAGGGATCACATTTTACTCTTTTATATGTTGACACATATACATTAATGTAGACCTCATAACCCAAATCCTTTCACTTTTAACAAGTTATATTATCATTATATGAAATATTTCATCAGTAGGTAGGATACATTCCCATTCGTGGGATTTTTATGGAAATAGTAGAGTTTCATATTGTGAAAGACACATTTGTTCAACTATTTAATTTCTTTATATTCCTAGTCACAATAGGTTCTACTAGAGACTCATTATCCATGGAGGTTGATATAATTTTTAGGTTTATATCACTTCTAGTCAATATCACAACTTTTTGAGAAACATTTCATTCATCGGTAATTATTTTTCCATATTTTAAATTTTTTATATTATTTGAGCTATTGAGATCATTCCAAAATAATTTTTATTAGTTTCAATAAAGTACTATGAATTAAAATATAAATACGCACCATGTTTTAAAAAATTGACCACAAAATGTACACTATCTATAAAAGGATTATGAAGATCGTCATCATCAAGAACACTTGAATATTATTTAGGATTTCCATAAGTGATATTCCCATTCACTATCCAAATAGATCAAATACATGATGAAATTTCATTAAAAATACAAAAATTCTAGAAGGTCCAATAATGTACTTGAATCATAACCAAGATTTAAGAATTTCCATGCTTTTAATTGGGAGGGTTGATGTTAATTTTGAAATATACCATTCAATCAATGTTAGGGGTGTAGTTATAAAACTACAATCCCTTAAAGTATATAATACAAAATCATAGAGGAAAATGAGATGGATGTATCCATTAATCTTGATAATGATACTCTAGTAACTTAACCCAAAATTCGGGTTAATATATAATGTGGTTCTTCGATATTTATTGGTAAATACCCATTCAGAAGGATTTTACTACCTTATAAAGAATATCACGAATCATTAAACCTCTTATTTAATAAATCTTCATTTATTGGTATAGGAAATATTCCATCTTAAAATCCACATATAAGAGGAAGATCCAAATCTATTACACCTTATAAATAATGTATTTTCCTTTTGATCACCATTATAAAGGTAACCATTTTCATGGAAATTTTATTTTTATTCATATGATTATCATCTACCATGTTTGATTAAATAACGAAATGATTACATGTAAGAAGAGTAATAAAATTGAAATCACCTTAAAATCTCAATGGCTCAATAATTCAATTAGCTACATCATCCATGATATATGTATAACACAATTGAACATGAGTAAAAACTAAAATTGTTAATCAGTATTATTTATCATTGTTATATAACAATTAAGAATTAATTTTGATTACATTAAATATGGTAAAAAATTATATAAATGTATGATAAAAACATGAAACAATATAAAAAATTTAGAAAACTAAGAGGCCATGTTATGTAATAAATTCCCCTACCAAAAAAATAACCATGAAATTTAAGAAATAATTATGAAAATATTGTAATTTTATAAATAATGTATCTATAACCTTGAGAAAAAATTATTTGAATGAATAATGATGGAAAAGTGGAATTTATTGGAAATTTTGTTATTATTTGACTATTCAGCTAGTATCATGAATATTTCAATAGTAACATGGTTATTGGAATAGTAACCAAAACATTGACATAGTAAAATGATTTATAAGTTATATTTTTGAAAAATAAAATTATAATGTATAATTATTAATATAACATAAAATGATTTATCAAATTACTTATTTAAAGTGTCCATAAGTTTAAATTTTAATATGGTTTTGTTTAACATATTCAGAAAACATTAATAATTTTATTAAAATTTATATAATAGAATTACATTGTTGGTAAATTTATTTACATAAAATATATTATATTTAGAGAATATGTATATAAATATTATATAATGATGAATTTGGTAATTTTGTTGAAAATCGTTAAAATTTTTGTGAATAGGAATTGATTTTTATTTTTGAGTTAATAGTCAGTTTTATGGAATCATTATCATTTATAAATGACTCAAAAAATAATAAAATATTTATATGTCAAAAAATTTATATAATTAGTAATAAATTAATTTAAAAATAATGAATTAAATTAAAAAACTTATCAAAAAAATTTACAAAATATATTTACTTTTTATTCTAATAATAATATTATTGAGATTCTTTAGTTTGAATTAAATATTACAATGACACCATTTAGTTTTAAAAGTGTTTAAATTTTAGTAGAATATTTTATAAATAAAACACAATTTATATTCACTAGAAACAAAACTTTTAAGAAATTTTAATAGGAATGATAAATTCATCAATATTTTATTAAATGTTGCATCTCTCCTATTCTGTAATTTTTCCCGTTATACACTCATTTCCCTTTCACTTAAAATGTATCATAATTATCTATATCTCTAAAAAGTACTTTTCTAAACACTCCTAAACATGGTTTTGAATCTTTTATCTAAAGGACATTATCTTTTTTTGGAGGGTTATGTTTTATTCAAATGAGGCATCTCAAAGATATTAGTAATCAACCTAAAATTTCAATGCATTCATTTTCATTTATCTATTTACCATTCTAAAAAAACCATCCGTATAATTAAGTTATTTTTATAGTATAGATTTATGTTAATTTAATTATAAAAAATTAAATCATTGATATAGTTTATTCTTTTAGTTTGTTTAAAAAAAACTTCTTACAAAATAATTGATTAATAACACATATGTTACCAATGATGTTATTAATTACCACATTTAAATTATTTCATTAAAAAATAAATTCATATATAGTTATATATATTATCATAATAAATAAGTTATTATTTATGAAATATTAAATATAAATCATAATGTATGGTTTATAGTTTTATGAAAACATACTCAAAATTGTTTTTTTATTTTTATATATCATTAGAACAACTAACCACATTTACTTATGTAATAAAATAAATATAAACCATATAAATTCTATAGATTTTGGTACCATGGGTTAAATATTATTTACTATTACCCCTACACTGATGACTTTTTTTGAAATATGGACAAAATATATAAAAATATCCGATAACGACTAGACAAAATTAATTTTTTAACAATAAATGAATAAAATGGAATGATGAAATTTAAATAAATATGAATAATAATAAAAATATATTAATTAGTAAATAAATATTTATTAATAAATATTGTTGAATATATATAAAGAAATTATGAGCTTAGGGTACATAATGAATCAACATTACAACACTGCATAGTCATGAATTATAGTCAAGAGATTAATTTCTTTAAAATAGAAGAAATTGTTAGTTTTAGAGTTTTTGAAGATTTGGATATAAGTTATAAATAAAATACCATATTCATAAAAACAGGATACCCCTAAAATAGTTACCATATTTTAAAAAATATAAAAAATTACAAATAAAACATGATTTCTTTGAAAAAAGTTCATTAAATTTAGCATGACATCCTTATATCCCATACCCATAACATTATAAAATCCTAGGAAGAGAAAAAAAAATCTCAGTAAGGGATATAAAAAAGGAAATAATTAATCATATGCTGACATAAAATCCATTCAATCCCATTTCATAAAAATTCATTAGCATGAATAGAAACATCATAATGTTTCCTTGGGACATATTTATCTTATCAATCATACATTAACCCTTATAAATGGAATAACCTTTCAGTCGACTTCAATATTTGAAGTACCCAATTAATTTCAGAGTTATAATGGTCTCATTACAACATAAAAAATTTCCATGAATCATATAATGAAATAAAACACTTCATCACTCCTTGATACCCGTGAGAAAACACATTTATATTTCAAACCACCATTTTTTTAATAAAAACATCACCTTTAAATTATAAAAACCTTGCACATAATAATGAAATAATATTTATAAAAAATAAATATAAAAACATATAAATTTATAATTATAGTAAAAAAATATCTATAAATTGGAATAAAATTCTCATGACATAAAAAAGAACAATCTTTTAGAATTTTGAAAAAGAGACATTTAAAATGATTTTTAAAGGAATGTCCCTCACAAATAGTATATCATATAAAAAAGAATTAAAAAAAATTATTATGTATATTAATTTAAAATAAAAATATTACAACAAAATAAAGTCAAATGAAATTTTACAAATAATCATTTCACAAAAAAACAATAAATTAGACGGTTAACCAAAAGAATAGAAATTGGATTAAGAATTCTTTAACCTAAGGGTTTTATTAATTTAAATTTTCCAAAACCTCTTCTATAATGGTTAAAATAATTTAATTAATATATTAATGAACTATATTTATATTTTGGATACATTTTATGATATATTTATAATATTTTTTCACCCATTTGTCTAAAATATTTTGGTAATTTTCATCGTTTTGGGTGAGTTTTTAGATGGTTTTTAGGATCATTTTACTATGGGTTTTCTTTTAAAATGGAATATAAACCCAAAATTTTGAATGAAATGGTATGTACATGTTTAATGGAATTTAAATTATTCCATATATCATTTTATTAGATATTAGTATGATTTATTATATAAAATATTAATGATTTTTATTAGATCATTTCAGTGGTTCTTTTATCATCATGAGTTTGATTCTTTATATAATTCAATGTCATGTATATATGTTATTTAAAAAAAATAGGTTATATAATAAACTTTAAAACCTTTTGAACCATTAAAATTGTTTTATTACTAGACATTATGGAAGTAATTTAAATTTAAAACACATCATCTATGATGTTGGTAAATAAACTCATCACAAACAATGATTTTCTATAATAAAAGGAAGAGGACAAGAAGTATGATGTTGATTTTTTCCAAAAAATGATACCCTTTCAGTATATATAATATACTAAAATTTTCATGCCTCTTTTATAAGGTTAGGTGAATATATTATAATAAAATAAAAATAATTGAAAATAAAATAATTTAAAATGAAATTTAATTTTACCTCTTGAATTATCTTCCTTGAGAACCTACTTAATACAATTGGTTTTGGCCATTTGGTGAGACTAGTAGGTCATGGAAGTGGGTAGGAGCCTTGGAAAGATTATTGGGATGAATTTTTAAAATTCTCAAAGATTTAGAGGTGTGACGATAAGAGGGGGTAAGGGGTATAATTTATAGTGGAGGAGAAAGGGGTTTTCACATAATATTAATAGTTATTTAATTATTTTAATAAAGGGAAGAAATAATGTTGGTTATTGTGAACAAATAAATTAAATAGTGAATGTGAAATAAAAACAAGGGTTCTTACCTCATTATAAAATCATCAATGATTCAATATTTCAAGCTTTTAGCATATTTTGTAAATTATCATATTTCACTATTCACCAAAAATTCAATTATTTTTGAATAATATTAAAAATTTTACCTACCCATTTTTCAACATGTAGGAATAAAAAATTAATTCTAGTTTAGGAATATAATTTTATAATTATGAGAATTTATATTTTTAATTCACATCGTAATTTATTCAAAAAATACATGTTTTAAAAATATAACTGATTTTATAACATTTTTATTAATTAGTTAATGTCTCATAAAATTATCTTATAATCATAAGGAAATAAAAAATTAATTCATGAATCGATTTTAGGAAAATATATTTTATTTTCAATCATTAAATTAATTATAAAAATTGTATTAAATATTTTATACTTATATAAAGTCCTATACATAATTTATAATTTTCAAAAAATAATTATTTACATGTTCAATGATATAAATATATCCCATTTTCACTTATAGTATGGATATTTCTTAAAACATTATTAGGTGAGGCTACTATTCTATTATCCATATTATTATTCTTAATGGTAATGTTACAATTCCTAATGTCATGTAAATATTAAATCTGGATAAATTCCTTCATTCATATAAATACCATTTGTTTCAATATAAATTTATAATGAATTAGACTATTTAATTATAGAATGAAATGAAATTATTTTATATGTACCTAGGTTGTTACATTCTCTTAACCTTTTTGAAATTATTTCCTCACAATGTTTCATAACTTATTAAACAAGTGAGGATATATTTTCTTCATAGTGTTTTTATATTACCATGTTGCTTTTTCAACCAAGTGGTTTCTCCAAAAAACCTTAACCCTGTAAATTACCTTATTATGCAATACGTTCTCTCTATGATCAAGAATCTAGAAAGGTTTTTGTTCATAGGATAGGTTCTATTCTATAAGAACTACTTCTATTCTCAAAACATGATATGGATTTGAGGTATACATTCCCAACATCGAAACATGAAAAAGGTTGTGTACCTGAGATAAACTCAGAGGCAAAGCTACTCAGTGAGAAACTGGTATAACAATCTCCAAGACATAAAATGTTCTGATAAATCCTAGAATTATCTTTCATTTATTACTATAAAGAATAAAACTTTTACAAGGACTGATTTTAAAGAAAAACTTATCACCTTCCTTGAATTAAAGGACTTTCATCATATTATCTACATAAATTTTCTATATACTCAAAGCTATCATCATGTGTCACTAAATCATCTTCAATTTCCTAGAAACTTTTTCAACTAATTCTTTTCCTATAAATTTTTTTTCCATGAATTCATCCCAAAATATTTTAGTTTGAAACCACTTCCCATATAATTTATAAAAAGTTTCCTTCTGTATACTGGGATGAAAACATTAATTATAAAATAACTCAACAAAATAAATGTGTTGATACCAACCTCCCTGGTAATCTATTCATCAATATCTAATTATATCCTCCAATGTCTAAATTTTTCACTCGGTCTGTCCATCTTATTGATGATGAAATGCATTGTGTAAATTTAATTATATTCATAATGACATTACATTTCTTTTCCAAATGTTATAAGTGAACCTAGGTTCATAGTTAGATATAATAAACGGACGAACTCCATGCAATCTGAAAATATATTTAATGTACACCCATTAATGATGATCCAAATACATAGTATCTCGAATAGGAAAGAAATGAACATATTTTGTTAGTTGGTCAAAAATAACCCAAATTGTATTATTACCTCAAGAATTATTTGGTAGTCCCACAATGATGTCCATGGATTTAATTTACCATTTCCACTCGAGAACTAGAAAAGGCTGAAGCATCATCTTTTGGTAACTAGAACTCTCTTTTAAATTATTGACATGTCAAAAATTTTGTGGTAAAACCACCAATATAGTTTTTCATTCCATCCCACCAGAAATACTCTTGATGGTCTCAGTGCATATTTGTGCTACCTAGATCAAACAAAAATGGAGATCTATGAGCTTCATATAGCAATTCTTTTATCAGATGAGCATCAAAGGGAACATATATTCTCCTCACAAACTGTAGAACACAATCTTTATCAATATTTAAATCAACCATCATACCCTTTTGAACCAATTATGCCTTTTTATGAAACTCATGGTATACCTTCCAAGAAAGTTTTTTTCCTGTCTGACATATAAGTCTACACTAAAACCTAAAACAAAATAAAGGAATTTCTTGCTTCAAGAACATCGAAAAAATTAAAATCATTAACCACATGTTCATGATCCAAAAGTAACATTGTTAATATATCATTACTTTTCCGACACAAATTGTCATCCACTTTATTTTATTTTTCTGGGATAATAATGAATCGTGCCATCATAATCCTTGATTATTTATAGCTGACTTCTATGTATCATATTCAATTCCTTATATATAAGTATATATTTCAAACTTTTATGTTTAGTATATATTTTATGTTTTACTCCATAAAAACGATTCTTCTAAAATTCTAATGCAAAAACAACAACAGCTTATTCCATATCATGCGTAGGGTAATTTTACTCATGAGGTATCAACTAAAATGAAGCATAAAAAATTACCTGATCATTCTTTATTAGGATAAAACCAAGTCAATTCAACAAAGAATCAATATAGATGGCTAATTCAATTTTTCAAGAAGGTAGGGTCAGAACTGAAGCATTCACCAATCTTCTTTCAAATTCATAAAAACTAACTAACATTATTTTTTCTAGAAGAACAGAAAACATTTTTATATGAACATAGTTCGTGGGATAGGTAACCATGAAAACATTCCATCAAAGCTCTCATAAGAGCGTTCCAAACTAATGAAACTATGAATCGTAGTAATATTTGTTAGAATTTTCCATTCTTCAAAAATATATGTTTTAGAAGGAACAAAATTTATGTCATATTTAGAAACAATGAGACCAAGGAATGAAATATTTTTCAACCAAAATTCACACTTTCTAAATTTTTAATATAGTTTCTTTTCTTTTATGGTTTTCAGAACAACCCTTAGATGGATTTCATGCTCCTCTTTAAATTTAAAATATACCAAAAAGTCATAAATAAACATAATAACATGCTTATTCAAGAAATCATGAAATATTATATTAATAATATCCACAAATATAGTAGGTACATTAGTAAAATAGAACTACATAACTAAAAATTCATAATGACCATATTTAGTACTAAATTTGGTCTTCAGAATGTCTGATTCAGTTACATTAAACTGATGGTACCCGACCATAGGTCAACCTTTTAAATATATTGTTCTCCCTAAAGATAATAAAAAGCATCATTGATATGAGTAAAAGGATACATGTTATTAACATAGATTTTATTCAAGTCTCTATAATCAATTAAAAATCTTATTGAACCATATTTCATTTTAACAACCAAAACAGGAACACACCCTGGTGTTGTGCTAGGTCATATGAACCAATTATCTAATAATTCATTCAAATTCTTTTTCAACTCCAAAATTTGCATTTGAAATATTATATAAGTGGGTTTTGATATTATATTAGAATTAGTAACTGATTAAATAGTATAATAAACCTCCCGATTAGAAACAACACTAGTAAATTTAGTTCGAAAAACATCAATATACAAATTTATCACCAGTACATCATAAATATAAATAGTTCCTTTATTTTTAACAATATGTGCAAGGTAATGCTCATTTACATATTTAAAAACTTATTGTATTTCTAATATGTTATTATTTATATGGTTTCATTTTTGTACATAAATTGAAACACTTTTTCAAAAACAAATTCTTTTTCACTATAACCTATATTATCGTGATAAAATAAATCCATTCAATACGTAGAATAACATCAATATCAACTAGGGGTAATACAATAATGTTTATATGTATTCTATAGGTGGAATTTAAAATTTAGCAGAAAATTTCTAAAAAAAGGAATGTGTAGACATATAATCAATCAATGCATTGGAAATATCTTTAAAAACCCGAAATGTACCTGATACCACCTCATTTGAAAGCTCAACATCTATTAAAGTAATTGCAATGGATTTTTTCACACCCTTCTTTTTCCAATCCTATTGTGTTATTTCTTGAGTGAATAGATTTGGACACACATTTTAAAAATAAACAAACTCTTTATAGTTAAATCATTATACCATCAGGTTCTCTTTACTTTTCTGATCATTTTCCATGAAATTATGAGACATGTGTCCAAACATTCCATTTTTTATCATTTCCCAGATTTTATAATAAATTCTAAAAGATTCTTTTTACTATAATTTTCACAAGAATGGAAATTTATTTTTCCACCTTATAATTTCTTTGGTGAATTCATCACCAAATCCCTCTAACCTGACTACTTCTTATTCTTGTCATCATAAGGCATATCCTTGTGTACAAAAAACTCTCAATTTTTTTAGTACAACAAACATGTTTCTCATAAATTTCCAAATTTTGTGAATCTAAATCTCTCTATAAAAAGGCTTCAAGCCAGAGTAGATACCATTTATCTTAAAATCTATGTACCTAAAAAAATATGGTATATAACCATCCAACCTTGTAAAAGTGGATTTAAAAACTACCACAATTTCATTATATTTCTTCTTCAGTTCCAATAATTGTTTCTCCATTCTGATTCGAACAATTTTATGAAAATATTTTTCCTGAAAAAGACTCTTAAAATAAACCTATTCCAAGGTATCAAGATAATATTTTTCTGTGGTATTGTTAACCATAAAACACTATTTACCATCTTCAACTTCAAAACGAAAAATTGATATGGTTATCTTTTGGGGTTCTGAACATCCCATGACATAAAATACATGTTCATGAGAATTGATCCACCCTTCGGTTATCACATGATCTGAAGTTCCCCTAAAAGTTGGAGGATATTTTATTATAAAATGTACCAAAAAGGTGTGTTTCATTGTGGTAGATTAGTTTCCTCTTTATCATGAATACCACCACCATTTATTACATTATTAAACTGATCCATTACAGTCATAAATTGGTCAATTCCAATCCCAAACATTTCAAGATTCAAATTTGGGTGTATATCATTCTGTCGGTTCCATTTTACTTTAGCTTCACTATTTCTTCTATGGAAGACCATTTTAAATAGAAATATATTACTTTAAGAAACATGAAAATATTTAAATTCTATATCATTTCAAATTAACCATTAATTAAAAAAATTTATGGTATTGTATTAACATCATCCTAACCCCTATGGTTATATAAACCATCTATGGATACCAACGATAAGGACCCAAACTTGAAACATTACATAATCATGAATTTTAGTCAAGAGATTACATTTAATCACATTGAGGATATTTTCTGGTTTAGAGTTTTAGAAGATTAGGGAATAATATATAAATACACACCACATTCATATAAAGAGGATACTACTAAAACAATATCCATTTTTTTCAAAATATAAAACATTAAAAATTCACATGATTTCTCTTATAAATCTTCCTAACTTTCATCAGGACTTCCTTTTCTATCAAACACAATCTAAAAACCTATGATTTTTAAAAAATATTGGGATGAGCACAAAAATCTCAATGTGGGATATAAAGGAGTAAATAGTTAATCAAGTGATAACATAAAAACCATTAAAACACATTTCATAACAACTAATTAACATGCATATAAACACTATGAAGTTTCATTGGGACATGTTTACAATAAAAATATTACATTAACACTTATAAATGGAATTACATTTCAGTTGACTTCCATCTCTGGAGTAGCCAATGCATTGGAGAGCTATAATGAGGCTCACCCTTTATATCTTGAGCAATATTGGGCTCATCCCAACAAATCTTGAGATATAATGGGGATCAACCAGTCATATATGGAGATATAAAAGGATCAAACAAACATTAATATATTTTAAGGAACATATCATGAAATAAAAAAGTTGATAACCTATTTAAACCCTTGAGAAAACACATTCATATTTTAAAATTATATTTTTGTAATAAACAACTCCTATTAAATAAAAAACGTGCATATAATAACAAAAAACCATTAATTAGAAATACATATTTAAATTTATAAAGGAAAAATTATAGTAATTATATGTCTTGAAATCATATGAAATATTCTCATGACATAATAAAAAGATCAATCTTTATGAATTTCATAGAAGAGACATTTAATATTATTTTAAAAGGAAATTCCATTTCAAATACCATACCATTGACGAAATTATTAATAAATTGAACATAATATGTATATTTATAGAAAATAACCATAATAAAACTTAATATAGTAAAAATTCATTTTACAAATAATAATATTATTAAGAAATCAATGAAGTAGAAGGTTAACCCAAACAATGGAAATTTGTTTGACAATTCCTCAACTCTAGGGTTTTCTTACATTAAACATGTCAACACCTACTGTATAATGGTTCAAAGATTATTATTAATATATTATAGAACCATATTCATATTTATAGTACACTATATGATCTAATTGTAACATATATTTAAAAATTTATTAATAATATTTGTGTAATATTCATTGTTTCAGGAGCATTCTTTACATGGTTTCCATGATCGATTCATTATGGATTTTTATGTATAATGGAATAGAAACTCCATAGATTGAATGAAATGGTATATTAATATTTTTAGAAATTTAAATTATACCATATATAATTTTTCAGATATTAGGATTATTCATTTCATAAAGAATAAATTATAGACTTTCAGATCATTCTGGCAGTCTATTGATTATCTGAAACTAGTTTTAGTGGATAATTTAATACTATGACTATATATAAATTATAGAACATAAAATTGGTTTTATAATAAACATTACCACTTTTTTCAAAAATTAAAATGGTTTTATTTCTAGACATTAAGTATTTAATTGAAATAGAATACACATCGCTTATGATTTCAGTAAATCTATAAATCATGAATGATGTTTTAATTTTCACAATAAAAGGTAGAGAAAAATAAGTATGATGATGATTTTTTTTCCAAAACAAAATAAAATTACCATATATATAATATAATGTATTTTTACTTCCTCTTGGGTATATGGTGATGAATAGAGTATATGAAAATAAATATAATTGAAAAGAAAATAAAAAACAAAAGAGGATTTTTTACCTCTTGAATTATATTCCTTGAGAACCTACAAAAGGCCCTTGTTTTTGGAATTTTCGTGATACCAGAAGTTCTTAGACATGGGTAAGAGCCTTGCTAAGAGGATTTTGAATAATTTTGGCATTGATTAATTTTTGACAGGTGTGAGGCGAATAGGGGCGAGGTTTGGAATTTATAGTGGAGGATATGCGACGTTTTACATTATTTTAATCGTTATATTATAAATTTTCTCAAGACATGAAGTAGTTTTGGTTCATAAGACCAAATACAGTAGTTAGTGCATGTGAGTTATAACCAGGGGTGATTAATGCATAGTATCATCATCCATGACCCAATAATTAATGTATTAAGCTTGATTAAAAAATTATCGTATTTTACTATCCACCAAATAATCATGAATTTCAAATCAATCTAAAAAATTAACACTAACCATTTTTTGATTTATTGATCTAAAAAATGAACTCATTTTTATAAAAATAATTTTTTAATTATGATAAATTTATTTTTGATTAAAATAATAATTTATTTGAAAAATAAATGTTTTAATACTATAATCGATTTTATAATAGTTTTAAAATTTAATTAAGGTCACATAAAATTATATTGTTACACTAAAAAATAATATATTACTTCATTACCCTACTTTATGAAAATATATTTTCATTTGAATCCAAAAAATTAAAAATAAAATTTTAATTAAATATATATTACTTACTATAATTCAAAAAAACAATTTTTAATTTTAAAAAAATTATTCACTTGTTCAATGATATAAATATATCATATTTTTTACTTATAGGATGGCTAAATATTATTTATACATTATTACGTAAGGTTTCTATTCTATTTTCCATATTATGTTTCCAAATATTTATGTTAATTTTCATAAGGTCACGTTATAATTCAATTAGTATAAATTCAATAATTTTAATATATACCATATATGTCATTATACATTTATAAAGAATTCGACTATTTTATTATAGAGTGAAAAGATATTATTTTATATGTACCTGGGTTGTTCTAGGGTAAGTTTATTTTTTACTCAACTACCATTCATTGAGTTTTAGTCTTTTCCACTAACTATATCCATATAAATATTTTATATTCCACTATTTTACCCTCAAAAACAAAATAATTTATTATTTTCCTAAGTAATTCACATATGATTCTCATAGTAATTTTTCGACTGATTAGTATTTTATTAAAAATATTATTTAATGGATTATATCCACTCTCTATGTTCAATATTTCATTATCATGTCTATATTTTTTCATACCCAAAACCTCTATATTTAATATTTTAAATGGTAAAGATGTATATTCTTCTATAAATTTCAAGTTTCAAAATATGTTTAAAGAATTATATTTTATAACACAATCAACAATTTTGATTCCTTTACTAAAATTAATGTGGTTAAAACATATATATTTTAATTTTCATTGGGTTTATTATATTTATGTACATATTTATTATTCCATAGATATATTTCATTTCATGGTTCCGTTATTGAGGTGTTTTAAATGTGTTTAAAGAAAACAAAAAAATCCAAACATTTTAAACAAGATGATTAATTTGATATTTTTATTTTATTTTTGAAATAATAATATAACATTAGAAAAACTCATTTCATGATTTATATTCTATTTTTACGTCTTATTAGTTAGGGTTTATTTTTCATTGATAATTTTATTTATTGAAAGATTATTTATAACTTATATTTATGAGTCTCAACATATCATTATAGTATTTCATTAAATTGATGTTTAAGACATTATTTTCATTTTCTTACATTATTTCAGCTCAGTGGAAAAACTAAGGAATTTTTTCTCAAATATTTCAAAATTTATTATCTTTTTATGAATGGATTTTCATCTATTAAAATATCCCTTTTAAATTTCATCATTTAAAACATACTTATATTATATTTTCTACCATTATATTTGTGAATAAATTTTCACTATGAAAAAATAATTCGATGCGTTCTAATTAATATTGAAATGAATTTATGATATTTTGGTGCGGTAATCATAAAAAAATGATTTATCTATCATTATATGTATCTTATCTTATCATCAAATATCTAAAAACATTAAATTTATACCAATAAATTTATATCATCAATAATATATACTTTTATCTACTAATTGAAGAGAATTGGAAAAAATGACCATGTCATTTGATTAGTATGGAAAATATATTAAAATAATTATTCAATAAATTTCTTATATGGTTTAAATATAATGTACATTAATATTTTGATTGAATGTTATTGACCAAGATTGAAAATTTTATTCATTTAAAGTTTATACCCCATTGAAAATTTTATTTATCCAATTTTACTTTCATCAATTATTCATGAAATGAATTTTTAGTGATTTATGATTGTAATTAGGATTATATGGATAAGATATGCTTGGATATATAGTTATTTTATTGGTGGGATTTGGATTATATATCCCACTAATGAATTATGAAATTATTTATATCTATTGGGATCATTTTGTTTATAGGATAAGGTTGTAAACTAAATCCACTACATTTATGGGAATGGGGAGTGAACCCAATACACTTTGATTTTAAGAATAGGGATTAAACCCAATATACTATGTTATGTAAAAATTTATGATACATCCATGATATATTTTATGATTTTATAATATTATCCTTGCGCTTCATTATTATTTCATATTAAAATGGTTACATATCCCCAAACCCACACTCGTCAGTCTGGTGCTAAATTTTTTTTTGACACTAGATTTGATACAATGGTAGATAAACCAAATAAGAATATATTTATTATAAATATATTCCATATAATGATAATTTCTTCTGAAAAATAGTAACACAATAACAAAAACATAAGGGTTAGTGTTTTTGTGTACTAGATTCATAAGAAACGAATTTTAAAACACTAGTGGTAGTGTATCAATAATTAACCAAAATAGAATTTGTTATATATGTATCAGAGGATTTAATGATTATCATAACCATGAAAACTGAACCATGAGAAAGGGGATAGCTAAACACTAAGTAGGGAAAACATATCTGTTTGTTATAAATGGGTAGATCATAATAAATTTATAAAAATTGATTATTTGAAGTATCTTATTTAAAATTCTATAAAATAATATGTATTTACACAAGTGTTTATTGATTAAAAAGGAAATTGGATGTGAAAAAATGTACTCCACGGTAATAGTGTGAGATACATCTAACATTAATCAAGGTTCATGACTATAGGTTTATACAAATATGAATTTTCTTCCTAGAATTGTATGATAAGGAATAATGGAACAATTACAAGAGTAGAAAATCATATCAACCAAGATACCCATTTCACAATTACAAGAAAAAACATTTCCAATAATATTGTCACATTATGTTCAAAATGTTTTTTTATCAATGACTTACTCACCACATTAACACAGAAAACATTTGAAAAAATCATCATGTATAATGTTCAAACAGTAATATTTTGAACAAAGATTCACATATCATTTCAACATGGAATAAATTCGATCAAATATTACCATATCATATTTAAAAACAATCATGATAATAAAAATCTCTATATCCTATTCAAATAAAGTAATTGTGGGAAAATCATGCAACATCATCTTCACACAACAAACATTTGAAAAAAGAGATCTACATCAAGTTCACACAACGATTCATCATCACATTAGACATAAAACATATTTAATTAATTTTTAGGATATAGTGTGGCAAAAATAAATAAAAAAAACATATTTTTTCATATTTAAGAAAATTATATGTCACATCATTATAAAAACTAGGAATGAGAAATGGGTTTTATTACATTTTCATATGGTATAAAAATAAATTTCCCTCAAGAATATTAATTGTTTATTCCAAATCATTCAACAACCCATAAATATTATTTTATAAAATCATTTGTTGGGTTATTCATGAAAATAATTTATAAGGAGAAAATGCCTTTATAGTTAAATATAAAATACAAGTGACTTAATAATTTTTTTTTTCTAAAATCACTTTTATCATATGCATGAAATATGAGGTTACAATAATTGGAAAAGTAATTTATAAAATTTTCATTTGAAATTTATTGAAATAAATATCCATATAAATGGAATATTCAATATTAGAGCCTTGAATAATGCATAGAAACATCAAAAAGTTTATCTTAAAATAGCGAGAAATATTTTATATTTTCATAATAATATTCAATATATTATCCTTAAAAAATTATATAATTGTTTCATAAAAGGAGATGTTAATTGTTTTGAAAATTTTATGTCTAAAAATGATATTAAATTATATATCTTAGACTATACATAATGTAAGATTAATTATATTTTGGAGTGAAAGATAGAAAAATTAATTTTGAAAGGATGGAAAACATTTTAATATTATTATAAAAATTTTAAGAACCTTTATTTTCACTGTTTTAATGTTTTTATATCTATTTATAATCGCATGTTTTTATTTAAAAAAATAGTGTTCCCTCAGGTTAGTTATTCGATGTTGTTCAGTTGATTTTCCTGAAACATCCATAATATATTGATTATGGTAATCATTTCGGAAAAAATAATCATAATATCTAAAATTGTATAGTTTTATTCCATTTACTATTCCATTAAAATACATTTATACACTTCTATTGGTTATCCAATGTGGATTCAAATTATGAATTTAACATTGAAATGGTTATTTTAGGTGGTTATGTTAACTATTAGAGTTTATTATTAATATCACTTATAATATGAAAATGATTATAATTATAGAATATTAAATTGTTAATAATTATTATTTCCATATATTAAATAAAATATTAATTCTATCAATTTTGCGTAGAAATAGATAAAAAAACACATAGGCCATTATGGAGGTATTCCACTTATACACTAGAAAATATCATTATTTTGAGAGTGGGTTTGAGGAGTTTTGAAAATTATAATCAATTACTATAAGAATATTTTAGTATATTAGTAATACTTATATTATAATAATTTTATCTATAAATTATATTTATTTACAAAAGAGAAATGGAATACAGAGAGATTATTTGAGAATACTACCTCTCTCCAAGGATGTTCTATCTTTGGTATCACCTTAAGGATCCTTAACTGGTTCATTTGTAAAGGCCATGTGTTCTTGGACATAGATATAGAGTTTTGGAGAGAAAGGTATGATAATTGGAAGATTTAAGTGTTTTAAATTAATAGATAAATGTTCTAGAAGTCATCTCTTTGTATATGTGAGGAAAATTGAACTTTTCTACATACCCATTAAAATATCAAAGACTACACTACCCTATTCATGGGTAAATGGATCAAAAATATGGAAGTAATGAAGTGTGGGTGATTAAAAGTCTATAAATCCTTAACTCTTCACTTTCACAGATGTTTTAAACATTACTAAGGTCAACTGCATCACTATTTTTTTCATTTTATAATTTTTGTTTTTACCATGGAAACTAGTATAAACATATACATTATATATTATTCAAAATATATATTAAACATTCATGAAAATTATTTTTTCAAGAATTTAAATTTCAGATCCATATACACTATTTAAATATCTAAATAAATGGATATTAACTTTTAAATTATAACCATTAATATATAGAAACCCTATTTTTTAGAAACAATATTACTTTTATGGTTATGTGTTTTTAATATTACATAATATTAATTACCTATTATATTTTAGAAAATATATCTGTATATATATATATATAAACATATGATTTCAATTAATTAAGTTTTACAATATACTTTAATATATAAAATTATCCTATGATTTATGGAATAATTCATTGAAAATACCCCTTTTACCATTATAATTTTCATTAACATTAATCAAAAAAATAATAACATTATTCATACTGATAAAACTGAAATTATTTTATAATATGCACGTGTTATTCTAAAATATTTCAAAAAATTAGATTTAGTATCTGAAATTTATGAATACAAGCTTTTAATATAAGCATAAAAATATATTATTTTTCAATAAAATATTTCTAATGTGTACAAACCCATTAACAATTGTATTATAATTAAAAAATACTACTTTAAAATAATTTTTTATTTAATAAATATAAATTTTAATATAAAAAAATGTTTTAATGCATTTAAATATTTATTATATTATTATTGTGTAATAAATGTGATTATATTGGAAAATTCATCATTCATCCTCTATTCACATAAATACGTATTAATTAAAAAAAATATCAAAAAATATTCATAATATAATATAGAATTTTAGAATCAAAAAATTATGTATTTTTTTATGAATTAAAATTTTAATGTTAATAATTTTAACATTTAATTGAAAGAACAATATATGAAAAAAAACTAATTTTATATAAAAATAAAATTTTTAAAATTTTAGAATCCTTAATCATATTGGATATGAATTTAATATCAATAAAAACTATTTATATTCTAGAGGTTTGGTTTTTGTTAAATTTTCATCTTATAACCTATTAGGTGTTATATTATCCCCTATTAAATAAATATCATCTTCCAAATTTTAATTATAAGATATTAATGAATAATTTTTATGGAATATAAAGTATATTTATGATTCCATGAATAATATCTTGATCAATATCAACCATAAAATTATAAAGAACATATACCTTCACTCAAAATGGTTTCATCTCTAAAATTCAGTTTTTCACCAACTATTTTAGCCATGTTTCTATCATTATTTTGTATCAAGACCTTCATTATATTATATTATTATATAGGGTATTCAAAATTATCATTTAGTTTAAATAATACTATATTTTAATCTGAAATTTTATTTCCATGATAGAAATAATGTTTTCCTCACTTTATAGATAACTTATCCATTTAAAAAATTACATTAAATACAAATAGTGTAAAAATAATAAAGAAAATTGAATCATTTATTCCTATAAAAAACATTTGGAATAATAAAACACTATTTTTTACAAATATAAAAAAATAACAAGGATGGATATTTAATTACCATATAAATTATTAATAGATTCATCAGACCTGAATCTAATATAAAATCCCCAAATATAAATTATATGGATTTTTTCCATAATATTCATGATTCAATTCAATAGTAATAAATTTATTGTCTTACATTTATTCCCTTAGATTAAGTGTATTGTCTTATATTTTTTCCCTTGGATTAAGTGGTTGGTGATACCGAGAATCCTTGTTAGAAAATTGATTCGGGTATAGATTTCTATAATGATAAAACATATATTTCACTAATGTTTTAATTTTGGATGATGTATTAGCTGGGACTCTAATTCCTTCAATTGTATTAGCCAAACTAGTCAAATCACATTTATAATAACATGCACTATTTATAATAATTCATAAGATAAAATATTTTATTTTTAACTTTGAGACATCATCTCCAGTTCTCTATCCCAAATTTTTTTCATGATAAAAATCTAATATTTGTTCTTCCATCATCTTCATAATTTGAAATTCTATGAGATTATATAGTTCTCTCCCTTAGTGTTTTTAGATTTTGATAATCCTGATGTTCTTAATAATAACTCAATAAATTTGGGTGAGAAATACCATGTGATTCTATATTCCAACATCGATCCAGTTTTTTCTCTCATTTTTACCGTCACAAAATTAACCACCATATCCTATGTAAATCCAGTTTCTCCACTCTCTAACCATTTACTAAATAATGGATGATACATATGAGAATACACAATTAGATAATCCTATGAAAATTTAATTTATTAATTTTAAGGGAAAATCGTAAACTACATATGTACATTAAATTATAAATATCTCATATTCAATATGGTCTATTCATTGTCCATATTGATTTTTTTCATCTAACCTTATAAAATTGTATGTAAATAGAATGTGAATAAAAAATATTATCCCATATGAGTCTCTAGCAAGATGTTCATTCTTATTTCAATTCATCGTGTATCATGTGATCATGGATTTAACGATCAACTTGATTTTTAGTGTGATTACCCCTAGGTCCATCTCTGACATTTCTACATCAAAATTCTAGTTTATAGATAATGATATAACTGATAAAAACAAAATAAATATACACATAATAAAAAAAATTATTTGTTTTCAAAACATATATGTATCCTTACGCTCTTCACTAATGTTATATTTTCTAAAACCAAAACATAACTAAACAAGTCCTAAAATATAACTTAACACTACTCTGATTCATCCAATAAAATCACAAACTCAAATTGTATGTATAGGGGAGAATGAATATATTTATGCAGTAGATCTGATACAAATTGAGGTGAACTAGTATAAAAATATATTTACATTACATCATATATATTTGTTAATCATTATATCTCACACATATTAAAATAATAAAAATAATGTAAAGTTTAATTAATTTTTGGAGGTCTCATATAAGCATAGTATTTTACCACAGTATATATCATTTCTATGTAATTGTTCTACACTAGACTCCCTTTTTGAAATCTCATCGGTCAAATCCATTTTTATAACATGGGTAATGAAAACATTAAAAGGTTGTGATCTCAAATTTTTAGAAATGGAAAACCTGTCAATATGTTTTTAAGGGATAGATAATATTCATATGAGAAAACATGATAAAATGAGAAATATATAATTTAAATTAACATGCTGAATTGAAAGTTTCTCATAATTTATGATTGATAGAAACATAATCAATTTTCAAAAAAAAAATAATAAATTGTAAATGATTTTGAGACAATAAACATGATCCCTAGAGGACAATCATTTGCACTTAGAAATGTAGAATGGAATTAAAATAGAGAATGATAAGGTATGAAGGAAAAGGAATAAGAATTGAAAATTTTAGAAACCACGAACCCACATAAGGTACATGAAAACATATTAAATATTATTCAAGCATCATTTTCAAGAAAAATTATTATTAATAACGATCCTCACATTAGGTTCAAAAGGAAAACTGATTAATAAATCTAAAATAACGATGTTCACCTAAGAAACTTTTTAGAAATGAATCCATGATCACATTTAGAATAAAAATTAGTGAACAAATATTCCCATTAAAGTATAACATACTGTTTTTGATGAAATATATATGTACCATGTTCAATTAGTAAAAATGTGAGCTAAGATGGACACATCCCATTTACACAACAAACTTTTGAAATTTTTTCCCAAATCATGTTTCTTCAACTAGTCATCATATCAAGTTATATGAAACCATAACCAATTCATTAGATGTATATATAGCACCCCATCAAAACATCATCCATAAATATGTATAGATATTGAAAATAATAATTAACTACATTGTTAAGAACTCATGGAATAAAAAATGGGCATCATAACATTTCTAGTTGGTATCACAAAAATTGATATCTTAAATGTAATAAATTGGTACATAAAATTCATCCACACCCAAATAATATTTAATATGATAAATTATAGGGTGATTATTGATAAATATATTCCACTAAAATAATTCTTTTATAGATAAATAAAAAATCAACGTAAAATAAAATGCATTTATTGGATTTTTTCTATAATTGGTGTAAAAGAAGAAGTTACATTAATTTTAAAAATGTGAATTGAAAGATTTTAATTTTTTTATTAATAAACAAAGAAAATATTGGATCAATAAAATAACATAATGATTTTATAATGTTAATGTGATTAAATCCTGAAAAAAGTAATATTTTAAGTAGAATATGTAATAATGGATTCTTGAAAAAATTCATAACGATTTAAAAAATTTGATAATAATTTTTTTTAAAACATTTAATTTTAGAAAGATTAATCATTAATTGATTTTTTATTAGAAAATTAGGATATCTAAAGTTAATGTTAGTCTAGGATATAATGTGTGATCACTTCTACTTTGTTGGATTTATCCATGGAGGTGGTACAGTTTTTTAGTGTGTGGATATCCCAGAATTAATATATTAAAAATATTAATAGATTACGAAGCACACAAACATACATTTTTTTCTATATATTTTTTTAATATTTTTCAGGAACTTAGATAGGAAATATAATCCCACATTTTATAATAGAATGGATGGTTTACCCATCGCGCGACCTAAGAATGGTCAGTGCCAGATGTTTGGTTAAAGAAGACATTGAAGAATGTGTGTAATAAAAAAATTTATTTATTTTTCAATTAAATTACTAAATCCTAATTATACCAATTTATAATTAATTAAAATAAATATCTCCCATTATCTCTAGAACCATTTTATGATTTTATAAGAGTAGGATCATTCTTCATCATTACCAGATTGAGACCATAAAAGGATATGCGATATAGTTGAGGTAGATCAAGAGGCACTAAAATCTATAAACCTTATTTATCACTAAAGAATGAAATACTAGAAAATTATCAATCCATAATGGACTAATGGAATTTTATTTATAGATTCCCACTCTATTTTATTCAATATGAATGGATTTAATTTTCATTATTTATATATGATTATTGGATATTCACAAAATCCCTACTGAAGTTATGATTTATTGATTAAAAAATCATTTTTTGTTGCACCTGTTACCACACAGATATATTCAAGTACAAGTAATTTATGTCCATGAATAATTATAATATTAAGGATTTTAGTTTAATCTTGTGAAAGTTTCCCCATAGGTAATCATGTTCTACACCATTGGCCCATGGGGTCTATGTTTGACACTACTGGGCAGGTTCAAGCCCGATCGAACCCCTGGATTCATTGATGTCATGATAAAAAATAAAATATTGTGACTTTAATGTGGATTGAGATGAATTTTAGCAGATTTATCATAGATCAATTATCTTTAGTGGAAAATGGTGTGGAAAAGCGCATTGGGACACACAATGGTGCATTGGATGAAGACTAGATTCAGATTTGGGTCTACGAGAGGAAGGGAATAAATGGCTAGAGGCAATGACCTCTGATTTCGGGTGGTCAAATCACATAATTCATTATAGTTATGGAATATCTAGATATAGATTAAGAAACATCGATTTATATGAAAAATAGTGCTATAATATTTTCACTATGAATAAAAAACAAAACATAGTCCCCTAGATGGGCTGACTAGGGTTTCCTATGAAGATAAATATCTGACACTATGTGGACCCACGAAACACAGTGTGACACTATTCTATAGTATAAACATATAATTTTGGAGAAAAATTTCATGTGCATGGATAGCCACATGTTAATGGGCTGAGTATATGAGAATGGCTAGGATACATAGACATGACCATGTAAACAGGCATGGGCCCTTATACACGTGCATGATCGAAAGAGCATGGGAAGGCCTTGGGTTGTTGAAACATTCCATGTGAAAAAGTTAAATTATGTATAGTGAGACATGTGTTTAAAATATATAACTATCCAGTCTTAATGTACATAGTTATTTCATTATTTTGTGAAATATTTACAACATTAAACAAACAGATGCTCAAATACCATAGTAGTTTATTGACTTTGTAACTATAGAAACATAAAAACTGGTACAAAAGGGAGCTACATTGTCTCTTACTCTATTCACCAAGAATAGAAACTCTCCTAGACACATCATACATAAAATATATACCTATATCATGGGGACTAAAACATAAAAATGGGATAGATATGAGGCCTAGTAAGGGTAAACAAGAGATATATGAACGCATAAACCATAACATAATTATAAGAGAGTTTGATCATGACATTATAAGATCATACCCTATATAAAAAAAACATAAATATTAATCATGACATAAATAATGTCAGTTTATAAGAAATGAATCATATGGTAATCAAAAACATGAAATATTTTATCTTATCAATGGTATAAGATGTATCGTCTCAAATTTTACCATGTATTATTTTTATAAATTATATGGATTAATTATGAAACCATGTGATAAGATAGAGCATGATTACGAGCCATGATTTTTTTAATTTGTTTTTAAAATATTAATATTTTAATAGAACACATGCACAATTTGCCATAAAAAGAGTAATTACTCTTAAACAGTTTCCCAGATCATAAATATGAGGAAACTTTTGAGCTCAGTTTAGTTGCTTCACCATAGGTGTAGCTTAACTTTTTTCAACATGGGTTTTATATATAATAGTCCCAAATGTCTTAATTTTAAATGAGAAATTTTATTAAAAAATTAATTTTTTTACACATCAATTTTTTTTATTAATACTTTTTCTAGAAGTCAGGGTTAAAACCATAAACATGGAATTCCTCTAAGATGTGTGAATTACCCTAGACAACACTGAGAGGGGTGAATCTTGTTGTCAACTTTTTATCTTCTTATATGGATCTTGTTCCCACATTGGTAGGAACCTATTTAAACCTGTATGATGGATATGTTTAGTAATTAAAACACACAGAAGGAAAACACGTTACTTTTTACTTGGTTCACCACTAAGCTCTACATCCATGGTGCATACACAGATAGGTTTTTAGTCGTACCAAATTTCACTAATATTAATTATATGTGGATTATAACGGTTCGCAAATAGACACATATTCCTAGGCTCACTGCCTTTAAATGATTTTAGGGATAGCTCATTGCGTCCCATGTGTCATGCCCATCGACTCCCCCTGGCTCACTGCCTTGGGAGAAGTCCCACTCAGTTTATAGACATGAAGGTCTCTTCAACATATTTTCATTGAAGTCATTGTCTCTGTTCAGAATGAGACATTTTTTGCATCGAAGTCCTCGATTGATGTACTTGAAAGCAATGAACACACAAACTGGATATTCAATGCATCATCACAATTGTACTGCCCTGAATAATTCAAAATCTTCTACTGGGAACACTATGTTGTTATTCTTCTTCTCTTCCTTTAATCCCCAATACCAACTTCTAAATGTATCAGTATACATCAATATTTTATTGAAAATCATAGTTTAGTTGCATATATCATTATTCTTCTCTTATCAAAGCACATCAAGGCTGTTAAACACTATTTGTGTGTGTATGGTACTATGTCTCTTTATAAAACTAATGGTTCATGGTACATCCTATTTTTCAATGCTACTTTGAGAGTGTGAAACACCTATCAAAGGCTTGTGGGACCACTTAAATATTCTGGGCACCCTTCTTGGTGCCTTGTACATAAAATTTAAATCATTCATGTAAAAAAATCTTTTGGAACGAAAAAAGAAATTTCGTGCAACTCTTTTGTTCCATTAAGTACTTCATTTTTTCATGCAAATTTTTTTTCACGTAACACTTTCTTTTTCATGAAACACTTCTTCTTTTCATGCACCACTCAAAGATTAAATTTTTTCATGTGTCAAAGCATGGGATTTTTCTAAGTGTCAAGCCTTAACAATTGAAAAGGGGACACCTCCTATTTATAGGCATTTTGGATCTTTGTGAGAAACACTAATCCTCGCATAAAACCCTCTTCATTCACATAAAAAATCTTTTACAAAATATAAAATTTCCCAAACATTCTTATGTTTTTCACATGCATTATGCCTTTACAATTTTTCTTCATTTTGATCTCAAAACACTAATTGTGCACAAAATTTTAAACATCATTCCATATTGCATGAAAAACCAATCTTTTGCACAACCTCATTTTTCATGCACATTGCCCAATTTATCACGCACACCATGACTTTTCCAAATTTCGATGTTCAGATCCTGAAACATCAATTCTACTTCTTCAAAAACTCTTCTTCTTTCATCAAAAACTCTACTATCATGATATATATCCATTGATAGATCATCTTTAGCATCATCAGAGATTCCATGGAAAGTACATTAGCATCCCTATCATCCACCAACATCTTTCCTTCCAATAAAATCTATATATGAATGGATGCACATTTACTCAACATTCCTTTATAAGGCTTGCATCATAAGTTTTTTGGACTTATGATATTTTTGAATTACAAATTAATAAAGCATCATTTGATTAAGATGCAATGTGAAATTCATGGCCATCTCAGAATTCGAAGCCCTTCCACACTCCCTCTTCTTCTTAAACCATCATTCTCTATTTCATTCAAATCATATAATTCTATTTTTTAAGTAAGATCTTGCATGGTTCTCATGCAATCTTGAAGAATTGTATTGTTTTCTTCTTTAATCATCCTTTGATGGATGATACCTCACCATTCCTCTATTTCATTAGAGTTATTCTTGATCTACATCATTCTGATCATCATTGAAAACTATTGACAATAAATATAAACTTATACACAATGTTGTCCCAATAATCACACCCATTGTATTTTTTATCAAAAGCATAAATATCTCCTGAAATGAATACATCCATGTCAAAAGAAGAATCTTCTCTTTATAGGATTTAATTTTAAAACATTCATTTCACTTTCTCTCCCCTTATTGAAATGAAATACAAAGGTCATGGTAGGGAGGGTATTAATATATAGTTAAGCAATGTGCCATCAATCATTTCACTCTCAGTATACTTGAACACTACTCAGTGTAGAAAAAATGAGGATTTGATTTTGACAACAAGTTTTTCCATTATTCACTGGTCATGATACCACATGAGATGAGAACTCATGTACTTTGTCATCAAAGGTTTTCAACATTCATTCCAGGCTGAAGAAATTGAATGTGATAGAAAATAATCAACCTGAAACTCATGCACTCACTTCAATAAACAGATTAAAAAAATTCAAGTGCAATTGGTAGGATAAGTGGAATTGAGGAACTTCCATTATTCTTATGTCACTAATTAATTTAGTTACTACCCTTTGTAAAATGATATTTGGTATGAGTTACCAAGGATAATATATTAAGAAAGGGAATACCTTTTTCAATGACATGTTCTTCATGAAACTTCCGAAGTAATTGCATTTAATACCAATTGAGGTTGATACTTATTGAAATAATTATTCTGGAAGCTTCTTCATTTTTCTCCTCACCAAGAGAAGCACTCCTCATCATCTTCATTAAGGGTGATCCTTCATCATTTTAATTATTGAATAAAAATTTAATAATCTTCCAAGGATGGAAAATTATTCATATTAGTTATCAAGAGTTGAATGTTTTCACTACTTCTCAGGTTATCCCTCTGAGAGCATGATCCACTATCATTTCCCTATATTATTAGCACAAATAAAAAACAAAAACAATTAAGGGAATAAGGTGGTTCCTTCTCACTTCATCAATACGAGTGGCATGGTTGATATGCTTTTCTCATCCATGTTACACCATTTACTCCAGTCTTAATGCTCGCACATCTGAACATATGTTTTGATATATATTTATTTGGCATGGAACTCTACAAATTTTCTTATTCTTTGGGTGGAAAATTGTTCTTGTTAATAGCCACCATGAATGATACATTATTACTCCTTTTAATGACTACTTCTTGCTCTGGTATTAATATTAGACAAACTTTACTAGTGTGACTAGATTTCATACATCTCTCACACAGAACTTCTTTAACGTAAGATTTTATTTTGGTTTTCACTCTCCCATTAACTTTATGTTCATCATATGAATGTTTTCCTTTTCCTTTATCACTAGCCTTGGCCATTTCATCTTCAAGTTTCCTCATTCTTTTCAAATCTTCTGGGCAGATAACCAACAAGTCATTTAGAATTGTTGCAGTAGGATTGAATATTCTACATGGGATCATACCACTCTCCACCCACTTAGATACCTTTTTGGATGAATTTCCCTTCAATTTCATATCTATATAATCAAGGGTCTTCCCACCTTCCCTACTTGAGATCTTCATGGAGAAATTTTTGTTTACAATATTTTTCTAATTTCATCCCAAGGTAGATGATTTATACTTATCCAAATTTAGATGTCTTATTTTCTTATCAACAGTGAATGCACGTTTAGATGAACATATACCTACCTTGAGACCACTGCCATTGCATCCATCATAGATGTTGTCAAGCATTCCAAATATATTTTCGGTAAACAGCTGCTTATGGACCTACACATTTTTCTTCTTATTCTCTAGATTTCTTTGTGCTTTTTCATTTAAGGGATTGTACCAACAATCCAGTGCACAATTCCCAAATCTGTTGCAGCACCATCATTGACCCAAAAATCTTGTCTTCTTTATATCATTTATATATGGTTGTTGGGCCTTCTATTTAATTTATTGTTCTCTATATGTGGAACCATATTGCATATTTTTCTTCCTATCCACCCTTTCCATGGTGATAGGATTACTCTCATAAACATTCCTCATCCATAATAGTTTATAATTTTTCTTCCAACCTGCACTTTTTGCAGAGAGATATTTAGAAACAATAGTACAAGTTAGTTTGGGTGGTACCTTCACGTTCTCAACATCTTGTGATAGATCAGTGAGTGAAGTCATGATATTCATATCACATGTTGGAGGTCTTTTGAAAGTAGAATACTCCAGTGAGCATAGAGTACCAGCATCAATAGATTCATTCATTGGTGATGTTTTAATATGTGTCTTCTCTAGATTGTTCAAGTTAGCTTAAAATTATAAAAATTTCATATTGAGGATGACTTCCTGGTCATTAATCATATTCATATTCGTTTCACAAGCCTTCTTTAATCTTGCAACATCATCTTCAAGCATCGTAATTTTTGTTTCTAACAAATTTTCTAGTTCATTGAATTTCATGGAGGTTTCTTCCAAATATAAAATCATCACTCCAGTGCTCTTATTCAGTTCAGCTTCAAGTGCAAGGATCATTTCTTCTAAAATACCATTGACTACTTCTTTTTCTTCAAAAGCTTCAATCCGTCTTGAGAGATTTAAACATTCAAGAATTTTTTATTCCAATGATTTTTCCAAATTATCATCTTCTCATCACAGTCGAGTGATCTCAACTAGCATACATTGAAAAATTATAAAAACAACAACAAATTTTTCTTCAAGAATATCACATAGTTAGGTTATTAATTTCTATTAATCACTAGAGATATAATTGTCTTACTTATTCTTGTAGAAACCCATACCTAATAATATTTTCATTCCATGATTGATATTTCTTCATTATTGGATGTTCATAGAGAACCAAACTCTGCATCATCTTTGGACATGAGGGAATTTTCAACTATTTCTTCTCTTTATTTTTCCTGTTTGACATAGACTTGTTGGATGTAGACTTCTTCTCAAAAATGACTAAATATTGATCAAGAATTCACTTCACTATTGAAATTAGAAAAGAAAAGAAAATACTCTTCTGAATATAATTATTATAGAGTATCCATCATACGTGAACCTTTTCCCTCTGATATCAATGGATGAAACGTAGACCACCCTGAGATGGGGGGTGAGACAGGGTGTCAACTTTTTATCTTCTTTTCCGGATCTTGTTCCCATATTGGTAGGAACTTGTTTAAACCTATATAATGGATATGTGCTGTAATTAAAACACACAAAAGTAAAACACATCACATTTTACTTAGTTCACCAGTAAGGGATACGTCTAATGAGCATACACCGACATGTTTTAGGTCATACTAAATTTCACTAATATTTACTAGATGTGGATTACAATGTTTTAGAAATAGTCACTTTGTCTTAGGCTCACTGTTGTTACAAAGGATCAGGGATAGCTCACTGTGTCCATTGTGTCACTCCCATTGACTCCCGCTAGCTCATAGCCTTGGGTGAAGTCCAATTCAGTTTATAGACATGAAGGTCTCTTCAAAAGATATACATTGAAGTCATTGTATCTACTCTACACGAGACACCACTTGCATCGGGGTCTTGTATTGATGCACTTAAAATAGCTAAACACACAAACATGATACTCAAAGCATCATCACAATTGTACTACCCTGAATAATTCACAATCTTTAGTTGGGAACACTCCTTTCATCTTCATATTCACTTCCTTTAATTCCTAATACCAACAGATATAAGTATCGATATACTTCCTTATTTTAGTGAAAATATTAGTTTAGTTTCACATATTTTTCTTATTCTCTTTTCAATGCACAACAAGGGTGTTAAACACTAGTCATGTGTGTGCAGTACAATGTCTCTTCCTAAAACTGATGGTTCAAGGTACTTCCTTCTTCATGAAGCTACTTTGAGAGTGCGAAACACCTGTCGAAGGCCTGTGGGACCCCTTAAAATTTTCACACTCCCTTCTAGGTGCCTTGAACATAACATTTAAACATTTCATATAAAAACACCTTTTGGGGTGAAAAAATCCTTTTTGCGCAACTCTTCTTTTCCACGCAGAACTTCCTTTTTCAGGTAACACTTTATTTTTCGTGCAACACTTTCTTTTTTGTGAAACACTTTTTTGTTTCGTGCATCACTCAATGATTCAATTTTTACATGCTTCAGAGCTCGGTATTTGTCTATGTGTCTGGCCTTAACCAATGAAGATGATGTCACATTGTATTTATAGGTTTTTTGTCCCTATGTGAGAAACACTTATCCGTACTTAGAACCCTCTTCATGCATGTAAAATCTCATTCACACAACATCATATTTCGGGAAACATCTTGAGTTTTGTGTGTACTTTATGAATTTTCCATTTTTCTTCATTCTGAACTCAAAACACCAATTGTGAAAAAAAAATTATACATTGTTCCATATAGTGCGCAAAACAAATATTTCATGTAGCCTCATTTTTTGCAAACATTGTCCAATTTTTCTAACACTCCACGCCTTTTCCAAATATCAAATTTTTGATCCTGAAACAATAATTATTCTCAATAATCTGTTGAAATTATCACGCAACTTTCTCTACCAAAAACTTGTGTCTATCATCTTCCGATTTTCAGGCCCAAAGATTTGGAAAACATTGAAGAACAGTGAAAACTTTTATATATGCTTCAGCAATAACTATCATTCTTCTATTATGTGATTTGGATTCTTCAACAACTCTTATTCTTCCATCACAAAATCCACTATTGGGATATATATCCATTGAAAGATTAGATTTAGCATCGTCATAGTTTCCAAGGAAAGTACTATATCTTCCCTATCATCCACTAGAATCTTTCCTTTCAATAAACATTGTATATGAATGGAAGCACCTTTACTCCAATTTCCTTCATAATTCTTTCATCATAAGTTTTATTGACTCTTGATATTTGTAACATACAAATCAGAAAAGAATCTTCTGATTTAGATACAATGTGAAATGCATGGCCATCTCTAAATTCCAAGCCCTTCCACGCTCTCTCTTCTTCTTCAACCATAATTATCCACATCATTCAAATCATATGAATATATTCTTTATGTATGCTCTGTCATGGTTCTCATGAAATCATAAATAATTTCATGGTTTTCTTCTTCAATCATCCTCATATGGATGATACCTCACCATTCCTCCGTTTCAATAGAGATCTTCTTGATCACCTTCATTTTGTTATTCATTGAAAACTATTGACAACAAGTAAAAACTTATACACAAGGTGGTCACAATAATCTCCCCCTTTGTATTTTTTTGTCAATACACTAAATATCTCCTGAAATGAATAATTCAATGTCAAAAAATGATAATTTTATTTATATCATATTTACTTTTCAAACATTCATTTCACTTTCTCTCCCCTTTATTGAAAAGAAATAAAAAGTTCATAGTAGAGATGGTATCAATCTATACTTGGGAAATTTTCCCTCAATAATTTCACTCTATGGCTGCTTGAGAAACTCTCAGTGTAGAAAACAAGAGGATTTGATTTAGACAACAAGGATGCCCATTATTCACTGATCATGATATCACATGAGATGAGAACTCATGGAATTTGTATTGAAGGTTTTTCAACTTTAGTTATAGGATGAAGAAATTGAATGTGATAGGAAATAATCAACCTAAAAATCCTTCACTCACTTCAATAAATAGATAAAAAACATTCATGTACAATTGGTAGGATATGTGGCCTTGAGGAACTTCCATTATTCTTATGCTACTGATTAATTCAGTTACCCCCCCTTGGTAAAATGATCTTCGTTATGAGTAACCAATAATGAGAGATTGAGAAATGACATGCCTTTTTCAATGAAATGTTCTTCAAGAAATTTCCCAAGTAATTGTATTTAATACCAACTAATGTTGATACTGATCTAAATAATAATTCTAGAAACTTCGTCAATTGTATCATCCTTAAGGGAAACAATCCTCATCATCTTCATAAAGGGTGATCCTTCATCATTTTAATCATTTAATATAAATTGAAGAATCTTACAAGGATAGAAACTTCTTAAACATATTTATCAACAATTTTCAACATTCAATACTTCTCATGTTCTCCCCTTGAGAGCATGATTCACTTTCATTTCCCTGTATTATTAGCACACATACAATACCCCAATTATTAAGGGAATAAGGTAGTTATTATTTGCTTCTTCAATATGAGCTGCATGGTGGACATGTTTTTCTCAACCAAGTTCCTCCATTTAATCTAGTCTTCATTCTCATACATCTAAACATATGTTCTGATCTGTGTGGATTTGGAATGGCTCTCTTCACATTCTCTTCTGCATTATGTGGCGAATTGTTCTTATTAACAGCCACCATGAATGACACATTATTACATTTTTTAACTAATCCTTCTTTCTCTGGTATTATTTTTAGTCAACCTTTAGCAATGTGACTAGATTTCATACATCTCTCTCACAGAACTTATTTAACACATGTTTTTCTTTTGGTTTCCACTCACTCATTCACTTTATATTAATCACATGAATGTTTTCATTTTCATTTATCACCATCCTTGGACTTTTCATCATCATATTTCCTCATTATTTTCAAATATCTTATCCAGATGACCAACCTGTCATTTGGAACTGTTTTAGCTGGTTTGAATCTTCCAAACAGGTTCATCTGACTGTCAACCCTCTTAGTTTCATTTTTGGATGAATGTCCGTTTAATTTCATGTATGTCAAATCCAGGGTCTTCTCTGCTTCCCTATATAATATCTTATGGGGGAAATTTTTGTTCACAATATTCATTTGAATTCGTCCCATGGTGTATTATTTATACTTAGATGGCATCAGAGGTCTTATTTTCTTATCAAAAGTGAATGCACGTTGAGATAAACATGCAACTACCTTGTGACCAATACCATTGAATACATCACAAATTTGTTTTCAGTAAACAAATACTTCTAGACCTGTGGATGTTGTTTCTTCTTCTCTATATTTCCTTGTGCTTTTTCATTTAAGGGATTGTATGAAAAATCTAGTGCATAATGCGCAAATATGTTGCAACACCAACATTGACCAACAAATCTTGTCTTCTTTATATCTTCTATATAAGGTTGTTGGGCCTTCTTATTAATTTATTTTGCACTATATAAGTAACCATATTCCATATTTTTCCTCCTATCCGCCCTATCCATGGTGTTAGGCTTCTTCTACTCACCTTTCCTCATCCATTCTTGTTTAGAATTTTTCTTTCAACCATCACTTTTTGCTGAACGATATTTAGAAATAATAGTGCATGTTGGTATGGATGGTACCATCACTTTCATAGATTATTTTTATAGATTAGTGAGTGAATTCGTGATCTTATTATCACATGTTAGAGGTCATTTGAAATTATAATCCTCTAGTGATAATTGAGTACCAGCAGAAACTAATTCCTTATTTTGTGAAGTCTCAATATGTGTCTTCCCAAGATTGGTCAACTCGGCTTCCAATTTTAGACATCTCATATTGAGGATGACTTCCTGGTCTTTAATCATAGACATATTCTCTTAAAAATCCCTTTTTAATATTGAATCTTCATCTTCAAGCATCTTAATTTTTTTTAAAAAGAGTCACATTCCTTGAATTTATTATCGGTTTCTTCCAAATTTGATCTCTTTACACTAGTTCTGTTATTCAGTTCAGTATCAAGTGCATGGATATTTTCTTCTAGAATCTCAGTGAATCCCCCTTTTTTTCAAAGGATTCAATCCATATGGAGAGCTTTAAACATTCAATAAATTTTTCTTTTGTTAAATTTTTCAAATTATAGATTCTCTTCCTATTTGGGTGATCTCTTCTTTCATACATTAAATAATTGTACAAACAACAACAACTATATCTTCATGAATATCATGCAGGTAGGTTATTAAACTCTTTGTATCACTTGAGATAAAAGTTTCTTCTTTTCCTATGGTAGGAACCCAAGACACCTGTTCCTTACATTACAAGACTCATATTTCTTCATTATTAGAAGGTCATAGAGAAACAGACCCTACATATTCTTTTGACATGAGGGACTTATTTAGTTATTTCATCCCTTTCTTTTTTATATTTGTCGTGCTCTTACTAGATGTATACTTCTACTCAGAAATGACTGAATCTTCATCAAGACTTCACTTCATTATTGACTTTAGGAAAGAAAATCAAATATTATTATGAATAGAATTATTATAGAGTATCTAACATATGTGATCCTTTTCCCACAAATATCAATTGAAGGACCCTTGACCTCCCTGAGTGGGGGGTAAATCAAGGTGTCAATTTTTTCTCTTCTTTTCTGGATCTCTTCTCACATTGGTTGGAACATTTTTAGACCTATATGATGTATATGATCAGTAATTAAAACATTCATAAGGACAACACAACACTTTTTACATGGTTCACCACTAAGGGCTACGTCTAAGGAGAATACACCAACATGTTGTCAGTCATACCAAATTCCATTAATCATCACTAGATGTGGATTAAAAATGTTTTAGAATAGTCACTCTATCCCAAGATCACTACCTTTACAAAGGTTCAGGGATAGCTCACTATATCCCTTGGGTCACTCCCGTTGACTCCCCCTAGATCACTACCTTGGGTGATGTCCCACTCAGTTTATAGACATGAATGTCTATTCAATATATTTTTATTGAAGTCATTGTCTTTATTCATCACGAGATACTACTTTTATCAAATTCCTAGATTGATGCACTTGAAATAACTGAACACACAAACCGAATACTCAAAGCATCATCATAATTATACTACCCTGAATAATTCACAATCTTCAGTTGTGAACACTCTATTTTTCTTCTTCTTCTCTTAATTTAATTCACAATATCAACTCCTCAGTGTATTGGTATACTTCCATTTTTAGTTAAAATATGAGTTTAGTTTCATATATAATTCTTCTTTTCTTTGCAATGTAGAACGAGGGTCTTATACACTAGTCTAGTGTGTGTGGTTCTATGTCTCTTCGTAAAATCAATGGTTCACAGTACTTCCTTCTTCACGGAGCCACTTTGAGAGTGCGAAGCACCTGTAAAAGGACCTTGGGAACCCTTAAATTTTTCGTGCTACCTTCTAGGTTCCTTGTGCGCAATATTTAAACCTTGCACATAAAAAAACCATTTCGCAAGAAAAAAACCTTTTCGTGCAACTCTTTTTTTTCGTGCAGAACATCCCTTTTTGCGCAACACATTCATTTCCACACAACACATTTTTTCATGAAAATTCATCTTTTAGTGCACCACTCAGTGATTCTATTTTTTCCCATGTTAGAGTGTGGGATTTGTCTAAGGGTCAAGCCTTAACAAATGAAGAGTGGGTCAACTCATATTTATATTCATTTTGGCCCTGCGCAAGAAACACTAATATGCGCATAAAAACATCATGATGCATGTAAAATATATTTCACACGAAATAATATTTCAGGAAAATTATTGAGTTTTTCATGAGCTTTATGCCAGTTACCATTTTATTCATTATGAACTCAAAACACCAATTGTACGCATAATTATAAACATTGTTCCATATTGCACGCAAAACCAATCTTTCGTGCAGACTCATTTTTTGCGCACATTGCCCAATTTTTCACGCACTCCTTGACTTTTCCAAATATCTATGTTCTAATCCGGAAACATCAATTAAACACCAAAACCACTTGAACTTATCGCGCAAGTTTATCTACCAAAAACACATGTCTTTCAACTTTTGATTTTCAGGCCAAAAAATTTGGCAAACACTGGAGAACAGGTCCACATTCAATATATACTTAGGCCATAACCTTCATGCATCAATTATGTGATTTGGATTGTTCAAAAACACTTCTTTTTCCATCACAAACTCTACTATTGTGATATATATCCATTGATAGATCAACTTTAGCATCATCATAGTTTCTATGGAATGTACTATAACTTTTTTGTCACCCACTAGTATCCTTCAATCAAATAAAACCTGTATACGAATGGCCTGACCATTACTCCCCTATCCTTCATATGGATTGCATCATAAGTTCTCTTAATTTATGATATTTTTTAATAAAAATAAACAAATCATCATCTGATTTATATTCAATGTGAAATGCATGGCCGTCTATGAATTCCAAGACCTTGCACACTCTCTCTTCTTCTTCAACCATCACTATCTACTTCATGAAAATCATATGATTCTATTATTTAGTAAAATCTTTAATGTTTCTCATGCACTTATGAATAATTTCATGGTTTTCTTCTTAAATCAACCTCAGATGGATGATACCTTACAAATCCTCCATTTCATTAGAGTTCTTCTTGATCTCTTTCATTTTTATCGTCATTGACAACAATTGATAACAAATACAACCTTATACACAAAGTGGTCTAAAAAATGTGGAGAATAAAATCTCTCTTACAAATAGTGATGGATTCGGGATCAACGATCATATCATAACCGATTTGATGTAACCTCGCCAACAATGATGACACAATGATAATCCTTTGTTAGTGACCGATCAAGATAGGGGTAGGGTGATTTTTTCTATTATTCTTGATTTCGGTGAACAAAATAGGTCAATCCATGAATGAATTTATCCACGGTTTGATCATGGTTGTTGGATGGGATATTATTTGTGGGATGAGTGTGAGATTTATTATAAGTACTATTTGTTTATCCTTCTAATAGAACTGATTGAGGAAAACATGAACAAAGGGAAAGGTTCATTCCTATGGGTGTTCATTGTTCTTTGCATTCACTTGTTCTTCCCTTTCATCTACATTAGACCCCTGTGGCCATAGTTCAACTTTCCATGTTGCTCTAAATGTGATTAGACACATAGATTATAGGAAAACTGACAACAGAGGCTCGGTCTGTGTATATTCGGACCCACGAATCATGGATCTTCCACCGTATTGAATTCTAGTTATCATAGGGGGATTGGGGGTCCATGGACAGGACCACCAGTGTGGGTCTAGTTCATTTGTTTAACAAAGTGAGGTGGGGGTTTCGGTATCCTGGGGTAGCGGCGATCGACAGCAGCATCGATCGGGGTGGCGATGTAAGCAGCTCAGGGCAACGGTGATCGGATGCATCAGAGATAAGGGTGGTGAAAATTGGAGGAGGAAGAGGCAGTCGTGGTACATTGAGGAGCCATGAGATGAAACATCAGTGGCCTCTTGGGACACATTTGGAAACCGTGTGGACCATCTTTTGGACAAGCAAGTGAGCCAGGTCAGACAAAAGGTGACCGGGCGAGAACCGGGCCATGATTGACTACGGCGGTCGAACAGGATCTATGGTTGCTCCAACATCGAGGAAAAAATGATATCTAGGGGTGTGTTTGATCATGGTGGTCAACCAATCTTTCCGCAAGGAGGTCGGTCCAAGCGATTGACTACCACGGTTAGTGGAACAATCGTGCGGTAGGTCCACGTGTTATGTAACCCCTGTTGAATCTTCAAACCGATATAACATTAAAATAGTATGTCTGTTTTAAAAGTCATCTATGGAATTGAAATGATAAATTTCAGAGGATTAATTTCATAAAATGTGGCGAGTTTTTACCTTGGACCAATATTGGTTGATATCATTCCATTAGTCCATTTCTTGAGGGGTCTATATGAGATTACATCTAGTTTACTAGATTGTAGTTCCCTCTAGAGGCAGATTCTAATTTAGAATTATCATATTCCTCTGTGGGACTAGAGAAGGATCATATATCACCCATAATGGAGTTTTGTGGAATTGATTTTACCTCTGAGATTAGGGAATTGGTCCTCCAACTAGCAGACCACATCAGTAGGGTTAGTGGTATACCCCAATGTATATAGGAAAGATCCCATAGGTTGCGAATTGATTTAGATTGGGTTCATGATATTCAATAGTGTGTTTGGAAGGATCCCATTTCATTGTATCATAATCTTACTTGACCAATGGATTTTTGTTTGGGTAGGGCCCAAATCATCTAGACCTCTTCGCGAGTGTCTCTAATGATATCTTGGATCGAGGTGTGAGCTCTCCAATGCAATTATTCTATGAGAAAAATAATGTTTCTAGTATTTAGTTGTGACATACATCTAGGTATTTTTTCTCGGATTGAGTATATCTGGATAATCTTGTTATATGTACTTTTGACATATACCTTGGTGAAGCTAAATGTACTTTCCATTGTGATATTTCCTTTATGGTTTTGGTTGTCCTACTTGGTATTCTTGTACTCAACATTGCATGTGATTTTAGCACATGGGTCATGTATTTTGAAGATGATCAACCCTTTGATGGAGTCCTAGGAATCCAAGGACAATGCAATTCTTAGCGAGGATAAATATACTATGTTTATTCCTCTGGTTCAGACAGTAGTCCCAGTACCTCTTTTCTTACAGGTTGGACTTGTGGTTGTAGACTCTTTGGTAGGTCTTGTTTTGGCCCTTTTTACCTTCCGGTTCTTTAACTATTGTACTCTAGTTTTGTTATATAGTGTTAATCATGAATTTCTAACATATTGTTATTTATATGTCATTATATGTGTCATGGAGTTTTGTGCGTGTATATAGGTACTTTTGACAAATGCCTCCCAATTCCTGTGATATTCCCACTCCGTGATAATCACCATCCCCTGGCCTATTGGAGGTGGGCTTCGAGTGCATGGGTCACTCTATGACGAGTAGTGATAGAGTGGTATCAAAACATGGTTTTATTCTACCTTATGATTGGGAGTTTATGAGGTTGGTTTGGGAAAATAGTGGTAACTATTTTGATTTCAAAATTCAGGTTAGGGACTCTAATGTTGGTATGGTGGCTAATATATATGTCCATGTGGACTCTAACAACATTATTTTTGACCGAGTACATGAAAAAATTGGTTTGGGGGAAAATAATGGTACATGCATCATTTTTGAATGGTTCTGTTTCCATGACCTTTCTTAGTCAGTTCCTTAGATGTAATCAATTGATCGTGGTACATATTTTTTTATTTAAGGATGCCTCCATCAAAACAACCTGCAGGATTCTACTATGAAATCACGAGGATGATCCACCTAGTGATAGGGAATTAATATGTGGGCATGTACATATGATATCACCTCTGGGTGGTTTACTTTCTCAACCACCATCCATTTAGTAAAATATACTACATTCACTAAAAGATGAGTATGAACCTAGGTTGAGTGAGTTGTATAAGTTTTAGAGGAATTAACCTTATAGTATTCAGGGTTATCCAAACAGATAGTTGGATAAGGAGTGGCTAGAGGTTTTCACTTGTGTCTTCCACCTTATGAGGACATCATCCAACCAGATTGCGGTCCTCCCTATGATATTTCATCCAAGATCCATGGAGTGATGTTGAAGCTTGGATACATAGTATTATGATGAGATAGCTCTCTCCATAAAATGCTTAATGAGTCTCTTTAGAGAGGTGTTTTATCCAGCCATGTTGTGATTGTTACACATATAGAATATTATGCATCTGCAGCAGGTAATCCTAACAGTGGAGGAGAATTCAGCTAGGATTACTATATTTCATGCTAATCTATAGACATGGTGTGCGACCAGTTCTTGGGAGCTCAGGCGATTGAGTAGGTATTACATAGGGAAATCTAGGTATCAATGGAATCACTTATAATTCTTTCATATGATGGGGTACTTGAGTGAGTCGTGGTAGTGGAGTGTTTTCTAGAGGATCAGTCCCCAATCATGGGATCTGGCAATGGGAATCGGGTATCTGAGACCTCAGTAATAGCCATCCAACGATTGTCATAGGGACCCAATCGGGCTAGGAACTTTTAGAGAAAACCCTAGGACTCAAGGTCAGCGGTTCATGGCTCCAAGGGTGGCTCAAATAAACATAGGGATATATGGTGTTTCACATGAGTCTATAAGGGACATCTTGCATGAGATTTCTCGATTAATCTCAGAACTAATTGGGGGATGGTTGAGGGACCAATGAGGAAGGGGTAGAGAGAGAAGTATGGTGATTCACAGGGTGATCGACATGGAAGAGGAACATGAACGACATCAAGAGGTGGTCATAGGTTTGAAATATTACCACCACCACCCCCAAGTAGTCCACAATATAATTAAAAAGCTGGTGGATTAGGATGAGGCTAGTTTCCGGAAGTGGAGGATTATAAGCCTAGTGTTTAAGTAATGGTAAAAGGAATGATCTGTGTGATTTCCACATTAGCTGTAGTTTGGATAGACATAGGTTCTAGTAATTTTTTTCTTTCCAGAAACATTATTCAGGACTCGAAGATTCTAATTGAACCATTAACTCATCCCTTACCCTTAGATAGTCATATGGAAGAAGATTCGATGATCAAAAATCAATGCTGACAGTGTCACCTGACTATTGGAGGTGAGAGGTTAAGTTGGGATATCTTAGTAGTGGCTTCAAGACATTATGATTTTATTTTTGTTATGGAATTTTTATCCAAATTTCATGATTAGATTGACTATTTTAATTTTCGAGTGTGGTTTTTCCATAATGATGGCACCCGGTTTACCTTTTTTGGAGAAAAGGAAATAGATGTAGTGCATGATAAACTCATGCATATGAGGTTTTATATGATTACACATAAGATGTATAGATTTTACCTTAGAGAGGTGGATGATATGAGTCCTTAGTAACCTATAGTGGTGGAAGAGTATGAGGATGTCTTTCCTGATGATGTTCCCAATTTAACACCCCACTATGAGATGGAATTCTTCATCAATATAAACCATGTGATACCCTCGATATCTACACCAGCATATCAAATGGATCCAATAGTGCTTTGTTAGCTAAGGGGGGAGTTGGGAGACATATATAGGAATGGATTCATGAGACCTAATGTTTTACCTTGGGAACACATGGTTTTTTTCAAGAATACAAATGGGATCTGGAGATTGTGTGTGGATTGCTGGTTCTTGAACCCATGGATTGTGTTGACCTAGTATCCACCACCAAGGATTGATGACATCTTTGATTAGTTGAAAGGGGTGTGGTGGTTCTCTAATACTTTCCTAAAATATAGCTATCCTCATCTATGTGTAGGATAGAATAATATACTGAAGAAAACCATCATATGTGGTTACAGTAAAAATTATTACATGGTGATGATATTTGGAATAATGAACACACCATCGGTGCTCATGGGACTCGTGAATTGGATCTTTCAACTTTACTTGGACCAGTACATGGTGGTTTTCATCGATGACATCGTTTTGTACATTTCTTCAAAAAAGAGCACAAAATGCACTGAGGATGGTCCTCAAAACAATCTGAGAGAAACAACTCTATGGAATGTTCTCGAAGTGTCATTTATGGATTCGAGAAGTCAATTTTCTAGGACACATCATCTCATGTGATAATGTTTTAGTGTATCTAGCGATGGTTTAGTTAGTGCTTTGTTGGGATCCACTGAAGAGTGTTACCAATGTGAAAACTTTCTTATGGTTGGTAGGGTACTATTAGAGGTATGTACCTGAATTCAATAGATTAAATACACCCTTTAAATCTTTTAAATGGAATGGGAAACCTTTCATTTGTAAAAAAGTTTCAGTAATTCTTTTTGGAGATGAGGAAGATTTTTATGAGCACTTTCATCCTAAATTTAGTAGACGAAGGTGGTGAGTACATGGTGTTCTGCGATGCATCAGGTGTCGGTCATCGTTGTGTCCTGATGCAAGTGAAATCCTTGATTTCTTATGGTTAGTGCTAGTTGAGACCACATGAGTAGAATTATGTGACCCATGATCTTGATCTAGCAACATAGATCTTCAAATTGAATATGTGGTGACACTACCTGGTGGGTGATAGGTTCATCATCTACTCAGATCAAATGATTATAAATTATATCTTCTTTCAGAAGGTTCTGAACATGAGAGAGAGACGATGGCTAGAGTTCCTCTAGGACTTTGACTTAAATATTTTCTATACTCCTATGAAGGGGAACATGGTGTAAGATACAAATTGTAGGTGATAATGTTTGTAGTTTTTGAATGTGGTGTTAGAGTAGCTGGCCTCATTATAGATATCCTTTACGGATGTAGATGAAGAATATTTCCTCCAGTTGGTGGTTATCACCCTCCACACTTATACCAAGCCAGGGAGGTACAACTTGAGGACATTGACATTGGGACCTTATGTTCTCATATTTCCACACGGAATACTCTTGATGGATATTCGAATAGTGGGGAGAACATCATTCTTTTCCGAGGGAACACAATTGTACCTTTGGAATTTACAGGAGGAGGTTTTGATGGAGTTACACACATACTATTTAGAGGTAAATCCAGGTGTCAAAAGATATAAGAGTTCCTCTAAAAATAGTTTTAGTGGCATGGGATAAAGAACAGAGTTGTAGAGTATTTCTCTTGATGCCTCACTGAACCTCAAGTGAAGGATGAGTACTAGGTTCCATCGGGTTTAGCAGAACCCATTGCGGTGATAGAATGAAAGTGGGATAGGATATCGATGGAATTAATGGAAGATATACCCTATAATTCAAGGTGAAATGATTCTATATGGGTGATCATTGACCAACACACCAATTCAGCCCACTTCTTAGATATCTGAGACTAGAGTTTAGTAGAGAGCTTGAGACACCTATATGTGTAGGAGATAGTTCAACTCCATAGAGTGCCATCAATGATTGTTTCTAATTTTGATGATCAATTCACATCCTTGTTTTGGAAGGGATTATAGGAATAATTTGGGACATAGTTTTGATTCATCACATCGTTTCACCCACAGACCGATTACCAGACTAAGTGGTCCATTTAGATTCTAGAGGACATGTTGCGGGCGTGCATGATAGGTTTTGGATGTATTTGAGAGAATCACTTACCACTAGTGGAGTTTTCATATAAAAATTGATATATTTCCATCATTAGAATGAAACCATTTGAGGGATTTCTTAGGGGACTTTGTTTGTCGCCACTTGGCTATACTGAGCTAGGGGAGTTAGCACTCCATGGCCCAGAGTGGGTGCGAGATACTACAGAGAAGGTGAAGATCATCCAAGAGTTGATGATGAAATAAAAAATACATCATAAGTCTTATGATGATAGGTGATAGAAGATTTTTGGATTTTTATTAATGATACCACATGTTCCTTCAGGTCTCACCTTGTCGGGGATTACATAGATTTGGATGGAGTGGAAAGCTTTCTTAGAGGTTCATCTAGCCTTTCTGGATACTTTGTAGGGTTGTAGAGGTGGTGTACCACTTGTCCCTACCACCACAGTTATATTGGGTACATGATCTTATCCACATTTCTCATATAAGGAGTTACATGTGTGACCCATTGAATGTCCTCAACTAGGGAGAGCTACACATTGAGGATGGAGAGACTTTTTCTAAGTAACTAATGGAGATTGAGGCTCGGTAGGAGAGGATCCTTCATGGGAATCTGATTCCCTTGGTGTGTGTCTAGTGGCAATGGAAATATCTAGGAGGCCACATGGGAGAGGGAGGCTTAGATTCATGCTCAGTACACTCATTTGTTTGAGTATCCCTTATTTTGGAATTTTGGGACGTAAATCCCCCAGGATGGGAAAATTTAATAACTTAGTTTTTTCCATTTATTATTTTTATAGTTTATATGGATTTATTTTGAGACCAAAAACTGAGAAGGTGTGTTATTATGAGGACTATATTTCCAAAAATATTTGTTTGAAAAATATTAATCATTTAATAGCATGTGCATGCAGTTTTCCTAAAAATGTAGAATATCTATTAAACCGGTGCATGGATCAAAATGTTGATAGAACATTAATCTTAGAGAAATGGATTTAGAATATGTGCAAAATAAATTTTTTCGCAATGGGTCTTCTATTGAAAAATTCTGAGAGGTCTTAATTGTAAATGAAATAATTTTTTTAAAAACTAATTTTCATAATGTAGCGACTTTTTCATTTTTAATAAGTATTCTTCAAGAAATTAAAGGTTATCACTATAAACCTGGAATTACTATGATACTTGGAGAAATAAATCTCTCAAACAAATAGTGATGAAGCATGAATGGATGATCAATGCATAACTGATTTGAAAAAACCTATCCAATGATGAGAACACAATGATCAGTGTTTGTGAGTGACTAATATGCATCAATGATGGGTAGCTGTTTCTTTATGATTTACGATATTATTTATTTCCATGATGAACACAGTTCAATCAATAAACATATTGATCTATGGTTTGATCCTTTTTTTATGATGGGATATTATCTATGAGATTATCAAGAGATTTATTTTAATATCTTTTCATTTATCCTTTAATGGTAACAAATTGTAACCTAAAAGAACATAGGACATGGTTTATTCCCCATGGTGTTATTTTTTATTTACATTCCCCCATTATTCACATTCATCGATGTTGGACACCCATGGACATTGTTTGACTTACTGAATGTCTCAGAATGAGATCAGAACCCCGAATTGGAGGAAAACCAACAATTGAGTTTGGGTGTGTGTAGATCGGGACCAATGAATCATGGATCTGTGACTATTTCAAATTACCGGCATCGATGGTGGCATAGTGGTATGTGGAAGGGTCCACTGGTGTGAGTCTAGAGTGGAGGTATGACGAGGCGAGGAAGCAACGTCAACAACCCTCGATGGCCATGATCAAGGAATTGGTGACCAAATGTAGCAGTGGCAGCTACAAAACGTAGAGGAGTCACGAGATGTGGCGGCGACGATGCCCATGTTATACATGACCATCAACTGCATAGGATGAAAAAACAAGCATGTAAGATGCGGCAAAAAACCCACATAGTATGTGGCTAACAACCATGGGGATAGGGTTGGGGAAGGCTCATCAGGATGAGACAAACTCAGTAGGCTGATCAGACACAGTTATCGGGGTCATTCCTAATGGGTTGGGTCATACCTATGGAATTTGGGTAGGATTCATGATACAGTCGATGGCTACGGTCGACCGTGTGATGTTATCACTGTAGCAACCACACGAATATGGATCCTAGGGGTGTATTCCAAAAACAATTTCACCAAAGGTGGGAATCGGTCGGTCGGTTTGAGAGTTTGACCATGGAATTAGACTGCCACAGTTAGTGGACTGACTGTGCAGTCCGTCCACAGGCCCAGTGACCCCCATTGAAACTTCAAACTGCTATAACTTTAAAACAACGTGTATGTTTAATGAGACATCTATAACACTGACACCATTACATTGATTTTTTCCTCATGATATAAAGTGATGATTTTTTATCTTGGAGTAGTATAGTTGGGAGAGTTCCCTTGGTCCTTTTCTTGAGGTTTCTGTATGAAATTACATCCATATTACTTGACTATAGTTCACTATAGAGGATGTGTCCTAGATAAGTTTTTTAAATTCCTCTTTGTTACTAGATAAGGATCATATATCAACCCTGGTAGAGTTTTGTTGAATCAATGTATCCTCTGGGAGCTGGTTGTTGGTCCTCCATCCAGCAGACCTCATCAGTTGGGTTTGTGGTATTCCCAAGTGTATTTCGGCAGAATCGAATTTTTTGTGAATTGATCTTGATTGGGTTTGTGGTATTCCCTAGTGTGTTCGGAAGGATCCATTATATATGTATCATAATATTCTTTGACCATTTAATTATTATTTTGGTAGGGCCCAAATGTTATATACCTCTCTCTAACTGGATTTGATGATATCATGGATCAAGGAGTGAGTTCTCTAGAAACGAGCGGGCTTCGAGCAGAATCCTATTTCTAGTATTTGGTTGTGGAATTCCTCTAAAATTTATGTATTTGGTTTATTATATCTAGATAATAATATTATACGTAATGTAGACGTATACATGTTTGGAGATGACTGTACTGGCCTTTTTTGTATTTCCTTTGTGGTTTTGGGTGCCCAAATAAGTAATTTTTTACTATCCTATACATAGGATTTTCCTACACATTTTGTTCTTGTGTAGATGATAGACACATTGAAAATTACTAGGTGGTCCAAGAACCAGAAGTTCTTAGTGAGTCCAGATAGACAAGGTGTGTTCTTATGGATCAGACAGCAGTCCCAGTACCTTTTTTCTTATAGGTTTGACATTGGGTTATAAACTCTTTTTGGAGAGCTTGTTTTTGCACTATTTTTATTACATTACATTCACCGGTTTACTATGGTTGTGGGATATACTGGCCTTCATGCATTTTTTTCATATTATTTTTACATTTCAGTATTTGTGACTTGGAGATGTGTGCATGAGTTCATTTACATTCGGTTAATGCCTCCCATTTTTTGGATATTCTTACATGGTGCTAGTCAGTAGCCCTATGCCTATTAGATGAAGTATAGTGGTAGTAATGACATGAGACCCTCTAGGGTGGGTCATAACATAAGACATAGACTTTTGGCATACACATAAGAATATAAAAACATTCCCAATATGTCAAGGATCACTTCAAAAACTTATGATGGATCGTCAGGGGGAGTACACTAATTTGTTCGGACCCACCAATATACCTAGTCATTTTCCTTCTCTTATAAGAGATCGGGTTTCCCCATCTTCCCATATAGGATCAGTTTTCAACATATTGCCACAGTGGATTAGGATTCCCTAATATCCTATAGTTGATCGAGAATAAAAACTTGTTTCCCATCATTATCCCATGAGATATAAAACCGTATTCAATGAAATAAAAGGAGATCTAGGTCCCACCATTAACATAATTAAATCATCCCCACATGTGACACAATACAATAGAACATGTATCATATAATGACCCATATAAAGAGGTGTTCTTCATAAGAATTGTATAATAACACATTAAATCAAATGTGTATCATAATCATTTCAACATATCATTACCTATGTAAATGATATAAGTCTAATAATAATTTCATCAAAGAATAAAGCGTGAAAATAAGAAGCTATGAAAAACATATTTCCTATGGAAGAGAAACAAGTGTCATAAAAATCAATCAATCAAAACTTAAACCATTCATGAAAAAATATGAATTGTATTGTTTGATAATATCCCCCATAAAGAAAAAATCATAAAAAAGTATATCATCTTAAATGGAGAAGGATTTTAAAAGCTCACTTGGAACATTTTCAAAAGAAAATAATCTTTCTTCTTGGATATCACTGTTCAAAACATGAAACATTCTCAAAATTAATTTATCTGAAAACCATGTTGAAATCCATATAACGAAATATTTTAAAATCATATGATATATTTCTTATCTAAAATATTATTTCTTGTGTAGAAATTTATTTTAAAAAAATTAAATTTTTGAAAACCATTTTCTTTTAAAATAACTTGAAATCTTATAAATGAATCTTGAAAAAATTTTAAAAACCGTCTTCACTGAAAACATATTACCTAATATTGAAAAAACATTTAAAACAATTTTTATTTGAAATGATATAAATGAATGTGAAAAACATTTTGAAATCAATATTCTATGAGAAAATTTAAGATGCTTAAAGAAATGTTGAATTTCATTTTCTAGGATAACATAAAGAAAAAGAATGAAAATATATTGAAAACCATTTTCCCCAAAAACATATACAAGAAGCTTGAAAATATTTATTTAATATATTTATTTGAAAATGAATCTTGAATTTTTTTTTAAACCCATTTATTTTAAAATTATTTTCAAACTTATAATGAAAAACATGAAACAAACCATTTAAAATTATTTTTCCTTGATAATTAGATCAAAATTTATTTTTAAATTACATTTTTAAAAACATTTTCAAAATCATGGTTTTAGAATAAAATAGGTATCTCACCGAAGAGGGTAATGAGGTTAGATTGTAATTAAAATATATTTTTTAATTATACTAGGTACCAAAAGCATAATATTTTTAACTAATACGTTAGTATGTCATAAAAAATAAGATCATAAAAAAATTGATGACTTTTTTTGAGATATGGAACTTAATTTTTCATCATTGAATGGTTAATCATAAACAATCACAAAAAAAGATGGGACTGTTTCAATAGACTCTACCACTGGGTAACTTTCAATAAAACTACCCATATAGTAAATTTTAATCACATGAATCTTCAAAAAACCAAAAATAGAAATATATTCATGTTATAAAATGTCAAATTTTATTATAGACAACATATACATGAATATAGGTTCATAACAAAACATAGTTCTCAATGAAAGAAAATAGAGAAATAAATTACTTTCTAATTAAGAATTTTTTCATAAATAATCCCTATGTTAGAAATATCATAATATGGATATGTAAATAAAAATAAATTTAATTATAAGAATAATAGAATATATCCATGGGTGGTATAAACACTACAAAAAAGAAATTAGTGTCGAATAAGGCATGTATCTCTTGAAAATAAAAAAGTATATGAAATTCCCTTACCATAAGGCTTACCTTTATTTATACTCCTCAATAAAATATATAAAAGAAATATAATCTTATTATAAATATATCTAATAGAAATATTATTATATTTAATAAAAAATATGATTTTATTATGACAATATATTACCCATTTATGAACAAATTAATATTAATGTTATGTTTTGGGTAATATTCTCTTTGTTTTCCTCTTCTGTTTTCATTTGTTATTTTTTTGTCCGAATAGTTATATCATGATATAAAGAATGTAAACCATTACATAAATTTTAAATATATTTATAATATAATTATTTATATTAATTTATATAAGATACAAATATTATACAAAATGAACCCTTCATAGAGACTGTAGTTCATACATATGCATGAATGCTATTTTCATTTTACTATCATGTTCAATGGAAAATGTAAATGAAATATATTTATATATATAAATTAAAGTTATAGTAGAATTATTAGGTCATAGATATCATATAAATTTACTAAACCCATCCATAAAACATTCCATGTGACGTGTGAACAAATCACATCACATTGAGTAGGTGATAGCCCACACATCCACAAACAAAGTTATTGTATTTACATAAAATGGAAATCATGATGGTATGATCTATATAACAAATTTAAAAGCTTACATATGTCATAAAAATCATATATATCAAATAAAAACATATTTCCCATCATAATTATTATCACGACCCATCCCCTAAAGACCATGCCAGGACTACCCCAAACCCACCTTCCCAAGGCCAATTACAGGCGATTAACACCAATGGAAATAACCTACAAGTGGGAGGCCTTTGTCAAGAACCTGTAAAAAACATAATCACTACCCCAACACACATATCTGAAAGTAAAAACATATATTCCACTAAGATAACCACTGAGAGTATAAAGTACAAGATGAAAGTTACGCGGCTAGAATACAAGTCCAATAAGACAAGATGAAATTAAGAAAGTACAATGGTCTCTATTAACTCATCCACAGAATTCCTACCCTAATGGTAGGTGTATAGTAGTAGTGGAAATCCATATAAGTACACCTTGTCTATCCGATCTCAAAGGGCACTTCCTGGTCATGGACCACCAAGGTCTCTGTCAATGTGTTGGACATCTAGACAAGACACAACATGTGCAGGCGAAGCCCGTGTAGGGGTGAGGAACACAGTACTTTGTAGAGACCCCAAACAAGAAAAAACGACCCATAATGTAAAAGTACACATGATGTTTTGGATAAATCACACCTATATGACTAAAATATAGAATGTTGGATTATTATTCATAATGATGAATGATTTTTAATACTGAGTGATTATTCCCTAACGAGTCCCTGAATTCTGTTGGTCCACTGAGGTCTACTCGTTTGTTAGTCCACTAAGGTCCACTAAGCTACTTGTCTGCCAGGCCATATAGGTCTACATGACTATTTGTTTACCGAGTCACACAGGTCTGCATGACAACTCTTTTTCCAAGACACTAATATCCTCTTGACTATTCTTCTTCCGGGTCACTGATGTTCAAATTACTATTCTTCTGCTGGGAAACCGAGGTCAACATGACTATTCATTTTCTAAGCCCCTAGGGTTGGAACAACTTTTCATTATATTCAGTTAGAATATACTCCTCAAGTCATCGTCCATAACAGAACCTCTATATAAACTCATATAGATCATATCCAATCTACCTATCCATTTCTAGGGTCCCAACGCCCCAAATGGTTCGTCAATCGGACGTACGGTTTGTGAGTTATGTCTGTTTTACTGAAAATATGCTAGTTAGGTCTGGGTCCAGGTCTGAACCAACCCAGTCCGCTGGATTCGGCCCTCCATCTCTCTCTCGGCCCATTGGGAGTGGGATGAACTATCTCTCTCATATGCATTGGTGGTCAACATGTCTGCTACCAATTGATTCATCAAGTTCTCCACGTGACTGCCCCACGGGTCACTATGGGACCCTTCTATCGTGGCCTTGCTGGACCGCAGTTCTCTTGCAACACGACGCATCTTGATGTAGCATCGCTGGAGATCCCACAATCGGCCATTTTTGGTGTCCCTCGTTTTTTTCCACATAGTCGATGCAACAGGCACCTCCACCGACGTGGTGTACCACCTATGCTCGCCGCCTTCTATATGCGGTCCGTGATGGGTGTTTCCATCGGCCCTCACCAGTGCAAAAAAGGTTTCTTCTATGCGACATCGGGTCCACTCTAATGGTCGGTTTCTGATCCTAGTGTGCCTTTCGAATTATTGGGTCATCTACATCCCTACTAATAGATCGATGTTTCTTTTTCGTCAATCCGAAGGTTCATCCATGAAGAACACATGAAAGCCCATGGAGGAATCCGATCCTTGTTCTTGTTGGCTTGAACCCTCTACGTTAGAATTCAAAGAAAGCGGGGAGGGTATTTTAAGAAATATTACATGTATAATGCCAATTTGAAACCATGAGATCAAAATTCTCCCGCAAACACATGCACAATCTATGAATCATTCAGTTCGTTGTATGATTCACATTCATTGTGGATATTTCAAAATGGGTAATGAAATTTAATCAATGATTTCCTACCTGAAGTTGTATCATTTGTTGGTGATGATCAGTGTCACTAAATTTTTCATTCCATGATCCATCATTGGTGGTTTTTTGTCGATTACTATTCACCAATGAGAAATCTACAACAATACAGAGTGATTATCCAATGTTCCAATGATCCCGTATTAAATTAATGCATTAAATGGTGAAAATGGATTTCAGCATTTCTGTTATGCTCCACCACAGTGTTGTTACACAGTTTCATTTATGAAATAATATTTGTGTTATGATGCAATGAAAATCAAAATTAAAATAAAATAAACAAAATTATCATTTTATTTTATTTTCCTTAGGAAAATTATTTTATTAAATTATATTAAAAATTACGAAAATAACCATTCCCCTCAACTCACAGTGGTCAAGGTTTGGTCCTTTTATGGGTAATATCATTATTCTGAATGCAACTTTGCGCTATGATTTTTAATCTGGGAACCCGTTTAGAAGATTCTGAAGATGTGGATGAGAAATATTTTAATTAATTTAAAAAGATCAAACTACTATTTCGGACTCACAGGGCCACAGATTCAATTGTCTTCTAAGTGCTTGGTCTCAAAATAATCCCATATAATTAAAAAAATAAATAGAATTCCGCGACCTTACATTATACCCACCTTTATGGATTTACGTCCTCATAATCCAAAACAAGTTCTACCAAACAAATGGGGATACTGGGCATAGAGCTGAGCCTCCTACTCCAAAGTACTCTCCTGGTGATTCATGTGCTGTTATTGAATGCACCGTAGAGGAATCGTCCATCCAAAAAGGAAATACTCCTATCATTCCTCAATATCTATTGGTAACTCCGAAAACATCTCCCTGTCATTGATGTCTATCTCACCCCAATCAATGATGTGTGACAGATCATACAAGTACCACCTCAGCTGTGATAAATGGAAGAAATTATTCACCTGGTGTATCTATGGGAGGGAGAGCTAGGTGGTATGTCACCTCGCAAACTCAGCTCAGAATATGAAATGGGCTAATGAATCTCGGAGATTGCTTTCTTCCTCGACCGAATCTCCATAATCCCCATCGAGGTGAGTCCCTATGGAACACATGATCACCCTCCACGAACTACACGGGCCTCCATATCTTATCATTATAAATTTTATTCCTACTTTGTGTATTCTTATCCACTCCTGGATTACTTTCACCTTCTCTGTGGTAGCCCATACCAAATCTGGACCCTTGAGTGTTGGCTCCCATGGGTCTTTCCAGCAAAACAGTGATCTACATGGTCACCCATAAAGTTCCTCAAATAGTTCCATACTAATGGTGGAGTGGTATATATGGTTTTATGTGAACTCTACTCATGGTAGGTGATCCTCCCAACTACGATCAATTTCCAAAACTCAAGCATAAAATATTTATATTTAAATCATGGATAATCCTCTCCTTCAAATCATCTGTCTTAGGGTGGGAATCTGTGCTCAAGTGATGATGAGTTTCAAGAAAATCATAAAATAATTTCTAAAACCGGTATGTGAAGTGTGTTTCATGGTCAGAGACTATCATCAATGGGATCCCATGGATTCAAACTATATTCTACACATAGAGGCATCTCAACCTCTCTACTGAACCCTCCTCTCTAATGGGAAGGAAGTGGGATGACTTGGTGATTCATCCAATAATCACCATATAGTATCATGCCACCTAGTAGTATGGGGAAACCCATAATGAATTCCATCAAGATACAATCCCACTTCCACTATAAAACCTTTAATGGATGAGTCAAACTGGTAGGAACCTGATGCTCCAAGTTTACTTGCTAATAGGTTAGGCACCAAGAAACAAAATTCACCACTGCCTTCTTCATCCCCGACAACCAATATTGAGGTCATAGGTACTAGTACATATTCTCCACTCCATGATGTACCACCAATTACATGGTGTGAAACTCCATCAAAACCGCCTCATGTGATTCCACTGACACAATCGTATGTCCTCTGAAAAGGATGACATGCTCCCTACCTATTGAATACCCATATGGAGCTTGTCCAGAGGATAACTGAGTATATCAAGCCTTGTAGTCAACATCCAGAAGTGATGCCTCCATATACCTCCATAAGAGTGGGGGAGTGACCATCATCGACTAAGGATAAGCTTCTACATCATCATCCATGAAGTATATCTGCATCATGTCTAACTTCTCTAACGCCTCACACAGCAACTACAAACTAGATCTTCTTCTGAGCACGTCTACTACCACATTCCCCTTCCCAAGAGAATATACTATCTCTAAGTGATTGTCGTGGAGAAACTCTACCCATAACCGCTTCCTCAAGATCTGGTCCTTATGGTAGAATATATACCTAAAATATTTGTGGTTTGAGTAGAGGGTAAACCACTCACCCATCTATTAGTTCCTCCACATATTAAAAGAAAATACCACTGCTGCTAGCTCCAGTTTAGGGGCCATGTAGTTTTGCTCATGTTTCCTCAACTGATATGAATTATAGGTGATGAATACTTTCCCTTGCATCCGGACATAACCATGTCTAGTCCATGATGCATCGTAGAAAACTACATACCCAATGCCCTCCTCTGGTAGTCTAAAGATGGGGACACTCGCTTGTCTCTACCTCAGCTCTTGAAAACTCTACTGGAATCTCCCTAACCACAAAAAGGGTTTTACCTTATATTTAAAATATTGTAAGGGTGCTTCTTCCCTAGAAAAGTCATGCATGACCCTACGGTAGTATCTATCCAAACGTAAGAAGCTCTGAACCTCAGTCATGCACTTGGGTGGCTCCCATGCATGCACCTCCTTTATCTTAGCTGGATCCACTACCACTCCAGCCTCTGAAATGACATGTCCTAGAATGTGGACCTCCCGAATCAAGGACTAAAACATTGATAGCTTCCCATAAATCTACCCCACTCGAAGTTTATCCAGGACTATCTGCTAGTATGTAGTGTGCTCCTCCTCGGGCACAAAGTACACTAGGATGTCATGAATGGAGGGCATGAAAAATCGGTCAAGGTAAGGCTGAATGATCCTATTTATGAGTCCCTTGTTCACTACTGGAGCATTTTTCATGCCAAAAGGTATCACCAATAGTTCATAGAGGCCATGAATACATTTTAAGGATTTCTTCGATACATCCTCATCTTGTAAATGAATTTATGGATAGCTTGATATGAGGCATATCTTCATGAACCATATCACTCCCTTCACGTAATTGAAGAGGACATCAATCCTTAGTAGAGGATACTTGTTCTTTACGGTCACTTGGTTAAGGCACTGGAATTCCACACACAACCTCAAAATCCCATTTTTCTTCTTAGTAAACCGAACTGGGGCCTCCCATGATGAAATGCTAGCCGTCACAAAGCCCTTCTACTACCAGTCCTCAAGATACACCCTCAACTCACGAATCCCTATGGGATCCATTCTATATGTGGTGTGGATATAGGTGTTGTCCTAGGGTATAGATCAGTGAATAAGTCTACCACTCTATGATGATGTAATCTCAAAAAATCTTCTAGAAATATGTCTTCATAATCATCCACCATGATAAGAATGTAAGGATTCTTCTCATACACCACATTGAGTGTGAGGATATCTTACTGGTGAGTGATTGGCTACACCCTACTTCAAGAATGTCTATCACATAATTCAAGATCACCCTTCTTTATGGTGAAGGAAAACCTAGTCCTATCCTTGTAGAGACACCGCACCTTGTGCCTAAGATAAGCAATTTGAGCATGAACTATGAATAAATAGACCATAGTAAATATGACATCTTAATTCCTTGATGCCACTACTAGGAGATCCTAGATGAAGCTCTCACCTCCTATAGTAATCTCACACTGCCGAAACTAGTGTGTAATCGTTGAATCCCTTTATATATGAGTTTCTAACCATAAGGACCGAATGGCTGACTACACCGGAATCTCAAATCCTCGAACAAGGTCCATGGTAGAGAAATAGTGACTGGAACCTATGTCTATATAAACTGCAAGTGAGGTTGAGTAGAAAAATAGTGTATGTCTAATCATCCTTGGAGCACAGTGGTCATAGGCATCTATTTCATGTAGTTGGCCTAACCCATGTCAACTAGCTCCTAGAGCATGTGATGGAACACTAGGGAGTGGTTGTGGTAGCACATAAAGCTTCCTCTCACCACCTTCTACTCTATCGGCTCCCCTGTAACATCCACCACCCTGCGAACCACCTAGCTCGAACCTGTGCCTCTTCCTCAGCGGTCCCTCAACCCTCTGCTTGTCTTTTGTGTGGAGAGTGGAGAAATCAAGATCCATGTACACATATCCACCACATTAGTAGCATATCCTTCCCCTCTGATGACTCCCTCCATCCCGGGGGTCTTCTACCACCAATCATGTATCCTTGGTTCACCCCGAAAACACATGTCCTACTTAGGCCTCTGTGTCTAGACACAGCTAAAGACTCCACCTCCAGAGGTCCACTGGTAGCTTCTGCTACTGGCACCTACTCTGCAAGGAAGATATCCATGATTAGGGTTCACTTAATCAACCCATCATGGGAAGGGACACTAAGAGATACCATGGATGTCCTAATCTCTTAGCAGAGTCCCTGCTCAAATGATCAAGCCCTAAAGAACAGATCTCACACCATGTCTGTGGAGTAGAGATAAATCATGGTGAATCTCACTGAGTACTCTGACACTATCTTGTCACCCTGATGTGTGTGTAGTATCTCATGTATATGCACTGAGCACAACATTGCTGGAATGAACTCCTCTCTGAAGAGGTACTCAAATTTTATCCCAGTGAGGGTTGCCTCATCATGTGTCCCGATCGTCAGGCTCCTCTATCTCTCTGTCGAGCCCTGAAGAAGGCTCACAACTAAGAGCTCCATCTGGATGAGATGCGTCCTCACCATATTTAAGACTCGCATAACCGACCCAAGAAAATCCTCTACCACCTGGGGTTCTATCTCACCCCTAAACCTAGGAGGTACCTGCCTCTAAAACTCATGTATGGTGCTGATCCTACATGCATCCTCTACCAATAGAACTAGTAGAAACTACTGATCAACGGGTGGTGTCAAAGTTGGTTCACCTCATTGTGTTCCATCTCCAGTATTGGTCCTTGTACCGACACCACATCGCATGGCATACCATACTCATGGTCAGGAATTGGAACCCTCACTGGCTGTTTGTATGGTGGCATCTGGAAACAGATCAATATGAACCACACTTAATAGGTTATACATGGTGAGATTAGTCGAGAAGGACTTGAGGAAACACTAAAAATACTATATGTTGAATGAAACCAATGGTTTCATGTACCAAGTCAAAAAAATAGAATTCAGGGTCCTAGTGTATGGATACATCATCTTCCTCAACAATATTAGACCTCCCAAGCAGGAAAGTCAAACTCGAAACTCTTAACACTATTTCCCCAAAAAACCACAGACTCTTGGTTTTTAAGGTAGGTCCGACCACGTTTGATACCAATTTTTCATGACCCATCCCACGGGCCCCAATCCATGACTACCCCACCCCCACCTCCCAGTGGGCAGGGGCCCGTGCCTAGCACCAAAGGCAATAAATTTCAAGTGGGAGGACTTTTTTGAGCAGCTATACAAACGAACACTCAAATCCCCAACCCAAAAAGATGAAAGGAAAATCATGTATACCTCTAAGACTACCACTAAGAGTATAATGTAAATTTTGAAAGTAATGGGGCCAGAATACAATCCAAAAAGGCCCGATGAAAATAATAAAGTACAAAGGTCTCTAAAAATCCATCCCCAGGAAACCCCACCTAAAGGGTAGGTGTAGAGTAGTTTCTGCAATCCTAATGAGTACGAATTTTCAGTATGATCTCACGAGGCACCGCTTGGACAAATACCACCAAGTTCCCTACCAAAGTGTTAGTCATATGCACATGACACAACACGTGTGGGTGAAGCAATGTACAGTTGAGTAACACAATATTCCATACGGACCCCAAACCATAAAGAAAGACCAAAAACGAAAAGTACACATGAAGTATTAGACAGGTCACACTATTATAACTAAAATATAGAAAATATAATTATAAGTTGAAACAATGAATAATTTTTACTGCTAAGGGACTCATCCCAAATGATTCACTGATGTTTGTCGGGCCACTGAGGTCCACTCACCTACTGGGCCATTGAGGTCTTCTCAGCTACTCGTCTGTTGGGCCACATAGGTCCAAACAACGATTAATTTTCTAGGCCACATGGGTATACACAGATTCTCTTATTCTGGGACACTGAGGTCCACTGGTCTATTCATCTTCTAGGCCAACTGAGGTCCATACTGTTATTCATCTGTGAGGCCACTGAGGTCCGCACAACTATTAGTCAGCCAGACCACTCAAGTCTGCATGACTATTCATCTAATTAAAAGAGAATATACTCCTCAATTCATTAGTTATAACTCAACCTCCACATAATTTCATTTGTAGCATATTTAATGTTCCTCTATATTTGAAGGTTCCCAATGCCGCAAACAGTTTTTCAAATCACATTTATAGTTTGTGAGTTATGACTTTTTTACTGAAAAGAGGCGGGTGGGGACAGAGTCCAGGTTCGACCTGGCTATTCCGACCCGACCAGACCCAGATCGGGGTCCACAGACCCGACCCATGTCCAACATGATCAGGATCTGACTAGGTCTATCTGGACCATGGGTCCGGTCTGCAAGGGAAGCCCGACATGCTGGGGTACCCCGACCTACTATGAGCAGGCCGACTTGTCTCACCTAGACACGATGGCCGTTGTCGCATCAGCTCCTGGGAAATGAATTTATTTTTCCATGTGACCACTCCCGAGTCACCATAGGGCCCTCCTACCGTGGTCCTTCTAGACCATGATCCTCTGGCCATGAGACATGGCTTGATGCCACGTTGGTGGAGACCCCACCGGTGGCCGTTTATGGTGGCCCTCGTCTACTGCCCCGCGGACGATGCCATGGAGAGCTCCACTACAATAGTGCGATGACGGCCTCTTCCGTGAGGCACTAGGTCCACTGTGGTGGTTCATTTTTTGTTCCATGATCACCTCTTGAATTCTCGATTTTTCATCATCCCTGATAGGGGCTTGATGTTGCTAATTCTTCAATCCATGGGTTCAGTCACGAAGTTCACACGACCACCTATGATGGATGAATCTGAGCCTTATTGATGTTGTCCCGAACCCTCCATGTTAGAATTCAAAGAAAGAGGGGATTTTAAGAATTTTAACATGGATTATAGAAATTTTATGACCCTAGATCAAAACCATTCCACAAAGACACACATGATCTGTGAATCATTTTGTTTATCCAGTGATTCACGTTTATCTTGAAATGGGAAAAAATTAATCAAATACACCCTACAAAAAGATGGATAATTTATTAGTGATGATCGGTTTCACTGTGTTCGTCATTCCACGAACCATTATTGGTGGCCCTTTATTGATCGTCATTCTCTAATGCCAAACAATCATAATTTCAGAGTGATTCTTTAACGTGCCAACGATTACGTATTGAAATAACCCATTAAATGGGGAAAACTTGTTTCATAATTTCAATTATGTTGCATCATAGCATCATTACACTCTTTCATATATAAAATAACATTTATGTAATGCAGTAATGAAATTCTAAATTAAATTAAAATAAAATAAAATTTTATTTTATTTTATTTTCCTTTCGATAATTCTTTTATTAAATTCTCTAAAAATTCCCAAAAATAAACTTTTTCCCTCTACACATTCTAGTCAAGGATAGGTACTTTTTTGGGTAATGTCATCATTCCAAACGCAATAGTGCACTTATATTTTCAATCTGGGAACCCATTTAAAAGTTTCTAAAACCACACATGCACTCTATTTTAATTTACTTAAAAAATAAATCAATTATTCTGGGAAAACAAATCCTCAAAATCAAGTGCCGTCTAGGTGCACGATCTCAAAATTATCCAATATAATTAAAATAAATTACATTCATTTCTGGGACATTAAAATTCTCATCCATGAGAGGTGGTAAATGAAAATTGAACAACATCTTTTCATGTGGCGGTAGTTCTCTATACACAATAAAGGTATGTTTATTTCCTATTAGATGGAAGTGTGTGTAAGTGTAGATAGAACCATTATCCTAAAAACATACAATATTATTGAGGATATTATGGATATTATATAACATGGAATAAGAAGACTTAATGGTGTGTAGAATTTTTGACCTCACATGTTTTGATAATTTCAATTATGTTTCAATATGCTTTGATAATCCCAAATAATGTTTATATTTATAATAATTATTCGTTCAATATATGACATCATATTTTTAAGTTCATAAAATATCAAAATGATCATTGTAATTTTTTAATAAATGGTTATCTATGTTTATACTTGTTTAGAATTGTTACTGACTCAATCTGAATATGATTTGCATGGAACAAATAAGTATTAAGTGTTGAGTCACTAATACAGACCTATCGGTACATTGTCTACCGATAAGTAAAGGTCACTGGTACATAGTTACTAATACAAGATACTGATACAAATAGACAGACAGACAACTACCGATATGAAGTCCACCGATAAAAATAGCTACTGATATAACGGTCTTAGGTACATAGCTACCGATAAGACTAAGTACACCGGTACAAAAGTCTACTGATATGGATAAGGTCACCGGGATACAAATAGTTACCATTACACTTGAGCTACCAAAAGAATAAGTCTATCGGTATGCACAAGTTGACCGGTGTAGAATAACCACTACTATTATGAAGTCCACCATTATAAGCTCATTGGTATGGGTCACAGCGACATACATTCACCGATACAGAAAGGTCACCAATATTCATAATATCTACCGATAGAAAGAGCTGTCGATACATAGATATATTGTTATAAAGAGTAACAGCTACTGATAGGAGAAGCTACCGATTCTAGTGAGCTACAGTTAAAAATGATAACAGGTACCGATATAAAAGAGCTATCGATACAAGCTCACTGATACTAAGAGCTTCTAATACAAGCTCACTGATACTAAGAGCTACCAATGGAAATAAGTCACAGTTTCTCTAAACTCTATTTCTATTTGTTTATTTAGCAACGATAATATTTGATGTTTTTAACGCACCTGCTATTAATTAATGATAGTGGTTGGAATTTTAGGAACCATACGTCGTACCCATAAAATGGTAAGCATTCCTATTACCAGAGCTAAATCTATATAAGGGAACCTCGAACTTCTAAAGACATGTGGTGGTCAGTCAGTCATTCCATGCACATATGAGACAATCTCCTAAAGATACTCAAGGAAAAAAATTCATAGAAGAAGAAGGAAGAATACATACAGAATCCATGAAATCTGAATATTAAAGTAGAAACGAGCTTCAACAATTTCTCTTGCACTCAAGCTGATCAGACTGATCAACCTGGACCTGGAAGTCAAATATAAAAATGACACTCTATTTCTCGAAAAAAAACCAGAGACGGGCTCAAAGCCTCATCTTCATCAATTCAAGGACTCCAGAGTGTCACTCAAAACACATAGAACATTCTAAACTCATCTCTATCTGTTTATCTCTATTGTTTTTCATTTATTTACATTTTGATCAATGTATGTGATTTGTATTTTTAGTCAGAAACTGTCTCCTGTGTTGAACTAGAGGATATCTAATATCCTCACTCAATATTTCTAAATATTTTTGGTTCCCATTGTGGATAGTGGTAGAGGTCAAGTGTGACCTGGATAGCATGTGCGCTATTTTTTGTTTTTCCCACGAAGAACTGTGGTAGAGGTCATATGAAATGGAGAGTGTGAGTACTATTGTAAACCCTGATCCAGGGTGTGGATCACAGTTTATTTAAATCTATTTGAGAGGAATAAGTCTCATCTTGAGATTGAACCTCTTGGTTAAAACTGTTGTGCTTGTTTATTTTGTTTAAAACTATATTTAATATTACGCTGCTAAATACTTTAAAATAAAAATCTATTTTAAAGGTACTCTAATAGTTAAACTAGGATGTGTTTGTATTTATTGTAAAGCATTAGGTTATTTTTAAAAGATAATGTAATATTTATATTAGATTAACTGAGAACTAATCAATCTCTTGAGAACCTAACTGAACCTTTAATGTATTACAAATTTACTATAGTTTATCTTGTTATTTAATTTGGTGGATTTTTAATATAAATCTTTTAAACAGAAATTTTAATTAGAACTCAATTCACCCCCTCTTGAGTGTCCACTCTAACAAACATTTGGTATAAAAGGATTATTATTAATAAAGGATTTCCAAATACTCAATTTTCAACTGTGATTTTAGTTGTATCTTAAAGATCTTAAATTTCTGTTAGTTCTAAATTTTATCTCTTTAAATATATTTTATAAAATATAATTATGGATAATAGACTAGAAGGTGCTACTACCAATATACCACCTTTCTTTAATGGTGTTAATTATGCCCAATTGAAACTGAAAATGAATATTCATTTAGAAATTATGGGATTTGACATCTGGACTGCTATAGAGACTCAATATAAGATTCCAGAAACTGAATGAAATACTTGGGATGACCCTACGAAAACTACTTACAATAAATATTGTAAAGAAATGAATGCCCGATATTGTGCTTTAGGAGATGAATAATTTAATCGAATATTTGCATATTAAACTTCTTATGAAATCGTGGACACTTTGGCTGTTTCCCATGATGGAATAACCAATGTTATGGAAATGAGATTGAATACCTACAATATTATGTTTGATAATTTTAAAATGAAGCCTGATGAACCTATTTCAGACATGTATCTCAGTTTCAATGAAATTTTAAATCCAATGAGCTGACATGGAAAGTTTATTCCTACAAAAAAGAAAATCATGAGGATACTAAGGTTTCTGTCAGAAAGATGGAGAGGCACATTAGTCTCAATAATTGAATCATGTAACATAATTTCACTACCTGTTGAGGAACTAATTGGTAAGTTGATGATGTATTAAGAAGAGATAAAGGTAAACAAAGAAGAAAATGATGAACCAAAGAGGAAGTTAGTGGCATTTAAGTCTACTTCCTCAAAGAGCAAGGACTAGGAGAAAGTTTACATACCTACTGAAAGCTCAAAAAGTGAAGGTCCATATTCTGATAGTGATGAAGATATGGCTCAAATAGCCATGAGATTCATAAAATTCTATAAGAAGAATTTTTTTTTCTGAGAACCAAATTATAAGGGTAAATATTACCAATGAGGTGATTAGAAGAAAGATTGGTAGAAAGATGATAAGGATGATGAGATAGTGTGTTATAAATGAAAAAAGAAAAGGACACATTAAGGATGAGTGTCCAAAATTTATTTTCAAGAAGAAATATGATTATAAGGACAAAAACTATAAGATCACTATGAGGGCAACATAGAGTGCTTCAGAAGACATCACAAGTGAGTCTGAGTTTTCTGATTCTGAAAACAATCATTCCAACATGTGTTTCATGACAAATACTTCAAGGGTACCTGTTTCCCTATACTGAAAGATTATTATTCTGATAATGAAAGTAGTGATGATAATCTTTCTAAAGATGAATTATTTGAATATTGTGATATGCTAGAAGAAACCTTCAATGAGCTAAAAGATAAGTAAAAATCATTAAAGAAACATTATGCCTAGTCCAGTACTATAAAATATGCATTATAAGTAGAAAAGGAAAATAATGATCAACTGTTAAAGGAGAATACTCAACTTAAATTTTCCAATGAGAAATGTAGAATAGATTTAGAGTTCACAAATTGAAAGAATACTATATCTCAAATGTATGGAAAATAAGTGGTACCAAAATATATTACTTGTTTAGGCTGTCAACATGGACAGAGATAGCTTGTTAAGAATAAATTTATTCCTATATCTGGACAGTATGATGCTAGTTCCAGTTTTGGAAATTCCTATGCCTCATCCAACTATTCAAATAATTATATACCAAACAAAGTTTATCTTTCAAAATCTTTTGAATTTATTGATTGTATGTGACCCATTAGACAATTCTGGGTACCAAAAGTTTTTCTTGCTAACCTATCCGGACCCAAGAAAATCTGGGTACCAAAATCATTTTCTGTTTAAACCAATTTTTGTAGGAGACTTGCTTGAAGAGTTCCTATAAGAAGATATGGTACTTTGATAGTGGATGTTTAAGGAATATGACTGGCTATTACATATGTTTCAAAAGATTAATCAAGGTTGATGGAGGGAATTTCACCTTTTATAATAATTAAAAAGGAAAAATCATCGGCTTATGATAGATTGGTAACAGTTATTCAGTTTTAATTTCTAAAGTATTATTTGTAGATGGATTAAAATACAACTTGTTAAGCATTTCTCAGTTCTGTGATGATGGTTTCAATGTTAAATTTGAAAAATATTCTTGTAATGTTTTTAATTCTAAAAATGTTTTGGCATCCACTATGTTAAGAAATGAAAATGTATATGTTGTAGATTTAAATTCTTTAGCAAAAAAACGGTTACTTGTTTAAATGATTTTCATAAAGAGTCTTGGCTATGGCACAGAAGATTAGGACACTGCAATGTTCATTCACTTAAGAAACTTATGATTAAGCTCACATTTTCATATATTTTATACTGTAAAACATTATTTATAATCCCACAAAAGTGTTATTGAATTGTTAATTATCATGTTTTTAGGTTTTAGTGTTATTTTGAACCCAAATGTGAAAAACGACTAATTCTGGATTTTTGACAGAATTTTACGTCAGGGGTATTGTTGACATTTCAAGAAAAATAAAATTCCCAATTTTCGAATTCAAATTTTTTTAGAATCATTATTGTATTTCCTTCATTTTTTTCTTCTAGACCAGAAGCTGATTCGGTCATCTAAAGGGCCTAACAAATCATTTAAGATTGGATGTTTTCCGGGCGGACAACATGGACCCACCCAACGTAACAGACATCAAACGCGGCCTACACATATCCAAATGATGTGTTTCTACCTGGGATACCTCAAGTACAGATAGTTCCATCTCTAAAATAAATTTGGTGGATGTTGGAGGTCATTAACGAGGATAATTAATGACATTAGTTTGGAGGAACCTTCCTGGATGCTTCGTCCATAAACAAAAACCGAGAATGAAAAATTCATAACTCCTACATACGGTTTCCAAATTAGCTGAAATTTGGAGAGGAGATGGAAAGGATATATATGAACATCATTCATGGAATGTGGAACGCATGAAGAATTCATTAATGGGGTCTAAAATTCTAAAACCTTCGGGGGTCGAATTCTTCCTATAAAAGGAGGTCATCACCTCCTCCTCAAAGCATCCCATTCTCCATCCATTCCTTCAAGGCACCAAGGAGGAGATCTCCACCGAGGGAGGCTGGCCACCAATCTTCCCCATTTCATTTCATTTCTTTATTTTTGTTTTAGTTTTCAGTTGTAATTTAGATTTATAATAAAATTCATGAATTATTTTTGTGTCCACCCATCAACCCGGTTTTCTTCTTTATCTTTTCTCCTTCTTTTCTTCTTTTATTCTTCTCATATTATCCACCGTGACCTCTTACCCTCAAATATGAGGGGTTAACCCAAGACTTGGCCCGGGGGAGGTATGTGGAAATTTCATTTATTCGGTGCTTAAATTCCTATGTTTTATTAAGTTTGTGATGAGTAAGAGTGATGTGCACGGGTGTGGCGATCGTCCACCACGACACTGATCTCAAACTCATTCCTATTCTTTTATTAAATATTTTACCTCCCTTCTACTGGATACAAGCTCTTCATACAATGGAGTTGAGCCATTCAGTGGTTGAAATGGAATACGATGGAGCCAGGTCTTGGAAGATGACACACTCTCGATCGAGGTGTGCCATCAAACTTGATTATAGGAGGAGGTGAAGTTAAGATTGCAAAATGAATTAAATATTTCACAAAAATAAATAAAAGAATAGTAATTCATGAATGAGATATCATAATTGAATTATCAAACTTAATTTAAATACCAACATGGAGAATGATGAAACCCACAAACCAACCCATAAAGGCCAAGTTCTTTCTCAATTAATTTCATTTTGTATTTGCATGTTAGTTTTGCATTTATTTTAATTTAATTTTTTTCCATTACTAGATAATATAAAAACACAAAAAAGAAGTAGTTTAGATAAATTAGATTAAGTAAGTAAACGATTGAGAAAGCTCCTTAAGTGAGACGACCCTGGTCAGCTTCTATGTTGCACTAGGAAAATTAAATTGCTTTTGGCACGCCCTACGACAGGCGTGCGTCAACTTACTAAGAAAAATTTAGTTAGAGACCTACCTCAACTAAATTTCTCATCAGAAAAAGTTTGTAATCCCTGTCAAAAGGGTAAGAAACAAAAAGTTTCATTCAAATTAAAGAAATATGTTTCAACTTCTCAGCCTATCGAGTTGGTTCACATGGATTTATTTGGACATTCCAGAGTTTCTAGTTTAAATGGTATGCACTATGTCTATGTCCTAGTAGATGAATTTTATAGAAATAATAGGGTATACTTTCTTTCTCATAAAAGTGAATCTTGTTCCTAAGTCATTAAATAATCCAAGTCTGTAGAGAACCTTAGTGGACTTAAGATTAAGTCCTTGAGAAGTGATCATGGAAGTGAGTTTGAAAATCAAGAATTGGACTCATATTGGTCACAAAATGACTAAAATAATAATTTCTCTTCCCATAGGACACCTCAACACAATGGTGTAGTAGAAATAAGGAATAGAACCCATCAGGAAATTGTAATAACTATTCTTAATGAGTATGACCTACCTGTTTACTTCTGGGATGAAGCTGTGAATACAACTTGTTATATTATAAATAGTGTCTTGATAAGACGTGTTCTTAAAAAGAACCCTTATGAACTGTGGAAGAATTGGAAGACTAAAGCATGTTACTTTAGAGTTTTTGGTTTCAAAGTATTTATTTTCAATAATAAGGATAATCTTGAAAAATTTGCATCTAAAAGTGATGAGTGAATCTTTATATGTTACTCAATAACCAGTAAATCTAATAGAGTCTTTCACAAAAGAAAGAAATGTTTGGAAGAATCAGTACATGTCAAATTTGATGAAACTGATCCACATGAACCTAAGTCTTCTCTTGAAAACCTTGAAGAAGATCTGTCTATTCTGGATCTAAATGGTAAAAATAGTGAACCTGTTGTAAAGACAACCAGTTCTGGAAATTTTCCAGAATCTGCTTCTAGTTAACCCAAGCATAGAGAAGAACCTACAATTTCTAGTCCTACCTTTACCAGATCAACTAGGATTCTAAAGAACCATCCTTTAAAAGTTTTTATAGGTAATATTGATAGTGGTACACAAACTAGAGATTCTCTAAGAAATCAGGTTGAACATAAAGACTTTCTTTCACAGTTATAACCTAAAAATATCAATGATGCAATCAATGATGAATTTTGGGTATCAGATACGCAAGAAGTATTAAATAAATTTGAAAGAAATAAATTCTGGGAAATAGTTGACAGACCTAAGGAAACTTTGACCATAGGCACTAAATGAGTCTTTAGAAATAAAGTTGATGAATCAGGAAATATTATTAGAAATAGGCAAGAATAGTTGCACAAGGATATAGTCAAAAGGAAGGAATAGACTATGAAGAAAAATTTTCATCTGTAGGTAGATTAGAAGCTATTGGGATTCTACTTGCCTATGCTGCTCATCTAAATTTCATGTTATATCAAATGAATGTTAAAAATTCTTTTCTAAATGGGTTTATAATTGATTATGTTTTTATTGAACAACCACCTGGATTTACAAATCCTCATTTTCCAAATCGAGTTTTTAAGCTCTATAAAGATTTAGATGGTTTAAAACAAGATCCACGAGCTTGGTATGATAGACTTAGTAGTTTTATTATTTCAAAAGGATTTTCTAAAGGGATTTCTGATCTGAAAATATTTATTCAAATAATTTTCAAAGATGTTTTGATAGTTCAAATCTATGTTGATGATATTGTTTTTTGGATCTTCTAAAAATGCTTTGTGTATTGATTTTTCATAGAGTATGCAAATTGAATTTGAAATGATTTTAATGGGATAACTCAAATACTTCCTTGGACTTAAAGTTTTTCAAAATGAAAATTGTATTATCTTAAATCAATGTAAATATAAAAAGGATCTTTTAAAATTGTATGGTTTGGATAGTATTAAAGAAGGTGATACACCTATGAGTGCTATTTGTAAGTTGGATGCTGATAAAACTAGAAAACCAGAGGATCAAACCAACTACAGAGGTATGATAGGGAGTCTAATCTACCTTACTGCTAGTTGGAAAGATATTATGTTTAGTGTGTGTATGCGTGCAAGATTTCAAGTTAATCCAAAAGAATCACACTTGCTTGCTGTTAAAAGAATTTTCAAATATCTTAAACATACAACTAACATAGGATTATTTTATCCCAATGGAAGGTCATTTGATTTAATAATTCATTTAAATGTCAACTTTTACGATTGAAAGTTAGATAGAAAGAGAACTTCTAGAACATTTCATATTCTAGGTAAGTCTTTATTATCATGGTGTAGTAAAAAAGTAGAACTCTGTTGCATTGTATACTACTGAAGCAGAATACATTGCTGCTGGTCATTACTGTGCACATATTATATAGATGAAACATACATTATAGGACTATGGATATCAGTTTAGAAATGTATCTATAAACAGTGATACCACTAGTGCGATTAATATCTCTATGAATCTCGTGTATCACTCTTGGACCAATAAAATTGATATAAGGAACCACTTTTTGAGAGATCATTACAAAAATGGTGATATTACTCTTGAATGTATAGGTACTGAACATCAATTAGCTGACATATTCACCCAAACTTTATGTTCGGATAGGTTAAGTTACATTAGACATGAGTTAGAAATTATATAATTTGTTCTAAAAAACCTCACTATTATCCAAAACTCAATGTTATCCAAACCTCGCCATTAGCCAAACCTCACCTTTTGTTGAACCTCACTGTTATCCAAACCTCACCATTAACCAAACCTCACCGTTAGCCAAACCTCACTATAATCCAAACCTCACTGATAACCAAACCACACTGATATCCAAAACATCACTGTTATACCTCACTGGTATTAAACTCATTGTTATACCTCACTAGAATGAACCTCACTATTATACCTCACTTGTACGAACCTCACTGCTATACCTCATTGTTAGTGGACCTCACCGATAATAATACATCACCGTTAGAAATCATCAATGGCATGTATAACCGTTAGGTTGTGTTATTTTCTAAAATTATGTATCTTTAGCCGATGAAATTTGTATCATTTATATTTTACATTTTATGTTTTATTTATTTATTTTATGATTCATAAATGATAAAAGATAAGTCTTGACATCATATCAATCCACCTCAAACCCTTTACCTTCAAGACTTCACTCCCAAACCTTCGTTTCTTTCGAACCCTAATCCCTGTGATTCGTATAATGGAAAGACTCAAGAGACCATCAGTAAGAAAAAAAGGATGATGAACCTAATTCCAAGAGACTCAAAGAAGTTTCTAGTGGTGGAAGTGAAGTGAAGAAACCTAAAAATCTACATCTCGTTCAAAGGGTGATAGTAGTTGAGAAATAGATATGCACAGACTGGTTAATGACCAGTAAGTCTTTAGTTCTAAAAGTAATGAAGGAGAAGAAATGGGTAGAGTGCTTCTCAAATAAGAATGGTCCTTATTATCCGAAGCTAGTAAAAGAGTTATATGATTTTGTTCATTTTGAGAAATCACATGTTGAGAACATGATGGTATTATTAGTGAATGGTAGGACAATATCTTTTTCCTCTGTTGAGTGTGATGAGTGCCTGAAAGTTCCACATGAAGAAGAGTTTGGGTATTTCTCAAAATCAATACCTCCTACCAGTGAAATCATTGAATATGAAGCTACATTGGAAGAATTAACAAGAGATGGTACACCCAGAAAAGTAGTTGCTACAGAAATGGATGGAGAGAACCAGTTACTGTTCAAGTTCATCCAACATGTGCTAAGTCCAAGAAGAGGGGAGTTTGCAAATCTGAAATAACAAGATATTTATTTGTTTAATTTGATGAGGAATGGGGTCAAGGTAAATCTGTGTAGACTGTTAATGATTCAAATTAAAGATATGACCAGGCAAAAATCAAAAACTAATGCTCTATTCTTTGCAAACCTGATCTCTGTGAAGATCAAGGTATGTGTTGTGGCTAAGTCTCAGGATGAGACAATGGTTATTAAATACAAAATTTTCATTACCAAAACTTCATGTAAATACATGAAGATCAATTGGAATCTGTGGATAAGAGAATGGGTCAGTGATGATGAGAAGATGTATGATATTTTTAATCAGGTGGATCATACTTCTAGGCCTAAAGATGTGAGGGATCTAGGTCTAGGACATGATGAAGAGTAACCTCAGTATAGTGATGATAATGATGAATAGGATACCTCTATAGCCGATGGAAGGGATCCGAACTTGCCTCAATGTCCTGTTGCTGAAATTGTATCATCAGGAAAGGAAATAGTGTTGGGAGTAAGTAATGCAGAAGCACCTGTTGATGAGGAACACCAAGCTAGTTTAGATCATGATAAGACAACCCTAGATAATAAAGAAGAAATATAATCTGAAACAGATGCCTCTCTTTCTGATTTCTTGAGTCTCAGTCCACTGATTAGGCACTCCTCAATGCCTTCTGTGGAAATTGTTTAAGTATACAAACCTGCACATATTCTTGAGGATCCTCTTGTTGTAGAATTGGAGATGGTTGTAGAAGATTCTTTTGAGGAAGTCTTACCTGCTGAGGCTGCTATTAATGTACATATATATGAGAATACAAAGATTGAGGGGATGAATCCAACTAGACATGGTACTGTTTCAGTTTCTCATGAAATAGAAGACTGGGCTGAAGACCCAGGTTTTGTAGTGTTTGGGTTAGACTATCCTGATTCAGAAAATCAGATCCCATGATTAGACCTCCTGTCACTTATAATATCCTTTTTGAAACTTTACTTGAGGACGTAGTAAGAAAATATGATTTAAACCAGTTAAAGTATGATCTCCATGCTAGTTTTGTGGAAGAAATGAAAATAATGGAAACCACTTTAATATCTTCTATTCAGTTTGTGATGACTGAATTAGTATCTGGTGTGTTGGATGAAGTCAAGAACTAGTAGAATCAAATTTCAAGCATGGAAAAGGATGTTGAATCTCTAAAGAAATCAACTGTCTTTATGGAGTCTTATATGAGCTATAAATATCAAGCAGACAAAGACGTGGATTTTGTGAAGTGTAGTTTTTTAGATGGTATCAGTTTTTGAGGAATTTAAGACTTCTATGGAACAGAATGTCAGCACCCAGGACTCTATTGGGATAAATCTCATAAGTGGGATGACTAAATCCTTTAATGAAACAATTGCCTTTACTATTTCACCTCTAAGTACTACCAGGCTATCTTTGGATATTGATCAGATTCGAGCTATGATGAGAGAAGAGATTGGACAGTCTTCTACCAGTGGCTCTGTAGGCTATGCGGCTTTGACCCAAGTGGTGAATACCACTAGAGATATAGGGAAATTTTTTCACAATTTTATGAGAGAAGCCACTGCTTCTCAAAAAGAGGTCAAAGGAAAAGTGGATTTATATTTCCAAAGGATCTACACTAAGCATAAATTGAACAATCATTTCAAAATTCTATTAGAAAACTTGAAACTTCCTCCAGTCAATCAGGATTTCAGAGAACAACTAAGAAAGCTGAGGGAGTTGACCCCTACTCTAGATAAATTAATGGAGAACCAGGATGACTTCATTTCTGCTATGGAAAGAGGAGGAGGGATCATAATGGACATTAGGAATCTATTATTGCCATTTTTCATGTAGACAGTACTCCAATCATTGTACCTACAACTCTTCCTGCCTCTTCTCGGACTTTCTCAATTCCTCAGATGACTCCTGATCACACAATTTGATTCCTCACTCCTATGATCACACTGAGAGATAAAAAATATAGGCCAGCCACTATATCAGTGGCTCAGCCTCCATTAATCATCTTCAGTGTTCCTAAGCCTCTACCTGCATCCACCAAACCTAAATCCTCGTATGATCCCAAGCGCAAATCACATGTTGAGGAGGTGGATTGAATAGTTGACAGGAAATTTTATAGGAATCACTTGTATTCATTTTGTATTTCCCTGTATCTTTTGTTCCCAGTGAAATATATATGATCTTACATTCCTTTAGCTTCTGATTACTTCTCTCATTCTTAATTTACTACTTTTTGTTAATCACAAAGGGGGAGAAATATGAGAAATATGAGCATAATATAGAATACTTTATATTAGAATTTATAGAAGGGGAAAATATGGAATATGAGTATAATATATTCTACCTCTGATACAGTTGTTTCATACCTCTCGTACTTTTATTTAATAATTTTACCTCTGATACATTTTAATGTAATATTCTCTTCTCTGATAGATTTGAAAATGTCATGAGACGCAATGTATTTTATACTGATACATTACTGATTATTTTGGAATTATAATATCATAATTTGTGATTATCAAAATGGGGGAGATTGTTGACTTCACGTATTTTGATAATCTCAATTATGTTTCAATATGCATTGATAATTCCAAATAATGTTTATATTTATAATAATTATTCGCTCAATCTATGAAATCATATTATTAAGTTGATAAAATATCAAAATGATCATTGGAATTTGTTAATCAATGGTTATTTATGTTTATACTTGTTTAGAAATGTTACTGATTCAATCTGAATATGATTTGCATAGAACAGATAAGTGTTTAGTGTTGAGTCATTGATACAGACCTACCAGTACATAGTCTTCTGATAATTAAAGGTGATTATTACATAGATACCGATACAAGCTACCGATACAAACAGACAGACAGACAACTACTGATATGAAGTCCACTGATACAAATAGCTACTAATACAAAGGTCTCATGTACACAGCTACCGATAAGGCTAAGTACACTAGTATAGAAGTATACCGATATGGATAAGGTCACTGGTATATAGACATTTACCGTTAAAACTGTGCTACCAATAGAATATGTCTACCGGTATACACATGTTGACTGATACAGAATAACTGTAACTATTATGAAGTCCACCGTTATAAGCTCACTGGTATGGGTCACTAATACATACATTCACTGATACAGAAAGGTCACCGATATTCATAAAAGCTTCTAATTGAAAGATCTACTAGTACATAGATCTACTGTTATAATGAGTAACAACTACTGATAAGAGAAGCTACCGATTCCTGCAAGCTACCATTATAAAGGATAACAACTACTGATACATAAGAGCTACCGATACAAGCTCACTGATACTAAGAGCTACCTATACAAGCTCAGTGATACTAATATCTACCGATGGAAATCAGTTATAGTTTCTCTAAACTCTATTCCTATTTGTTTATTTAGTAACTATCATATTTGATGTTTTTAATGCACCTACTATTAATTAATGATAGTGGTTGGTATTTCCAGAACCGTACCTTGTACCTGTAAAAAGGAAATCATTCCTATTACCGGAGCTACAACTATATAAGGGAACCCCGAACTACTAAAGATGTGTCGTGGTCAGTCAATCATTCCATGAACATATGAGACAATCATATGAATATACTCAAGGACACACATGAATAGAGGAAAAAAGAATAATACATACTGAATCCATAAAATCTGAACATTCATTGAGAAAAGAGCTTCAACTATTTCACTTGCACTCAAGCTGATCAAACTAAACAACCTGGACCTAGAATTAAAATAAAAAAATGACACTCTGTTTCTTGAAAAAACTAGAGAAGGACTCAAAGCCTCATCTGTATCAATTCATGGAGTCCATATATTCACTCAAAACACATAGTTAATTCTAAACTCATCTTTATCTATTTAGCTCTATTGTGTTTCATTTAATTACATTTTGAGCGTTGTGGGTGCTCTTTATTTTTAGACACACACTGTATCTTGTACTGAATAAGAGGATATCTAATGTCCTAACTCAATCTTTCTAAATATTTTTGATTCCCACTGTGGATAGTGGTAGAGGTCAAGTGTGACCTGGATAGCGTGTGTGGAATTGTTTTGTTTTTTCCATGAAGAACTATGGTAGAGGTCATAGAAGCTGGACAGTTTGAGTACTGTTGTAAACCCTAATCCAGGGTGTGGATCATAGTTTATTTAAAACTGTTTGAGAGGACTAAGTCTCATCTTGGGACTGAACCTCTTGGCTAAAACTATTGTGCTTATTTATTTTGCTTAAAACTATATTGAATATTCCGCTTCTAAATACATTGAAATAAAAATGTATTTTAAAGTTACTCAGGTAATTAAACTAGAAAGTTTTTTTTTATTTATTGTGAAGCATTAGGTTAGTTTCAAAAGCTAATATAATCTTCAGATTAGATTAACTGAGAACTAATAAATCTCTTGAGAACCTAACTGAACGTTTACTGTATTAAAAATTCCCTACAGTTTAGATTGATATTTAATTTTGGGGATTTTTAATATAAATTTTTTAAACAAAAATTTTAATTGGAACTAAATTCACCCACCCATCCTGAGTGTCCACTCTTACCAACAAGAATAAAAATAAAATGAAGGATCTTGAAAAAAGATGTTACCTCTTCTTTGGGTAACACCATTTGGATTGCTCCAACATGCTTTCATAGATGGATTTATGATTAAAGGGAGGGTTCTAGTATAAAGTGAAGAAATTTGGGGGTTTGTTATTTTAATTTTTGGTTGATTAAAATGTCTTAAGAGGTGTAAATATTTGGGATGAGTGAGTGCCTTATTATAGTGGAGGAGTGGAATTGTTGTAAATTTTTGAAAAGATAATTCCACCCACATTTTTCCCACATCATGTGCCTCCTAAAATAGAATAATATTTATAAAAGGGAGTATAGGGTCGAAATATGTATATAAATTTTCTTTTTTACTATTTTATATGTCATTTTGTCCCTTAATTTTAATGTTTATCCCCGTGTTAAGCTTAATTTACCTTAATCACTGTAAAAAAATTTAAGTACAAACACTAATTTTTTTGCTCAAAAACTAGGTTTATCTAATTTGAAATTATAGAATATGATTATTCCAAATTTATAATCCATTATTACAAATTTCAATAATATAGTTGACAGAAATTTATTTAAATTTACTCCTACAGATGCGATGACACAACGAGATTTTAATGTTCAAATGCTCAAAACATTGGTACGTTTTTATATCCTATTTCAAAGTGAAATTGATTCCAATGGAAAAAAATTGGATTAAATTATTTATAATTGATCTAGTTGTACTTTAAAAAAATAAAAAAAATATCCTTATAAATAAATTAGATGAAAAGAAGTTCTGAATTAAAATTTGTTATTATACAGTATTCATCAAAAAATATTACATCACGAAAAAATACCAATAATTTACCCTAATATAATTTGTATTTTCGTATTTAAAAAATTAATTATATTTTGTAAAAAGAATTATAAATGTGTGAAAAATAATATTTAAATTTGATTCTCGATTATTAGGTAGTAAAAATATCTTTTATAAAAAATACATATTTTTATTCATAAAATGTTATTAATTCATATTTAATACCTATCAAATTATTTTGTTAGTATAAAAAATATTTATTGAATATATAATATATAAATATAATTTGAAACTGTTTTAAAAATGTGTTTCTTAAATTTATTAAGATCAATTTATTTACGTAGGAAAATATTTTTCCTTGAAAATTAATTTATTAAATTTATAATAATTATCACATTTAATTATAATAATTTATTAAAAAAAATTAATTTTATATAAACGTGTAAATCATATAATAAACATTTATTTAAAATTATTTTAAAATTCTATCCCAATGGCTAGGTGGAGGAAACAAAAATACTGTAATAATAAAATAAATAATATCTACTAGTCTGGTAAAACTCGACCTTGAATGTTACACAAACTATCAAAAGAACTGATTATTGTGTTAAATACCATCCAAATATAGTGTTGTATATACTGAGATGTAGTAAAAGTATTGTTTGTAGTGATATCATGACTTCATGTTGTGCATAATGCAATCCACACTTAGTTATTTCATATTAATAAATCTATATTTAGTGTTGTGTGAAATAAAAAATATATAAAAAGATAAAATTAAATAAAAAATAGTTTAAAAAATATCAGTGTGTTACATTCTAACTACCATAAAATTAATTTCACCGTCGAAATAAATCTTTGTTATTAATGGTTTAATAATTTAAATTTACTTTCATAGAAACCCACATATAAAAAATGAATATTGAATCATATATTTAGAAGGGAATGTTAGAAAAATGATGGTTACCCAATGTAACTCATATCAAGGTTTCCATATGGGAGGACATTGGTGTAAATTGAAAATATAGACTTTGAGAAAAAGAGTAAATATATTCAAGGAGTGATTGATTCATCAATCAGAAACAAGTTAATGATCAATAGAATATTGAGGGATTCAAATTCATATATATGAGATTTTTTAAAAGTCCATAGATTAAAAAAAATGTATTAACACAATGTATTATTACTAGATTTGTTTCCTAATGTTCAAATATTTTCATGAAATGTTATACTTTCATGATTTCAGAACAACGTCACACTTTTTTGTTCCTTGATCAATTTACACTTCATCTATTATTTTAATAAATGAAGGTTAATTTATCATTTGTGAGGAATTATAAGATCATGAGATCCATAAATTGAATGATAGGTCATTCCAGAAATCAAAAAATAAAATGTTATGACAAGTTTTCTAATATGCATAAATCTACATATGGTGAGATTATACATTAATATCTAAAACATCATCTGACGTTTAACGTAATCCATTCCTTAAATGGTATAACTAATAACCCTTATTGAAGATGAAAATTGAAAACTTTAGAAAGAACGTCACTAAATTTTCTTAAAATTGATCTCCCTATATAAAAATGAATATCTTCGTTATCACATTCATGTCTTGTGAATACCCTCATCATATATTCTCATAAAAAATGTTAATAAAATGAATTACTATAAATCCTCTTCGAAAAAATGAATTCATCCTTATGCCAATGATTTATAGATATATTACTTAAATCAGAGAAGTTATAAACATCATCCATGTTAATATAGAATTATTTTTTTTAATTTTTTTATCATTTATGAAGTAATCAAAACTATCTAATTTACATATTCATATATAATATATCATCATATAAACATAATGATATGTCCCGACCCCCTCCCACCAAAGATGCCCATCATGAGCTAGAAATGGTGAAAGGGAGATAATGACCCCCGAGTCCCGCCTCCAATAGGCCTCAGAGTGGATACAAGCACTAAGGGTATGAGATTTCACAAATATGGGAGGCATTACGCTTTTTATTATTTTAGATCGGGAGATAGGACAAGTCAACCACCAAAAAGGAAAAGAACAAGTGTATAGAAATAAACCCTAACCAATCCCACATGCATGTTTAAATAGTTCTGAAACAAGGTAAAAGTACAAGAAAGCTCAAAAAGTACAATACCAAAAGAAACAAGTACAGCAAACTACAGAAACCCCAACTGTCTCGACTAGTAGGGTCCCGCATGGCCCTGGAAGTCCTCCTGGAAACCTGAAAGTAAACGTAGGGTGAGCATACAAGTATACTCAGTAGGGAAACCTAAAGCTCTCGTGAACAAGTGGGGAGACATACTAATGTCCCGTGAGAACAAAATAAGAAACCAAAACCTAATAAGGAATTCTATCCACCCAACGTCACCATCCACGCTCACCAAAAACACAAACAAAAGGTAGTAGTAGTATATAAGATCAAGAATATTGGGTAGCCCACACCATTTTCCACCACTAACTAGCTACTCTTCCTAATGGAGAACGTCCTGATGCTACCACACTCTTCCCGCTCGTACACACCTGGGCCTCACAACCACCTATCCCACCCGCACACACTTGGGCCTCATCCCGATGGTTCTTGGGAAAATAGTAAAACCTGCTCAAAAAGTCTTGGTCTCAACCACCCCAATCGAAACCTACCTGAAGAGTCTTGGGTGTAAAGTCGCCCCAAGCCATCACGGCCTAAGGAAGAAGTAGCATGAAGGAGCTAGTAACTAAGGGGAAAACACCCTCTCCAATGAAAAGGGAGTGTTCGACACTAAGTGCTCAACATGGGTGGGGTGCGATAAAACAAAAAGATACAGGTATATATATATACTAAACACTCATACCAACCTATGTCTTCTAATCAGAGAACCGAGCATGTGCCTCGGCACTGCTACTACGAAGCATGCATACAAAAAACTACCCCAACCCCATTTAGGTTTTCATGTTTCAACAGAATGAGTTTATTAGTTCCTTAACTACTGGGAAACTATCCACAACCAACCACATCGATCATTTGTAAAACATATCCCTGCCATCCAGAAATCAATTTAAGAAAACATAGGCAACACAACCAAGTCCTTCTTTATTAACCAACCAACCCCATTAATTATTATTCCCATTCCACTATCATGTCCCACCATTCATTAACTCTTCCACTTTTATTTATTAACCACAACTCATAGTTCGATCACATTCATACCCAACCCTGCAGCCCCACTACCAACCAGCATAACCACAACCACACCGTACATCATCACCCATTGATTCCATTTACTGCAGCCCAAATTCCCATCACTAACATAGCATTCACACCAACCCACAACCAAGCGAACCGCAGCCCCTCTGCTCACCCGATCAACAACAACCCACAATAACAACCCCTTCGCACAAATTAACCCAAAAAACACCCACATGTTTATTATTTCAGTTTAGTTCAACCGGGGTGATCACACAAGAATTCCAGATTTTCATTTAATCATACAAATTTATGTGATTAAACAATTCCACATTCCAAAAATTTTTCCTCCATAAATAGTCTAGAAAGATAGGGAATCATTTAATTGTGCAAGAAAAGGCCCCCACCGACCATGATTTTCAGTAGGAAGAAGCTCATTCAATTCACAACATAATATCAGAAGATATAAATACAAAGTAACCGTAATCACAAACATCCCAACCCCATTATATAATCCAGTTATTATCTTCATTAAACTGTTTCAAAAGTGTTTCACGTAAATAAGAGGAAACCCTCCCCACATGATGAAAAATTTAGAGAGACGAAGGTAAGACCTCTACCTCAACAGGTTCTGATAACAACGCTCCCTGGGATCATCTTTAGAAGACATATGTAGGTATCTGTCGCTCCTGGGAAAAGCTCAGAAAAACCTCCTCAGGAAGAAGTTGGAAAGGAAGGGATAAAAAAAATGGATCCAATCTCAGAAGTTTCGCCCTATCATTACGATCACGTGGACGCAGACGAATCATAAATCGGAGCTCAGATGAAGATGTTATGGATGAAAGGAGCCTTCGAGTCTCTTGGGAGAGCACTGCTCAGAGGAATGGGGAGGAGAGGGGTGAGTTGAAAAGGAGGAGAGGACCCCTCCTTTTATAGACGTGAAAAACAAAAGTACACGGCGTGTAATTTATGGTACACGATGTGTACTCGGCCATTTCACACGGTCACCACGCGGCTTCCAACATGGCCTTCAACGCGACACGTGGACATTGAATTGTCAACACACGGTTTGAAGGTAACGCATATGCGGGGAAGGTCTACACGGCATGTATTATTGGGTACATGACGTGTACTCATTCATTTCACATGGCAAGGACATGTCTCCAAAACGGCACACGTCCGTTGACTAGTAACACACAGTTTGAGGATAACGTGTACGCGGGGAAGGACTACATGGCGTGTAGTATTGGATACATGACATGTACTCATTTATTTCACCTGGCAAGGAAATGGCCTTCAACAAGGGGTATACCCGACGAGGGGGTACACGACATGTACTCACACTACACGGCGTGTAGTTTCAAAATTCTGAAAAGTGTGGGAAAAGTCCATTTTACCCTCCAGAACAATTCGTGACCCACTTTTTGACAATGGAATGGGATGGAGAGGTCCGAGCCATTACATCAGATACCTCTTAAAACATTCTCGTCCCCGAGAATTCAAAAACCAACCCAGAGGAACCCAACAAGATACCTATTAGGGCCCTCGTTATAACAGGAACCCAACCATTAACCCTAATTATAGGTTTTAGGAATTCCCTCTTCTATGTTGAGATATTATCCACTTTAGGCAGCACTAACTCGCCTGCACGTGTTTAATCACATCCTCATTAATGCGTCTTGATTAAAAATCATGTCTTCCCACTTCCATACATTAGGATTTTTCAACTCGCACTTCCCCCAACACTGCACAACCCACACACTGCCCGGACAAATGGTTTGGGAAAAAATTCCTTTTCCTATGTCGATATATTATCCGCTTTAGACAGCACTGGCTTGCCCGCATGGGTTAAATCTCATCCGCATTAATGTGTCTCGATTATGGATCAGGTTTATCCCTTTTTCCCACACATACGGACATGCTACATGCTTCCATAGAACAAGGAAACAAAAGTTTCTCATAACTGAAAATCCAAGCATTCCATATATCAAAGGTACAGAGTACAACATCAAAACAAAGCTCAGAAGAACAAGGCAAAACAGAAGTCAAAACAACTCAGAGTACTGAGTGTGCATCTGATCCTTCCACTCCCAAGTGCTCTCCTCAAGGCCTACATTCCTCCACAACACACGAACCAAGGGAATGGTTCACCCACGAAGAACCTTCTCCTTACGATCCTCGATTCTAACTGGTCATTCCTCGAAGGTCCCATTGTCTCCCATATCTAACTCTCCGCAGTGGATAACGTGAGAGTCGTCGTGTATGTACCGACGAAGCTGGGAGATGTGGAAGACATCATGAACCTTCTCCAACTGAGGTGGCATGGCCAGCTGATATGCCACCTCGCTGACTCGCCTCAGCACCTCAAAAGGTCTGATGAACCTAGGTGAGAGCTTTCTCCATTTCCCAAATCTCTGCTGCCCCCTTTTAGGGGAAGCCTTCAAGAACACATGGTCTCCCACCTCGAACTCCAAGGGCCTCCTCCGACAATCATCATAAGATTATTTCGGTCCTGAGCCGCTTTCATTCTCTCACGTACAAGATGGACTTTCTCTATGGTGCTCTGCACTACCTCTGGCCCAAGGGCACCTGTCTCACCAACCTCTGCCCAGAAAATGGGTAAAAGACATGGTCTTCCATACAAAGCCTCAAATAGTGACATGCCAATAGTAGGGTGGAAGCTGTTGTCATAGGAAAACTCAACTAGTGGAAAGTGTCGTACCCATGAACTTCCGAAATCTAGAATGCATGCCCGCATCATGTCCTCCAATGTCTGGATAGTCCGATCTATCTTCCCATCGGTATGGGGGTGGAAAGTAGTTCTAAAGCATATCTGGGTGCCAAAAGCATGTTGTAACCCCCTCCAAACTCATGAGGTAAACCAAGTATCCTGGTCTAAGACGATAGTCTTCGTAACTTCATGAAAATGCACCACCTCGTCTACGTAACTCTGTGCTAAGGTACTCCCTGGTCCCACCTCCTTAATTGTTAATAAGTGAGCTGATTTCATCAGATGGTCCACCACTACCTAGATAGCATTATAACCTCCCTAAGCTCTGGGTAGTCCTGTGACGAAGTCCATTGAGATGTCATACCACTTCCACTCAGGGACATCTAAAGGATGCAACAAACCACTGGGAACATGGTGGTCAGCCTTCACTTGATAATACACTAGGCATTTATCCAAAAACATCGCCACTGCCTATTCCACCCCGGGCCACCAAAACTGTTCCCTCAGGCCTCGATACATTTTTGAAACTTTCGGATGTACTGCCAAGGCTGAGCTATAGAACTCACATATAACTCCCTCATGCATCTCCTCCGGAAAAAACAACCTTCCATGAAAAAGCATCTGATGTCGACTGTCCTCTGACCGTCCTTCTAAAGAGTTTCCCTAATCGGCACGATCCCCCATCACTTCTACCTCGGACTCCCCCCACTGATACTCTTCCACCTATTGTGACAAGGAGGACTGCACCATCATCTAAAACAAACAGCCTCTAACACCCTCTACCCTTGCATCCAAGTGCAAGGTAGCCAACTCTCCCATCGCTTTCCTAGCATCAGAGGATTCCCGAACCACTTTCTTATGTGACTTCCTGCTCAGGGCATCAGCCACAATGTTTCCCTTACCTTTAGTGTAAGAGATCTCGAAGTCATAGTCTTCAAGGAACTCAACCCATCTCCACTACCGTAAGTTCAGGTTATGCTGAGAGAAGATATAATGCAGGCTCTTGTGATCTAAGAAGACCAAAAAGCGCTCCCCAAAGAGGTAATATTGACAAAAATTCAATGAGAACACTACTGTTGAAAGCTCTAGGTCATGGGTGGAATAGTTACGCTCGTGATGGCACAACTACCTAGAACCATAACAGATCAGACCCTTCTTCTACATTAGTACACACCCCAAACCAAGGCCCGATGCATCGCAAAAAACCTCATACAACAACCCTTCCTCTGGAAACCTGAGTACTGGAGCACTGACCAACTTATCCTTCAGGTAGTCGAATGCTTTCTAGCACTGCTCGCTCCATAGGAAGACCTAGTTCTTCTTAGTCAAAGCTGTCAGTGGAGCAGCAACTCGAGAGAAGTCCGAAACGAACCACCGATAGTAACCTGCTAACCCCAGGAAACTACAAACTTATGCCATGCTCTTGGGTTCTGACTAAGAAACAACTGCCTCCATCTTCTACGGGTCCACTGACACTCCATGCTGAGACACTATGTCCCCAAGGAAGTGTACTTCTTGTTATAAGAACTTACACTACGACAATTTCCCGTAAAGCTGGTGGTGTCGAAGGACTTCCAAGACTGCCCTGAGATGATCAACGTGCTCCTCCTATGTTCTTGAGTAGATCAGGATGTCTTCGATAAATAGAATGACGAACCAGTCCATAATCTCTCGGAAGACAATGTTCATAAGTCCCATGAACACAGCCGGTGCATTCATAACTCCAAACGGCATCACTAAAAACTCGAAGTGACCATACCTGCACCTGAAAGCTGTCTATGAGATGTCACTGTCCTTTACCCTCAGCTGATGATATCCAGATCATAGATCAATCTTAGAAAACCAACCTGCTCCCCTCAGTTGGTAGAAGAGATCATCTATCCTTGGAAGGGGGTAACAGTTCTTGACCGTTACTTGATTCAACATTCGGTAGTCCATGCATAGCCTGAGACCACCATCTGCCTTCTTCACGAACAAAACTGGAGCACCCCATTGCGACACGGTGGGTCGAACAAAACCCTTCTCCATGAGATCGTCAATAATAATCCGCAACTCCCGCAACTCCGAAGGTTCCATCCGATAAGGGGCTATCGAAATCGGATGGGCACCAGGCTGTAAGTCTATCCTAAACTCAACGTCACGTCGGGGGGGGGGGGGGGGGTGGAGTCACAGTCTCCTCAGGAAAAACATCGAGGAACTCCCCAATAACCTCTGGGACATCCATCATATCTGTATTAGATGGAACCACTGATAACCCGCCTAACAAGGAAATGAGAGGTTCCACATGCCGACTTCCCACCTCATAGCTCCTCTCGCCAACAAAAGATACATGTTTCCTATCCATGTCGGAGAACACGACTATTCTTCGGAAGAAGTTGATAACGACACTAACAGAAAACAACCAGTCGATGCATAGGATGACATCGTACAAGTGCATCTGTAGAAAAATAAGATCCCCACTAGATCAATGAGATCCCAATGTCAGCCCACATCCTCGGCAAACACAAGATACACTGGTCTGGCATCCAACTGGTGTTCTCAGAACCAGTGGTACAGAATGTATCTCCACATCTAGACCCAAAGCATGGGCTAGACTAGGTGCAACAAAGGAGTTTGAATCTTCCGAATCAAACAAGGCAGAAATGAGAGTGCTAAACAAACAAATCATACCTCGCACCACCTCGGGTCCTGCTGGAGCTGTCAAATCTGCGGCGTGCAACTTTCCACAGTCAGCTCCTCTGCTTCTCTGATGTCGACCACCTCCCCGACCACGTCCTGGTCGAGGACCCTGAGGGGAACCCCGAGGTCGGTCTCCTCCTGCAAAGTCTTCCATCGGAGAAGCATGTTCCTACTGCTGCTGGAAGGGCCTCGCTGGCAACTGGTGCTACTGAGGCGGGTGCTAAACCTGCCCACCTCCACCGTACTGAGATCGGGTCGGGCACCGACTCTGAATGTGCCCGAAAACTCCACAAGAAAAATACTTCGATCCTGGGCTCATGGAAAATGGACGAGGACCCAAATATATAAACTGGAACTACTGGGGCCTACTCCATGCTGGTCTGAAACTGGAAGGTCCCGTCGCAGGAGACCTGCTACTGACTACCTTTCCTTCGATGAACCTGGATAGATCCCCTCTCGTGGTTGACCTCCCTGTGAGGTCATCCTCTCTAAAACCTATAATTCTTCTATACTTCCAAGTATGTCGGAAGGGTGAAGGGGGTGAAATCATACTGGAGTGAAGGATAAAGATCCTCCTCCAAACGTCTCACCCGAGACTCCTCATCCGGAAAGATATCCGGAGCAAAGCGTAAGAGATCCTTGAACTTGATCCCCAAATCTCATACTGACATACTCCCCTACTAGAGGGAGAGTAACTGTTTCCGCTTCTCCTCTTTGATCATGGAAGAAAGGAATTCCTCTCGGAATTCCTTCTCAAAGTCAGGCCATGGAAATTCTACCACTATCCTCTTTCCAAGGTAGAGTGTCCACCACTGTCACATCGCACCTCTCAGCCGACTGACTACTAGGGGAACCCAGTACTCCCTCTGAGCACGGATCGAGGTAAAAGAGATCCCTAGCTCCTCAAGCCACCCATCCATCCCCATATCTGAAGTACTACCCTCGTACTTCTTGAGGGTTTGCTGCTGGAAAGAGGAGAGAGTCTTCTGCCACTAGCTATCTTCCTCCTCTTAGTCAATCCTCAACTGATAGACCACCTGAATCTGCTGGGCCTCGGCCGTCTGAGTCACCTGGGGATGACGTCCTGGTGTCATAGCTGTATGGTAAACAAGGATTTCCTAAGCCCAAGTAGTAAGGAAATTTATCAAGGATTTATTTTATCACATTATTTCAATTTCTTTCCTAGAACACCCAAATCAAGTAAAACAAAATCATGATGATTCATGTACCTTCCCTAGGGTATGTACCCTGCAATCAATGTGGTCTCACTTGGTCATTCGGTAGGCTCATATTCCTTGCATCGGATCACAGGGGCCCTAAAATCCCATGTCCTAGCCGGTCTTCCCTGGCCTATGTCACGCACCAAGATTAACCAACACTATTTCCCTACCATCCCATGCAATCCTCACTGTTCCTAATCTCCAGACTCCATCCTATCTCTCAACCATCACCTCTGATACCATTATTTCATGACTCCCTCCCACCAATGATGCCCCTCCTAATCTAGAAATGGTGAAAGGAAGATAATGACCCCCCAAGTCCCGCCTCCCGTAGGCCCCAGAGTGGAAACTAGCACATAGGGTATGAGTTTTCACAAATATGGGAGGCATTACCCTTTTTATTATTTAAGATCAGGAGATAGGACAAGTAAACCACCAAAAAGGAAAAGAAGAAATGTATATAAATAAACCCAAACCAATCCCACATGCATGTTTAAATAGTTTTGAAACATGGTACAAGTACAAGAAAGCTCAAAAAGTACAATACCAAAAGAAACAAGTATAGAAAACTGCAGCAACTCCAACTATCCTGACTAGTAGGGCCCCGCACGGACCTGGTAGTCCTCCTAGAAACCTGAAAGTAAACAAAGGGTTAGAATACAAGTATACTCATTAGGGAAATCTAAAGCTCTCGGGTACAAGTGGGGAGACATCCTAATGTCCTGTGAGAATAACTGAAGAAACCAAAACCTAACAAGGAATTCTATCCACCCAACCTCACCAGCCACACTCACCAAAAAACCCAACAACAGGTAGTAGTAGTATATAAGATCATGAATATTGGGTACCCTGTACCATTTTCCCCCACTAGCTAGCTTCTCTTCCTAACGGAAAACATCCTGACGCTACCACACTCTTCTCTCCCGCACACACTTGGGCCTCACAACCACGTATCCCTCCCACACACACCTGGGACTCATCCCGAAGGTTCTTGGAAAAATAGTAAAACATGCCCCAAGAGTCTTGGGCTAAACCAACCCAATCGAATCCTACCCAAAGAGTCATGGGTGTAAGGTCGCCTCACGTCATCACAACCTAGGGAAGAAGGAGCAGGAAGGAGAGAGTAACTAAGGGGAAAACACCCCTCCCATGAAATGGGAGTGTTGGGAACTAGGTGCTCAACATGGGTGGGGTGAGATAAAACACATAGATACAGATATATATATATATATATACCAAACACTCAGCCCAACCTATGGATTCTAATCAGAGAACTGAGAATGTGCCTTGGCACTGCTACTACGAAGAATGCATACAACAAAAAACCCCAACCCCATTTAGTTTTTCATGTTTCAACAGAATCAGTTTATTAGTTCCTTAACTACTGGGAAACTATCCACAAACAACCACATCGATCATTCGTAAAACATATCCCTGACATCCACAAATCAAGTTAGGAAAACACAAGCAACACAACCAAGTCCTTCTTTATTAACCAACCAACACCATTAATTATTATTCCCATTCCACTATCATGCCCCACCATTCATTAACTCCTCCACTTTTATTTATTAATCACAACTCATAGTTCGATCACATTCAAACCCAACCCTGCAGCCCCGCTGCCAACCACCATATCCAGAAACACACAGTACATCATCACCCCTTGATTCCATTTACTGTAGCCCTACTGCCCATCACTAATATAGCATTCACACCAACCCACAAGCAAGCCAACCGCAACCCTGATACTCACCCGATCCACAACAACCCACAAAAACACCCGCTTCACACAAATTAATCCCAATTTAACCCACATGTTTATTATTTCAGTTTATTTCAACCAGGGTGATCACACAATGGTTCCAGATTTTCATTTAATCAGCCAAATTTACGTGATTAACCAATTCCACATTCCACAAAGTTTCCATCCATAAACGGTCTAGAAAGAGAGGGCATCATTTAATTGTGCAAGAAAATTCCCCCAATGACAGTAATTTTCAGTAGGCAGAAGCTCATTCAATTCCTAACATAATATCATAGGATATAAAAATAAAGTAACATTAATCACAAACTTCCCAACCCCGTTATATAATCCAGTTATTATCTTCATTAAATAGGTTCAAAAGTGTTTCACGTAAAAAAGAGGACACCCTCCCCACATGATGCACAATTTAGAGAGACAAAGGTAAGACCCCTACCTCAATAGGTTCTAATCACAACGCTCCCCCAGATCAACTTTAGAAGACATCTGTCGCCGTCCGTCGCTCCTGGAAAAAACCCAGAAAAACCTCCTCAGGTGGAATTTGGAATGTAAAGGCCGAAGGAAAGACAACGGTTCCAAGCTCAGAAGTTCCTTCTCATTGTTAAGATCCCGTGGCCGTAGACAGATCGTAAATCGGAGTTCAAACAAATAAGTTATGGATGAAAGGAGTCTTCGAGTCTCTTGGGAGAGCTCTACTTAGAGGAATGGGGAGGAGAGGGGTGAGTTGAAAAAGAGGAGAGGACCCCTCATTTTATAGGCGTGAAAAACAAAAGTACATGGCGTGTACTTTATGGTACATAGCATGTACTCGGCCATTTCGCATGGTCACCACGGGGCTTCTAACACGGCCTTCAATAAGGCATGTGGTCGTTGACTAGTCAACACACGGTTTGAAGGTAACGCATACGCGGGGAAGGACTACATGGCATGTAGTATTGGATACACTGAGTGTATTCATTCATTTCACACAGAAAGGACACGGCTACAACACGACACACAGCCATTGACTGGTCAACACACGGTTTGAGGATAACGCGTATGCGGGGAGGGACTACACGGTGTATAGTATTGGATACAAGGCGTGCACTCATTTATTTCACACGGAAAGGACAAAGACGTCAACCCGGGGTATACACGGCGATGGGGTACACGACATGTACTTACACTACACGGCGTATAGTTTCAAAATTCTGAAAAGTGTGGGAAAAGCCCATTTTACCCTCCTGAACACTTCTTGACCCTCTTATTGACAAAAGAATGGGCCGGAGAGGTCCGGGCTATTACATTATATCAAAGTCAGGAATAAATTAAGTGTTACCTTACATTAATAAGAATATCACCATTTCATGAAATCACTTTTCTACCTCATCGTCACCATTTAACATATACTTTTAAATAATAAATGTAAAACATATACTGAAAATAATTATATATTTTATTATTCATATAACATAATATTTGAATTCTAAAACATAAATAATTCAATCATTCAACATTATTCTCAAACAATTTACTAATAGTTTCCTTCTCATTACTTAATAACCCATTCACAATATATGAAATAAAAATCATTTATTAACATTATTAAAAATGAAATCAATAATTCTTGTAAAAAATAATATTAGAACAACGCAAACCATTCATATGTTATTCATGGCATCTTCATCATTAGAGGAAAACATTACCATAACCACCTTGTTGATTCTCTTCATGATACTTACACATAGGATATCAATTTTTATATTTCAAATAATATACAAATTTAATGATTTGGTCAATTAATAATACCTTAGGGGATCCAATATTCCAATCCATTGAGTAATATGAATATATAATTTTCACTTTGTAGTTACTTTTTTTGTGTCCTTTTTTTTAAAATGTCAAATCATATTCATGTCTTCTAATATATTCAATTTAATACTTCTTCACACATTTTCAACAATATGGAAACATAATATTAATTCTTCTATGGTATCTATTACCCAAACTCTCAGTGAATTCCTTCTTTATCGTATTCGGTGATTACAAGAGTTGTTCTAGGTACACATTTTTAATCATGTTATATGAAAACTAATTAAGAATTACAACAATATCTTACACTTTATTCATCATCCCATTTGAACACTCAATTGAATATTATCCATAACATTCATCATTAACCCAATTCCTTCTAGTTCCCTCCTCTAACATAAACCCAAATGCATGTAGTATGAAATAGTTTTCATAGTGAGTAACCAAACAATAATGAAAACCACTTATAAGATGTCTAAATTATGACACGATATTTAATCTATTACACATTATATTAATACTTGGTTATTCATAACCATATTATTTTTAAATCCATCATGATGTTTTGTGAAGAGCTTGTGAATATCAAAAGAATATCCCCTTAGAGATGTCATAATAGGTGCCAAGTAATGTCTGTTTTCATGTACCATGTTATTCTAGAGTCATGCCAAAAATGAATTTTAAAAAATTTTACTCCTAAGTAAATATATTACTTAACCACATATACTTGTAGTACACAGACATGGATGTATTTCTGGGAAAATGATTTCTTTATACTTTATCAAAATTCCAGGACAATTTCCTATACTTTTCATTATCCATGTACTTATTCTTAGACACGTCCTTCATGTTATCAATAGAGTTTTATCATCTGAGTTTCCAAAGGTTGACTAATAATTTTATCTGATAAAAACTATAATAATATATTCATAATGTATAAAGTATTACATATTTTTTTTGTATAAATATTAAAACATTAGAAAAATATATTCCCAATGACCATATTAGTTTAGTGACTTTAGAAATAAGGAAACACAAACACTAGTATATATGTGAGATAAATTATCTCACACTAGTTTCTCTAGTACAATAACCCTTCTCAAACACATCGTATATAAAATAAATCTTTATAAACTGTGGAGGGAACATAATAATGGATGAGAAAAGAGACTCAGTAAGGGTAAACATGGGAGATATGTCAGAATGAACATGAGAATAAGGGTATTTTAACATGATCCTGACATTGGAAAACCATACCATTCATAAAAATATTATTTACTATCATCATAAAATAAATATTAGTATTTCATAACACATGAATCATACTATAATCAGGTACATGAAACATATGGGAATATCATATTCATAATAGATAGAATGTGGAACACAAATAAGAATATAAAATCATTCCTTATAAGTTAAGGAAAATTTACAAAAACTATCCAAGAACTTTGTGAGGACTAAACCTACTAAAGGGATATACCACCATACCTAGTTGTTAACCTTTCATTATAATGGATCGGGTTTCCCCATCTTCCCATAGTGGATCGGGTTTCCCCATAATGACCTAGTGGATTGTGTTATCCCATCATATGATAATGGATCAATTCCATCAACATGTTTCTAATAATTATCTCATGATATATAAAGACTTACCTAATTCATTAGAGGGATATATAGGTCCCAACCATCACATAATGAAGTCATTCTGCATGTTCCACAAGCTAATAGAACATTTATCATACCATGACCATTAAAAAGAGATGGGATTCATAATCATCTTATCATTACCCATGGAATTAAATTGGTATCATGAACATTTATTCATATTATTACATATAAAATAGATATATTTATCATAATTATTTTATCGCATTATAACCCATGAAAAGAAGTGGGTATCAAAATTATATAACCCATGAAAGAGAAATGAAATTTATAAAAATCACCTAATCAAAGAATAAACCATTTTGGAAAGAATATGAATGGTAGTTTTGGATCATATCCCATGTAAATCATAAACTGTAACAAAGTATGATATCTTATATGGGGATGGATTTTTAAATATCACATGAAACATTTATAATAGAAAATAATATTTATTTGGAGATCACTTTTTAAAACATGAAACATTTTCAAAATCCATATCATTGAAACCCACTTTAAAATACATTTAATAAATGATTTTATAAAATTCTAAAACATTTATTAATGAAAATATCCTTTCATTTTTGAAACATATTTTTAAACCAATAAACCTTTTTAAGACTCTTTAATTTTAAAGAAAACATGTAAAAATATAACGAATAGTTGAAAAAAGATTCAAAACCATATTCTTGAAAACATATTAAATAATATTGAAATAAATATGATAAAATATTTCTATGAAAACCTATAAAAGAATCATGAAAACATTTTGAAAAAAGTGTCCCTGAAAATATAAAAACCAATCATGAAAAAAATTGAAATTTTTTCCATGAAAACATATCAAAAATTCTAGAAAAAATTTTACAAACCATTTTACAAGAATACTTTTACAATATTCTTGAGAAAATTTTTAATACTATTCATTGAAAAGAATAACTATATAATATTTTTGAAACTATTTCAATGAAATGGTTACTTGAAAAAAAAATTGAAAACCATTTATTTAAAAAGAAATTGATAACTTATAAAGGAAACATTGAATCCCATAAAAAATTTAAAATATATTTTCCTTGAAAATAATATCTTTTTATCATTTTAAAAGAATTGAAAACTTTTGTTAAAACATTGTTTTAGAATAAAATTGTTATCCAACCAAAGTGGGATATATGGTTAGATTATTTTTAAAATATTTTCTTAATTATATTAAGAACAAATTAGTATTAAAATTCTAATTATACATGAATAGTTCATGAACGACCCAATGATAATAAAATTCATGAGTTTAATCAAGATATGTATAATAATAATTCATAAATAGAAGAATAATCATAAATAATCTTAATAAATTATGGGACTGTTATAATCTCACCACATGGTAACATTGTTTAAAACTTCCAATGAAATAAAAATAAATTTTATAAATCTTAAAATATCATTGAAGTATTAATTTCATGTTATAACATTTAAAATGGAGTATTTACAACTTGTAAATGAATATAGGTGAATAACAACACATGTGTCTCAAAGAAGAAAAATTGAGACAAAATTACTAAACTCATTTAGTAACTTTTGAAATATAAACCAAATTAAAGAAAGATCATAAAATAGATAATTAAATACCCAAATATTTTTGTATAATAATAAAATAATATATCCATTGGAAGTATACTCACCACAAAAAATAAAATAGTGGTGAATTACGTATGCATCTCATAGAAATGATGAGTGAGATGAAATTATCTAACCTTATGTTTTTGAATCTACTCATACTCATTAAAAAAAATTGTATAACAAATATTAAAATATTATAAATCTGATCAATCAAAATATTGTTATATCTAATACAATATATTATATTATTATGACTTTATATTACCTGTTTATTATCAACTAGATGTTAATGTTATTTTTTGGGTATTTAAATTATTATTTTTCTCTTGTGTAATGAATTGTAATATTTATTTTCTACATATTTATATAATTATATACCAAATATAAACCAATATATAAATATAATATATATATATTTAGTATATATGTATTTATAGTAATCAATAAAATATAAAAATATTAAATGAAATACACCGTTCATGGAGATGGTGGGAAGTATGTACACATAAACATTGTTTCCATTTTACTATTTTATGGAAATATATAATGTAAAATAAATATATAATATGATTATATTAGAATTATTTTCTCATATATATCATACAAGTTTACTATACCCATCCTTGAAAAATTCCACGTAATGTGGGAATGAATCACATCACTTTGAGGGGACAGTAGTCCACACATCCACAAATGATGTAATTATATTTTAAAAACATAAAATTCGGAATATATGTTTTATATAATAATTATATAAGTATAAATGAAGAATAAATATCATATATATCATATAAAAATAATGTTTTCATCATAATTCCCAACCGTGTGAGGTGGAAAAAGAAAAAAATGAACGAAATTATTTTGTGAGGAGGTAGTTTATCATACCCAAGAATGGTAAATTTAATACCAATTAGATGGATATGTGTTTAAATATAGTTTTAACCATTAAAATAAGAATATATAATCACATTGAAGATAAAAATGTTATTATATAATACAAGAATAATAAGAGTTGAGAGAGTGGAGAATGAAAATATAAAAAAAGGAGATTGAGGAAGGTTGTTACCTCTTATTTGGGTAACTTTTTTTTCACCCAAAAGATTCCTTGGATGGATTTATTCCAAAATAATGTAATCTATGACTAATAGAGATATTTTTTGAGATTATTTGAATAGTTTTTTTGGAATGAAATTTTTTCAGTGTTGTGAATATTTGGGAGGTATGAGTGCCAATTTATAGTGGATTAGTAGTGGGGTTCTTATAAATTTTTGGAAAGAGGATTCCACACATGTTTTTTCATTGTAACGTGTATCCAAAACATGACATAATTCGTGAAAAGAGAGTATTGGTTTGTAAAATGGTCAAAAAATTTATTTTTGAGAAGTTATTTGGTTAATTTTCCCCTAAATTCAAGGTTTAGTCCATTGTTAAGCTTATTTTTACCTTAATCACTATAAATAAATTTAATTACAATAAATTATGTGTTTGAAAAAAATAATTTGGCCTCATTATAGATTATATATTAGTATTATTATATATATGGAATAATGTTTTCAAATTCCATTCATAGAATGAGAATAAATTAATTTAAATTTAATCCCATAGATGGGACGAACCAAAGAAATTTTTAAAGTAAAAATGTTCAAATATTTGGAATGTTTTTATATCTAATTTCACCGTGAAACGGATTAAAATGAAACAAATTTGATTAATTGATGTATATTTTAGGTATGTGAACATCAAAAAAATCAATAACATAATTTAACTTTATAAATAAATTATATTAAAATGAATTTTTGATTTAAAATTAGGTATTATACACTATTCATCAAAAAAATTAAATGACAGAGTGGAATTCTAAAAATAAATGTAATCTAATTTTATTTTATTATTTAAAAAATAAAGATTACTTTTTAAAATAAAAAATAAAAAATTGTCAAAAAAATTATATTTTATATTGGTTCTCCCTTAAAAGGGTGAAAAATTACAATTTAGAAAAAATACATCTTTTAAGTTAATGAGATTAGATTTATTCTTATATTTTATATATATATAAATTGGATGCATATGAAAAATATTGATTGAATATATAATATATAAATTTTATTTAAAACATTAATTAGTAGTTTTTTTATTCAAATTTTTGAGATAATTTTTTTTGTACGTATAAAACTAGTTTTTATAGAAAAGTAATTTATTTATTTTCAAATAGTTCTTTCATTCACATCTACAAATTGAGAACAAAAGGATTAATTTAATAAATATATATATATTTATATGTGTGTAAATAATAATTTAAAAATTATTTAATCATATTTTCAACTTCCATTCCAAAGGCTAGGAGGTAGCTATAATAATATTTTTATAATATTATTAATTTTTTCTTCTAGTCTAGTAAAACTCAACATTAACTATAACAGAACCTAATGAAGGGACTTACTATTTTATGTAATACCATCTGAAAATTGTTTTTATGTAACTCAATATAATCTATTTTTTATAGAGAAATATTAATATAATGTTGTGTATAATAAAATACACATTTAGTGATATTGTATAAAAAATAATATATTCATTGTTGTGGGAAATAGAAAATATATCAAAAGATTAAATTAATTCAAAAAATAATAATTCACAAAATCTCATGTTGTTACAAAATCCATATCCATGGATGAACATTACCAAGTTATGAGGTGTTGCCACACAACATCTAACCCCTTGTAAAAGCCATGAACTTCTACCAATAACTTATACCTTCCATGTCCCCTTCTTTATGACTCATATTTTAGCCTTTAGGTCGCCCATAGTGACTATTTTTTCATGTAGAAAATTATGGTACCATTCATTATGAAACATTCTATATTATGTGAATCATTTCTAGAATGACGCTTCATTAGGTGATTCTAAAAGATGGCAGTGATCATGGAAAGAACGTCATAGTGATATTGCGGTCGGTACCCCATTATCTCACCATGGTGCGAGTCCCCATACTCATTAAATAGGACTATTTAGTAATACCAAAAAACAAATCATGGTTTATTTAATCAATAAATTGAGTGTTACACCCCATACTTGATCTCCATAGAGGATCAGGTCCTCCATAAGATTTTTGGATCCCTCAGATGTGAAGTGTTGTAGAGAGTGGCGGTCTCCCCACATAGAAACTCACAAGGGTGCATGTGATATTAGGAATCCAAGATGGACTTTTAGAGATATTAGAAGACTCATTGACTATGTATTGTGATGTTATATGGGGATCCCATTGTTCTTTATACTAGGTTTCTTTATTGGTATATATATATATATATTGGTTTTTCATTTCCCCTTATGTAAGATTTTATATGACCAATGTCATAACAATCTATTTACTCCATTTTTGGTTTTTAGGACATTATATTTTTTTATGTTTATACTCACCCATTAAAGGTTATTTCCCATATGTGTCATACCATAAGAATAAGACATGTAGTTCAATGATTAAATTAGTGGTTCATTATGATTCATCGTCACATTGACCACATATGGTCGTCGGACATGGTGAACATGATCTGGGACCTCTCAGTTTTATGATTTTCATTTATTGATATCATGGGACTAAATTTAATTTTGGGAATGTATTTTTACCTTTTTCATATTATTTTATATTTTTATACACTAATGTATATCCAATATATTATTTCATGTATGGTTTTTCTATATATTGTATTTTTTTAATTCTATGCTCTATTTAATGGATGGATTGGGTGTGTGAATACAAGTACATTATAAAAAGGCCTCCTATTTTAGATATTATTTATTTTTTATTGACGAAACCAATAGAATATTTGACTAAAGGTTTTGGTTGTCACACCATTCCATCATTCAAAAAGTAGTGCCTTAGTGTCTCTGGTCATGATAGAGTTGTATCATAGCACTTCATTCCAGGGAATGATGTTTGGAGTTTTCCCCTTTGGGAGGGATTTAATGGTTCAAATAAACAGTGTTAATGTATCATGATTGTGAATTTCATGCCATGGAACCCAGTATTAGTGTTGGCTCTAAAAGATCCATTAACTAGGATTCTAACTACTAGATTCTGAACTTGATATACTGATACATTTTATATAAGGAAAAATCATACATGTATCATATATGAGTGATTCTATGAAATATCATTCATGAGAATAATCCATATACATATATATATATATATATATACATATATATATATATATGTCTCTTTAACAGTTGTATGTGTTTATCACTTTTTTCATTCCTCTCTGATGATATATATTCAAGTTGCTGATATAGGTGAATGATAAAAATATGAAGAGTGGTGATGTATCCGTTCAAGGGCAATTTCCCGAGATGTTTCTTTTAGGATTATAATGGGAAACACCCCTTCATATTGAGGATAATATAGTAATATCATAGAAGGATGAATATTAAGACATGAATATAAGACATCATGATTTTTTGCTTCAGTTGTTAATGAGGATCCCTGGAGATCCATACCAATAGGTAAAAGAGTATTGAATTTAATTTGTGGTCTATGTGATCTATATTTTGTGGACCCTAGCAGATTAGATATTCTCATTGGAATCCATGCCTTTCCCTATAGTATCATGGATCTAGTGAAGTATAATGTTTCATAATTATGAATATATAATGCACTCTTGGTGTTACCTTGAGATGATATTTCAGAATCAGTATTACCCTTCATTCTTAATCTCATTAAAAAATTTAGATCATCATATGATACATCACGGTGACTTGATATAGGCAATTTACAATGTGAGATTTATTAACCTTAGATATTATTCATTTAATATGGGTCATGAGGGTTTATTTTTGGAATATATATATATATATATATATATATATATTAATAGGGTCTTTATAGAGAATTTTTTTAATATTAGTCTAATTATTCTTCGTGACATATGTTGCAGTGCAAGAGAAGGTTCCAGTTACTGAGATATTATAAGAAGAGGTATTTCATGATGTAATATCCATTTGTGGGAATATTTTGTCTGATTAATCTATTATAGATTGTATTAAACAAGTATTGAGTCCATGGTAGATAAGTCATTATAATTCTTATATAAATACATGTGGCTTTGTTGCTTGTGGATCAAATAGAAGATACACCAAAAAGGAGTGGTTAAATGCTATAGTTATTATGGGAGCATTCACAAGGAATTTAATATCTTATATCATCATGTTGAGTATGATGGGAAGATAGTAGATAGACCACTGTGGTATAGGAAGGGCCATGATCAAGGATCTAGCAAGCTTGTTCAAGGAGGCCCCTAGAGAATTTGGGCATATAGTATATCATTTGGAGATCGCGATTGGAGAGATAGTGATAGAGGGATATTCTATGATCATATTCTACCAACACCATAATGAATCACATTTCAGGATCAATGACCTATAATTCATGTTCATAGACATCTACTGGCTATATAGGGCTATGAAAAAGCAGTACATGAGATTATTAAAGGTACAATCTTTCTCTTTTCTACTATTGAACTTGTACTAGGGGACATAAGAATGAGTAAATACTTTAGCACCTAATACTTTGTGTTAGATATGTAGATTTCTGAATAGAAATTATTATAGAATCTTTGAATAGAGGCTTCTATAGTGAGTGATTCTTTGATATCGTATAACATACAACAATGAGACATGTTACTTGGTGTTGATAATTTTTCATGGTACCACATAGTATTCACAATGAAACCATATTTTATTATATTGGAGATGGAATTTCAATCTATTGATCTGGACATGATTTATTTTCATCACATATGAGTTATATTACATCGGACATATGGTACAATATTATCCATTACAGGTGAAAGAGATCTTCTAACTGAGGGCCTAGGTATTTCTTGATGGAACTTGTAAACTATCAGACATTAGTTAGCGAGATTAGATCTTGGTGTAGTGGTCTCATCATGCATTATATTCATTTGGTAATGGATGAAAATGTTCATTCATTCCTAGATGATGTTATTGGACAACCTCAAAGGAGTTAGATATACTTTAATAGTGAAATTCACCCTGAGATGAAATATAAAACATCTACATTATAAAGTATGTCCCCTACTATGATATAAGAGCCTAGAGTGTAGTTGGAGGACCATAAAGATATGAGGTTCATCAGAACAAGTATTTCCCCTTACCAATCTCATGTTTTACTCCTAAAACAGTGGATGGTATATTGAGGATTATGTATATTAACATCACATTATCTAGGAAATGGTAAAGATCATATAATTCTTGAAGTGAATAGATGACTAGTTTGAAATGTTAAAACATGTGATTTGGTTCTCGATGACTGATCATAGGTCTAGATATAACCTTTTCAGGTCTCTAAAGGATTATATTCCAAAGATGAAATTTCTGATGTGTCTTTGGAAAATATGATTTCATAGTGATGAATTTTGATGTGATGAATATAATTCCTATATTTATTTCTATTATGAATAGGATTTTCCAGTAGTACATATATTGATTTGTGGTTTTATTCATTATACTAATACAAATTCACACTCTATCATGGGATGCACATGAAGAGCATTAGAGGATGGTCCTATAATTACAACAGGATCACCATAATTATGGTTATCTCTCAAAGTGACAATTTATGATCCCCAAGATGTAATTTTTGGGGAATTTCTTTTCTGATAATGGTTCAGTTTTGGACCTTGAGTAGATTGATATGTTTCATACTTTGGACTCACCGCTGTGTGTGCTAGTGGTTAAAAATATTTTTGGTTGGGTAGGGTAATACAAGAGGTTCATTACAACTTCTCTGATATTGAAACTAATGTTTCCACCATAATTCATAAAGGGAATCTATTATCCTTGAAAGACTAGTGTTAGGGATCCTTCAAGAGATGAGGATAATGCTAACTAGTGCTTCTATATTAAGACTAATAGTGTAGGGAAGTGAGTATATAGTGTTTTTTGATTCCTATGGAGTTAAGATCAGCTTCACATATATGTAGATGTAGGTGATTTTTTCATATGGGAAAATGTAGTTAAGACCCCATGATCATGACTATGTGACTCATGACCATGATTTGGCATATTTAGTATTCACATAGAAGATGAATATGAACTATATATTTGGAGATTAATCGATGAAGATGATGGGGAGGAGCAGTTCTAGGTAGTTAGTCTGGGTTGTATGTAATATTTGAAGCCTATGGGAAATGAATTCCTCTAAGGCCTATGGGACATGTAATACATATTCCTATGGGCCTTGTAAGGGTTCCACCTCACCCCTTGAAAGGTAGATTATCAAAATCAATAAAAAATGAAGGCCTTCATGCCATTGGAGGAGGTGGAGATTAATTATTTATATACAGAGAAAACTCTAGTACCAGTTATATCTTTACATGATTGTATTTGAAACCGATATAGAAACTTTTTTTAGAAATATAGTGTGACTATTATTATGAGACATTATATACTCTTTAGATGGGGAACATGGTGGGAGAATCCATTAGTAGAATTTCACTTTCTCACATAGTAGAGGATGTGTCTGATCATTTGGATTCATTGTAGCTAGCCCAGATGGAGGATAGGGGTTCATTTTTTCTTCAATCAATGGTGGGTACTAGAATATTTCTTCAGTGTTTGTAAGAGGTTTTTTTGGGAAACATCGACTATGAGGTTATATTTTTCTATATATCCTCATGAGATTCACCCAATGGATTTTATGAATGATTAGATCACAATATTTTTTTACAGAAATGTGTAGTGGTTCTTTGGATGTAGGGTGAGGCGGTGATGAGGGAGATATATAATTCCACTTTGGTTGTACATGTTGATGCAGAGATGATGTATAGGGACCTTCAACCATAGTTTTTATGGACATCAATGAGGAATAGCATTTCAATATTCATCTATATGTGTCTGACCTATTTTCACTTGAAGTTAGAGAACTAGGTTCTGGAAGGTTTGCACAACCTATTGAGATCTTACTGTGGAAATGGGATGGAATATCCATGGGCATTATGACGGGGCATCGACTAACAGGGAGAGGCTAGGATTCTATATGGGAGATTATTAACTGACTTATGAAGTTGGTGAACTTTCAACGCATCAAGGAATAGAGTTCAGTTGAAATTATTGTGAGGTTGTACATAGAATAGGTCATATAAATTCATGGTTTACCCTAAACCATTTACATTTATTGGGATTCTAAATTCATGTGAAGCTGGTAGATAGGTCTATAAGAGTGTTTTGGGATCTAGTTTTGGATGATTACATCATTTAATCACTATATGGATGAAAAAAACATGATTAATTTCCATATATTGATGAATATTTTGATAGATTGCTTGTTAGAAATTATCGTGAGATAATAGGATAGATTACCATTAGTATAGTTTTACTATAATATAACATATCAGTCCACTATTATAATTTAATCTTTTGATTCATTATATACGAGACAATAAAGGTCACCAATATGCTAGACTGAGATTGGTGAGGCAAAAAATGATGGACCTAAGATGGTGTAGGAGAAAATAGTGAATGTATAAATTATACATGAGAATATGAGGAAAACCTATAGGATACAAAATGACTTACAAATTTCTACATCATATGAACATTGAGTTCAAGTATGTTGACCATGTTTTCTTGACAGTCTACCCATGAATATGATTATGATGGTTTGTTTAGGAAACTTTTTTATCCATGATATTCATCAATCCATTAATGATTCATCATAGGGATTGAGGGATTTTAAACCTCTTTACCTACCCATATAGATAGATAGGTTTCATGATATAGTCCATGTACCACAATTGAGGAGATACTTTCATGAACCTACATATGTTTGTTTCATGGATGAGATAGAAATCAGTGATTGATACACCTTCATGGTTTACTAGGTGGTGATTGAGGATTAGAAGGATATCATCCTACATAGATGTATCATCCTGCTAGTTTTTATACTTTTTCTATTGGGGAGTATAAATCAGATATCATTGGGGAATAAGATTCAAATGTAGACTCAATACTAACAACTTTTTATATATCATATGATTTTTAGTGTGAAAGGCCTTAATGGAGGGGAGACTACAATGACTCGAATTTTGTTCAATTTTTCCTATGAATATTTCTTTACATATAATAATATATATCCTCTAATTTGGTGTGGTGTTTGGGTTTCTTGTGACACCAAAATTAATATATTAAAAAAATTAAGATATTTTAAAGCATGTGCATGCACCATATTTTTGTTTTTTTGTTTTATCATATTTTGTGACATTAGATGAAAAATTTGAGGCCATGGTTGATTCATGAATGTGGTTTTTACCCAAGGAATGACCAAAGGTCATTCAGTTCTAGATGGCCAGTTAAAGAATATTTTTATTGGTGGGTCTAGTAAAATAAACATTTTATTTATTTTATTAAATGATATAAACATAATTCAACATATTTTAACATCATCATAAAAAACTCTAGGGTTATCCATACAATATTTGGATAATTTGAGAGGAGGATTCCCTCTACTAATTGATGGAAGATCAAGTTCAGAAAATAAGGGTTGATCAGATCAAGGGGGATCAAGATGTAGTTAACCCATTTTCCTTCTTCATTGCTGGAAAATTTGATCTTCCTTAAAAATTGTTCTAAATTTTATGTAGGAAATATTATTTATTGATTTCCTCTATATTGGAAACACTAGGAAGGTACATAGTTTTCTTTTTTAGATATATGATTGTTTGATCCGTATATGATCCCAATAACAATTCAAATGTTTTATAAAAACCCCTTATTTTAATATCTATAACCCCTATACATTCATATATATGGGTTTATTTTCGAATAACACTTTTTTAAATGAAGGATATAATTTGTTTTGGTGAATTTATCCCCATAGATATTATTGTTCATAACCATTTCCCATTTTTCAATTGTTTGACATTTATTGGGAAGGTTTAAGGGTGAAAAAACCCATAGATTCATTGAGTGTGTAAAAATGGTGAATGGGGTGGTGATTTATAGACAGATTGAGTTTTATTATGTTTGATTCTTCATGGATCAAGGATATTAAGTGGTGAATGGAGATGGGAGGATCTATGGATGTGTTGAAGCTAATTAGAACATGGTTATATTCTGATATTTGGTGGCCAGAAAAATCTAGGAATCGATGGTCATTGTTGTTTCCCTCTTAAATCCTGAAATCAAATATCATGACTCATGGAAGGGAAGGAAGATATTTATGTATGTATATATATATTAATGAAGAAACTGAGTTTTTATTCATATTATCTACTACACAATTTTTAATATAAATAACACATGTTGTGTAGTCATCAGTTTGCGATGGATAGGGGTTTGGCTCGAGATAAATATCACACACTATGTGGACCCACCACACGCCTCATTTACCTATATGAGAGGCTTTATGTGTACTCTAGGAGGATGTTGGCATGGAGGTGATCATTCACATGGGAAAGGAAAAGGAGAAAATTCATAACCATGATGCATTGACATAACTATGTACATGGGCACATATTGATATACACATTCATGGACGAAAGAGCATGGTCATGAACATCATGGGTGAGACACACAATACAAAGCCAGTGCACATAGGGTAGTATGAAATGGAATTCCAAGCCACTTTTAGGTGATAACAACATGAAGAGATAATGTGAGGTTATATGCCATGTTACCGCTTGAACACATCATTTAATTAACCAAGTATGTTCTACCTTTTGTATCTCCTTATTCAAGTATCATATTTTGTCATGTGAGAAGCCTATATTTTGTATTTTTCTACAGTTAATAATATAGAATTATATATTGTGGAATTTAAGATAAATTGTGCAATTTTCAATGAATAATAAAAGTTTATGAAATTCATGCTTACTTTACTGATCAGGGAAGAATCATTATGATGATTACGGTGTCAGTACTCCCTTTTCACCCCTATCATAGGCCCCCCATACTTATTACATGGGTTGAATTAGTACTCCCCTGCAATAAAGTAGGTATTTTTTACTCTTTTTATAGATTTTTACTCCCATATCATTGTTCTCTATATTTTAGAAGCTATTCCATGTGTTTCACGGATCCTTCTGCTATAGAGAATAATGAAATGGGGAAAGACCCTCCATAAATATTGGTGTGTGGTTATTGATGTTATTGATTCTTAGATATAGACATTTTGAGTTATAATAAGACTCATAAACTATGTCTTGGTTTTGATATGGAGACCCCCTTTCACTCTAAAATGGTTTTACATATGATTATATGTATATTGGGTTTTCATTTACCTAATTATATGAGTTGAGATGACATATGTTGTTTCCATGTATTTACCTCTATGACATTTTTAGGGAAACCTAATGGATGTTGATATAGTTAAAAGTACATGTATTTTTCAAGAATGATTCATTTCTTATGTACACACCAAGATGTTCATCAGTGAAATTGGTGAAGCATGGTGAATATTTGGTTCAGTGACCACATATAGTGTATAGACATGAATATATTAATATGATTTATCTCAGTTTTCCGAATTTAAAGTAGATGTTATGTTGGGACACAATTTATAGTTGTGAATAACTTTTTCCATTTTATGATTGGTTTTATGTTATTGTTCTCAAATCTTTTTCATATTATTTATTGTATGAATTAATGTTCTAAGTATGTTGTTTCCTTTTATTATTAGCATCCACTATTTCATGTGGACAATTTGTTGATTGTGTAAATTCACATTAGGAAATAGAATCCCCTTTTATTTATGCATTATCTTATCCTGTCTCTATACCATAGCATATTGGCGTTTGGCTTGGGGATGTCGCACATAGCCTTTCGCTGACTGTGCGGGCCATTATGCCTCGGTTCGTGATTTATTTTTTATTTTTTGGGATTTTTTATAATTTTTTTTATTCATTTAGAGAAAAACCAAAACATAATATAATACAATAAAAAATCATTTTAAATGTATTTATAAAAAAATGGATCTTCATAGGATTAAACATATATTTCCATTTGCAAAGAACAATAATAAAAATATGGGGGATAATTTTCATTAAAATGGAGTGAATTGTTTCTCTAAATGAAATGATAATGTTTCATAAAAAAGATCAATTTTTCAATAATAAATTTATATAGAACTATTTTTTGAGTTAAAAAATATTTTTAACCATCAGATAATGAGGAATGTTCCAATGAATTTGAAAATAAAATAATTTATCATTTGTGAAAAAATAATACTAATGGAATTATATTCTAACTTATAGAAAAGAAATTTGAGTTAACCAAATACCTTATGGATATCATAATTCAACATAAAAGAGTCATTTAGAAAAATATTTTTTGTTGTAGAAATTTAAATAACTAGAAAATTAAGATAAAATACAATAGAATAAAAACATAATGAATAATGTACCGAACTTATTATCAATCAGTACAACAAGATCAATCACAACTCAATGAATGAGAATTGAATTTATAAAAACATTAATAATATTCTTAATTCATTATTTAAGTACCCCAAATGTCCTAAATAAAAAATATTTTTTATTTAAAAAAAATTATACCAATATTTATCATTAATATTTTATTTCATAGTGTCTATTCATTATTACATGATAACTAGTTATTAAATTATTTTCACTTATGTCATTTAATCATGGTGATTCAGTCAAACTCATTGAATGTTTCTTAATATATTGAACATGATAAAATAGATTTTAAGAAATATTAATAATATATATAATTTTAGATATTTGTATCTTTTATTATTAAATTAAAAAAGTTTACACTCTTCATGAGTTTATCAAAATTGAATGAAATATGAAATGGTTTAAGGGACATATTATTTTAGCAGGTTATGTTTTATATTATAGTTTATTATAAATATCACCTATTTAATGTAAAATATTATTTTTTCTTATTTTCAATAATAATAAAGATATTATCTCTATTTATTGAACACAATTTTAAATCCACCCATGCTAGCCAGTAATAAAAAAATAGAATATTTCCTACTAAGAGGTGGTATTCCACACACACACATGACAATTTATTCATTTCTTAAATAGATTCAGAGGGTTTTTGATAAATGATATTTCATTAGTATAATAATGTTTTTAAAATAATTCTACTTTTATCATATATTCATGGAGAGAATATATTTAATCGTATAGTTGGAAAATAATTAAGAGAGATATGTTGAGAACATTACAAGTCCATTTGGATGTCCTCCATTAGAAAAAAACTTAATGTTCATTATAATTGTATTTTTGAATGAATAGGGAATATAGGTCTTGGTGATAATATTTAAGAGAGAATATGGATGGTTTTTTTGAGCTATTTATTTCTAATGGGTGTAGAAATATTGTGGATGTGATATGCTTTTACAGGTGAGAATATAACACCTTTGAAAATACCCACTACATATTCAAGGATTAAATTACACAATTCATGGGTCAATGGATGAAAAATTTGTAAATAATGAATTTTTGTGTGATATAATGTAAAAAAACTTCAAAAGTCCCTTTTAATACATGGTTACATCATGTATCAAATAATTTGCCTCTATATTTTTAAATTTTACCTTTTTTAAGTCTTACATTAGTAACTCATTTTTAACATATTAATTTATATGATATTATAAATTTAAGGTATCCTATATTATTAAATTTTAATTTTATTTAAAATATTTAAGATCCACATAATCTATTTAACATTCTTAGTTAGAGAAAATTACCCATAAAATAAAAAAATCTAGTATATATGAAAGGTTTTTTGTCAAAAAAATATTGTTTTCACCATTTACTATTCTTAATCATATAAAGAATTAATTACCAAATAAATGGGATTTAATATATTTTAATATATGTCTATAAATCATAAAACATTCATTATATATATTAATAACAAATAATTTTTCAGATAAAACTTACATAACATTATAAATTCAGATCATTGATAGTACCAAATTTGCCCGTATCATATTTGATAATATTAATATTAGTAATTAATTTGTTTTAAAAAAAATGAATTTAAAATTAGAATATAATTTCAACATGATGGTTTGAAATATTTAGTCCATATTTTGTAAAAAAAATATAAGTGAGGAAAACCAATTTTTAGCATAAGAGAATAAAAATATATTTTAGAGTAAATTAATACATATATTTCCAAAATGGTAAGCATTGGTTTTATTTATTAAAAATAGTGTTTTAAAATGAATAATTTGAAATTATATATATATAAATGGTTTCGAAAATATTTCTTTAATTCATATATTATGATAATACCATGAAACAAAATAAATTATTAAAATCAGTGTCATTTTCAGTACCCACCAGAAAATCAATTATTCATGAATTTTTTTAAAAATTCATCATAGGATTAAATTAAATTTCAGAATAAAAAAAAGATATTTTTTAAAAATTTATTTTTAAAAATAAATAAATTAATATTTTAAATGTAAATAATATTGATAAAGAAAATCTATTTTTTTAAATTTCCATTTTAAATAATTAAATGTTCTTAATTAAATTTAGAAGGGATTCAAAATTAATGAAAATCTTTTTATTTCCATGTGATTTAAATATTGATACATTTTTTTTATAATATTCATCTAATATGTCATGTCTTTTTTTAGTGTTTCTATGTAGAACACAACCAATTATGGTATTAATTAAAATGAAAACATATTATAAAATATTGTGGCATTATAATGGTTTACGATTAATTTATTGTTAAAAAACATAATAATGAAACTATATATATTTTGGTTTATGGATATTTAGGTTTCTCAATGTATTAAATTTTTTATGAATAAGAATAATAGCCCATGATTACTCTTTTGGCTTGAATATCTAATTCTAATAATTATTCTATTACTATCATGATTATAGATCTTACTTGTTTTGGATCTATGATAATTTCCATATTTATCTATGATAATTTCAGACCCATTACAACAAATTTTAGAATAATCATGTATTTTTTTGTGCATTTCCATGAGAAATTTTTAAACATAGTTGTTCCAAGATATTTTTAATAGGAAAAGTTTTTTAATAAAATATATAGTGTGCTATGAAATAACATGGATATATTGATAATATCTTAAGATAATAATATATGGATCCTAGGGGTGGTTTTAATTTTTGATAATGATTTCATAACCATGAAAAAAATCAAGGAAACAGTATATTTAATGAAAAAAGAGATTTTTTTTTTCAATTTTACAGGAATAGAAACTTTTCAATAGACTCTGGATGGTCTAATCCTTGTTAGTGAACCATAAAAACCTCCCATTATTATTACATAAATTAATTTATAATACGATATCTATGGGAATGAGAATTAAAAAAATTGTAATATTTCTAATAAATCATGATATCCTCCGATAGTTTTATGTTCCTCAAAGAAGTGGAAAATATATTTAGTTTTATGGCATATAAAATAATGATAAATTGAACATCAACCCATATGGTATCTAGTTTTGAGTACTGAAATAAGAATATCTAATATAACACTATCCATCATGACATTTTTTATTATTGTTATTCAAAAATTAATTTTGGAACATTATAATGATGATTCTTTTGAATTCTTAAAAATTTTACCATAAACTATAGGTCTTGAGTTTCATTTTTCTACTCTATTCATGTTGATTATGATCTATCCTTTAAGATTGGGATACAAAAAATAGATAGAAAACCATTATTTATTTATTATTACCTTGATATACCGACTGATAAGAAAAAATTAATTATATAATGGATTTCATTCCCACAATAGAGACCATGTAAGTATACATTTTTATAGTTGATAAAATATTCCATGTGTCCATATTTAACAATGTGTTAGAGAAATCAATTGTAGTCTGATTAAAATTTCTTATTACATATATATAGTGGAAAAATTATGTATATGGTGTTGAATTATCTTACATTCTAAATGAAACAACATTATTATTTATTGGTTATGATTTTTATCAATAAAATTTCTGTTATGAATTAGTTTGGATGTGTGAAGGCATGGATAAAGAAAAATTATCTGGATTCGGTCTGATGCATGTCATACTATGATTACAAGCAATATGACTAGAGATTATTTATAGATAATGGAAATGTCCTTGAGGTATCCTTGTGTATGAAATAATCTAAAATGATATCACATAAGAGTTATAAAAGTAGTCAATACATGCATCCCCATAAAAAATGGAATGATTGATTTCATATTGTTGACATTATTGATATAGATCATGTTGTGAGATCATGTGTCACATTGCTACTAGTTGAAAAATGAAAAATTATATGAAATTATTATATATTACACATGTTTAAAATACATATTACATAATATAAGTGGGATAAAAATATGAATTATTTCTTTAATAGATTTACAGTTTCATGTTACACATCATAATGTAATTTTTCATGAAATAAATGATGATGGGTAAGAGTTCAATGGTTCTAAGTATTTTCGTTCCCATACCATGGATGAAATGTCACTTTATGAAAGGAATAATTGAAATATATAATTGAAGGGGTTCCATTGTAAATATCATGAAGTAGATACAGGGTAGTTATTTTTAGGTTTAATCTATATTATTATTCAAATCAAGTATGTGATATGTATCTTTTTTACACTCTATAACACATATTGTAGTAGTAATATTAACAATGAAAAATTGAACTATTAGACACTGTTATATTTTATAATGTCATAATATCAAGAAACTATAATGTAAAAACATAAATAATGATTTTTTTGTAGCAGGAGGGCTTTGTTTTAATTTTACAGTCTTACAACCACCTTTTAAAATCATGATAGTGTGAATCCATCTTGAGATTATATAAGGTTATCATTTACAGTGGAAGGTCGTAGTGGTATTTTATGTTAGAATTAAAATAATAATTCCTTATATAATGATATTATTGTTTTAAATAATAAGAAGAAGATGAAGAAGGATAAATATATATAAATAAAGAGGATTTATAATGATTTGTTAAGATATCATGTACACAGAATCATATATTGAATATCATGATTCATGATTTGATGTTTTTAGACAATTAACTACATTACAGATTAGGAATGAAATAAGGATTTTAAGTGAGAAATACTAATGATCTAATCTATAAGAATATATAATCATGAAGACCACACATAAATATTTTTTATGATTGATTTTGATTTTTATGAGTTCGACCCTAGTATAAAATATATATTTATATCTCTTTTGAATGTAGTGAGTGTAGGAGAGGATGAGGTTGTAGGTCATGGGTGTGTTGTGATCTTATTCAAAATCATAAAATCACATTCTGGTGAGGTAATTGTCAATTAGTATATATAAATATAATTTATATGTTCCCCATTATATATCCAATTATTGGAAAAAATTGTGAAATTTTATGTTATTTATATGTTATGGTTTTCTATTGAATTATACTTACAAGACTGATACATAGTTTCCTTAACAAAACACAGATAAGAACCATTTTTTTGAATGGTAAGACTAAAATTTTTATAAAACCAAATTCAAATGATTCTTGCAACATATTATGGCATAGAAAGATACCATAGGTATATGAATGTGATATGATATCCACTAGTTATTTCTTAAAACAAAATAGGGACATATATTTTCATAAAGAATATTTTGAGTGATAAGTGACTTCCATTATTCTATTTTTGAAACTAAAATATTATCAATGATAGATTTACATATAATTTTCATCACTTAGAGTTGATTTTACCCTATTAGTAGAACATTTGATTCAAGGGTGTTATTAAATAATAATATCAATAAAATAGTATAATAAAAATTGCCTGAATGAGGATTCTAAGGCACAAAAATACTTATCTAGATCCCCATCCAATAAAAAAAATATATTTTTTGGTGGATTATCACACATCAATATAATTTTTTTTAATAAAAATACTCATATCCATTATTGTAATAAAAAAGTGAAATAATAAATATATTATTTTTTAAAAACATGATCGGTTGTATGAATATGTGTCCAATATAATTATTTTGATTATTTACTTAATCATATTACTGATCTTGTTGTTGAAATAAATTTACATGGCTTTGGGTTCAGGGATTTAATTTTTAGAAAAATAATCTTCAGGTTATAACGAGTTTGAAACCAAAAATACTCAGCATTTTAAAAAATTGAACCATATATATTTATCCTTTGATGATATTAATAGTATTATAGTTTTATAAAAAATAAATGTAATTGAAAAAATATATATAAAAACATCATCCAATGATATGTAATTCTAATAACTTAAGAAGAATTATTTTGTACAGTTTAAAAATAAGATCTTATTGATTAGATCTTATTAATGGTTGTATAAAATTATAAAATAGGTTAATGATAACTTTTAAGTAAATTAACCCTGACATGTTTTCACTATGGGAATAATGGACATATTGCAACTAGGTTCCTAAATGGTTTTGAGTAAGAGGATAGTGATTTTGTATTCAAAACAACAATAATGAATACTTTTTCCTCTATAATGAAAATTATCTTAGGTAGTGGAAGTTGAAATATATTTTAAATTATAGTATTGGTAATAAAAGAGGAGAAAGATGCATATGATGTTCTATTGGATCTAATTGTGGCTGATTTTATATCAAATGTTGAAAATTTAATAGTGTATTTGATATAGTAGTATAAATATAATATAGAAGATAATTATCAAGTAGAGGTATTTTTTACGCCAATGTAAAATTAGAAGTGTCTCTTAAAGATATTAATATATAGATAAATAGTAATGGTGAAATTAAGGTTTTTTATTTAGGTGAAATATGGAGATGAGGTGAATTATTCATTTAATATAAAGTGAAAATGCAAAGATCCTTGATGATAGTAATTTGTCTTCCAAGGTGTAAGTTATGAAAAGTGAATCACATGAATAAGAAGCCATTACCTTGATAAAGAAACATGATTCTAATGTTTAAACATATTTATCAACATAAAAATATATTTATGGGATTATCAGAAGAAATATTTAAATAAATGGATGATCATGGTAGAAGAATGTTTAATGAATTGACAAATTTTAAAATGCCTAGTGTAATGAGTAAAATTAGTTTTGAATAATATAGTAAAACATCAAATAAAAATTCAATAAATATAATGATATTAGGGAAGCAGTTTAATGGACAATGTTCTCCACCATCGAGAATATAGTATTTATCATAATGGTATTAAAAATAATGTTATTTTTATAGAGAAATGATAAGAAAATTATATTCTCATTAACGAGGTTTCAATTGTTTTACTTGAAAAACACTGTCCCATTTTGGTGATATTGAATGTTTTTTGGAAAATCTATTTGAGATTTTTAATTATGAATTTGAATATATAATTTAAATGAGTACATAAATAAATTTTACAAATAACATTTCAAATTCCCAAATTTTTCAGAAAATGATGTGGATTTGAGGAAGATAATATATTGATTGTTTAATGGATGTAATAAGAGATTTTATGAATATGGAATAAATTAATTATTTTGAAGAATATTTTTTATTCTACTTGAATGAATATTTTGATATTATTTCCTATACTGACAAAAAAGGGAAGAGATCCATTGAAGTATCAACACATTTTGTAATATCATCGAATGCATATAATGAGATAAATAAGTAATGTGGTTCTAAAATTATCTTGAAATAATCTAAGAATAGTGGCACTACGATTTTATAAAGAAGGTTTTCATCTCAAATAACTGGTAATATAAATATTTTAAAGAATTAAAAGGGTAGAGTTCGTAGAAATATGTATTTGGGAAATTATATAGGATTACAGATTTAAGGATGTGGATATACCCAGTTTTCTATATAATAATTGAAAAATACTATTTTTTTTGAAGTATTAAAATTAAATTATTCAAAAAAATTCCGAACAAGTAATTGACGAAATTTTATATAAATTTTATAGAAAATAATATCTTGTAACATAAAGGAAATGAATGTACTTTCCCATTATCAGGAGAATTATTCTAACTAAATCTTCCTTACATGTTTAAATTTCTAATATAAATGAATGTTCATATCTCTGTATTTTTAACATTATAGTTTTTTTATTTTCTAAAAGAAAATAGTATCTTCCCATATATTCAATGAAATGATTTAAATTTTATTTTGAAGGTATTTAAATAATAATAAATATTATCTAATTTCTCCACATATCCATGATTAATATGATATTATGATACCATGAAATATCTTTTTTATGTGTGTATTATGATTATTTTATTGATGTGAATATCACAAATCTCGTCTATTTTACTTGTCTATATCATGATATGATGGAATGATTTTTTTTAATGTTTTAAGAAAAAAATTAATTTTTCCTTGTAATATACTAATGTTCTATACATGAAATTATGTTTGTAGATTTTTGACATTAATATTGATTAGACAATGTGTGATATTGATATAACTTATATAATGGGTGATCCTGATGCAACTTGTACGATGGATAAGCCCAATACAGCTCTTCAATGAATTTGGTAATATTAGTTAACATTAAATTGATGAATAAGGGAATTAAATACTTAGGATCCTCCTATTGATTTTATAAGGATACATTAATTTCTAACATGGGGGATTGTGGGTTATAAAGATATCTCTCCAAGATACCAACATTTTTTCTCAATGATTTCTAGGAGTTTTTAATGTCTCCTTTAAACAATATTAACATCACATGGATCATGATTATTGTTTGTTATAAATTGTTTATTTTCCATGATATTATGAAATCCAAAATGTTTAGCGATCTAGGTTTTTATTGGTATGAATTATTTTATGTTATGTTCATGAACATTTATTTCGTCCTTATATTTTTATTATAATATTTTATCACTAATGGAAGCATATTTTTATTACTTATGTTTACCTGTATTCTTCATTTGAGGTCAGCCTAAATATTTTTTCTAGTTCACCAAGTTATTAAAAAAAATATCATACGAAAAAATTATAGATATAATTATTGTGTAATGAATAATATAGGATTCAATGAAGATTTTTTTTTTCAAATAATAAAAACATGTTATATCAGGAAATAAGACAACTTTAAGAAATAGATATTATTATGTAAGAGTTTTATATAAATCTTTAATATATCAGTATTATAAGGTCATTTTTTATATAAGTTATCCCATATTGATTCATTATGTTCAAATATTTTCAGATGCTTATAATTTTGTCTCATTTATTGGAATCAATGATAAAAATGAAAAGATAATGTTTTTAGAATTAGGTTTGGGAGCATGAGTTCCAGGATGTTATATTTACTATAAATATAGGTTTTAGATAACAATATATATTAATATTTTTTTGAGATATTGTCATATGATCTATGAATTCCATTTTTTATATGTTTATATTTTATGAAAAGATTAAATGCGTGTATACCCCCTTTATCTTCCATGTGATCAGAGTACATTGGGAGTCTTTTATTGAGGTTTTTTAATAGTTTGAAGTATGTTTAATATTGTTCTTAATATGTGTTTTATAGAAATATGTTAAATAGTATTTATAATCATTAAAGTTAATATTATCTTTAATGTGGATGTAAATATAGTTAATTTTGAAAAATAAGGTATTTCATTTTAGGAATATGTGATTTCTCATGCCGATGATCATGAAATTAAAATGTGATTTGCGATTAAGTGATTAATTATATTTTGAACAAATTTCAATATATTAGGAGTATTATAATATTAGGGTAAATGAATTTTTCTTCTTACATGGGAGTATAACTATAGAATAAATGGTAAATTATATTGTTGGAATCATATACAATGTTATTGAGGATAAATGGTAATTTAAGTTATTTTTTGGAAGGGTTATGATATTTAATAGATTATATTATTATTTCAAATAAAATTTATATATGTGCCTTTATGTGAGATTAATTTTGGTTAGAGATTAATTTTATATTGACTTTGGAAAAATATTTGTTCAAATAATTCTAATACATGGGCTTAAAATGTGGTCACACATATTTTGAATAGTTTTAGGATTATATATTTTTCTAATGATTTAAGGTGAACTGTGGTTTAATTATTTATTAATTTTATATTAATATAATATTTATTTATTTTAAGGTTTATACATTTTGAATAATTTATTATGTTTTCCATTTTTCTTTTGATAAATTTGTAATTAAAAGGTTAAATAACTTGTAATTCATTACTGTATATTCTGACCCATTAATAGTTCATTTTAGTTCATTATAGATGAAATATTAATATTAATATTAATTTTTTTAGTGTTACATATTATTGAAGGGGAAAATTATTTAAAAAATTAAATATGTGTAATTAAAATTTTGAAGTTAAATGAAATCAAGTATATTTTCTCATGTTCTCTATCATGAGAGTAAAATAAACCCTAAATTATCAGAAAACGAAACATGAAATAAAAATGTTAGCCTTTAACATTCATTTCAGCTGAATTTTTTATCTTTAATACCCATTTTTTATTTAATGTTTGGTTTCCATTAACATTCCCAATTTCATGAAATCTATTAATCTCTATTATTCAATAGACCTTAATTTTCTCCTCGGTGATCATATTTTCACGTACCACTAGTGTTTTCTAATGATGGAATATATTTATGTGTTTCTTCAGATAAACTTAATATTTACCTTTACCTCCATTCAAAAATATGTTTTATTATACCATTTAATAATGTGTTTTTTCAACAAAGGTATTTTTTAAATATTAAAAATTATATTATATTGATGATTATATATTTTATTACACTCCATGAAATATATTTTAAACACATTTTATTCTCTTTTTATTAGACATGATATAAAATTTTGAGATATCAATTTCATTATGTGTTATAACGAAAAACAGTAATTTTTTTAAAAAAATTCATTAGTTAATATTTTTTATAGCATGTAGTATACATGTCAATGAGGTTAAATGAACCCTGATATACTATATAACAATGAAAATTGGTTGGCTGGTATGAAGAGAAAAACAATATTATGAAATATATTTAGAATTTCTTTCATTAACAAACTAACTATCAATTATACAGTGAATATATGTTGGATGGAAATAACAATAAAATACATTGAATGTTAATTGGTTCATTTTGACAAAAAAAATTATATGTGAAATGATATTTAATATTTTTTATTGGTTTTATCATTATTAAAAAATTATTATAATGAAAAAATTTGATTATATATTGAATATAATGATATAATATTTACTAAATTATTTCTATAAATAATGTAATGAAAATCATAATTTTTTTCTTGAAATATATATTTTTGTGAAAAATAGATTTCATTTCATTTTTCAGCCATATATTATGACTAATATCATCAATTTTAAACATTTTAATTGAAAAAATTAAATTCGATTATACAGTAACCATTTCATTGTACGATTATGATGAATTTTTATGGTTTTTATGAAATGTTTCATTTTGGAATACATATAAAAAAATATCAATTTTGAAGTGGAATTTTTATAATTAAATACACTTACATTGAATCCCAATTATGTTTTTTATATTAAAATCATGTACCATAATTCAGATTTAATTACATATAACATAATTAATTATTTAATAATGAATAGTAGATTTCAGAATAAGATCAATTTTTGGATTAATTTTTTTTTTTAAATCATTGAATTTTATGATTTTATATTAAAATTTGTTTCATCAAACTATAATATTTTAAACATGAAATTTTTCCAAAAATTTATAATTACAAGTTTCAAATTTAGTAAATATGCCAATTTTATATTATACAATTATACTTATTAAATGTAGTATTTATTGGTCACAACGTTGTCAGTAAAATTGGAAAGCAAAGATAATGACAATGTCATAAAGCTTTATAATAACCCGAACACTTACTTTTATTTCATTTTATGAGTTCTTATTATCCATACCCATTGAGAAATTGAAAATTTAGAAAATTATTTCTATATTCAATTGATTTTAATAGGTATTTGATTTAAATTAATGGATAAATTGAAAATGTAATTCTCTTTCTTTCATTATCTATAATATTGGGTGACATAGATAATGAAATTAATGATCAATTTCAAATATTATTTGAAATATTAATTAAATTTTTATCTAGTTATTTTATTTTAAATTTTTAGTTATGAAATAATAGATTTAGTGTTAATTGAACATTGACACAGTGCTTGTCAATGTAATAGATGACCCATGTAAAGGGATGCGAAAACATTAAATGTTATAAAAAGCTGATTAATTATTTTATTCTCGGATTTTTCAAAGACATATAACATATTGAAGACATATAAAAACATTATATAAATATTAAAATACTTTGTTGAAATTATTAATAGACATGTTATGCGAATAGTCTCGAAAATGGCATCAAGGGTGTGATATGTGAAATAATAATTTACAAAATGATATAAAACTAATAAATATCTTATAATTGGAAAATATAATGTGATATTTTCCAAATTATATTCCATTTTAACAGTATGGGAAATGTTTACTTTTTTTTGTTTTTCATGACACTTAATGAGTAAAAAATAATGGTACCATGGTAATAAATAAAAATGATAATTTGAGGTTAAATATAATATATATTGTTTACATACAATATATAATACTTAATAAATTTTATTTGATGAGATAATATCAACTTATCTCCATAATATATTATATATATGTCAATTTGGGCCCTATTAACATGGAAATTATTTTATATAAATTTACTAAATTAATTATTTCCAAGGGCGCTCCTCTCCAATATTTTATAAGGACACCACATCTCTTATATTCCTTAAAATTTTAGTGCATTACATTTTCATTAAAAATAAAAAATGAATTCCATAATTTCATCCCAACGCCCTATATTTTCTAGTATCATGGAAAGAACATCTTTGAAGGATTAAGGTGTATGCCATAGATGGTTTTCTGAAGAAGGGATATAACTCTTAATTAAGTGTTTTAACTTTTATACTTATTCTACCTCAATAAAATATTAATACACCATAATTATATAAAAAATAAATATCTATACTACATATAATTTTCATTATGATAATCGTAAAATCATTTCATAAATATTTTTTTCATTCTTTGGGTAGTGAAAAAATATTTGCATGTACATGTGGACAACCATCTCCACAAAGAGATGGTTTTTGTATTCCATAACCTCCTCTCATGTATATTTATTATTTTTAATTTTATTCATATATATTTTTAAGAGAAAATTTTAATTCATTAATTTTATGATATAATCTATTTTCATTCCATTCCATATTTTGGGATGTTATATTTTCAATCATACATATATATCGATTACCACCTTCAAGAAGCGACGAGATTCATTTTTTAGTAAATCATTTCATATATGGATATAAATTTTTATATAATTAATTAAAACAATAACTATCTCATTATTATTATTCTTTTTGTGATGAGACAATTACCCCTTTGGCATCCGTCATCCTACAGAAGCTATATTGATATTATCAAATGAACATCCACACAATGTCCAATGAAAACATAACTGATTACGAAAATGAATAAAATAATTTAATAAATGACATAAAGGGGTAATATAAAATTAATAAATATAATAATGGTTTTTAAATAAGTAAATTATTAATATATTTTTATTATAAAGGATTTTATGTGCATACATAGAATGTCTAGACTCGTGGAAATGTGATTTTTAACCCAATTTACTTTCATTGGTTCATGTCACATCCCTACTTACTTTATTATGAAATTATTGTAAAGGAATTGATATAAAATATTTTTTTATTATGTATTTAAAATTATTTGTTTTGGATGTAAATATGTTCACATAAAAAAAAATGGATTAATTATCACCATAAAAGTTATGATCATTATAGTTGTTTTCATTGTCTTAGTCTCATTTTTTAAGATGTATCATGTCATTCACCATGATTTCTTTATATGGATTACGTAATGAAATTTAAATGAGTTTAAACAAAAGAATTAATGATTTTTTAGATCAATTTAACTTTTTGACTTGTAAGGACTTTTTATTTTGATATTACCAATATAATAAAGTCAATATGTTACTATCTCATTTATTTTTAGGATTGTTTATGTAAAAGGTTCTTTTTTGAGAATATGTTTCATCATAATTCATGAACTAATTTTATATTCCAATCAATGTTTTTATTTTTACAGGATCTACTATTATTTTTCTCTCTCTTGTAGTTAAAACTATTGAAAAAATATTTACTGAAAATAATTCCAAATTTAGTCTTTAGTCAACAATTTTTTTACAAATGTCTATATTTTTTATTTTTTAAAAAAACAATATTAAATATACATTAAATTTTGTAAATTACTAATTTCCCCTAACTTTGAATTTATTTAAAATGGTTTAAACTTGAATCATCCAATTAGTTTTAAAAAAAATAATTGTTTACTTTTTACAAAATTATAAATAGAATGCTTACTTTTAAAATATATAGAATGAATGGATTTACCCACCATCATGAACATTATTTTATTTTTAGCTTCGTTATTTGTTTTCTTTTTTATTTAAAAAATAATTTTTCAGTTTTGTAAATTTATATCCGTAAATGAATGTTAGTTAAATGGTATATTCCATATTTTTTAAGAAACATTTTAATTTTTTATTTAAAGGGTTTTTCATCTTCACCAATATAATATAATGATTACTTATATCCACTAAGAATATGATATTATTATATCATCTATATCATATCAATATATTTATTATGATGCGTGTTTAAATATGTTATCATAAAAACTTCTTCTTTTTTATGGGAAAATTAATGTATAAGGTAATGACACTTATATCTAAGAGTTTAATAATGAAATTAAAATATATCACGTGTTATATTAATATAGGGTACTTTGAAATTATTGATGATGATGAGCGATCCTGATATATCTTATAAAATGGGTGATCATGATACATATTGTTTGATGGGTGATACTTATATAACTTATATGATGTGGGTGCTAATATGGACCTCTAATGTATTAGGTATTGTTCTATTTTTTAAAGGTATGAATGGGAGATAAGACTAGGGAGGTTTCTCTAATGAATTTCACTGGGAACCAATTATTTTTACCATTACTGAAAAAATTGATTATTATAATTTTACAATATATAAAATCTTGTTCATTATACATTCTATGAGTTTTTAGGGGATCATTTTATAGGGATTGAAAAAACATGGATCATGATTATTAATTCATATCACTTTTTCTAATGTTAATTATTTTTTAACTATAATATTTTTAATGAGATATATATAATTATGGGTATGTATTATATTTTCTCATTCCCTTTAAAATCGATTATTATTATCATACCCTTATCATTATATTATTCTCACTAACTAATATTAATTTATAATTGATATTATTCCCCTTACTGAGAATTTTTTTATCCTGATTTTGATTCCATTTTCACAGGTTATGAATAATGAATTTAAAGTAATTATTTTTGATTTTTTTCAAATGTTATGAATTTTAGTGTTGATTTTCAAGATATTTTTTTCATAATAAAATATGAGTATACCAGTAAATTGACCACATGATGACATGGGAATTTTTTGGAAGGACTTTTTTCAATTTATTTAAAATTATATATATCGAAATTTTGATTTGATATGTGTGTGATAAAATATTTATTTTTTTGTTCTAATATTATTGGATAGTGAAATTTGTTCGATTTTTATTACGATGAATGTCACAAATGTAATGATTATTTTTTAAGGGATTTGGGAACCTCGGTCCAAGGTTTTTGTAAATCCAAAAACCTTATTATGTTATATCCAAAATCACATAATACACTAGAAAAGACACAACACATGTATATTTGAAAATAAATTTAACATATCATATTCGAATATAATTACTTTGAAATGCCAATAAAAAATAAAATGAGACAAGTTAATTTTATAAACATATGTTTCTAATAAATCAAATCGTTTATTGAGATACACCAAACCCACACACCAAAATATGGTTTTATTTTTTCATAATAGCAACGATTTAAAGTAAAAATATAAAAAAATAAAAAAAATTAATGATAATATCAATAATAATTGAAATAAATTATAAGAAAATACAGATTAGATTTAGAGTTTTATTAAATTCAAAAACAAATTCAACTAAAAAACCAATCCCATTCACTTAAAATGAATTTTTTTACTGTATACCATTAATTTATTATACCACAATATGTCTTCGACATTCCCCAAAAAATTCTCAACACATGAAAATCATGTAAGAAATAATTTTCAATATACTTAATAATATCATCAAGAAATAAAAACAATAAAAAGGTGACATATAACACTCAGTAAGGTTAAAAATAATAGTTAGTAATAAGTTATTATAAGTGACCATAAGATGATCAGATTGGTATGATGACATAATAAAAATTCATGATAATGAAACACTATAAATAGACCCAAACATTAGGGGTGATACTTCATGGGTACTTTCATATATCATTGGTATAACATAAGAAAAGTCTCATAAGAGATTCAAAATTCATCATTAATATGATCATAACATAAGCATTAATATGTTACATAGCCTTTTAGACCATAAATATGAATCGAATAAAATAATGTATTTCTAGGGCATAATAATATGGTGTTTTTGACATCATTGATAATAGAATAAAAAATAAGATAATTCTAATATCATATCATAATGGAATCACCTAATAAAATAAATTGAGAGTAATTTAATAATTTAATGTACTAAATTTATAATTCCAACTTCATATATCCTGGTACATAAGAATTATCGAATGAATTGAGGGATTCAACAATAAAATTTATCACTTTGTGATAAACCATCCATTCATATTTCTCATGAACATAAGAGAATGTAGAATTCCTACTATCATAATTATCTTGTGTAAAAGATTTTTTTTCCTGATAATTCCTTCATAATGTCATCATAAGTCATTTAGATAATAACGGTGGATATTATAATTATAAAATAAACCCAATTATGCATAAAAATTATTTAATGTTGTTTTTTTTGATGAGAAATACTTTTAAATATTTAGTGGAAATATGCATTGATATATTTGAAGAAATCCTAGTTTTTTTAAACTATTATCAATATTAATTTAATAGATAACTAGGAAAAATATTATAATTAAAAACACAATGAAAAATGAAAAATATTCATAGCGAAGAACTTATATAATAGAAGGAAAAAATTATCATTTTGTAAATGTTATGAAATCATTTTTTCTCACCTTTAAAAATAATTTCATTAATATCTAATATGTAAATCCGTAAAAGGATTCATTCTAAATTTTTTATTAATTAAATTCAATTTTTTAAAAAATTATCCCAAACTAATAACTGATATAAAAATAATAACATTCAAGAAATAGTATATATAGTATTCATCTGGAGGTAAACGAGTTGGGTAAATTACTTTAAAATGTTTAAAGAAATGATATAAAATAAAATCCCATTTATATTTAAATATCATATCCTATAATTTGAAAGAAAATTGGAAGGTTTTCAATTTACCATGATTCTGGTAACACCACAAGTTTCCATGGTATGCTTCTCTTTGAATAATATAGTAGCGTGTGTTGTATGCAACTTCGAGTTCTAACACACGCCACAACAAATCAAACTAGCTGTTATGAATAGTAATACTCAATTTTTGAAATTTTATAAATTTTATATTTTAAAATGAACTTCATTTTTGGATTCGAAATATCAAAATTAGCCTACGGTGAAATTTTGGTATTTTTCTAAAAACGTTCAATTTTTGATGAATAGTGAAAAAACACTGAGTTATAGTTTAAAACCGAATTTTTATTTAAATAATTATTTATTTTATTTAAATTTAATTAAGTTAAAAATAGATACATAATACCTATATATGTTCAATGTAATTCATTGGAGTTCGTTTAGAATTATTTTAGATATATAAAAATTTTATTGAACTTTTCACCGTCTTTTATCCACCTCCTAGGAGAATTTGGAAATTCACATAAAACTTAATATTACTGCTTATGTGAGTGTAATTTTTAAAATCCTAGGTAAACGGTTAATATCAAGGAGTAAAATGTGGTTCAATTAGATGAAAATAATTTTTGGTGAATAATAACTTTTTACTTTTATTTACCACGGTTAAAAGTAAATAGGGTAATTAAGGGTAAAAATGATATTAATATTACCCTGACACATGTCCTAATTAAATTGGACAAGTGTATCTCGACCAAAAACAAACTTAGTAATAAAATATTATCATTTAGGTCCACTTGGATTAGATTAGGACATTAATTATTATTTAATTCAAAGAAGAGTTAAAAGAGTTAAAATCAAAGTTTAATAACTAAAACATTTTTAACATAGGGTTATACATAAGATAAGTCAATTGTAAATATTAATTAGAAAGATAAAAATATTTCCTACATAATGGTATTTTATTTATAATTTTTAGACATTAAATAACTTAATTTATTTATGTCCAAATGGTGACGCAATAATTACCTAATTAATGAAATATTAAAATACTTGATAATATAAATATCAAAATAAATGTAATTTTAGACTTTTTAGGAATTAAACTATTTTTATAGGTTAATATGACATATTATTATTGGTTATATAAATTTTATGCGAAGTAATAATGCTGTTATGAAATTATCAAAAACAAAATACCCAATAGTGGTAAAATTGACATAAAAGAGTTTTCAAAACAAATATTATATTATTAATTTATATTATATTCCTAAAAATCTAAGGTTCGGCCAAAGGACATTTATAATTAAAGGTGTATCATTAATGGACCACTTGGGGGGTCTCTTGTATGTATATAGTAAGTTTATTAACTATATAATTTAAAAATACAAAGTGACATGGTAAATGTCAAACTAATTAACTAAGAGTTAAAACTAAAAGATAAGGTTAATTTAGTGACCCAAACCTATCTAAAACCTACTGGATGTGTGGTTTTATACCCATACACACCATAATATCTAAATAATCCACTTTTTATCCATTATAATCTGAATATGAATTTATTATAAAATAATATTTCTAGCTTTTACAAAGGTGCCTCTCACCCCTCTTATAAAAGGGCACTCACCCTTCTGGCTAATTAACACATTAAAAGCCTTTTGGCTCAAACAAAACCTGTAAAAATACTCTCTAAATATTCCTCACTTAGACCTAGAGGACTTAGTTTGATCAGAAAGCCAGCCTCTAGAGCTCTTTTGATCAAATCAAAAGGAAGAAGCTGATTAAGAGGTAATGTTTTCTCCACCCTCTTTCAAGTTCTTCTCTTCTTCAACTTATTATTTCTTTGTTTTCCCATTATAAAATAATAACTCCTGTATATTATATATACTATGATATTATTATAAATATGGTACAACCATATTCAGTATTCTATCCATCCTTTGAATGACATGTCACCATACGTGCGTACGTACAACTTACCGTCTCCACGTCAGGGTGTAATTGTTATTCAAAACATTATTATTGAGATAGGTAAAATGATGATGTGTAATTCATGTAGATAATAAATATAAAATGATAATTATTCTGTATATATGATATACCATCCAATTATATTTTATTTTAATATCAAAAGAATGATATTGTTGCTCGTACGTACGTACGGAGTACCGTCTCCACAAACGCGATGAGATTCATTCCTCATCGTATCCATTCAAGACTATTTATCATTTAATGATTAAAAATAATTTTTAAGGACTTGATATCATTATGGATATGAATTAGACACAACATATCCATAACAAACAAGTCTTACGTAACAAAACATATAAAATAAAATGAGTAAGTTAACACCCGAAACAATGATAATACTTAGACATTATTAAAAAATCAATGTTAAAAGATCATATATGATATCATATTAATGTATATGATTCTTGTATAATTTAATAAAAATTATTCCACCATTATACAAGAGGTTAACATACCCTCAACCAAGGAAAAGTACAAGGTAAGGGTTTATTTCACAATCTCTTCATTATCCGAGGTTGTTTATACGTAATTATCTACTGGGACCTCTTTATCATCCACATCCATGTTTCTTAAAAATGTATTTAAAATAATTCTTAATAATTTATATAATTTGGGATAAATTCATTTATACCCTTATTGAATTTTTATAAGAATTTTATAATGGAATCTTTCTGTCATTTTCCAAACACGGTCCGTTTTAACCTTTTTGACAGAATTAAGGTAAGAATGTCTTTTTTAACTTATACGGCGGGTGAAGCTATTTTCCACCATTATAAAATCTTCGAAGCTTCCCTTAAAAGCTTATAAAGAAATTTCAAAGTAAATGTTTTATTTTATAATTATGTGACTTTGAAATGATTTCAAAAAATGATATATTTCTCTCAAATAGTTTGGTTTCATCTATGTCAACATCCTTTGATGGATTTTAAGCTTATTTCAAGTTGATTTATTGTGATACAAAATGTCCATATTGTATTGAAGTTTTTGTGATATGTCTGACTGTAGATGTGTTATTTTTATACCATTCATGGTTTATGGAGAACGTATTGACATTTTGTATGCTAGTTTTTATACGAATATTTATGTTATGATTAAACCTGTTCATATGAGGAATGCATTGGACTTAATAAGTGACGGGTGGAGCCTGTTATATCTCCTCGATGCATCGGTAGGTCTCATGAGACTAACTAGTGTCTTGGAACAAGGCCTTGACAAAATCTTATTTGTAGTCTTGGAACGAGGCCTTGGCTATGTGGTTATGATAGTCTGGAATTATTCATTCCATCATTATGAAAGTGGTTATTGATATTGCATGTGATTATTCGAATAGTATAATATCCATGTGAATAAGTAAATGGAATTATTTCATTTTATTTTTTCTATATTATACTGATATTCATGTTTAAAATGCTTTTGTTTTAGTTATACATTGCCTTAAATGTTTATGCTTATTTATAAAAGTTTCTACTATATTGTTATCCTTACTAGGAATTGAGATAACCCCTTTCTATGTTTTATTTTTCCTAGGATGTGAAGAAGTATTTTATGAATGACCTACAGGGATAGTATAAGGGGATATGAGTGTGGAGACAAGATGTTTTTGTAGTTTTAACTTTTTGATATATTGTAAACTTTAGGAATGTATCTAGTGTTTCCAAGAATACTAAACTAATCGCTCTTTCGGGACTTGATCTTTTGTGATCATGCCAATGTTATGAAATAATGCACCGACTCTGGGTAACTGGGATCGGGGTGTTACAGTTGGTAACAGAGGAAGTTTAGTACAAACCTTGGAAGCTTGATTTAGGTAAACTCTGATTAGATCACATATACCTAAGATAGACTTTAAGCATTGGTATAGAATAACTTTCTATAATTTTGGTATTGTAGAAATTTTGTGAGTTTTATGAGCAATAGATCCCTGTCTAGATATGAGCAGGTAGAGGCATCTCTGGCACATATGTAACTAGGGGTAAAACCCGAAAACACCGCATTGAGCTAGACTCGAACGAGAACTAGTGCACGACAACGGGCCTTGCTACACTCTTAGTTACGACACTCCTAGGGGATATGGTTAGGATAATTCTCAATTTCTTTTAAGACCATTATGAAGGGTTTATGAGTATATACTTCCTCAAAGAGAACATTTTTATGATTATGGATTATATCCAAAAATAGTTCAATTTATTTTAAGTGTTTTACAAGTATGGAATTATGTATTTTGATTCATAAACTGATCTAGTTTATACCATTGTTTAGAAATGGAACCTAGTGGAAGAAATGGAAACTGTATCAATGCATGCACTCCATGTTGGGATTTCCCCCATGCTAAATATAATTATAGTGGAGTTGGTGATGCAACGGGGTCTAATTAGCTAATCACCATACTGAGACCACTCACTCAGGTTATGAATAATAACATTTCCCATATGGAGCACCCTGATCCACAGTGTGGAGGATCAATGATAGATCACTTCATAAGGTAGAAAAAACCAACATTCAATGTTAGTACAAATCCATTAGTAGCTGAGCAATGGATATTTTCCCTAGAGAAAATATTTCAAGATTTTGGGAGTAGTGAAAGGGAAAAAGTTGTCATGGCAGTTTATCACCTTATTGGAGATGCTAATCAATGGTGGTAATTGATTAAAAACATGAAGGAAGATGATAAAGTATAAAATATGGAATGGAGGTAGTTCAACGAGCTTTTCTTAGAAAAATGCATTCCTCAGGACCATCAAGAAGATATGGAAAGGCAATTTCTGAGTCTGAGACAAAAGGAGGATGAGCATGTCACAAAGTATGAGGCTAACATTACAAGGTTAAAAAGGTATGATGTAGATTATATATGTAACCCAATAAGTAATATTTATCATTACTTTGATTGGTTAAAACAATTTCTTTGTCGAGCATTAGTGTCACAATCCTTTTTGGCGTACGAAGATATTATCTCATGTGCTATCAAGACAGAAAAAGAATTCTCTAAGTCTTATGAATTTAATGAAAATCAAGAGAAGAAGAGATCTTCTGATCACTTTGGGAATGGAAATAAGGGAAATAAGGGAAAAGTTGGATATCCATCTTGCATTAAATGTGGGAAGAAACACCCTAGTACTCGCTTGAAGGGAATGGGAGTCTGTTACAAGTGTGGTGAAAAAGCCCAACAAGCTCGTGATTTCAAGGGGAAGAAAGAAGCTATCGATGTTCAATGCTACAAATGCAGAGATATGGGATATTATGCAAATGAATGTCCTAAGCGTCAGGGGAACTTACCTTAGAAAAGGCCAAGGGATCAAGGCCAATATTATTCTATCACTACTGCTGAGGTAGAAGCTCGGAAAGACGTGGTGGGAGGTAATTTAATAGTTTCCTCAATTTTAGAAAATGCATTATTTGATTCTAGATCATCGCATTGTTTCATATATTCCCATTTTTCTATGAAAATTAGATATTTCCAATTTGATTTAACAAGGGATTTGTCAGATAAATCTCCTAAGGGAATTATCATTCCAAAAAAGTTTTGTGAATTAGTCCCCCTTAGAGAACATAAATGTTCATTATCCGCTGATCTCATCATCATACCCATGATGGAGCTTGATATAATCCTTAGTATGGATTGTCTTTCGGACCATGATGTGAATATTTATTCTTAAAAGAAGAAGGTTACTATTTTGAAGATGATGATAAGGAACACCTTATCTTTAGACGGGATCATCACCACCTAATTCTTACCTAGACCCACCCCCAGTAGCTCAACTGAATTCAATTATTAGGGAGGAAGAGAATGAAATGACTATGGGTGAGGAAAGGAATGTTCAAATACAGGATGTACCTATTGTGTAAGAATATATAGATGTATTCCTGGAAGATTTAACTGGAAATCCTCCATAACAAGAAGTTGAGTTTTCCATTGATTTAATTCCTGGATCAAGACCTATATCGAGGACCCCTTATAGAATGACCACCGTGGAATTAGTTGAACTAAAGAAACAACTATAGGAATTGAGTAATAAAAGATTTATTCGCCCTAGTGTTTCTCCATGGGGAGCCCCTGTTCGTTTTGTTAAAAATAAAGATGGATCGATGAGGTTATGTATCGACTATAGGGAAATAAATGCTATAACAATAAAGAACAAGTATCCCCTACTTCTCATTGATGATTTATTTGACGAACTACATGGAGGTAAATACTTTTCAAAGATTTAACTTCGATCTGGATACCATCATTTGTGTGTGAAGAAGGAATACATTCCGAAGACAACATTTTGAACTAGGTACGGGCATTAAGAGTTTACATTAATGCCTTTTGGTCTGACTAATGTTCCCTCTGTATTCATGGATATAATAAATAATGTTTTCAAGGAATATCTAGATGATTTTTTGGTGGTATTTATTTATTATATCTTATTATACTTAAAAAAGATACAAAAATCATGAAAATCACTTGAGCATTATTTTGAAGACTCTTGAGAAGACATGAATTATATCGGAAGTTTAGTAAGTGTGAATTCTGGCTTCAGTAGATTTATTTTCATGGGCATATTGTCTCTAAATATGGAATCTATGTTTATCCTTGTAAGACCAAGGCAATCCAAGAATGGCCTGCACCGACGAGTATAACTAAGGTGCACCGTTTTATTGGTTTAACAGGTTATTATCGACATTTCGTCCAGAATTTTTCCCGGTTGGACGACCCATTAACAAAGACCACACGTAAAGGGGTTAAATTTTTTTGGATAAAAGAGTGTGAAGAATGTTTCGATGAACTGAAGAGATGATTAGTCAATTCTTCTATACTGACTCTACCATTGGGGAATGATGGGTTAGTTATTTTTAGTGATGCATCAATGAAAGGACATGGTTGTGTCCTTATGCAGAATGATAGGGTTATTGCCTATGAATCACAACAGCTAAAAATTAATGAGCAAAGCTACCCTACTAAAGATCTTGAGTTAGCTGCTGTAATCTCTACTTTGAAGATAAGGAGACATTATCCCTATGGTGAAAAATGTGAGATTTATTCTGATCACAAGAGTTTGAAGTATATTTTCTCACAGAAAGAACTCAACATGAGGCAAAGGAGATGGCTTGAACTACTCATGGATTATGATTGCATGATACACTACCACCCGGGGAAGGTAAATAAGGTGGGAGATTCTTTGAGAAAAAAATATCATGGAGTTTTGAACATGATGAGAATTGAAAGGGATCCTATTTTCATGGATCTAGTGAAGATGGATATGGGAACTACCATGGAAGGTGAAACATCAATAATTTTTCAAATGGTTTCCAAACCATATTTAATACAAAGGTTAAAGAGTTCTCAGATCGGTGATGAAGAGTTTCAAAAGAAGATTAAAGATGTGAATGATGGGAGATTGAAAGACATTGTTAATGAAGATGGAATTTTGAAATTTGGGAAGAGACTTTGTGTTCCTGATATACCTGATCTGAAATGGGAATTTTTAGATGATTCACATAGATCCAATTTCTCTATACACCCTGGGAGCACCAAAATGTATAGATATTTGAAGGAACATTTTTGGTGGGACAACATGATGAGGGAGATTGCTGATTTTGTGTGAATATGTACGGTTTTTCAACAAGTGAATGATGGAAGGAAACAGCCTAGAAGAGTCATGCAACCTCTTCCCATACCGAAGCGGTAATGGGACAATACTACGATGGAAGTTTTCATGGGGCTACTAAATACTCTTAGAAGGAACGATGTAATATGGATTATTGTTGATCGTCTTACCAAGTCAGCACATATTCTTGCAGTAAGAGAAGATCTACCACTAGAACTTCTAGCAAGACTATATCTTAATGAAGTTGTGAGACTTCATGGAGTACCCCTATCGATTGTTTCTGATCGTGATCCCTGTATTACTTCAAGATTCTGGAAAAGTCTTCAGAAATCCCTAGATACTGAACTTCGTTTGAGCACTGCCTACCACCCCCAAACTGATGGAAAATCAGAACGAACTATTCAAACCTTAGAAGACATGTTGAGATATTGCTCACTTGAGTTTCAGGGTATGTGGGATCAATATTTACCTCTGGTAGAATTTTACTATTACAACATCTTCCATTCGAGTATTCAGATGGCACCATATGAAGCGTTATACGGAAAGAGATGTCACACACCAACCAGTTAGGATGACGTTGGGGAAAGAAAACTTGTACGCCCATAACTAGTGGAGGAAACAATGGAAAAAGTAAAGGTAATCTGGAACCACATCAAAGTAGCTCAAAGTAGGCAGAAGAGCTATGCTGATAACTGAAGGAAGGATTTTTAATTTCAGGTAAGAGATCATGTTTTCTTGAAGGTATCTCCATCGAAGGGAGTTATAGGTTTCGGTAAGAAGGGTAAATTGAGTCCTAGGTACATCAGAACTTTCGAAATTCTTGAACGAATTGGGGTTGTACCTTACCATTTGGCAATGCCGCCAAGTCTTTCCAAAGTTCACGATGTGTTCAACATATCACTGGTGAGGAAATAAATGCCTGACCCAATGCTTGTACTCACCAATGAGGAATTAGAACTAGAACCCTATCTGTCTTATTGTGAAGAGCCCATTAGGATTCTTGATACGAGAGAACAAGTACTGAGAAATCAGACGACTCATCTGGTAAAAGTTTTGTGGAAAAACCATAAGATGGAAGAGGCAACATGGGAACCTGAAGAACTTATGATGAAAAACCACCCGAGTCTTTTCATGCGGTAGTATTCTAGAAATTTCGAGGACGATATTATTTGAAGGAGAGGAGAATGTAATTCCCCCAAGCTTCTACAGTACACTTCCCTTTGAATCATAGAGTAGCGTGTGTTATACACAACATCGAGTTCTAACACACACACTACAACCAATCAAAATAGCCGTTATGAATATTAATACCCACTTTTTGAAATTTTATAAATTCAATGTTTCAAAATGAAATTCTTTTTTGGATTCGGAATATCGAAATTATCCTAGGGTGAAAGTTCTGTATTTTTCTAAAAACTTTCAATTTTTGATGAATAGTGAAAAAACACAGAGTTATAGTTTAAACCCAAATTTTTATTTAAATAAATATTTATTTTATTTAAATTTAATTAAGTTCAAAATAGATACATAATACCTATATATGTTCAATGTAATTAATTTTATTTAATTTAGAATAATTTTAGATATATAAAAATTTTATTGAACTTTTCACCATCTTTTACCCACCTCCTAGGAGAATTTGAAAATTCACATAAAACATAATTTTATTGCTTCTGTGAGTGGAATTTCTAAAATTTGAGAGACACTGTTAATATCATGGAGTAAAATTTGGTTCAATAAGATGAAAATAATTTTTGCTGAATATTAACCTTTTACTTTTATTTACCACGGTTAAAAGTAAATAGGGTAACTAAGGGTAAAAATGATATTAATATTACTATAAGACTTGTCCAAATTCTATTTTACAATTTTATCTTGAAAAAAAAAACCTTATGAATAAAATATTATAATTTCGGTCCACTTGTATTAGATTAGGACATTAATTATTATTTAATTCAAAGAAGAGTAAAAAGAGTAAAAATCAAAGTTTAATAACTAAAACATTTTTAATATAGGGTTATTCATACGATAAATTCGATTTTAAATATTCATTAGAAATATAAAACGATTTAATACAAAATGGTGTCTTATTTATAATTTTTAGACATTAAATAATTTAATTTATTTATTACACAATGGTGATGCAGTAATTATCTAATTAATGAAATATTAAAATAATTGATATTATAAATATCAAAATAAATATAATTAGAAACTTTTTATGAATTACAATAATTTTATCGGTTAATATTACATATTAGGATTGGTTATATAAATTTTATTTGAGGTAAAAATTCTGTAATGAAATTATCAAAAACAAAATACCCAATAGTGTCAAAATTGACATAAAAGAGTTTTTAAAAAAAATATTATATTATTAATTTATATTGTATTCCTAAAAATCTAAGGATAGGTGAAAGGACTTTTATCATGATATTTGTATCATTAATGTACCACTTGGGGGGTCTCTTGGATGTATATAGTATGTTTATTAACTATATAATATAAAAATACAATGTGACATGGTAAATGTCAAACTAATTAACTAAGAGTTCAAACTAAAAGATAATGTTAATTTAGTGACCCAAACCTATCCAAAACCAATTGTTTGAGTGGTTTTCAACCCATACCCACCTTAAACTTCAAATAATCCACTTTGGAGCCATTAGAAACCGAATATGAAATTATTATAAAATAATATTTCTAGCTTTTCCAAAGGTTCCCCTCACCCCTCTTATAAAACGGCACTCCCCCTTATCACTAATTCACACATTCAAAGCCTTTTGTCTCAGCCAAACCCTACCCAAATACTCTCTCAACTTCCCTAAATTTTACCTAGAGGCCTTAGTTTTATCATAAAGCCAACCTAATGAGCCCTTTTGATCAAATCAAAAGGAAGAACCCGATTAAGAGGTAATGTTTTCACCACCTTCTTTCAAGTTCCTTTCTTCTTCAACTTCTTTTTTCTTTGTTTTTTCCGATTATAAAATAATAACTCCAGTATATTATATAAACATTTATTTTATTATAAATATGGTACAACCATATTCAGTATTCTATCCATCCTTTGAATGACATGTCACCATACGTGCGTACGTACAGCTTACCGTCTCCACGTCGTGGTGTAATTGTTATTCAAAACATTATTATTGGGATGGGTATAATAATGATGTGTAATTCATGTAAATAATAAATATAACATGATAATGATTCTGTATATATGATATACCATCCAATTATATATTATTTTAATATCAAAAGAATGATATTGTCACTCGTGTGTAAGTACGGACTACTGTCTCCACGAACGCGATGAGATTCATTCCCCATCGTATCCATTCAAGACTAATTCTCATTTAATGATTAAAAATAATTTTTAACAACCTGATATCATTATGGATATGAATAAGATACAACCTATCCATTACAAACACAACTTACATAACAAAACATATAAAAGAAAACGAGTAAGTTAACACACAAAACAACGATAATACTAAGATATTATTAACAAATCAATGTTAAAAGATCATATATGATATCATATGAATGTATATGATTATTGAATAATTTAATAACAATTATTTCATTATTATACTATAGTTTAACTTACCCTTAACCCATAAAAAGTACATTGTAAGGGTTTATTTCATAATCTCTTCATTATCTGAGGTTGTTTATACGTAATTATCTACTGGGACCTCTTTATCATCCACATCCATGTTTCTTAAAAATCTATTTCAAATCATTATTAATAATTTATAGACTATGGGATAAATTTATTTAAACCCTTGTTGACTTTTTATAAGAATTTTATACCAGAATATTTCTGTCGTTTTCTAAACAAGGTCCTTTTTATCCTTTTCGACAGAATTAAGGTAAGAATGTATGTTTTAACTTATATGGTGGGAACAACTATTTTACACCATTATAAAATAGTCGAAGCTTCCCTTACCAGATTATAAGAAATTTTTTAAAGTAAATGTTTTATTTTCTAATTATGCGACTTTCGAATGATTTCAAAAAAAGTGATATTTCACTCAAATACTTTTGATTTAATCTATGTCAACATCCTTTGATGGATTTTAAGCTTATTTGAAGTTGATTTATTGTGATACAAAACTTCCATATGGTATTGAAGGCTTTGTGATCTGTTTGACTGTGGATGTGTTATTTTTATACCATTCATGGTTTATAGAGAAAATATTGACATTTCGTATGCTTGTTTTAATATGAATATTTATGTTATGTTTGAACTTTTTCATATGAGGAGTTCATTGGACTTAATAAGTAATGGGTGGAGCCCGCTATAGATCCTTGATGCATCGGTAGGTCTCATGAGGCAAACTAGTGTCTTGGTACAAGGCCTTTACAAAATCTTATTTGTAGTCTTGGCACGAGGCCTTGGCTATGTGGTTTTGATAGTCTGGCATTATGAATTCCATCATTATGAAAGTGGTTATTGATATTTTAGGTGATTATTCGACTAGTAGAATATCCACATGAATAAGTAAATGGAATTATTTCATTTTATTTTTTCCATATTATGCTGAAGTTCATATTTAAAAGGCTTTTGTTTTAGTTATCAATTTCCTTAAATGTTTATGTTTATTTGTTAAAGTTTCTGCTATATTGTTATCCTTACTGGGAATTTGAGCTCACCCCTTTCTATGTTTTATTTTTCCCAGGATGTGAAGAAGTATTTTATGAATGACATGCAGGGATAGTATAAGGGGATATGAGTGTGGAGACAAGATCTTGTTGTAGTTTTCACTTTATGATGTAATGTAAACTTTATGAATGCATCTAGTGTTTCCATGACTACTAAACTAATTGATCTTTTGAGACTTGAACTTTTGTGATCATGCCAATGTTATGTAATAATGCACCGACTCTGGGTAACAGGGGTCGGGGCGTTACAATTCTAATGGGATTTAGTAATTAATCTATCAAGGATGAATTATATGAACTATATAAATTAAATTTGTGCATAATGAAAAATATATCTCAATTAATAAAATTTGACACAAAAATCCATTAAATAGATTGTAACAAGTGAAGTAGGAATAAAAAAAATTTATGTGAATAAAAATTATACAAACATAATAATAGTTTAAAAAACAATGAAAATGAAATTTATATAGCTAACATTATCATATATTAGCATAATCAACAAAATAAATAAACAACTAAATTATTGTAAATTGTGTTACGAATACACTTATAAGTATGGTAATTAATAAAAAGAACATCAAAAAGAGATATTTCATTAGATATTTAAATAACAAAAACAAAATTTTATTTATTATATAAAATCTAAATTTATAGTAAGTACATAATGTCATTGAAAAATATTTACACAATATTAAATATGCCTCAATAATGGGAAATTGAGACCACGAACTCGTAGGGATTTTATAAAAATTAAACCAAAATAAATTGAAAGAAAGAACATTTTTTTAAATTTTAGAACACATAAATTAAATGAAAATAATACTATTACAAATTCATAGTGAATTTATTCAAAATAAATCCATATAAAAGTAATCATGCCTCACAAAATGAAACATGTCACACGAAAATGAAATTGGGACCATGAACTATTACCCCTAACTTCTACTTCGTCTAATGTTTTCAAATATACAATAATAATTAATTTAGAGTTACTTTTAATGTGAGTTAGAACCTTTTTCATATATAGTATTTATAAAATCCCTTAATAATTTATCGTTACCAATATATTGATAGTTTTTTGTTAAAATTATATTCGCGTATTAACTACTCTATATCTCGTACATGCTTCAGTGAACAAGTTGCGGTCTATGGGTATTGTCGATGGATTCATCTCCAAATGAAGGTTCATTATTAGGTTTTATTTTTTATATTTATTATTTCCAATATCAATTTCATTAATGTTATGATTAGGTTTTTCATGGAACCCTTAATTCTCTTTTTTCACATATTTTTTAATTTACAAAAACAATTCAATTTATTAATAAATATAAATTATAATATTACCACTCAATATTTGTTAAAAAATAATAAATTCATCATTTATACATATTATTACAAATATTTATGTATAAATTTCAATTCATGAGATAAACATTATAATAATTTTATTTATGATGGAAAATTCGAATAAAATAGAAACATGTTATAATGGTTGAATGAGTTATAAACTACTATTTAATAGTAATAATATCACTATTAGAAGAGATTAATGGTATCAAAAAAATGTTGTTCATGTTATTATTCATACCCAAGAAGAGGAATATGAGGAATATTTATAATAATAAAAATAATAATATATCACTTACATTGAGATATTCAATTTACTATTGAATGTACTCTTGAAAATGAGGGTTATATGACATATTATAGGGACCAAAAGCTTAATAACATGAAAGAGTGTTATTATGTAATTATGTATTTTTTTATATTTTGTGTTTCTAGATAATAATATGTGGAAGAGGTATCCTTTTATTTGTTATGTGAGTGGAATTTTCATAATATTAATTCTTCATTAGAAAAGGTGAAGTTATTTTCAAGGATTGGTGATCAAATAAAGAAAGAAATTGACATTGGTTAAGATTTTGTTGAAAAATTCTCTATCATTTGACTTAATGATATGTTATTTTAATATGATGTGAGATTGTTCCTTAATTTAACCACTATAAAACATTTAACCCTTAACTAAGGGACACGATTTTATTTAAGTAACTTGTTTTTATGAATAAAAATAAAATGGATATTACTACCAAATATTAACCAGACAATTGAATATTTGGAAACCAGTAGTCTTGTTTTAATTCATAAATGAGATAAAATTTAATTCTAAAAAAAATATTAACATAAAAAAACCAATTTTTATAAAATTACCATTTTTTATCATAACAAATGAATTTACAATAATATAATGTGTAGTATTGATTCTTATTTTACATATATGTTTATTATTAAAAATTAAAAAATATATTCATTTCCAAATATTTAAACAAATAGATATATAATTTTTAATTATTAGATATTTTAAAAGGGAAAAAATATATCATAAATGGATATAATATAACATGGGATTATAAATAACATGACTAGATTTTGAAATACAATGAATGATTTTTAAAGTAATTATTTTAATCATTAAAAAATGTTTTTTGTCATGAAATTTTTTTCACATATTTTAACATCATTATTATATAAAAATGAGGTAATAAAAATTATCATATGTGAAAAAATTGTATTTTTCATTATTCATTTTAAAACTAACCATTTTAGAAAAAACAAAAAAAATAGAAACCATAAGATAATTTTTACATGATGAATTTTAAAAATAAATTAATTTTATAAAATTACAATTTCAACATCCGTGAATTATATTTTAAAAAATAATTATAAAATTAAAAAAAATTATTTTCAAAGAAACTTTAATTTTATAATCATTTAGTTTTCTTAGCATTAGTTAATATTAATTTTCAATGAATGTAATTATAATTTATATTAATATGAAATAATTTTTATAATAATCCTCCCAAAATTGGTCACTTTTAACTAAGAGAAATACATAACACACCAAAAAATAATTCATTAAAATTATCTCTTTTAACAATTTAATGTTATTAATCACATAACAATAATTATTTATCTCAATATATATTAAAACACAAAAATATATGTTTTCTAATAATAATTGTAATTTTAGTAGAATTAATAATACATTTTTTTATAATAAATAACTGAATTTTCTTTACGTTACTTCTTTATTACTATTATTTTTATTTTTTACTGATTTTTTCTGATTTATTTTAAAACATTATTAATTTTAATCTTTCATAGTTATAAATTATATTATTTTTTTATATTATTATGTCATATTAAATAATCTATTTAAAATAATATTTGTTTTAACAAAAGCAATTTCATAATTAATATAGTGTTATATTCTACCTCATTAAAGAATTTAAATACTCATAATTTTATTTTTTCATTAAAAAAGTTTATTTCATAACGTATGTATGATACCAAATTTTTATTTTTTACAAAACAAAAATATTTAGGATATGATAAGGAAACTTATCATTTCTATAATAGTGATTTATTAAACCTTGTATTTACTATCACAAGACTCATACTTGAGAATTAAATTCCAATGTAATGCATTAAAAATTGAGTTATGTATTAAATATAATACTAGATATATTTATTTTTACATTCCATGAGTTTTTCTAGTTCTATTGAGATAGAGTACATGAGGAAATATACATACCTGATTTCATCTCATTTTTATAAAAACAAAATGATCTGTATGTTTTATGTTTCAATTAGTATCCTTCATTATTTTAGCCCACGTTTTAAATAATGAATATCCAAAATGAATTCATCATTCCTAAATGATGAAAACAATCTATGAATGGATCATGAGATCTAATAAATATATTATATTCCCTATTTTATAGAAAATGTTGAAATCAAATTAAATATTCTATTTTTATCATACTAAAAAATGTAAAATTGAGTAAGGAAACAGAATATGATATATAGAAACACCGTAATATGAAAATCTGAAATATTAATATTAAAAACCCAAATATTAAAAATTTTAATCCATTATCACCATGAATCTTTCCATAATTATCCAATCCTTAAAAAATATCAGGATATTCCTTCCTAAATTAAAACAATGAAATTATAAAAAAGGATGATCATAAATTCTTCTATAATCAACTTAAAAATTTACCAAAAAAACAATATTAATCACTCAGAAATCCAAATTCCATGTATATATATATATTTACCATATATTCTCCCAGAATATTCAATTTTTTCTAATATAACATGATTCACCATGACATAAAACCCTAATATTTTATATTATTCTGAAAAATATAATAATTATTATATCTCAAATAATATCAACCACATTGATATAAAATCATATATATGATATTATTTTTATATAGATACCTTAATAATATATTTTATTAAAAAAATAAAAAACATCAGTTAATATAAATTTAATATACTAGTAACTGAAATAATTTTTCATTCATAATGGTTATCTATAATATTCAACATTAAATCCAAAAAATAAGATATTAATCTTCCCAAATAATTGAAATAACCTTTAATTTAACTATAATATTAACTATAATAATTTTCCATATCTAAATCATACATTATTTATCAAAAAAAATATTACTCCCAAAATATCAATAATAACCTCAAAATAAAATAAAATATATCCTAAAAATATTTTAAAGTATTTGAATTCTGATCACCTACATAATCAATACATCACAAGGGTTACTAAAACTATTAAATTACGACCATATAATAATTTCCTGACATATAATTTTATATAAACCCTTATTTGATATTAAATGAGATGACTTAAACTAGTAAACCTTGATCTTGTACCAATATAAATTCATTTTGAACTATTTCTGATACCAACTGAAGCAACCTAAAGTTATCCACACATAATTCCAATAAAAATAACTGGAATTGATGAATTTATATACCCAAGACCTTGTTATATAAATGATTTAAGATATTAGTGAAAACATTTAACTAACATAACCCATATCTTTCTCGTAAAATGGATATTTTTCGTAATTTAAAAATAATATACTATTAAACAACAAGATATCACCATCTTAAATAAAAGTATCCGCACATGATTCGCTTCTAGAAATTGTTGTATCACACACTCAGTGAGGTCAAACATAAGGGTTGGATATTAAAGATAATAATTGGGCATAACATTACAATATGGACATAAGAACATAATCAATGTTCATGGTCATAACATAAGAAAACCATTCATGAAAAATCATTTATCACAATTCATGAGTGATGTAATAATATTTAGATATCATAAGACATGTTTCATAAGATAATTATAATCCATGATCCATATGTGTAAAAAACACCAATTTCATTTGAAATTAATATTGTGGAACATATATTTTAATGGACTTTGATAACTAAATTAAATCAAGGTTTTTGTGGCCAAAAACGCAATTGTAGGGAGACCATTGAGGTATGTAAGATGGAAGGTAGATCAGTTTTCTATTCTATATATCAAGTGTTAATACCTTTAGAATTTTATGATCTACATATTAATTCTTGCCACAATTTGATATGGGTTGTTTATCCTGCAGCCCAAAAAATGTATTAGTAAATTAAATCAAAGTTTTTGTGGCTTAGAGTGAAAACTGTTGTTACAACGTACGGATTAAAATGACACACATGTGGGTAGGTATAGGTGTAACCACAATGAAAATCATGTATGTTTTATTAGTTTCATATTAGTATTATTAAAATGTATTAGATATCCATTTACATTGAGAAAGGTAACCAAATGATGGTTAAAAAAATGATTCTATATGGGTAATAGTTGAAAACATCACAAATTTTGATCATTTTATCCCAACTAGTGAAACAATAAGATTGAATACTAATCAAAAATATATATATGATATGTGGTATAGAGGTACAAGGATATATTCTAGATTGTATCAGACTGATATCTGAGTATTAAATATCATTTATTTATTTCCATACGACAAGATATTAGAAATTAGTTGACTATGATCACGGAATATAATCCTAAAATGGATGCTCAATCATAAAAGAATATGTCAACATTGGACGACATTAATTGGGATTGTGTGATGTATTTTTTTTGCTTATCGGAGGAGCACCAAACATTTGGGGAGTTCTCATAAAACAACAGTTACTAGTCCTTGATACAAAAGTGTCCTTTTGAAGCATTTCATGGGAATCCTTTTCATTATAAATATTTTTTGTAAGAAACAAGTGAGACTTCACTATTTGGATTGATCCCATTCAATGTGACTATTGAGAAGATACAATTGATTAGAAATAGGATAGATATGACACATAATCATTAAAAATTTATTTGGATCAACGTTGATGATTATTTTCATTTGAGGTGACTAATCACATGTTCTTAACAATCTATCAAAGAATTGGGCATCGTCTTTTGGGTATGTAGGTAAATATTCCATCTCGATACACAGACATTTTTGATATACTTTAAGGGATTAGTGAGGTGGAATATTGGTTGGATTTTCCACAAAATTTCAATTTAACCCTTAATTTATTTCATGTATCTCATTTAAAGAAGTATCAACCTGATCATGGACTTATCTTTTTAGGGTATTACATTGAATGAGATTAATAATTTATATTGGTTCATGTGCCAGTGCATATTGTTTATTATAAATATAATGTGTTTCATTGTAAAATCATCGGTATAGTATGGGCTTTAGGTCATCACAATCCTATTCAAGAAGAAATTTGGGAGTGTGAGAAAGAAATGGTGGAGCAATGACCTAAACTCTTTTAGTACAATGGCTATTTTATAAATTATAAGGATAGAAGGATCAATAGTGGGGAAAATGTAGAACCCTTGGTTTCAGGTACATGACCATTTATTTCTATATTTCAAGTATATAATGGGATTGTTTTACATTATTTGAAGCTCATATGTATTTTTCATATTTTTGGAGATTTTCTATAGGTTTTCAGTTTTAGCATGTAAGGACATAGAATTTCCATGTAATTTTTTTTAATTATATAGAATTATTTCAATACAACACACTTTGATGACATGTGATTCTGAGGCCCGACGAGCCCAAATCCGAATTTCTTACATTATTTAAGTTCACTTAAGTGAACAGGTGAGTGGGTTTTTTTCTAAATTTTGAACTAATGATCAAATAAAAAATAAGAGGACACTGTTAAACATGGAATGTTGGGATTCACCTAGAAAGGACATACTTATACTAGTAAGGGTTAGATAGAAAAATTAATTTTCTGTCTTTTTGGGAAAGAATAAAAAAAATAAATGTTATTTTATCTATTTTGTCTCCATTGAGAAGCAGAAAATGGTGATGTGGTTCGGCCACAAGGCACATTAAAAGAAGCTATTAATGGATCATTTTTGTGAAAGTGTAACTACTACGCTATTTAATAAATGAAACATCATAACGACATGACGTCACAGCGTAACAAAAACACTTCAACTTGTTTTATTTTAATAACATGTTGGGTAAATCAAAAGGTTGAATTTTCTTTGATGAACATGTATTCTTTCTCTCCCTCTCTCTCTGACGATAAATGATATCGAAAAAAACCGGTGGGAAGAAATCTACAAATGATGAACCACAATGAAATCTATTAGGCAGAAGATCGACGATGGCTCGAAGCTTCATCCCTCGCCAGAAATGGATCCTCAAACCAAGATGGGGTTTGTATTGTTTTGATTTTATCTTTTTTCTTTCTAAAATGATGAATTTATATCTAACCAAAAAAATATTGATATGTGAATCATTCTTTCTTACAGGAGGGTTTCATCCATGGGTTTTCTATCTAGAATTTAATTATTATTGATGGAACTATGATCCCAAGACTCAATTTTGTTTTTAAACCTCTAACAAAGAGGGAACATGTCGTCATGAACAAGGCCCAATCCCCTCCTCTTGTGTGTTCTTCATGGCCACTTCCTTGAAATTGAGAAAAGGATGATACAAGGATGTGGAAATGATGGAAGCAGCCGAAGAGGCCCTAGGGCGCAAGAGAAATCGAAATTGGACTGCTAGAGGAGACCTAGTGGCCCATGGAAGGTGCCAAAAATGGGAGGTGGTGCCACCCTAGGCACTACATGCGGGACGAGTGGCCGACTCTTTCTAGTCGGGTTGGTAGTGGAAGTGTGCTGGGTGCAAGCCACGATGAAGGTTTCCTCAGACCATCAGTCATGGAAAATGGCTAACTGTGGCACCATCATAGCGCCACGCAGGATGAGCGGCCCACTCTTTGTGGGCCATTTGCAGACAAGGGGGTGGAAAGTTGACCGACCGCGCAAGCCCCACCCAGACCGGTAGAGATGGTAATAGAAACCTGAGCAACTCAACTAAACATTAGTGCTGGTTTGCCTTAGTATACTAGGCTGACGAGATAAATCTAAGTCACATGATGACCCAAACTAGGAAAAGTGAACGGCCAACAAGTGCGTGCATGGCTGGATAAAACTTTCGAGTCACTGGGTGACCAAGAAGACCGGACCCACGACCAACCTTAGTCTGGTCTTGTAAGGCCTAATGTTCCATGCCATTGGGCCAGACAGACATGATCAAGTCAAGTAGGACCCTAGGTTTGGTTGGTTGGGACAGTTCAAACAAGTCGGATCTGGCCCAGACGCAACCGACCACTATTTAAAAAAAGGGACATATCTCCCTCACTATACATCTATTTGACACGAAGTCTATGGAGTTTTGACCCACATGATGGGATGAGATTTATTAAATAATTTATGTAATATTTCATGTAAGTTGACCTAGTGAGGCCTCGTGACTCAGCTACATAGTGAGACTCTGTGACTTAATTATCTGTGAGTCTTTGTGACTCTGCTACCCTACAAGACTTCATGACTTAGCTATCAGCGAGAATTTGTGACTCATGTACCCTGTGAGACTCACTGAATTAGCTATCAGCATGAATTCATGACACAGATACCCAACCAAACTATGTGACTCAGCTATAAATGAGACTTCATAACTCAGCTACCTAGAAAGACTCTGTGATATAGCTATTAGGGAGACATCCTGACTCAGCTACCCAGTGAGACTCCATTAATCATATATCAGTAAGTCCTCATGACTCAGCTACCCATAGTGACTCCATGATTTATCTATCAGTGAGATCATGTGACTCAACTACCTAGTGAGGCATCATGACTTTGCTAACAGTGAGGCTCACGACTCAGCAATTAGTGAGGTTCTGTGACTTAGCTACCCAATGAGGCTTAATGACATAGAAACTAAATTGGTTTGGGTGAACTAGAAATCCGTAAGGAATCATTGGGGATGAGTGAATTTGTAGTTATTCAAATTCCATTTTTGCAACCATTGGGTTTTCTTTACTACTCTAAATTATATATAGTGTGAGCTATGTTGCATCATTATCATGCTTCATGATCATACTATGTGTTTTTCATGTAGATTTATTTGTGGTATTCCCTTATTGGATTTGATTCCTTACTGAGTATTTCATTACTCACCCCTACATGGGCTTTTGCCGCATTTTTTTGTCTGGTGCAGACAACCGATGACATGGAGGTAGACTTGGTGGCCCAGGTAGGGTAGTTCTAAGGGAGTTTAGGAAGGTGGGACAGTCTTCTACGGCTTCCAGCAACTACTCTATACTTACCCATCAGGTGGGGTTTCTAACAAATGGTTATTAAATATTCTTAGTATTTTTTTCAGTTTGTCTTTATTGGTTTTGTATTGTGGCCTATTTGACCTAAAGTTTTTACTTTTAATCTGTGGTTGTTAAGTGACATGCATGTTTACTTTTCTAGCTTTGGGGTGTGGTTTTGTGTGCATGCATATAGGTACTCAGGGAAATGCATCCCATTTGAAGGTATACACCTTTTTTGGTAGTCTATAACCCCTAGTCATCAAGAGGCGAGCAAGAATAATGTCACAACACGAGCCTTAAGGGATGGGTTGGGATAAACTGGTATCAGAGTAGGTCGGTTATACCGTAAGGGATAAGAGTTTGTAACTTTTTATGGGGAAAATGATATGTGTTTTGAGTTCATCTTTATGCCAGTGAGCCCATTGTTAGTGCAATGACTGAAATTTCTATACACCCGTACCCTGAATTCTATTTTCTGACCCGGTAAATCAAACCACTAGTTGCGTGCATCTTTGGGTGTTTTTCTATGATCTTTTTGTGTCGAAGTCATCTCACCTCGTATAATAAATTAACTGTGGATCATATTGATTATCTTTCAAGACACCTCCACACAGATAGCCATCCAGGATTCTAGTTTCTGACCATGAGGATGGAACATAGTGTGATGTGGCTTTGGTACAGGGACCATTAACCAATGTGGTACCTTCAGGAGGTGTCCCAGTGATACCACTACTTGTTGGTCAGTAGTTATTACTGGCACTATTGGTATAGGAGACATATGGGCTCAGTTCCTTACATGAGTTTCAGCAACAAAGACCCCTCGGGATTTTAGGGGAGCATGACTCATAGGTGGCTAAGAACTGTATTGAGGTGGTGACCGAGATTCTATCTAGCCAGGGCACCATTAGATCATATGGTGGTCCTGGTAGTGATCCTTCTACATGGATCAATAGGGTGATGTCAGGGTTTAGATTACACCATCATATGATGAGGTGACTTTTCCAAGGATAGAGCTTGAGAAAGATTCTAAAAGAAAGGGATCTTTCTATAAAAGCTAAGGGGTACGTATTCTCAATAGATTATACAGGATGACATGTCGGTAGATAAGTATTCATCGAGACATTCCAAATTTTATAGGTTCTCGATGAATATGATATGACCAGTGCCTCAGGGATTGCACCGTTGAGTAAGGTGTGTTTAGGGACATCCGAGCTAGCACTATTCTAAAGTGATTTTCTCCTTATAATAGGGTGCTAGAGAGAACTTTTGTGGTTGGATGTCCTTTTTATGAGCGGATATATCCATTAGATGTTAGTAGTGGGAAAGCAAGAAGGTGACATCTGTCTCCTATACTTGGATGTATGAGACTTTTAGGGAAGATGTCCCATGGGAGGGGGTCTACATATTAGGGATCATAGGGGGAGTCTAGTCAGCCTAGGAAGTGGTAATTCTTTTCAAAAGTTGGTAGGGGACATCCCTATATATATTTTCTAGCCTGTCATTCTGATAGTTAAATGGTGGATGGTTGATCGAGGAAGAGGAAGTGATAGGAAAAGATATATATGTAGGGTGGAAGACATTGCAGAGGATCTATGAGAGAAGCAGTAGGTGGTATACATTTCATCGTGTTACAACCCCCACCCCAACATGGTCCACACTAGGTTTAGGGAGATGGAGGTCATGGGAAGCGTGTAGTTACATGCGGTCAAGGAGTGTGACCTGAGGGATCCAAGAATTATTTGAGGTATGGTCTGTGTCTACTACTAGCCTCTGTGTTAATAGACATAGGTGCTAATAATTCCTTCTTGTTAAGAATATTGTTCTATAACAGGAGTTTCTGGTTAAACCATTGACTTGATCCTTATGTATTGGGATACCTATGAGAGGAGACTTGATAATACCACTTGTAATAACTCTTTGATCTGATCCTTGAGAAGAGATTTTTGGTTAGAGCCTCTTAGTGGTAGCGTCAAGGCCTTAAGATGATAGTTTGGGAATGGATTGGTATTCCACAGTTCATTCTCAGATTTACTATTTTTGGGAAAATGATGTGTAATATCTGCAGTGTTGGAATATGATTTTCCTTGGTCGACAAAAATGAAACCCTATAAAGTATTGGGTAACTCCTGCATAGGGGGGTGCAACCAATCACTCTTGAGTCTTCCAGCATAACCCTCATGGCAGTGGATGTTTGGAGTTTTCAATTCCCACTAGAAGTGGAAGATTTCGAGAATGCCCTTTCAATGGTTGTTTCCAGGATTACCTCCCTGTAGGGTGAGGGACTTCTAAATCCTTCAACACCACGATATGGCACCAATATATTCTTCATTATATAAGAGGGCTTTTGTATAGATTTCCGAGTAAGGGGAGTATGTGGTGTACTTTTAGAATAAGGGATTAGTAACACCCAGTGTTCAAAGTTATGTGCAGATTACCGGCACTTTAACCAAGTGTCTATGTGGAACGAGTACCCACGATGAAAGGGTCAATGGTCACATCAATCAGTTAAAAGGGGTAGGCTTTCATGTGGATATAAAGGTGCTCATTGTATTTTCAGTAGTTGAGACAGAGATGATGGATGAAGTTCCTCTAGTACTATGAACTAAAATTAGTATATAATATTGGAAAGGGAAAGTCAGTTGAGGATTCTCTAAGTAGGAGACCAAGTTCATAGCTACTGAATGAGGCCTCAGAAAATTTATCCTTGCATCAAATATACTTTGTGGATAGAGAGGAAAAAAAATTTATTCAGTCGATGGTTATTGTCCCTCCACTCTTACAGTGAATTAGGGAGGCTCAACATAGAGATGCCAGCTGCGAGGCCCGGTGTGGTCAGTTATCGACAAGACAGGAACCTGATAGGTTTCCTATAGGTAGAGAGCACATAATCCTTTTCAAAGGGTTCCCAGTAGTACCAATCATGTTGGTAGAGGAGATTTTGAGGGTTTTCAATACCTCCCCCTTGGCGATAAAACCTGGAGTGGTAAAGATGTACTAAGATCCCTAACATCCGTACAGGTGTCTAGGGATGAAGGAAGTAGTGGTTGAGTTCATTTCATGATGCCACACTTGTCACCAAGTGAAGGCTAACCACTAGGTTCCAACAAGTTTGGAACAACCCCTTGAGGTTACATAGTTGAAATGGGATGGTATATTGATGTAATTAGTGATGGGATTACCATTCATATCCTAAGACCATGATTATTGATGGGTGATCATTGGCCAACTAACCATTTCAATACATTTTATACCCATTCGAGAGTAGAGCTTAGTATTGGGCTTGAGATGCCACTATGTGTAAGAGATAGTTATTATCCATGGAGTCCCATCTAAGATAGTCTCAGACCATGATGCATGCCTTACATCCCAGTTGTGGAAGGGATTTTATATGGATTTCGGGACTCATTTGCGCTTAAGAAAAACCTTTCACCCCCAAATGGATGGTCAGACAGAGCGGACCATTCAGAACATGGGGGATAGGATTCGTGCTTGTTTCCTAGATTTTGATCATATTTGGGAGGACCACCTACCACTTTCAGTGTCTGCATACAAAAACAACTACCACTCAAACATTGGTATGGCCTTGTTTGAGGCCATGTACGGGTGGCCTTACAGATCACCTTTATGCTAGACAGACCCAGGGGGTCAACACTCATGGGTCTAGTGTTGTAAGAGATACTAATGAGAAGGTGCATATCATATAGGAGCATATGAGGACTACAAAAGTTCATACATAAATCATATGTAGATAGAAGATGGAGGCACTTGGAGTTTGAGGAGGGAGACCATGTTATCCTTTGGGACTCACCCTAATGGGAATTGAAGAGATTCAACCAGGGCTACAAGTTCTCTGGGAGGTTCATCAGACCTTTTTAGATTACGAGAAGAGTTGGTGAGGTGGTGTACTACCTAGATTAGACCCCCTCCCCCATAGATTCCCTGGGTGTATGATTTTTTTCTTGTTTCATAGAACAGGATGTATGTGCATGATCCATCACACATCATCGATTGGGGTGAGATGAACATTGATGATGGGGTGACGTTTGCAGAGTTCCTGGTGGAGACAGAGGATCGATATAAGAGAGTCCTTTGTGGATGAATGATTTATCTATTGCGTGTTGGGTGGAGGCACAAGAACCTTCAGAATAGCATATAGTAGCGGGAGGCATAGATTTTTCCTTAATACCCCCATTTGTTTTATTAATTTGGTTTTTACTTTTGGGGACATAAATCCCTAAGGTGGGGAGAATTTAATGTCCCAAAATTTCCATGTACTTTTTTTAATTATATGAAGTTATTTTGAGATCATGCGCTTTGAAATCCCATGATTACAATGCCCGATAGACCCGAAATGGAATTTTGACCTTTCATTAAGTTCACTTAAGTACACATGAGATTGGGCTTTTCTAACATTTGAACTAATGCTCAGATAAAAAATCTAAGGGCTCCATTAAAATATAAATGTTGGGATTCTCCGAGAATGAACATATCATATACTAGCAATGGTCAAACAAAAATGTTTATTTTTTGAAATTTGGGAAAATAATAAAAGAACCTAATAGTAATTTTTATCTCTTTTCTCACCATTGAGCAGTGGATGATGACACTATGGTGCAGGGACGAGGTACATTATTAGAAACACATAATGGCTCATTTTTTGTAAGCGTAACAACTACTCTATTTTATAAATGAAACAACGTCATGCCACGATGCCGCAACATAACCCAAATGATGCGACATGTTTTTTTAATAACATGTTTGGGAAATCAATTGGTAAAATTTTCTCTAAAGAACTTGGAACCTTTCTCTCCCTCTCCCTATGACGATGCACACTATCGATGAATTCCAGTGAGAAAGAACTGAGAGAAGACGAACATTGACGAATTCTAATGGATCGAAGATTGACAACGTCTCAATGCTTCATCACTCATCATCAATAGATCCTCGAACAAAGAAGGGGTTTATTTTCTTTTGATTTTCATGTTCTTATTTATAAAAAAATGAATACAGATCTACCCATGAACATGTTGATCTGTGGATCATGAGTTCCTATGGGAGGATATCATTTATGGATATTCTATCTAGGATTTAATATTTTTTAGGGAACTATGATCCCAAGCCTCCCCTATGTTTTTTTATTTTTGACACGGAGGTCGCGTGATGACACAAACAAAGCCTGAGCCCCTCTTCTTGTGTGTTCTTGATGGCCGCTTCCTCGAAATGGTGGAAAGGTGGATCCAAGGTTCTTCTAGTTATGGTGGATACCTGAAAGGCTTGAGGGAGTAGGTTGAATTGAAATCGGACTAATAGAGTGGACTCGGTGGCCTACGGAAGGTGCCCTCGGCGCCAGCAACCAGTTGTGGAAGACACTACTGGGAGGTGGCGCCCCCTGGGCATCGTGTGTAGGAAGAGAGGTCAGATTTTTTCAGTCACGTTGGCATAGGCGGTATACTCAGTGTGCTTCATGGTGAATGAGGCCATGTCCTATTGGCCTTGGTGCTAGCCTGGCACAACGTAGAGGGAGTGACCTGCGTGCAGACAAAGGGGGCAGTTGGATGACTGGCCACAAACGCCCCAACCATAACGGACCACCTGAGAGGACCAATTTACTTTTGAGCTGGTCCAGTATAGTGGACCGAGCTGATGGGATAAAGTCGGGTCACACAGCGGCCCCAACTAGGAAAAGAGAATGGATCTCCAGTGGAGGCCGGGCTGAATAAAAATTTATGGTCATTGGGTGACCAAGTGGACTGGACCTATGGCCCTCCTCAGTTGGGTCCAGTAAGGGCCAATGGTCTAGTACAATGTTCTAAATGGATAGGATCATGTCATGTGGTGCCCCAGCCGTGTAGGTTGGGATGGTTTGAACATGTCGGACTGGGCCCAAACGCAATCGGCCCCTCTTCACCAAATTAGATGTATCTCCCAAACTGTGCATCTGATTAACGAACCGTCTAGGTTATTGGGACCCACATGATGAGGTAGTCTTTATAAAATCCTCTAATTTAGAATTCATTGAATTTAACACAATGAGGATTCATGACTTAGCTACCCAGAAATACTCTATGACTCTGCTATCGGCAAGACTTTGTGGCCCAGCTACCCAGTGAGACTTCGTGACTCAGCTATGAGTGAGACTCTATGAATCAGCTACCCAACAAGACTATGTGACTTATTTATCAATGAGTCTTAATGACTCAACTACCTTTTGAGACTCTGTGACTCAACTATCAGTGAGACTTGATGACTGAGCTACCCAGAAAGACCCTATGACTCAACAATCAATGAGACGTCGTTACTCAAAAACACAACAAGACTCTGTGAATCAGTTATCAGTGAGACTCAGTGACTCAGCTACCCAGTAAGTATTTGTGACCCACCTATCACGGAGGCTCATGAATCACATATCAATAATGATCTATGACTCAGCTACCCATATAAGCTTTGTGACTCAACTACTAAAAAGTTCTAGGAAACCTAGCTAACCTAAAGGACTCATTAGGGATGGGTGTGTTTGTAGTGATAGAAGTTCAGTGTTTGAAATTGTCGGTTTTTTTAAATACTAAATTATACCTAGTCTGATCTGTCTTGATTTGTGATTATTCATAGGGATCAGACATCATGTTTCTCATGTGGATTAATTTTTAGGTATTTCCTTGTTGGTTTGGGGTCCCAACTGAATATTTCATTACACACCCTGACACAGGCTTTGCCTGCACGTGTTGTGTCTAGTGCAGATGAACGACAACTAGGTGGATGACATGGTGGCCCAAGACTGGGTGCTTCCCAGTGAGGATAGGAATGTGGTAAATGCTTCTATAGATTCTGGAAGCTACTATATACTTACACATTAAGTGGGGTTTCTAGAGGACGTCTATAAGAGTTTCCTAGTAATTTTCTATTTTTAGTTCTTCATTTTTTGGGGTTTAAGTTTGGCCCATTTGAACTATAATTTATAATTTTTCTTAGGGGTTTTGTAGTGAAATGCATGTTTACTTTTCCAGCATTAGGTCATGGTTTTTCATTAATTTTTACAAGTACTCAGGAAAATGCCTCCCATTTGAAGGTTGATGACTTCAGCGGTAGATGTCAACCCCTAGCCTCTGGGAGGTGGTCTGGGGTTATGTCACAACACTAGTTGTGGGGGATGGATCATGCTTATGTGGTGTCAAAGTAGGTTAGTTCTACCAAAACAACTAAGAGTATGTAAATTTGGATAGGGAAACAATGTTAAGTGTTTTGGGTTTGGCTTTCATGCCAGAGAGTCCACTATTGGTGTGGCGGCCAACGTATCTATACACCAGGACCCTGAATTATATTTTCAGACCCGGTACATGAGGAAACTAGTTTAATGAATATTTGATAGCTTTTATATGATATTTTTGAGTTGGATTCAGGTCACCAGGTATAATTAATTGACTATGGTTCATCATAATTCTCTTTCAAGATGCCTCCATGTAGACAACCATCCATGATTCCAGTGTGTGACAACGAGGATGGTCCACCGAGAGTCGAGGCTTTAGTATTGGGATAATTTATTGATATGGTACCTCTTGGCTATGTCCCAATGATACTACATCATGTTGGTCAACAGTTACTACCGATATTGCCGTTAGAGGACACATGTAGGCTTAGTTCCTTATGTGAGTTTCTGTGAAAGAGACCCCTCAGGTTCTGAGGTGAGCCCGAATCAGAGGCAGTTAATGACTAGCTTGAGGTGGTTTCCAAGTTGGAATCTATCCAAGGAAAAATTATATTAGATCAAAGTCTTAGCAGTGATCCTTCTACATGGCTCAGCTGGGCGATGGAAAGGTTTAGATTACCAGATCTTATAATGAGGTGACTTTTCTATGGAAATATCCTAAGAAAATTTCTCATATAAAGTGTTCCTGCTAAATAATCTTAGGGGTTTGTATTCCCAAGAGCTTCTACAAGACAAGATGTTGGTAGATGAGTATTCATTGAGACATTCCGACATTTCCAGGTACCTGATAAATACAATACGACTAGTGCTTCAGGGCTCAGATCTCTGCACAAGGCCTATTTTGGGACATCTCATCCAATGCTATTTCACTAGGAGTCCCTACGTATGCTAGGGTGTTAGGTAGAACCTTTGTGGTTGGAAGTACTTTGGCTAAGTAGATGTAGTAAATGGATGTCAAATGTGGGCAAGAAAGAAGACAATGTCAGTCTCAAATACTTGGACATTTGAGATGTTCTGGGAAGAGGTCCCAAGGTAGGGAGTCTACAGTTCAAGGCTCATAGAGAGAGTCCATTCTGCCTTAAAATCGGTAATTATTTTCAAAAAATTGTAGGGGACAAATCTCTAGAGATTTTCAAACCCTTCATGCGAATAGTGAAATGAAGGATGGTCTATAGGGAGGGTGGAAGTGATATGAATAGATGAATATGCAGGGCAGAAGATGTGGTGGAGAATCCATGAGAGTACAAAGAGGTGGTATACTTTTCAACATGTTACAACCTCCACCACAACATAGTCTACACTAGGCTAAGGGAGTTGGAGGACAGGGGATGGTAGTAGCTGCATGTGGACAAGGAGTGTGATGAGAGAGATCTAGGAATCATTCGAGGTACAGAATGTGTCTACTACAAGTTTCCGTATTAATAAAAATATGTGATAATCATTCCATGTTGTCATAAATCTTGTTCAGGACCTAGATTTTCTAGTTAAACCATTAACATGATCCTTACATATGGAGATACTGATGGGAGGATACTAAATAATCACACTTGTGTTGATGGTGTGATCGAACCCTTTAGGTGATAGTTTTGGTTGGAACCTATTTGTGGAAGCGTTGATGCCTTATGATGTTAGTTTGGGTATGGAATTATGATCCATATTTTATTCTCATATTGACTATTTTAGGAAAAAGGATGTGGTATATCCATAGTGTTGGAATGGGGTTTTCCTTGGTCATTAAAAAAGGAGTATTAGGAAGCACGGGATAAACTCATGCATAGGAGGGTGTAGCCGATCACTCTTGCGTCGACCAGCCTTACCCTCATGGTATTGGATGTTTTGAGTTTTCAATTACCACTAGTAGTGGTGGAGTGCGATAATGTCCATTAAAATGATGATTCAAGGATTACCTACCCATAGGAAGAGGGACTGCTACATTATTCTACACCAAATGATTGCACCAACAGCAGCATCAATATATCATAGGGAATTCGTAGAGCTTCATGATTTGAGGGCATAGGTGGGGGCCTTGCAGAAGAAGGGCTTAGTAAGAACCATTTTTTTTAGTTATGTTTGTTTTACTGACACTTTAACCAAGTGTCCATGGGGAATGATTAACCCCTACCAAAGGGTCGATGGGAACATCAATCAGTTAAAATGGGTATCCTTCTGTGTGGATGGAAAGGTGCTCGTAGTCTTTTTAGCAGTTAAGATGGGGGAGATGGATGATGTTCCTCAAAGACAATGAATTTAAAGTAGTATACACTATTGAAAATAGAAACGTAGAAGAGGATTCTCTAAGTAGGACACCATATTCGCAGCTAAAGATTGAGGCCTTAGAGTAGTTGTCTTTAATTTAAATATCCTTTATAGATAGAGATAAGAAAAAATTTCTCCTGTCAATGATTTTTTCCCCTCTACTCTAGCAGTGAGTAAGGGAGGACTAACTTAGAGATTCCAGCTGCGAGGCCTGACTTGCTCAGCTATCCTTAGAACAGACACCAGATTTGTTTTTGATAGGTGGAGATCATGTCATCCTTTTCCAAGGGCGCACAATAGTAACAACGGAATTGCGAGAGGATATTTTTAGGGAGTTATATAACTCCCCTTGGTTTTACACCAAGGAGTGGAAAAGATGTACCAAGATCCCAGAAATCAGTATTAGTGGCCAGGGATGAATGAAGAAGTGGCTGAGTTCATTTCATGATGCCTCACATGTTAGTAAGTGAAGTATGAGCACTAGGTTCTAGAAATTTTGACACAACACCTTGATGTAAAATAGTGGAAATGGGATGATATATTGATAGACTTTGTGACATGATTAACACTCACATCTAGGGGACACGATTCTTACTTGGTGATCATTGGCCAAATCACCAAATCATCTCACATCCTACCCATTCGATAGATGTGTTCTGTAGAGGGAATGTGACGCCTCTACATGAAGTAAATAGTTGGACTCCATGGTGTTCCATCCACTATAGTCTATGATTTTGATTCACAGATTAAATCCCATTTGTGGAAGGGATTTTAGGAGGATTTTGGGACTCAATTGTGCTTGAGCACATCCATTCATCCCCAGATGAATGGTCAGACCAAGAAGACCCTTTAGACATTGGAGGACATGCTTTGTACTTATGTCATAGATTTTGGTTCCAGTTGGGAGGACCACCTACACCTGGTGGAGGTTATGTACAACAATATCTACAACTCCACAATTGTCATGGCACCATTTGATTCCTTGTTTGGGTGTCCTTTTAGATCACCTCTATGTTAGAAAGACCCAAGGGGTTCAGCACTCATGGGTTTAGAGTTGGTACATGCTGCCATTGAGAATGTGTAGATAATCTAGGAGCAGATGAGGACTACCCAAGATCAGAAAAATATCATATGCAGATAACAGATAGAGGCCCTTGGAGTTCTAGGAGGGAGACCTTGTTTTCCATCAGTCTTTCCCCGGCAGGGATTGCATAGATATTGTAGGGGCGACAGGTTGTCTCCAAGGATCATTTGACCATTTCATATCCTGATAAGAGATTGCAAGGTGGTGTATTTCCAAGCCCCCCCTAAAGATTCTCCAGGTGACTGATTTTTTTATATGTCGTTACTGAGGAGGTACATGCATGATCAATAGCATGTTATCGATTGGGGAGAGCTTAACATTGACGATGGGGTGACGAGTGTACAGTTCCTAGTGGTGACAGAGGATCGACAAGAGCAATTCCTTCGAGGATGGTTGACTCCTATGGTGTGAATTCAGTGGTAGCATGAGATTCTTCATGAGAGAACATGGGAGTGGAAATCACAAATTCATGCACAATACAACCATTTGTTTGATTAGATTTGTTATGGATTTTTGGGACGTAGATACCTAATGTAGGGATAATTTAATGTACAAGAATTTCCATGTAATTTTTATTAAATAATATTGATCTATTTCAAGACGATGGGATTTGATGGCACTTGATTCTAAGGCACGATAATCCCAGAATTTAAATTTTAACATTCTTTATGTTCCCTTAAGTAAACATGCGAGCTGATTTTTCCAACTTTTGAACAAGTGCTTTGTTAGAAAATAGGAGGGAACCCTTAAAAATGGAATGTTGGGATTCACCTAGAAAATACATAACATTGACAGGAAAGGGTTTTATGGAAAATATAATATTTTGATTTTTTTGAGAATAATAAAATAACATAAAATGTTATTTTATCTCTTTAATCACAATTGAGCAACGGAAAATGGCGTTGCGGTGTGGTGGTGAGGCATATTAAATGAAACTCATAATGTCTTGTTTTTGTGAAATAATCATAACAAAACTATTTCATAACTAAAATAGCGCAATGACGCGATGTCGTAGTTTAATAGAAACACAGTGAAATTTTTCTTTTAATGAAATGTTGGGGAAATCAGTTGGTCAAATTTTCTCTGACGAATGTGGAATATCTCCCTCACTATCTATCTAACAATGAATACAATCAATGTACACTGGTGGGATAGAACTTGAGATGATGAACAACAATGAACTCTAATGGAGGGAAGATCGATGATGGATCGAAGCTTTATCCCTCATCAGTAACAGATCCTCAAACCAAGTAATGGTTTATGTTTTTTTTCCCGTTGTTTTTTCTAAAATGAAGAACAAAGATCAATCCACAAACATGTTGATCTGCATATTGTGTATTCTTGCGAGTGGGTTTCATTTTTGGGTTTTCTATAGGATTGTTAATTATTGTAGATGGAACTATGATCCCAAGCCTCCCATGTGTTTTTAAACTTTTAACGCAGAGGGTGCATACCAACACGAACAAGGAATGATCCCCTCCACTTGTGTGTTCATTGTGGTTGCTTAATCAAAATGGAATAAATGTGCATCCAAGGTCATGGTAGTGATGGTGGAGACTCGATAAGCCTGAGGGAAAAGGCATAATCGAAATAGGGCCACCAGAATAGACCTAGTGGCCTGCAGTAGGTTTCTATGGTGCCACCCCAGGCGTCGTGTGTGGGATGAGCATCTGGCTCTTGCCGGTTGCACTGGTATAGGCGGTGTGCTTGGTGCACCTCATGGTGACAGAGGTGGTGGTCCTTCGGTCGCAACACCATCTAGGTGCCTCGTAGGTGGGTTGTAATGTGTGTGGACAAGGGGGGTGGATGGGTGATTGGTTGCACACACCCCAAGCGGAATGGGCCGCCCGAGCGGCCTGATTAAACTATTGAGCGGGTCCGCCTTGGTGGACTGGGCCAATGGGATAATGCTGGGCCACGCGATGAACCAAGCTAGGAAAAGAGATCGGCTCTTCAGTGTGGGATGGGCCTGATAAAAAGTTTAGGTCCCTGGGTGACCAGGTGGAAAAGTCCCACGACCAACCTCAGCTAGATCGAGTAAGGAACAATGGTCCAGGAATATGGTGGATACAGAAATGATCAAGTAATGTGGGGCCATGGGTCAGGTTGGTTGGGATGGTCCGAACTAGTAGGGTGGGACCCAGATGCAACCAGACCCTGTTTACAAAAAGGAACATATCTCCTAGACTGTTGGTCCAATTGACGCACCTTCTACGGTTTTGGGACCCATGTGACGGGGAGGTCCTTATGAAATAATCTAAGTAAAATTTCATGTAATTTGACCTATTGAGGCTTCTTGACTAAGCTACCTAGTGAGAATATGTGACTCAACTATCATGAAGACTTTGTGACTCTGCTGCCTAGTGGGACTTTGTGACTCAGCCATCAACGAGAATTTGAGACTCAACTACCCAGTGAGACTCTATGACTCATCTATCAGTGAGAATTCATGAGTCATCTACCTAGAAAGACTCTATTACTTAGTTATTAGTGAGAAATCATGACTCAGCTGACCAACGAGAGTTCATGACTCAACTATTAGTGAGACTTCATGACTCAGCTACCTAGCAAGACTTCGTGACTCAGCTATCAGCAAGACACAGTGACTCTTCTACCAAGCGAGGATTTCCCATCTCAGCTATTAGTGAGGCTCATGACATAGATATCAATGAGGATTTTTCACTCAGCTACCTATTGAGGCTTCATGAATCAGCTACAAAATTGTTCTAGGTATCCTACCAAGCCTAAAGGACTCATCGGGGACGAGTTCCTTTGCAGTGATTGATGTTTAGTGTTTGAAACCATTGTTTTCTTCTTTTCTACTCTAAATTATACCTGTTGTGATCTGTGTTGCTTTGTGAACATGATTCTGGATCAATATTCATGTTTTTCTTATGGTTTTTTTCTCTTTCCTTGTTGGTTTGGGATCCCTACTGCTTACTTCATTAGTCACCAATGCACGATCTTTAATCGCATGTGTTGTGTCTGGTGAAGATGGCCGATGAAAAGGCAGAGGACTTGGTGGCCCAGGACTGGGTGGTGGCTAGTGAGGTCAGGCAGGCAAGACATGCATCTATGGATTCCAATAGCTACTCTATACTTACCCATCTGGTGGGGTTTCCAACAGATAGCTATCAGAGTTTCATAGTTTTTTCCTATTTTCAATTCTTCCTTTTTTTTGTTTTTATTTTGATGCATTTAACCTATAGTTTTAAATTTTAATCGCTGGTTTTTTAGTGGCATTCATGTTTACTTTTCCAGCATTAGAGTGTGGTTTTGTGTGCATGAGTACAGGTACTCTAGAAAATACCTCCCATTTAGAGGATGGCTCCTTAGACTCTAGTCGCCAACCCCTATCCATCGGGAGGCAAGCTTTGGGTATGTCATGGAACATTCCCTTGGGGATGGGTCATGACAGTGCATGGCTAGTAGAATCCACCAAACACCTCAACAGAAACCATGAAATGGAAATAGTGGAAACTTTGTAGTTTGATGGTAGGCACAATGTTTGGAAAACCCATGAGGGTTCCCAAGAGAACCTATTAATAACTAGAAATAGGATAATACAGTTGTTAGAATAAGGTTTTTCAAAACATATGAGCCAACCTTGTGAGTTGGGCTAGGAGGCCCTGGATTGTAGATAGTTAGTTCATAATTTTCATAACCATGTATCGTAACCATGCACCCTGGAAAATTAGATATGAAATTAATGTATCTCAAAATTTTTACCACCTTATTCCACTCATTATCTACCAAATGATGTCATTTAACATATTCCACTCACTCCTAAGGCTAGGAAGACCATTTCTATTAATCTGGGAGTGATTTATAGGATAATATTTGTCTGTTGGATGCCAGAATTGTTTGTAAGTGAATGTTATTTAGTGTTTTCATTTGTATTATTATTATTCCCTATTTTGGAATAATTCATCTAATCTATTCATAATAGTTCTACATTTTGTATTTCTAAGAACGGTAATATATGATTTTTTTGGATGAATTGAAAAAATTCTAATTTCTTCATTTTGGAGTTTCAAGTCGAGTTTTTTGAGGTTTTTGTCGTTCATTAGTTTTAAAAAGGTTAAAAGGTAGGTGTGTTCACTCTCTACTCATATTGATTATAACATTAAGGATTTATTTAAATTTTTTTGAATTTGTTTTTAAAATTGATGTACAATTTTGTGGGAAAACCCCTTTTGTGATAGTTTAGTTTAAATGTGGTGAATGGATAGTTTTAGTTAATGTGACATTTGTACCTGATTTTAAAGTGATGATTTTAAAACAATATTTTGGTTAATATTCATTGAAAATTTTTTATAGAAATTTTTTCAATAAATTTAATGTTTTAAAGAAAGTCCTTGGTATAGTTCGCTTGGTATGCTATTTGGAATAAATGGTTGATGTGACATAATGTTGATTTTACATGACCCTATGTAAGGTGACTATTCCATGTAAGATACCAAACATTTCTGGAGTCATCTTATGAATTTTCATAGATACATTTGATACTTTCGAGTACCACTGATTGGGAGTAGTGTATTGGGGTGCATTTGGGTGAATTTTTAAGGCACTTGGGAACACAGTGAGTTACGCACGGTTTGCGGACAGTTTTGCCAAACTATAAGGATATTGGAGGTCGACACGGTTGGAACATTGTTTTCCTAACCATGAACCATATAGCTTTGCGATCAGTGGAAGACCTCACAGTCGGTGCACAATTTGGCCTAACTGTGTGGCCTCCAATCTGAAACCATGCGCATAGAGTAGTTTAATCTTAAAATTTCTTTTAAAACCACTAGAACCCTGAAAACTTCTCTAATTCAACCTCAGTTTGGGATTTAAATTTTTTTGGTGATTTCATAGCAAACTGGATAGATTACAAGGAAAATTGAATGATGTTCATTGAGATTGAAATCCCAGGTTGAAGATCCGTTCTTGATTTGGTATGTGGATTTCATCACGATGTTTTCCCCATCCATTATCTTATCTTTTCTAGATCATGTCACAGAATATATCCCATGTTCTCTTGGATATAATCCATTGAGCTAAGATCTTGATCTAGGATTGTGGATATAGATATAGATTTTCATGATCTTTATGCCTTTGATCTTAATTTTTGTTTAGGGATTTAGATACGAATCTTGATCGATGACGTTGTGCCACTCCGATTTTAGGGATTTCCATTTGGCTAACTTCCATCTATAAACCACGGTTGGTGGTCTAATTCAAGCTCCCACAGTCATGATTTTTATATGTGTATGTGATTTTATGATTTTCTATATTTCCTTGATAATAGATTTCTTAAAATATAGTAATTAGGATAGTGGATTGACTTGTGATTTGCCTTGGTGATTAATTGGTAATTGAATCACGAAAAAAATGAATGAGGTTGCCCAAATAGATATTTTGGAGATTTTTTATTGGTTGAGATATTGTAATTGGATATTTAATTGGTTGTGTTAAGATAATTAATTGGGGGGAATTAGTTATGAAATGATGTTTGGCCATATAAGATAATTAATTGTGAGAATTAATTCTGTGCCATTATATTGACCAAATATTATTAATTGTGAGAATTAATTATGACCCATAATGTTGATCAATGATAATAAATTATGAGAATTAAGTACGAGAATTTGATATTTTATATGGATAATTAATTGTGATTAATTAATTATTGAAATAGAATTGTGTTGATTGATTAATTAATTGAAGAATTAATTAATGGATTATGTTCTTAGTTAATTGTTGAATTAAATAAAGTCCATTTTAATGAATAAATAATCGATAGATTAGTGTTGGTATGATGTGGAAAATTCTTATGGATCAATGAATGATTAAATTGTTGAGATTTTTGTGCTACTATATGTCACGTTCTAGACTAATAAGAAGTTGGGACATGGACATGGAGTTCCTCCCCAATAGTTCTCCAAGGTTGAGATTATGGGGTACTATGCATGAAAACCTACACCAAATGAGAAAAGGGGTGCTAGGAAATATGGCCTTCACTCAACGAGATTGTGGTTCATGGAATGATGACCTACACCAATTAATGATTGTAATGAATGATGATTCAAATGAGATTTGGGGAGCTAGGAATGAAATTCTACAAAAAATGGTTAATGAGAATGAATAATGATTTCAATGGTAAAAATAAATTAAAACTAGGTCTAATGTGATGATTAAAGGTTAAATGACAATGTTATAACCGTTTGAAGTATAAATTGTATTTACTGCTTCATAGAATTGCATGCACTGTCTTTTGATTTCGCTTGTTTTAGACACCATTGGTGGTGACCTACTAAGTTGCACTCACACCCTATTTAGGCCACATAATCATAACCTAACTAAAATTTGTTGTTGAAGGACATGATATGGGAATGTACCTAATATAGGTTTCAATTTTGGATTGGAGCATGGGAGAGGGAAGCATATGTGGTTCGAGACCCATATTTGGAGTCATTGTGTCTTTACCTTCAGTTTCATTTTTGACACTAGACATTTGAATTTTCATAACATGATTTTCCATTTAGTGGAGTATTGTATATTCATTTTTTGGTTATCATATGACATGGATTTTTTCTAGTAATTTATATGCTTATGGACTTGGTTATTGTTATTTATCTCCATTTTTTGTTTTGATTCTGATAATAGATTGTATAGTCTCCCCATGATTGACTTATCAGACCCTCACTGCTAGTTTTCACCCTCTAGAGTATAGGGAGGTGTGTTTTAGGGCATGTACCGAACCAGCCTGGGGCAGCTTTCATTGTCTCTTGGTTCAGGGAATCAAAAATTATTATCAGAAGATTTTATTTTTCTTTCTTATTATTTTGCCTTATGGTTTTGGGAAAGGTAGACAAGATAATAGAAAGAGTCAAGGCTTGGTAAGGAGCATGTGCATGGGATTTTCAAACCCATGTACATGGTAATATCAGAGTACTCAGGGTGGGATTTTTGTGACAGTTTTTTGTTGTTATAGTTGGATATTATTTCTCCTTGGGTGATGCACCTGTGGTGTGATGTGATATTTGTTTTAAAAATTGTTGATTTTTGATTCATGGCCTAAAGAGGCATGATAGTTGAGTCTGAATTTGACAATCTATTCACTTAGTTTTGTTTTGATATTCATCATTCAAAGAACTAATGAGAAAACAGTTTACAGGTAAGTTTTTTGAACTTGAACAGTTTTCCATGTAGTGAGATTGAATAATGATGAAAAATGAGAATAAATTAGTGTCTAATGATAAAATTGATTAATGAAATGAATATTAATTGGAGATAATGTTATTAATTAATTTTTTAATTAATTAAAGTGAATAAATTTAACCATGTAAACCAATGCATATGAGTATGATGGTTAAGGGTAGTGATAAGGCCTCAGTGTTGATAGTATGGCGAACAAACAGAGAAAGGACGTGTGGAAAATTGTTGTGTTAGTTTCTTCCATGGAGTAAATGTTACAAAGTTGGGTTTTGATACCTAATATGTGTGTTCTTATTATATATGTATTCCTCTATGATGCTTGTTGAGGGAGTAAATGAATGGTATGGCCCAGAATGTACTTCCAGACAGGGATCTTGAATCGCCATTGGTGCAAACTATTGAGAAAGGAGAAATGTTCTGATAGAACATCTCTCACTTCATATAATTCTTGTAGAGAGACATAACATGGGTTTATATAAGCATGTTGGAGTTGACAGGGGAGTTTCACATATAAAAACCTCTTACTTTTACTGGAGAGGATGTACTAGAGGGAGATGAATTCTGGATAGAATCCATAGAGACGATACTTGACCATTTGGAGACTCTGGCTGATAGGTGGGTCATTTTGGATACTTATATGCTACGAGGATCTTTGAATCATTGTTGGGACATTCAGGAACGATCTAGAATGGCTGATGATATGTTATGGAGGGTTTTCTAGAGAATTTCATGGAACAGTTCTATCCAGACATGCTGAGAAAAGGTCAGGATTCAGAGTTTATGCATCTGACCCAAGGAAGAATGACCATAATATAATACATTGGATGTTTTAGACATTTAAACCATTTTGCTCCATATTTGGTGGAATATGAGGCTTCTTTAGAAAATTATTTCAAGATGGACTGAAGTGTGAAATTATGTCCCAGGTGAATATCTATAGGTTGAAGAAATTATCAGAATTGGTTAATCAGGCTCTCATTTCAGAGGGGAACCTGAAGGAGGTTTCTAGTACTGGACATGTAACTATCACTGGATGATCAAGGAGTGTGCCTTCAAAGCGTAGGAAGGGTCGTTACGATAACCTTAGTCAGTAATGTGTGAATAAATGTGGATAGTAAAGAGTAACTATTTTACTAGACCTTACTCATGTACTTTTCTACCAATACTGTAGGCATGGACATTATCACACACCTTATATTCGACCACTAGTGGAGTGCCAGTTTTGTGGCAAGATGGGGAAGCTACAAAAGTTCTATAGAAATTAGTGAATGGATGGTGTTGTGGGGGAAGCTTCTCTGAGTTAGATAGTGGGAGGGGGTATTCTACACCATATAGGTCTAGTAGTTGGAGTTCTTCTAGCAGAGGTGGTGCAGGTAGTGGATGTGGTGCTTCTGGGAATGAGTGCCCATATCAGCAGAGTAGTGCTACTCAAGGGAGTCAGAAAACACCAAAAGGAAGATGGGCAGACAGTTACATGCAGTGAATCGTACACTGGTGGAGAGTGAGGCTGGTCCCACGACCATGATAGGTACTGTTCTAGTTGATTTTACTTTATCTACTACCTTGTTTGATACTAGTTCCACTCATTCCTTTATATATGAAAATCCTGTTAATTGTTTGTGATTGGAGGTGGAGTCCGTAAGTGGGGTGATTAATATCGATACACCATTGGGAACACGGTATAGAGGTATATATTTATGAAAAGGATGTTTTCCAGATATTGAAGAGTATTGTTTTCTTTGATATATCTATGTCCTTGAGATATCGGGATTCGACCTGATTATGTCTATGGACTAGCTAGTCGAATACAAAACACACATAGATTGTTACCATAATAGAGTGACCTTTGTATCTCATAATGGTGACCAAAATGTTCTTTGTGGATAATTTTATATCCACGAAGGCTGAGCTGGGCCAATTATTCAGTAATTGGGAGAGCTCGCAACCCAAGATTCTTGTATTTGGCTAGTTGATCAGAGTGGTACGCAAGACATCCTTCCACCAGTAGTAGGAATATTTAAGGACTTCTCTCCGGATTAATTTTTAGGGTTTCCACCTGAGAGAGATGTGGTATTCACTATTGAACTCATATCAGGGGCTGAGCCGGTACCTATTCCACCATACATAATGGCATTGACTGATCTTTAAGATCTCAAAACACTGTTGGAGGAGTTGGAGGATAAATGTTTTATCCTTTCAATTATGTATCCATGTGGATCAACTTTTTTTTTCAAAAAAGGCCGTTGAGATTTTATGTTCGTGTGTCGAATACTAGATGTTGAATAAAATACCATGAAGAACTGATATCCTCTTCTATGTATTGATGATCTATTTAACCAGATGAAGGGGGATTGTGTGTTTATAATGATCAATCTAAGATCATGGTATCATCAGTTGAGAGTTTAAACTTTATATATATAGATAACTACTATCAAGAGTAGGTATGGCCTTTATGAGTTTGTTGTAATGTTGTTTGGGTTGACTAATGCTCCAGCAGTGTTTGTGGCTTTGATGGACATGATATTTCATCTATACATAGATCCGTTTCTTGTAATGTTTGTGGACGCCATATTTGTGCACTCTAATACTCATGATGATTATTCCCAACAACTTGAAATCATCTTGGGAACACTAATAGAGAATCTTTTACATGCCATCATATCTAAATGGTAGTTTTTGATTGTCATGGCACATTTTTTGAGGCAAATCATCTCAGAAGATGGTCTGAAAGTAGACCCAAAAAAAGTACAGGAAGTGGTTTCTTGGGGGCATCCCAATAATGTTTTTGATATCCAATGATTTTTGGGATTATCTATTTATTACATGAGGTTCATCCTAGAATTTTTCCAATTGGCAGCACTGCTTTCTGGGTTGAAAACGAATGTGTTAAATTTTTATTAGACATGAGCCTGTGAGAATGCTTACTAGGAGTTGAAGATGTGGTTGACATCTAAAGCAATTTTGATCTTACCTGAGTCGGGTGAGGAGTACACGACATATTGTGACACTTCTAGGATCGAAATAGGAGTTTTGTTGATTCAAGAGGATCAAATCATTACTTATGGGTCTCGGTAGCGGAGGCCAGATGAAAAGCATTATGCACGGGACTATTTCTTGGGTGGGGCAGGTCTAGTTGATTTCTCTGGGTGTTCTGGTTTTCTAGTTATCTTTTTTGGTTTCTCACTTTTTCTTCAAAAGTGTTTTAATAATAATAATGTAATTTTAAGTAAGTACATAGTGAATTGAATCTTCAGCAGTGAATATGGGTATAATATATGTAGTCCATTGATTTTGAACTGGAATATACACCTTGGAAGGGGAATATTGTGGATGATGCCCTGAGTAGGAAAACTCAGAATTAGTTGGCACATGTGTCGAGTGTAGAGTGGAAGGTAATGACTTTCCTATTGGAAATACATGTGGTAGTTCAATAGAGTTAAGAGAGGATGAATCTGGTGTCTATATTAGTGGATTCTAGACTATTGAGATGGAGAAGGGAAAATTAATACAAGGATCCAAAGTGTTTATCCATGAGGGAAATCTTCAAAGGTGGGGTAACACTTTCATACTAGATAATAGATGATGATGAAATCATTTTTCTGAAAAATTTAGTTGTCATGCCAATGAGTATACGAGAGGATCTCATGCAATAATTTCATACATAAAGGTGGTAAGTACATCCTGGGGTGGAGAAAAAGTATCATGACCTTTGATGATTATTTTGGTGTTCAGTCACGGAAAAAGAGATAGCAAGGTTTGTAATAAGATGTTTCACCTGTCATCAGGTGAAGGTAGAGCATCAATGACCTAGATTCCTAGAGTAGTCGTAACCTATTTCAGAATGGATGTGGGATGATGTGACTATGGATTTAGTGGTAAGACATCCAATTTTTTTTGGAAGAATGATTCTATTTGAGTAACTTTTGATTGACTAATGAATGTAGAACATTTCTTTCCTATCAGGGAATCCTTTACAGTCGAGATGATGTGAGAACTTTATGTGAGAGAGAAACATTGTTTGCATGGGGTTCCACTGACAATAGTTTCAGATCACAATTCATGCTTTAATTCACGCTTTTGGAAGGACTTATAGATGGTGCTTAGTACACAAACTCTATTATGTAATACCTTCCACACATAGATGGATGGGCAGTTGGAGCATACCATTCAGGTGTTAGGGGACATGGTCTGAGAATGTGTCCTCGAATATTGTGGTTCTTGGGAGAAACACATGGATTTAGTGGAGTTTTCCTTTAATAACTGTTATCGGGAAACTATAAAGATGAAACCATAAGAGGCACTTTATTGAATTCCTTTTAGATCATAACTATGTTGGTTAGAGGTGGGTGTGTAAGAGCTATTGGGATCGATTCTCATTCACAACACATTAGAGAAGGTTCAGTTGATTCAGAAAGGTATGGTTGTGGCTCAAAGTAAGAAGATTCCATATGTTGATAGACAGAGATGACCCATAGGGATTAAAGAGGGTGATCATGCTTTCCTTTAGGTGTTTACTATATAAGGTCACCACAGGATACGGAGGCTGGGCAAGTTGAATCCCAGATTTGTGGGACTCTTTGAGGTGCTAGAGAGAATCAGGACGGTTGTGTACCGACTAGCAATTCCACATAAATTCGAATATATGAATTATTTTTTCCATGTGCCACAACTAATATGATATCACCCTAACCCTTCTCATGTCATTGATGTCGAAGAGGATGATCTCGAGATAGATGGGTCCTTTGAGGAGAATCTGATTCATGTGTTGGGTCATAGTGAGAATGTGTTACGGGGAAAGACTGTGTCATTATTTCATGTGTTAGGGAAGCATGGAAGTGTTCAAAAAGAAACATTGGAATACAAAGAAGACATCAAGGCTCGATGTCCCAAATTTTTTTTTCTCTGAATCATATAGACATTCACGAGTACAACTGGAGGACACATTGTTATATGTTGTGGAGATTGTAATATCACTACCTTTTCTGGAGTCATCTTAATAACATTTTCAAGTACTTTTGAATATTTAGAGTTCCTTTTTTTAGAGTAGTGGATTTGGGTATGTTTGGGTGAACATTTAATTAACTTGGGAAGGCAAGGATCCATGTACATGTTTCACATAGTTTGGACAAACCATGTGCAAGATAACTATGCAGACATTAGAGGTCGACATAGTTGGTGCATGGTTTTCCAAGCTGTGTGCCATCGAGAAATGCATGAAGTGGAAGACCACATGGTTGGTGCACATTTGGGCCTTACTATGTGGAATCTTAGGTGAAACCATGCAGACAGAGATGTTTAATCAAAAAATTGGTTTTAAAACCACCAGACCCCCTGAAACCACTCTAATTCATCCTAGGCTCGGGGATTGACAATTTTGGGTTGATCTTAGAGCCTTATGAAGGGGTTCCAATGAAAAACTAATGTCTTTCATGATGATAAAAGACCATCTTGATGATCCGTTCTTATTTTGGTATGTGGATTTCATCCTAATGTTTCTCCTGTCCATTCTCTTATCCTTTATAGATATTTTCATGGAAGATTCCCCTACTTTCTTAGATCTAATCCTATGAGTTGAGATCTAGATATAGGATTACTGATCTAGATCTACATTTTCAATATCTTTATTCCTTTTATCTTAATTTTGGTTTAGGTATTTATATTTGAAGCTTGATCGACAACATCAAGACACTCGGATTTTGGGGATTTTGTTTGGCTAACATCCATCTATAAACCATGGCAGGTGGACTAAATCGAACTGCCATAGTTTTATTTTTGATATTTTTATGTGAGTTCTTGATTTTATATATTTCATTGATAATAGATTTCCTAAATTAGATTTAATAGGAAAGTGGATGGACTTTTGATTTTCCTTGGTGATTAATTGGTAATTAAATTAGGGAACAAATGAAGGGGGGTTGACAAATAGATATTTTGGAGATTGTTTTTTTGTTGAGATATTGTAGTTGAGATTTTGAATTGGTTGTGTTAAGATAATTAATAGGAGGTAATTAATTATGAAATGATTTTTGGCTATGCAAGATAATTAATTTTGAGAATTAATTATGTGCCATGATGTTGAACAAAGATAATAAATTTTGAGAATTAATTATGGGCCATAATGTTGATCATAAATAATTATTTGTGGGAGTTAATTAAGAAAATTTTAAATTTGATATGTATTATTAATTGTGATGAATTAAGTATTGAAAAGGAATTATGTTGATTGATTAATTAATTGATGAATTAATTAATGGACTATGTGCTTACTTAATTGTTGAATTAAATAATGTCCTTTTAAATGTTTAAAAAATCGATGTATTAGTAATGATATGTTGTGAAACAATCTTGTGAATTCCTGAATGATTAAATTTTTTAGATTTTGTTTGTGCTAGACATGGAATTATAGACCAATTAGAAGTTGTAAATTGGATATGGCATTCCTCCACAAACGTTATCCATGCTTCAGATAATGGGGTGATGGGTATGATAACCTACACCAAATGGGAAATGGGGTGCTATGCAAGATGAACTACACAAAAGGAGATTGTGGGGCTAGGAATGATGACCGACACCAATGAATGATAATAATTAATGATGATTCAGATGAGATTTTTGATACTAGGCATGACTTCTGACACAAAATTATTAATGAGAATGAATGATGATTTCAATGGTAAACATGAATCAAAACTAGTAATATTGTTATTATTAAAGTTTACATGACAATGCAATGACTATTTGAATTATGCATTGTATTTATTGCATCATAGAACTGCATGCACAATATTTTGGTTGGACTCATTTTAAACATAATTGGTGGTGGCCTAATGAGTTGTACTCACACCCAATTCGGGAAACCTGACCGACACTTGAGTGAACATGGTTGTTGTAGGAAATGATAAGGGCATGACATTGAGATAGGTTTTTGTTTGATATTAGGGCATGGGATATGGAAATTGACCTGGTTCATGACCTTCATTTTGAGTTGTTGTGTCTTTAATTTCAGTTGAAATATTGACACGTGAAATTTTCATTTCAATAGCATGCGTAACCTTTCAGTTAAGTATACTATTTTCATGTTTTTGTTATTATATGACATGGATTTGTTCTAGTTATTTATATGCTTCCAAACATGGTTATATTTATTTGTTACTATTTTTGTTTTGATTCAAATAGAAGAGGGTATAGTCTCCCCCCGACTAACTTACTAGACCCTCGCTACTTGTCGACACCCTCTGGAATACGAGGAAGCATGCTTGAGGGAATGTGGCCAATCAGTCTGTGGAACCATTCAGTTGCTCCTGGGCTTGGGTTTAAAAAATTAGGAAACAAGGTAATGGTTACCTTATGGTATCATTGTAGATCAATGACATACCACTCATGAGTATGAAAATATTATCTAGGCATTCATGTTTGGTTATGTGGATATGTGGGACCATTTATTAGGTATTCCCAATAGATTTGAGAAATGGTTTAAAAGACATGTTTTGTTTCATTCCATGGAATACTATTTTTGTTTTTAAACCATTTTTTATTTTATATAAACTAATATAAATTCCGTTAAACTATTTAAAATAAATTTACTAGAATGTCCTATCTTAGTGGAATGTGTTGGGAATTCATTGAGAAAACCTATTAAGTTTTGTAATCTCCCCCTACTTGGTCACATTCATGAGTTTCTAGATGATATATATTGATACATGGGTAAAGGAAATTTATCCCATTTATTTATTGATGTAACATGACACTTTTGGAATGGATTATTTATTTAGGGAATAGATAATGGTCATAGATTTTGAGTTGATGTCGTCTGTGTCTCTAATTATTCTTTGTCTTGGTTTCTGCTTTGTACTCTGATATAGTTTGTTGTTGGTATTAGTTTATGATTTTTACAATGATATATTTTTTTGTTTGGTTAATCTTTGTGTTGTATTTTTTATACGCATGCATCATGTAGAGGTTTTATTATTATAGTTATTCAGTTTTATTTGTATTATTCAATGCATATCCTTCCCAAATTGTTTATGAAGCCCTCAATGATTATTTATTGCCCTCAGTATCTTGGGGATGTCAATTGGCTAATACCACACCTCCTCCTCTTCCCAAGATGATGGACTATGGGAAGAATGTTGAAATTATAATTTTTGATTTATATAAATTATTTTAACACCTTACTTAGTGAATGATCTCCTCCTTTCTTATATTTCCATTCCAATGTTTATAAATAATATTATTTTTTATGATATATTAAGAAGGGTTTCATTAATGAATAATATTTGGTGGATTGGGGTTAGAATAATGGTAAATTGCTTTTCATGTATCTAATATCCTAATAAACAGAACATATAGTTTTTAGGTGAGATATTTATTTCGAAGGAAAAATAATATTCATTTAATGTGACATAATATATAATTATGTTATGGTTGAGTCATATTATTTGTAATCAGATAAATGAATAGTTCATTTTAGAAGATTTTTTATTATGATTAATGGAATAAAATTAAATAAAACAATTTTGGACTAAATGTTGTGTAGGCTGTACTAGGAGTGTCATAAGTTGATACTAATACTATATAGTTTGAAATCAATATTTCTTAATTTATGAAATCATAGGAATAATTTTCATTATCATAATATTTTATTATTATAAATATTTTCTATAAAGTGTTTCATTTACCCTTTTGGTTATAATAACGGTTTGAAGATGAAATAATGAAATTAAGATCGTTATAATTATAATGAATATTACTATAAAATTATTTCAATATATTTCTCTAGATTATTTCATATCTAGAATGGTATATATGAATACCTATTTTTATCTCCAAGGAGTCGATATTAAATTATCAGTTAAATCTTTTAAATGTATGATGATTTCATCTTTTTTCTATTACCCTTACCAAATATAATTTTATGGGAATGTTATTCATCCAAATTTTATTATTCTAACTATAGAAATATTTTATGTGATTTTGGACACTCATTATCTCTCTCTAGATATATTTTGTATTAATTACTAATGAAGGGAAATTAAATTTGAAGTACCAAATCAATATGTGATCATCTATCATATAAAGGATGACTACATACTCTCTATATAAGTTGATTCCATTTTAGTGTTCCTCTTAACTTATAAATAAATATATTTATCTTAAATTGATAAGGATCTACTCAAGAGTGAGGATAAATTTATTTTGAATAAACACACATATAATTATATTTAGGATTCCCTTAGTATATCCAAATATTATGAGGAAGAGTGTTCAATTAAACTAATTACATGAGAAATTCCAATACTATATATTCATTATATAATGACCATGATTGAATTAAAAAAGTATATATAGGAAACATTATAAGAACACATAAAATTTAAATTTTTATTGATACAGTTTTAAGGTAAAATATGAAATCCAACAAATGAAAGTACAAAAAAAAACCTTAAACTAAATATGAGATAGTCAGACCAATCTATAAATAGTTGAGAAGGATGTAATAATTTACTTTGTATAGTATCAATTAAATTGAGGTAACCATAATCTATAGATTTTCCATTATTAGATCCTCAAAGTGGTATTCCATCTTGTCCTAGGTCTGAATGTGCTCCTCCTAGATTGATTTTCCCTCATTAGATCCACATATCAAAATATGATTCTGTATATCGATTAAATATGTTTTTTATCCCTTAAGATCATTTTAAAAGTGGTCTTAAAAAAATTATGTGGTCTTTCTCTTTGGATATCTTGATCAGTAATAAATCCTATATAATCTGTTCATCAGAATATACAAGAATACTGTGAGTGTTCTCTGTGTCAACCACCTCCTTATTTGTGGACATCTGATCATTACCAGCTATTTAGAATATTTTATTAGGGACAACTACATGGATGGGTTGAATTTCAGAAACCAAATTACAATTTGATGGTTGAAGATCCTCTTCCAGTACATGCTCCTTATACTTACTTACACCAAGTAACAAGTGAGATGTACGTCCACATTAGGACTATCCTTCTTCAATTCCAATACCCATTAGAGATTCAACATCAACAATAGACCACTAAAAAAGGGAGGTACCTTTTACAAAAGATATTGTCATAGGAGGCTTTGGAAGATTAGATTAATCCTTCTATTTTCATAGTCTACTCACATGATAGATGTACCCTTTGAGTCCAAAAGGGTCATCTTAACTTTATTTGAAGAGGTATGGAGGTTCTCTTCTGGATATCCCTATTCCATTCATCCATATGACCATATTTTATTCACTATAAAAATATTTATCATCCATACAGCCTCTAATAAGGTTGTTCCATGTGAGGCCTATCACATCGACATATTCTCCACTAAGTGGGATCAGATCACCTATACCCCAACTACAAATCTGTTCTGAGTGGATACCCCATTGGAAGGATTGATTAAGTTACATTTTTGTTCCAAAATTGATCTAGAAACATTCTAGAAAGGATACCATGACCTTGGAGAAAAATAGAATTCATTCCACGAAACTCTGAAGTCAATGGAATCTCTTAGGTTCCAACACGGGCATTAGAGCTATCACCCCTAGAAATATCATGTTTCATTAGCTCCATGCCTTTTCAGGAAACACTTGGATTATCTATATCATTAAAAAAGGTATGTTTTATGTGAGGGACAATCCCAGACTCATTAGGAATATATTCTTTCAGTTTGAGGTCAACTGGTCCATGCCTAAAATTAGAAAAAATATCTGCTACCCATGGATCATTATCAGTCTCAACATGTCTTGCGAAGGGACAAGGTTGATAGCATCCTCAAGAAATTAAAGATCAACAGGGATGTGAGACAGAGCTTTGTTATCCCTATGGCTAAATCTACAAGGTGAAACTATATATACCAAATGTGTTCATGATGAGAAACAATCCATCCTTGTTTTGTAGAGATCCTTTTTCTTTTTAGCGAAAATATTCACCTACCGTAAGCCAAATACACTAATAATTTATGTTCCCAACATTAATAATTTATGTTTAATGATTTATGTTTAATGACAGAAATAGCATTTGTTTTTAAAAAACAACTTTAGATTAGATCCCCATTGACACCAAATATTCCACTATGTGTTCCCAACATTAATAATTTATGTTTAATGACACAAATAGCATTTGTTTTTAAAAAAATGTATTTTTATTTTCTTTTTTATAAAAAAACATAAAATAATAATTTTTATTTTAATCAATCATTATCATTCATATCACAAAAATTAGGTAAATATAAATCTATAAACATATGTTAATTTTGTTTAAAATTTAGAAATGTTAATTAAATATAAAAAAAATTATTTATATAGTTTATTAATTCAATGTTATAAGTTCTATGTAATCAAAATTATAAAATAAAAATTATAAATTCAAAATTATAAATTAAAAATAATTATTTATTGAAAATTATTAATTCAAAATAATTACTAATTTAAATGATTTTTTAATTAAAATTTATTAATTCAAAATATATACTAATTAAACATTATTTATATATTATTTAAATTAACATTTATTTCAAGATAATCATAATTATTTAGAATCAAAATTTTCTATAATAAAATATATATAAAAATTATTTAGGATTATTTATATACACATAATTATTTATAATAAAAATTATTTATATACACATTATAAAAAAAATCAATATTTGACCATTATTAACTCTTATAAAAAAATTTGAACCTAGAAATATCATTTTTTATAAATTACATTGAAAAAAATATTTAGGTATACATGAAAATATTTTTAGTTATTATTATTAATAATTAAAAATAAGTTTATTTATATAAATATTAATTCAGGAAAATAATATAGTCATGAATAAGGAAAGAACTTGTTTTTTTTATGATATCCAAGACACCAAAGCATTGAATTTAATAACAAAATGAATTTTATTTCCCATTTTACCGAGAGAATAAAACTATCAAGGAAAATTTTACAACCCTATATGTAGTCCACCAGATATTTCATAAGTATCTAAAACAGTTCTAAAACAAAAACATTAATAAAGAAACAATTCAACAACATCGTATAGCATTCAAACTACTAACATAAAATAATCATAATGAAAAAACATAAATGATATATGACGACACAACATACAAGCATCTAATCAAATGATACCATTATTCAAAAATTTCATAATTAAAATAAATAACAAAAACATCATTCATTGTAATAACAATGTAGAAAAACTAGAATAAATGAAATTTTCTAAAACTAACAATTACTAACGATTTAGGGGATCATGAATAATAGCATCTAAATACACCTTCATAAACTCCACTAGGTAATTTAATAATTTCCTTGTCCTATCTGTACTCTTAGCGAGAAATACATTTTCCCTGGTAAAAAATTCTAGATCAATTCCTATTTCTGTTAGTTCCTGATTCACCTCAACACCTAGTAACCATCCTTGAGGTCTCACCAAATATGAATTTACAACCCTCATGATAGCTACAACTTAAAAAAATGCCATTTTTATCATTTCAATGTGTTTTTCATTACCATCTGTCCCCTTTTATTTCTTTTATTCCATAATATTTACACCTAGAGGAGAGAGAACATATGAATCTATATCTTATCTATTGAAATTTTTTAGGTTTTCTTAAATTTGAAACATTATTTAATCAATATCTTCAATTTAATCTTTATTAGCATTATTGGATAAGTAGTTCCACTGTTGCACTTTCTATTTAGTAGTTTTCATGTTTTCACTAGTTACTCTATCTTTTCAAAAAATTCATATAATTTATCATAATAACCAAAAAGAGTATGCTTCTATTTCTCAAAACATGGATTTATATTTTATAGGAATATATATAAAACAAAAATGCACAAAATGTTATAACTATGCATAGTTTATATATTTATAAAAAAATAAATTAAATTAAATTACAATACATCAATCATTAAATTTATTTTATACATCAGGTTCGGTAGTAAACATTTTAGAGATTGGACTCCATTCAAAACCACTAATATGCCTAAATAAATCATATTTTTTTTGAAAAATGATCTGTAACTGTCCTCAGTAGATGTTTATCTTATCCTTATATAAAGATAAGTGAAACTTCTCTCATTGTTATCTAACAATATAATGATATTCCAATGTAGTTAAACTACGATTTAATATATTCCCTTCAACATGTTGATCATATAATGCATCAATCAGTCCATCCTCTGTCTAAGTTGTCCATCAAAACTTCTCTATTTTACAATAATCTTTATTTTAATTTTTTTAAATCATTTTAGAAACCTACAGTAAAAACAATTAATACAAAAGTATTCAATACCAATAAAAATTGAATTTTTGTTGATATCTCAAACAATAAATCAAGATGAAATAAAATCGTAATGATTAAGAATAAAAAACAAAGAATATCATACTTGAATTATGCAAAAATGTTTTTAAAATAATTATATAACCTGAGACAGAAATGGTTCATCTTTAATAATTAACATAATCAAACCACATATGAGATTCAATTTCATATCATTTTTTCTCTCTTTTTTCATCTTCAATGGTGTCTCTTTGCTCGATAGCTACTTGTTCAAATTAATAGTAATATTCAAGGGAATTATCCACATCGGAAAAAATATTTTCAAATATATTTCTACAACCATTAAAAATTCATGTAGTGTAAAGAAAAATACATGATATTTTATTATGTCAATATAGAGTACTTAGAGTCCATTCTAATTTTTATAATTGTAAATAATTTCTTTAAAATCCCAAAAGCTATCTCAATAACATTGAAAAAATATGTATGTTGATTATAAAATAACTATCGAGCATTTTTTGGAGGTTGATTGGACTGATCATTCAGATGATAGAGTACACCCCTGTATGGGGATATAAGGAAACTCCATAACATATGTCCCACATCAATGAGATAAAATTTTCCAATTTCAAATAAAAAAATTCATTATGAAATATAATTCCATTTACATATCTTAATAAGTAAAATTAAGTTATATAGAAATTACCAATCGATTTTTTCAATTTCTATTCTCTAGATTATTCATTTCTAATAATTCTCGTGTCTGATGAGGTTCCCTCCCACCTAGAAAATACATAGGTAAATTTTAGATCAAATTTACATGCACAAAGTACATAATGTGTTAGATAACCTTTTCTAACACTGTATCTCAGTGCATCATTATTAGATACTTTGACACAAACACGAGTTCCATACAGTGATCTTATATATTCATATAAGACAATATATTTTATGAATTTTTTTTAAATATAAATACAGAAAAGAATAAAATATTGAAATAATGATTGTATTATATATAAGGTACATTAAAATATTGGTGAAATCATCCACTATTGAGTATGATGGGATAAACATCATATAGATTGTGTTGTGATAGAAATTTATCTTCTAATGAAATCATTACTCTCAAAAAGCATGAAAATGTCTTTTGGTTGTTTCATCAGATCAATGAGGAAAAGAAAACATTTCTATTTTTTACATTATTTGACAGAATATAATGATACTTTGAAACATTTTTTCAATTTTTGAATACTTTTTCTATTTATACCACCATGTATTAAAGAAAAGAACAAAAATTTGAAAAAAAAATGTTGCCCCATATGAATTATGTTATGACAACCCTTGTCACATTTATGTTGACCCACGATTTCAACTCAAAATTTTGGACGTTTCACTTAATCAGTAGATAGGTTAATCTAAATTTTAGGATGATAAATTTTAAGAAAATACTAAAATACCACTACACATCATATATTCCCAAAAACTACTATCTTTCAGTTTGCAATCCATTTAATCAAATTATTAATCAATGCTCCATCTTGTTGATCTACAACCCCAAAATGTTTTTAAAAATGCTTCAATAAAATGTATTTAATGAAAATTTATAAATAGTGATATATATATATATATGAAAACTAAAATATAATTGAATAAAACAGGTTGAAAATAAATAATGAATAGGTCATATAAAAAATTACCTTATATCTTTTCATTTTATTAATATAATTTATTAAAATATCTTTATGATATTAATATTCTATATTAAATAAATATATAATATTTTTTATTGATATTTCATTAATAATATAACAAATTTAACTTATTTATATAAATCAGGAATTTTATATTATACCATTATAATAAATCTAGATAATCCATTATAATGTATATAAATCCAATATCATTATGTATATTATTCATATATCACTTTTCACAATTCCTATCCTCATTTAACATGTACAAAAATATATATTTATCAATGCATTTCATAAAAATTACAATATTTTTTTTGGTTTTAGATAGTTTTTTTATCTAACACACAATTGATAATTAAAAAATTAATGGAGTTAAAAATATTGAAAATTAATTAGTGAAATTTCATAAGAAAATTTATTTTTCTCCCCTATAATTTATTTAATTTATATTACTATTATATATAATATTATATTTAAAATATTAATATTATTAATTAAATAAAAATTTATGTTTTTTATAAATTTTATATAATAATATAAATAGGCTATAATATTAAACAAATTATATTAATATTAATATTTAAAAAAATCATTGAAATTATTAATAATTTCAATTATTTCTATAAATAATTAATTTTTTAATATAACAAAATAATAAATCTATTGTAAACCTTTAACACAAATATGAAATATAATTGACAATAATTAATAAAAATTAGATCTTGTGCAATTTTCAATATGATATTCATAATTTAAATAGTTATTTTATACTGCAAAAAGAAATGAAAGTATAAATCATTACTATAAAAAATAACAAATTTTAAATCATTATATAATTAAAAAAATATAATAATTACAAAAAAATAATTACCTACAAAAATAATGAACATGGAGGAAACTATGAACATGTGAATGTGAAGTAGACCAACTAAAAACTGGATGCCATAGAATAGTAGACTAATGATGGAAGTAATTAATTTCAAGATAATAATAGTATATTTGAATGGGAAAGAAGGGTATGATGTAAGAGGATGGGGAATTTCCACACAACATGAAGAGGAATGGTGTGATAACTTGAAATAATATCAAAAAAGGACACTGGTGCACCAATGGAAAAATAATGAAATAGAGTAGTGAGGAAACAACAGTCATGAACAGACTATTTATATAGAGTGCTAGGGATAATTTTAGAAATTTTAAAAAATACCTCAACGGGATGAGGGTTTCTGTTAGAATCATCCTGATTTTTGGACGATTTGAAAACTAAAGAAATCATTGATATGAGAGAAATATCTTACTCCCCCTTTTCATGCATTGCATTTATCTAGATAATTTGACCTCTCTAAATGAGATAAATCCATTTCAATCATCTCATATTTTTAATTATCCTGCAAAAGTAGTTCTTCCAGACATGATCCTAATTTCCGATCACATAAAATGTCTTACCATGTTCCCTAGAATATATATTATTGATGAATTCAGGAATGGAAGAGGGTGATAAAGAAGACATACACATAATAGAGTAAAAGGAGAATACATTTTCATATAAAAATCATAAGACTAAATAAATAGAATGAAATAATATTTATTGAAACATCAATAATTTATAGACCAAGCAGCAATCAAGTCATCCACCAAAGAAAACAATATGATGATGTGCTTATTATCTAGAAGACCAACAATCACACTCCCCTATAAATCCCATTAACAATACATGAACCTATTAAAATAACCAATGAAAGGATGATACTAAAGTAATATGGCTACTAATGATAGATTCAGGGGAGCCAATACCTCAGTGAACATTGGGGTTGAAATCACAAGTTGGGGAAATCCTTCAAAAAAATATGGATCATTCGGGCTATGAAGGTTTTCTGGGAACAATGTGTGGTAAGAAGTGTTGGAAATTAGGATGAAGAGAGAAGGCCAATACACTCTGTAAGATGAAGGGAGTACCTTCCCCTCCTCCAATGATGGAGGTATCATAGTGGTGTCTATTACCACCTAAATAATCCAAGAGAGTGCCACTGATGGAAAAAAAGGGTCCCAATTATTTAAATCTCTCAAACATCAATAGAACCATGATAATGGTTTTATATACCAATGTTATTTACCTTGGGGTGAAATAGATTTATTAATTATGAATTTAGATTAATAAATGAATCTCTACATTGATTTTCATTAACAAAAAAGATCATTATCAAGAAAAATTATATTCTAACATGTATTGATTACATTTTTATCTAACTATGTGAGTATCAATACCTATAATTTTATTACATTTTATATGATTATAATAAATTGTATATTAAAGTATATAATATAACTAATATATTATTTTGTAAATGATATGGACAATATGAATTGATTATGATTCCATATAATCTTACATGATACCCTAATTTTATCATTGATCAGATGAATGATGTATTTAGACACAACCTCAATAAATATGGGGTTATATTTATAGATGATATTATAAAATATTTCATAATAAAGGAATAGAATAAACATAATGTCATTATTTTGATGAATTCCTTTATAAAGGGTATATATTATTCCAAAATCATCATGTGTGAATTCTTATTAAAAAAATATCAATATTTGGACATGTAATAACATTCAAGTGAATATTTATGGATCATCTAATGATCAAAGTGATTTACTAACTAATTATTCCAAAAATAATAATCTATTTATATATTTTTAATGTATTGGAAGTATAGTCTTTATGAATTGTGATATATTTCTAATTATTAAAAAATCCTATATTACTGTTAATGTTGAAGCAAATCATGTTCTTCAGGATGAATGAGTATAATGATAATTTAAAGGATCTTGAGAGAATTATTTTTCACCACAACTATATTGATTGTTCAAAATGGGGATATGGGTTTGTTATACACAATTTTATATTAATAAAAATATTTGTATATTTTCTCAAGGAATAATATATTTTTATTCCTCACATAAATTAATATTTCATGAAAAAATTACATTATGTGTTATTTTGGATATAAAACTTGTCATATTTTCATTAAATATATATTTTTTTATTTTATCAGTAGTGTATATTGTGAAATATAGAAAAATAAAAGGACTAAAATTTATATATTCAAATAGAAGGATTTGACCTGATGTCAAATGTGATGCTTGGAGTTGATTAGTGGTTATAACTACTCAATACATTACCACCATAGGAATAAAATTATTTTTCTATTTATTTGAGTTATAACTATCACACTACTATATGAAATATGATGAATAAATGGGAACCAGTACTCATTTATTTTTAGTGAGTGGACCTAAATATTTGAAGTGTAGGGGAGTAATCATATCACTTCCAAATCACTTCTCTCCAATCATTCCATAGGATGATATGTGAGGTGTGTATGGAGTATATAGAGGAACAAAATAATTATGTATTATTATAGATTTAAACCATTACATTAATGTAATTATATGATTGGGAAATTAATATGTTTCTCATATATACTAAAATTAATGTAGTTTTTGGATAATTAATTAAGATCAGTATTCATTATCAATCGTAGAAGTACCATTTTTAATGTCTAAACAATTGATGATTAATGGTGGAGAAACCAAAATTTATACATTCTATAATATATATCTAAATTATTTTTATACCAAATAGTTAATGTAAAACATAAGAAATATCAAGGGATGATACAACTATTACCTACATTCACATTCAGATTAGAGAAAATCACAATTTATTTAATTTTAAGCATTCTTAAGACCAATAATGTCCATAATTCTATTTGGGATATAGTTTATCATCTTAAGATGTATGTTTACAATATTTAAATTCAATAATTTTTTTTGATGATTCTACAATATTTGATATGCATAATTGATATTGAATGGTTTCATGGTTTATTAATCTCAATTATATTTAATCATGTTCGATGTTTTACCACAATGTTATTGAGAATTCCTTAACATGTTATTGATACAAGGATATGATTCGACATAAATTTACATCCTCAAACTAATGGTCAATCTAAAAGGACAATATAATCCGTTGAATATATATTGAAATCCATGTCTATGGATTTAAGAGGATATTGGGAATAAAATCTTCTCATATTGGAGTTATCATGTAATAATTGTTTTAGTTCATTCATTTAAATGAAACCATATGATTAATTTTATTATAAGTTGTTCAAAAAATCAATATGTTCTGATGATGTTAGAAATATTATTAAATTTGGACTAGATCTAGATTTTTATATTATATAAAATATTAAAAAAATTAGTTAAATATAAAACTAAAAAATCAATAGATGATTCATGGTCATAATGATCAGAAATGCATGGTTTTTAATGTTAGATGAAAGGGGTTCTGTTGAATATCAGCATGGAAGTTGTTTATATGATTCTAGAAGAAGATAAAATTAATCACTATATGTATTATCCCATTATAAATACATTGTTATATTGGGATGGTATCTTATTATGTTTCTGTTAGTCGGAGTGAATACTCAAGAGGGGGGGGGGGTGAATTGAGTACCCATTCAAAATTTCTGTTAAAAACTTCTTGGATTTAAATCCCCCAATTTAATAGAGGCCCATTTAATTAAGGCAGTAGAGATATAAGTGACTTATTGTTCAACAGGTTTCTCAAAGGTTGATTACTCCTCAGTGAAATTAGTATGAAAACTAATTTGACTTTTGAAACATGTTTACTAAACAAATCTCGTATACACACTAACCAAATTTAACTATAAGAGTAAATAAAAAGGATTTATGTTTTTGAAAGTAAGCACAACGGATAAGTATTAAAAACAGAGTACTGAAAAGATGAACAAACTAATTTAAACAAGAGGTTCAGCCTTAAGCCAAGACCTATTCCTATCCACTTGGTGATCACCAGCCACCAAGTAATTTTATTTAAAAATTGATACACACCCTGTATTGGGCTTTAAAACAGTTTTCACAAACTGTCTAGGTTTCACAAACTCTACCACAGTTACACGTGGGAAATCAAAATAACCAAGCCACACCAGGCTTCTTCCATAGTTGTACGTGGGTAACAAAAGTAAAAAGGGTTTGAAATAGGGATTTTCAGTATCCCTCAGTTTAAGCCCAAAATTCAGTGTGTGTGTAATACAATCACACTTCTCACAAATGAAAAAAAAATTAAACACAACAGAGCCAAAAAAGGTAGGAATAAGTTTAGAATGCTCTATAGTGTTGGCAGATCAGCTCTAGACTCATTGGAATGGATAAGGTGAATATTTGGTCCTTTTCTGAGAGTTGACTCCAAAAACGGAGTGTCCCAACTTCCAGATGTATAGATGATCAGTTCATTGAGATTTGAGTGTGTCACAGCATATCTCGAAGAGGGTTCTTTCAGTCGGTACACTTGAGACTCTTTTTGTTCTTCTGCAAGAGAATGCTCGAGAGTATTGTGTCCACACAAAAAAAATCGATGCTTGTATTCTTGGTTTTTTAAAGAAAATTGGTTGTTTAAGCTCTGTAAATCTTTATCTCGTGTTGTCCACCTTTTTCACCCAATCACGTGTGCTTTTCCTCGTACATCGTAGTCTTTCCTGATATGCCTGCAAGGATTAATAAATAATGTCATGTGTATTAATCTGTTCAGACATGACCATTATATAATAGTATTAATAAATTTGACAAATAGAAATAATATAATATCATTAGACTGGTCGCAGATTCAGGTCACGCGGTAGACTTCAATTGAGGTCTTTCCAACTGTAGACTTTTTCTAACTGTGGACTTCGACTGTGGGTTCTCTGTCTGTAGGATTGCAATAGTAGATTTTTTTTCTATTTAACTGTAGCCTCATATAGTTAGACTTCAACGATGAATCTGTAACAACAAATTGTTCCAACTGTAACCTTTTCAACTGTAGACTTCGATTGCCAGTCAACTTAGTCGGCAGTGGAAGCTTTCTGACTGTAGTCCTCTACTAACGGTAGACTCGTGCGACTGTAGGTTTGATCGGATAAATTCTCAACAGAAGACTTGATAAGGAAGTAGTCACATAGTGAACTTCTAATAGAAGCCTTGTCAAATCAGTAACCTTACAACTGTGACTCTTTGTTTGTGAGCTTTGACAAGTGATTAAGCAATAGTCTTGTGACTGTAACCTTGTATCAGTAGTTTCTTAATCATAGCAGTAGACCTTCAACTGTGATCTTCTTGCAATGGTGACTTAAAGTGACAGTTATCTGAACTGTGACTTTGAACATAAGGCTTTTACCAGTAGCCATCAATGGTGAACTTATTAAACGTAACTATACTCTGTTGCAGTAAAGTCATGAGAGTAAGAGCATAAAATGTCTAGGATTAAGTGAGTTTAAGCATAAATTAACAAGATTAGTGAAAGGCTTAATACGTCATGATCAATGTTTAACCATGATTTGGGATTATCAAAACAGGTGAATCCAAAAATCTCCCCCTTTTTGATAATCACAAATTATGTTAGCATATATATAAAGTATAGATGTATTAGAGAAACGAAATGCAAAGGCCTAATTTGAGGTTCTATAAGTAGCCCAATTATATTTCTCCCAATTAATTATATGTCTCCCCCTTTGTGATTAGCAAAAAAAAATTTAAGAAATATGGTATTAAAAGAAATCAGGACATTACATGACCGAAAAAAAAGTACAAGATCCCTATCAAAAATACATAGACAGACTCAATCCTCTTCATCGATAGGTAAGGGATCTTTTCCTTTAGAGGAAGAAGATGGAGCAAGAGAGTCACCCGGTTTAGGAATGGCAGTAGGAATGACTGGAGGAGTAGAAACAGAGGCTCCTGAGGATCTGTAGTGAGTAGCTTGCTGAGGTATCAAGGGACGAAGATTTCGGACAACATCAGCAGGAGACATCGCGGAGGAACCGCTGGGAGTTGAGACAGGCAAGGCAGGGGGTACTATGACAGGTGTGAAATCCACATGGAGAAAGGGTAGAAGAAGGTTTCGGAAATCCATGATAATGCTTCCTCCTCTGTCCATGGAAGATAAAAAATCATTCTTATTTTACAAAAATTTATCCAATACAGGGGTCAATTCGCTTAATTTGCTGACTTGTTGTTTAAAAGCTTGAGTCATAGGAGGCAATTTCATATTCTCTATCAGGAGCTTGAAGTGTCTGGTCAACTGATGCTTGGTATAAATCCTGTCAAATTAATAGTCAACCTTGTTCTTAATGGCCTCCTCAGAAGCGGTAGCCGCTTGTAGGTGTTCACGAACAAAGCCACTTACTTCACTAGTGGTAGCAAGAATCTATAAGTCAGAGGTGTCACTGGCGTTGGCCTTAGAATGTTCTTCTTTGATTATATTATGGAACTGGTCAAGGTCTACAGGAGAGCTAGATGAGGGATGGGATTTGACCGAGAAATCCACTGTCTCCTTGAAGGACTGAGTCAAATTTCCAACCACCTTCTGAACAAGAGCATCATGGCTGTTTAAGTGTTCTTTGACTGAATTCTTGAAACGCTCAAACACTTCCACAAATTGTTTGACCACCTCTTTGATGTACCAAATCTCAGCAGCCACTTGAGTTTGAGAACTGCTCATGGCAGTCAAAGAAGCAACTGATTGTCTTAGGGAAACCACAGCTTCAGTCCAGCTTTCAATCTGAGTATGACATACTTTAACTTCATTCATCGTTTCTTTTACTGGGCTTGCCACAACACAGCCCATGGATAATTCTAAAGATTGCTCCACACTTTTCATCTCATCAACAAGACAGGTTTTCAACTCTTCCATGGATTGTCTTATAGCCTCCTTCATTTCAACCTTTAAGGATTCAAGGTCCTCCTTGGTTGCCAATTTTTCAGTCTCAAGCATTGGAAGGTTTTTAGTCAGGATAAATGGATCCCTTGGTGGCTTGTCTTCCTCATCCGAATATTCATAGTTAAGTACAAGGACTATATATCCTGGATCTTATGACCATCCTTCTATATCATAAAGTACAGAGACTGAACCAAAATGCTCCCCCTCACTTGGAGCTTTCTATTGAGCATTTTCCTCTATCTGTTCGGCTTTGGGTAGCTCCATATTTTCTTCTGCAGTCCTAGCAGGTTCGACTGTAGTTGCCTCTGTTGGTTCAACAGTGAGGTTAGCCTCTTTCTCTGTTGAGTCAACAATGTCTTCCATATCAACAGCAGTGGATGCCACTCCTGCTTCCTGTTCAGACACCGACTTAATTGTATAGCCTATTGGAGGGCTCAAACTGAGCTCTTTTTCTTTCTCTTCATCATTGTCCTCCTCTTCAGTTTCAGCAACATTTTCATTTTTCTCATTCTTAGCCCCAGCCTCTTCTATCTCAACAGTTTCATCCTCTTCAGAGGTATCTCTAACAACGTAGTGAGATTCATCTTCTTTTTCTTCAGTAGACTCAGTGTCACTGTCCCTTAGAACAGTCTCCCTACTTGGCAGTTCTTTTGAAGGGCCCGTTGTTCCAAAAGTTATTATCCTGACAGGACTATGAGGTAGCTCAGGGTCACTCCCATCATCAATGGGGGTGTTCTCTCTTGTAGGGTCACTAGATTCTTCAGCCTCCTCTTCATCTGAATACACAGGTTCTGGCTCATCAGGCTTTAAGCCTGGATCTCTTTTGTTTCTCGGCCTAGATGGATGAGTAGAGGGATCAAAATTCTCATAAATTCTCTCTTCATCATTAACCCATTCCTTCTTCCAGGGATTCCAGCTGATCTTCCTGAATTTTCAGATTACCTTTGAGATACAGACACTGTTTTTAGCCACAACTACTTCTTCTTGATTTCTAGCTACACCCTTTACTTTCAGCATCACCGAAATAAGCATAGAATGAAACAAGGCATTGGATTTTGAGCTGGCCTTAATCATATCTTCCATTTGTGCCATCAGCAACCTACATAGGTTGATCTTCCTTCCATGCTTCAGTTAGTACATCAGGAATATGTCCTGGTACTTCAGTGCTGCAAAGTCTCCTCTTCTGGGACTTAGTACATGCTGAACAAACTTAAACAGAAGTCTATCTTTTCCATTCATCTCGACAGCAATAATCTTCCTTAACTTACCATCACCTGTCAGTTCTTCCAGAGCCTTCTCATACTCAAATATACCACTATCCAGAGGAGCTACTCCAGAATAGTAGTCATATATTCCTTCATGAGGAACTCTTAAACAGGCAGCCCATTCGACAGATGAGAAACTAACTTCATTGCCATTTACTCTGGATATTTGTCTATGCATATCATCCTCCTCTTCGAAATTTAGAAATTCATAGAACTCTTTCACAAGTTTTGGGTAGTACGGTCCATTGTTGTTGGTGAAGCATTCGGTCCATCCTTGAAAATTTAGTACTTCCAGTACTAATGATTTGCTCGACAACAACCATTCTTCACTTAGCTCCTTTTCCGCAAAGATTTCTTTCTTGGTCAGATGCGGGTTTTCAAGTCTTGTTATGGTATTACTGGTGCCACTGGATTTGGCTCGAGTTCTCTTCGGCATTGGCACATTCTCATTAACAGACGGGGGTCGCTTTGTTCTAGCCATGGGATTTGAATGAGGTTCCTAGGTTTAGTTGAAGGCTTAGGGTTTAGGTCGTTCGAGATCAAGGGTTGAGATAGAGAAAGAAAGTGGATTGAGTCGGGTTCGATGCATTTAATTTTATCTTCTAGGGATTAGAAATAAAGAGAACGGTTCGAATTTCCACAAAAAAAACAAAAACAAAAACAAAAACGATTTAAACAGCCAAGTAGCCTACAGTGAGATGTATCAGTGAGGTACACCGGTGATGTCTAACTGTAAGGTCCAACTGTGAAGTTCAACTGTGAGGTTCAACTGTGAGGTTCAACTGTGAGGTTCAACTATGAGGTTCAACTATGAGGTTCAACTGTGAGGTTCAACTGTGCTATAGTTAATCATACCTAACTCATGTTTGATGTAATTTAATCTCTCATAATTCAACGGCTTTGTAAAAATATCATCTAAATGATGTTCAGTGCCAATGAATTCAAGAGTTATATCACCCTTTTGATTGTGATCCCTCAAAAAGTGATGTCTCACATCAATATGCTTTGTCCTAGCATGAGATACTGGATTTTTGGAAATGTTAATAGCACTTGTATTGTCACACTTTATAGAGACATGTTTTAATTGATATCCATAGTCTAGTAAAGTGTGTTTCATCCACAAGATTTGTGCACAACAACTACCAGCAGCTATATACTCCGCTTCAGCAGTATATAATGCAACAGAATTCTGCTTCTTACTACACCAAGATACTAGCGATTTGCCTAAGATGTGACATGTTCCAGAGGTGCTTTTTCTGTCTAACTTACAGCCAGCAAAATCAGCATCAGAATAACTCAATAAATCAAATGATTGTCCTTTTGGATAAAATAGTCCTAAGTTGGGAGTATGTTTTAGATATTTGAAGATTCTTTTAACAGTAGTCAAATGAGACTCCTTTGGGTTGGCTTCAAATCGATCACACATGCATACACTGAACATGATGTCAGGTCTACTGGCAGTAAGGTATAGTAGACTTCCTATCATACCTCTGTAGTTGGTTTGATTTACTGGTTCTCCAGTTTCATCATTATCCAACTTACAGGTGGTACTCATAGGTGTATCACTACCTTTACTACTATCCAATGAAAAACGTTTTAGAAGATCTTTAATATATTTACTTTGATTCAAAATAGTACCATTTGTATTTTGAAAGATCTGAAATCCAAGGAAAAATTTGAGTTCTCCCATTAAGCTCATTTCAAACTCATTTTGCATTATTTTTGAAAAATCAATACATAAAGAATTTTTAGAAGATCCAAAAATAATATCATCTACATAGATCTGTACTATCAAAACATTTTTAGAAATCCATTTAATGAAAAGAGTAGGATCAGCTATTCCTTTAGTAAATCCTTTTGAAATAAGAAAAGAGTTGAGCCTATCATACCAAGCTCTTGGAGCTTTCTTTAAACCATATAAAGCTTTAGATAGTTTGAAAACATGATTGGAAAAATGGGGATTTTTAAAACCAGGAGGTTTTCAACAAATACATCCTCGTTTATATATCCATTTAGAAAAGCGCTTTTAACATCCATTTGATAGAGTGTGAAATTCAGATGAGCAGCATAAGCAAGTAATATCCTAATGGCCTCTAATCTAGACATGGGTGCAAAGGTCTCCTCATAGTCTATTCCTCCCTCTTGACTATAGCCTTGTGCAACTAGCCTAGCCTTGTTTCTAATGATATTTCCAGATTCATCAACTTTGTTCCTAAACACCCATTTAGTGCCTATGGTTGGAGTGTCCTTAGGTCTTTCCACTAATTCCCAAACTTTGTTTCTTTCTAACTGATTTAGTTCTTCTTGCATAGCCATTACCCAGAATTCATCATTGATAGCATCATTGTTATCTTTGGGTTCAAGTTGTGAGATAAAATCTTGATATTCAACCTGATTTCTTAGAGAAGCTCTAGTTTGTGTTCCTCTATTTATATCACCTACAACAGCATCAATAAGATGATTCTTGAGAGTTCTAACACCTCTATAAGGAGTTGAACTGGCTTCTTCAGGGTTCTCTGCTGGTCTGGAATTGGTATGAGCAGATTCTGGAAAATTTCCGGAACTGGATTCTTTTACAGGGGATTCAGTATTCTTATCATTAAGGTCCAGATTTGACAAATCTTCCTCAAGATCTTCAGGGTAGGTTTTAGGATCATGTGGATCAGTCTCATCGAATTTGACATGAACTGATTCTTCCACACATTTGGTTTTCTTATTGAATACTCTATAGGCTTTACATGAAATAGAGTAACCCAGGAAAATTCCTTCATCACTTTTGGGAGCGAATTTGTCAAGATTATCTTTAGTGTTAAGGATAAAGACTTTGCAACCAAAAACTTTAAAGTAATTAACCTTAGCCTTCCTATTATTCCAAAGTTCATAAGGGGTCCTTTTTAGAATAGGTCTAATTAAACCTCTATTAATGACATAGCAAGCTGTATATACAGCTTCAGCCCAAAAATAAATAGGTAAGTCATACTCATTAAGCATAGTCCTTGCAATTTATTGAAGGGTTATATTTCTTCTTTCCACTACACCATTCTGTTGGGGTGTTCTAGGAGTAGAAAAGTTTTGATTATAGCCATTGTGTGAGCAGTAGGATTCAAATTCATGATTCTCAAACTCATCCCATGATCACTTCTCAGGGTCTTAATTATGAGTCCACTAAGATTTTCTACAGATTTGGAATATTTAACAAAGTAGGAACAGGCTTCACTCTTGTGAGCTAGAAAGTATACCCAAGTGTATCTAGAAAAATCATCTACAAGAACATAAACATAGTTCTTTCCATTTAAACTTGAAACTCTTGAAGGTCCAAACAAATCCATGTGAACCAATTCAAGTGGTTGAGAAGTTGAAACTTATTTCTTTGGTTTAAAAGAAACTTTGTGTTGCTTTCCCTTTTGACAGTGATTACACACTTTATCATTTGGGAATTCTAATTTGGGTAGGTCTCTAACTAAGCATTTCTTAGAAAGTTTCCTAAGTGAGTGAACATTACAGTGTCCTAGTCTCCTATGCCACAACCAAGACTCTTTATAGAAATCATTTAAGCAGGAAACATTTTGTTTGACCAAGGAATTTTGATCAACAGCATATACATTCTCATTTCTAGATGTAGTGAAAACTAAGTCATATTTTGAATTATAAACATTGCATGAATCATTTTCAAATTTAACATTAAAACTATCATCACATAACTGAGATATACTAAGTAAGTTATACTTTAATCCATCAACAAAATGTACTTTAGAAATTAAAATTGTATCAGGGTTACCAATCTGGCCTAAGCCGATGATTTTTCCTTTTGCATTGTCACCAAAGGTGACATGCCCACCATATACTTTAATCAGACTGTTGAAGAAAGAATAGTCTCCTGTTATATGTCTTGAAAATACGTTGTCCAAATACCATAGAGTGTTATAGGTGCTCTTTAAACAATTTCCCTTCAAAATAGATTAGACATAGGATAATTTTGGTACCCATATCGTTTTGGGTCCAGAAAGGTTAGCTAATAAAACTTTGGGAACCCATATTTGCTTTATAGTTTATCTTAAACTAGAAAGAATATTTTGAGACAAAAATACTTTGTTGGGTCCTTTAGAAAACTGTTTTGTATAAGATGTTCCTGAATTAGAACTAGAAAAAAACTGTCCAGATTTTGGAACAAATTTGGTTTTGCTTACTTGTCTCTGTCCAGGCTGATATCCTAGAACGGTTGTATATTTGGGAGCAATATGTTTTCCTAGAAGTTGTGTCAAGGTTTCCCTACCAACAGTGAAGTTTTCAATATCTTTTCTTAATTGTTCATTTGATAATTTAAGTTGAGTGTTCTCTTTCAATATTTGAGCATACTTCTCTTTTTCCACACTTAAATCTGTTTTAATATTACTAGTCAAAGCATGTTGTTTCTTCAAAGATTTATATTTAGTCTTTAGTTCATTGCAAGTATCTTCCAGTATATTGCAATATTCAAACAGTTCAGCTTTAGACATATTTTCCTCATTGTCTGAATCATGGTCATTTCTAGAATAATAATTATTTAAAACTGGTGAAATAGGCACCTCAGATGTGTTAGTCATGAAACACATATTAGCATGATTTCTTTCAGATGCACTAGCCTCTGATTCACTTGTGCTGTCCTCTGAAGCACTCCAGGTTGCTTTCATAGCTTTCTTGTACTTCGTGTCCTTATAGTCATATTTTTTCTTGAATTTTAACTTAGGACAGTCAGCTTTGATGTGTCCTTTCCTCTTGCATTCATAGCAGACTATATCATCTTCTTTATCCGACTTCTTCCAATCCTTCTTCCACTTGCCTTGTTGATCATACATACCTTTGTAGTAAGGTTTTCTGAAAAACTTTTTCTTCCTATAGAACTTCTTGAATCTCCTTGCTATTTGAGCCATTTCTTCATCACTTTCAGAATCTGAATCTTCACTAGATGAGCTTTCAGTAGGCACATGTACTTTCTCCTTGTCTTTACTCTTTGATGCAGTAGTCTTAAATGCCACGGATTTTCTCTTGGGTTCATCATCTTCTTCTTTGTTCACCTTCAATTCTTCTTCATACATCATTAGTTTACCAATTAACTCCTGGACAGGCAGTGTTCCAATGTCATAGGATTCTCTGATTGAGACAGACGTGCCTCTCCATCTATCTGGAAAACATCTCAGTATTCTCATGATTTGTTCCTTTGCTGGAACAACCTTTCCAAGTGAGCTCATTGTGTTAACTATCTCATTAAACCTGAGATACATATCAGAAATGGGTTCATCAGTTTTCATTTTAAATTTATCATATTTAATAGTATAAGTATTTAACCGCATTTCCTTAACATTAGTTGTTCCTTCGTGAGAAATAGCCAAGGTATCCCAAATTTCAAAAGCAGATTTGGAGGTAGAAATTCTATTGAATTCCTCATCTCCTAAAGCATAGTAGAGGGCATTCATAGCTTTACAATTATTGTTGTAAGCGGCCTTAGTAGGATCATCCCAAGTTATTCTTTAAGTTTCTGGAATTTTGTATTGAGACTCTATAGCCGTCCAGATATCAAAACCCATACTTTCTAAATGGATTTTCATTTTAAGTTTCCACTGAGCATAGTTATTTCCATTGAAGAAAGGTGGCCGGTTAGTAGCAGCACCCTCAAGTCTATTATCCATAACTAGATTTTGGAAAATGATTTAAAGAGATAAAAATTTAGAAATAACAGAAATTTAAGATCTTTAGGATAAAACTAAAATCACAGTTTTAAAAGCAGAGTACTTTAGAAAATATTAACTTTCCTCTGATACCAAATGTTAGTTGGAGTGAATACTCAAGAGGGGGGGGTGAATTGAGTACCCATTCAAAATTTCTGTTAAAAACATCTAGGATTAAAATCCCCCAATTTAATAGAGGCCCAGTTAATTAAGGCAGTAGAGATATAAGTGACTTATTGTTCAACAGGTTTCTCAAAGGTTGATTACTCCTCAGTGAAATTAGTATGACAACTAATTTGACTTTCGAAACAAGTTTACTAAACAAATATCGTATACACACTAACCAAATTTAACTATCAGAGTAAATAGAAAGGATTCTTGTTTTTGAAAGTAAGCACAGTGGATAAGTATTAAAAATAGAGTACTGAAAAGATGAACAAGCTAATTTAAACAAGTGGTTCAGTCTTAAGCCAAGACCTAGTCCTCTCCACTTGGTGATCACCTGCCACCAAGTAATTTTATTTAAAAATTGATACTCACCCTGTATTGGGCTTTAAAACAGTTTTCACAAACTGTCCAGGTTTCACAACCTCTACCACAGTTACACGTGGGAAATGAAAATAACCAAGCCACACCAGGCTACATCCACAGTTGTACGTGGGTAACAAAAGTAAAAAGGGTTTGAAATAGGGATTTTCAGTATCCCTCAGTTTAAGCCCAAAATTCAGTGTGTGTGTGTGTAATAAAATCACACTGCTCACAAATGAAAAAAATGTAAACACAACAGAGCCAAAAAAAAGGTAGGAATAAGTTTAGAATGCTCTATAGTGTTGGAAGATCAGCTCTGGACTTGTTGCAATGGATGAGGTGAATATTTGTTCCTTTTCTGAGAGTTGACTCCAAAAACAGAGTGTCCCAACTTCCATATGTATAGATGATCAGTTCATTAAGATTTGAGTGTGTCACAGCATAGCTCGAAGAGGGTTCTTTCAGTCGGTACACTTGAGACTCTTTTTGTTCTTCTGCAAGAGAATGCTCGAGAGTATTGTGTCTACACAAAAAATCGATGCTTGTCTTCTTGGGTTTTTATAGAAAATTGGCTATTTAAGCTATGTAAATCTTTATCTTGTGTTGTCCACCTTTTTCACCCCATCACGTGTGCTTTTCCTCGTACATCGTAGTGTTTCCTAATATACCTGCAAGGATTAATAAATAATTTCAGGTGTATTAATCTGTTCAGACATGACCATTATATAATAGTATTAATAAATTTGACAAAGGAAAATAATATAATATCATTAGACTGGTCGCATATTCAGGTCACACGGTAGACTTTAATTGAGGTCTTTCTAACTGTAGACCTTTTCTAACTGTGGACTTCGACTGTGGGTTCTCTGTCTGTAGGCTTGCAACGGTAGCTATTTTTCTGTTTAACTGTAGCCTCATATCGGTAGACTTCAACGATGAATCTGTAACAACAAATTGTTTCAATTGTAACCTTTTCAACTGTAGACTTCGATTGCCAGTCGACTTAGTCGACAGTGGAAGATGTCTGACTATAGTCCTCTACTAACTTTAGACTCGTGCGACTGTAGGCTTGATTGGATACATTCTCAACAGAAGACTTGATAAGGAAGGAGTCACATAGTGAACTTCTCACAGAACCTTGTCAAATCAGTAACCTTACAACTGTGACTCTTTGTCTGTGAGCTTTGACAAGTGATTAAGCAATAGTCTTGTGACTGTAACCTTGTATCAGTAGTTTCTTAATCATAGTAGTAGACCTTCAACTATGATCTTCTTGCAATGGTGACTTAAAGTGACAGTTATCTGAAACTGTGACTATGAACATAAGGCTTTTACCAGTAGCCATCAATGGTGAACTTATTAAACGTAACTATACTCTGTTGTAGTAAAGTCATGAGAGTAAGAGCATAAAATGTCTAGGATAAAGTGAGTTTAAGCATAAATTAACAAGATTAGTGAAAGGCCTAATACGTCATGATCAATGTTTAACCATGATTTGGGATTATCAAAACAGGTGAATCCAACAGTTTCACTTAAAGAAATCATGTACCATGATCATTATGTGTTCCTTATATCACATCTAAGGAAGTAAATACATAACCTATCTCATTTATTGATTTATTATACAACTAGAAAATAATATCCTTTATGATATGAAATAAGACCACTCACCTAGATAATATTCCTTATAGTAATCATTAGTTTGAGGATGGGATTTAGGAATATAAAGATATAATGAGAAAATATAATCTCATATTTTTTAGGTAAGTAAGAAAATTTTTAAGGATAAATTCAGGCATGGGATATAATGTATCATATCAATATTTAAGTATTTATTCTATTTTAATAAAACCTATTTGGTCTATAACCTGTGATATATGAATTAGTAATCTAAAATTAAAGTAACTCATATTTTATTATTGAAGAATGTTAATAATAATTGAAACACGTTACAAGATTATGAAATGGATCATAATTATTAAAATTACTAATAAAATGAATCCTTACATAAATAAAAACACATAAAGGTTAATATTTTCATCACTTTTATTATTCATGATTAACATACAACCAATGATAAATATATAATGAGTAAAACACTTTGTAAATTTGACAAAAACATGACCAGGAAATTTGAGAATATGATGAAGGGTTTTAGAGACGTATTTAATCCAATATATTGGAATGTGAAATTACTGTTTAAAATTTGGTTCTCTGTTATATGGTTGTTACATATATAGTCATTGTGTAAATAGTCATTGAACATACATATATCCAATCAGTACAATGAAATTCTATTTTTAAAAAAATAAAACAATGATTAAATTTTATCACTATGATATTAAATGAAGAATTTATTATTTACTGGTTGATGTTCCATCTATTCTTGGAGAAATAAGAAAACTTATACAATTGAAGCATGTGTGATGAAAAATAATGTATATTATCATTATATCAACTTTATTCTGGGTGTACTTGGAATCTCTGAGATGTGCCTCATAAAAAATACATATATTGGATGGGACCATTTCCATGTTTGATTGAGGTGAACATCGATAGTTAACACTTAGGTAAAATGGGAATGTATTGGTGTAGATTTTTTTTTCAACCTTCAAGGTTTCATTAAAGTATTATCTAATTAGTACGTGGGAATTAGTTTCACATATTAGAGGGAATTATGGGAAATTTTATATTATTTCAAATATGATGTATTGTTTGAATAGAATTCAATATGTGTTAATTAAGAAATTAATCTTGTGGTGGAGGTACTCAATAATTGGTCATGAAATGTTCCTAGGATAATTTTGGAAGAATTTTTTAAATGAATTTATAAATAAAATGATACCCAATTTTATTTAAAACATGCTTTCAATGATGCTATCAATTTTGTATATGAACTATCATCCTTGATATTTATAGATTATAGATTTTGATTAGTATTATGGTAAACCTATATCACATATTTACATGGTAAATTTGGATTCTAGGGGCAATACATACTATCTTTTTTCTAAAACAATTTTGTTACAACTCTACTTTTACTTTATTATTTTTTTGGAGATGAGAATGTTATGTCCTAAGACTATTCTGATTGATTAAAAATTATTTCATGCATACAAAAAATTCAAAATAATATTTTATACAATTATATTGAAAATATTAATTATTATAACGAAACAATTAATTTTAATGAGATGTTATTGAAATAATTAAATGATTGAAGTAAAAATTTTCAATGTTTTTTTATAAGCTTTATTTTTAACATAATAAATAAAATTTATCAAATATAAAGGAAGAATAGATTAATAATTAATTTTTTGATTTATATACAGTTATATTAACCCTCATTTATTTATTGATTTATAGGAAATATAACTAAAAATGATAAATTTTAAAAATGGAACTTTTATAAAGAAAATATTTTTCTTTATATGTATTATGTTTTAAATTAGTGTAAACATTAAACATTTTTTTCATAAAATTATATTAATATTATCCACGTTTTGAAATAGTATTTTTATTTTGTATAATTTTTGGTTTCTTATTTTGTTATTAATGAATAAGATTCCAAGATAAAAATTTATTTAATTTTGTGAAGGTAAAATAAGTAAAAATATTATTTTAAGGTTAAAATACCAATAATATTTTTAAAATTTCATTTAAATTTATATGAGTGGATTTATTACCCCTCTCCATTATGTTTCCACTTTCAGTTCACATATCGTGTAAAATTGTTGCCTTGGAGATTGAGAAATGAATATTTCTGAGAATACTACTCAAAACTAACTTATAGTATGACCCCTCCTATACCCCTCACTGAACATTATTTTCCATCGGTTAAATCTTTAATTCCAACCCAAATTCCATGTTCTAACCTCTTAGTACAATTTTGGTTTCTTTTGGTCTCATGAAATTAGTTTAAATCATTCATTTTGAAAGAACCTTTTTGAGGAGGAGTGAATTAATAAAAGTATCTAGATAATTAACTATATTTTTCAATTACAATCATACATAAACAACATTAAAAGGATATTATGAAATCAAATGTTTTAATATAAACATAATTATACTTTTATTTAAGTTATATTTTCATTATAGAGCCCAATAATTTGACTTATTCATTAGTATATCCTATCATTGATTATGTATATTCTACCACCAACATGAATGATATTTTACAAACAAAATATTTTTCATTATGGATGAGAAATAATATTATATAAATAACATGAATATATCATATTTGTGAATACACATATTTCTAAATTAATTTTGTTAGTTCCTCACTAATAATTTTGGAAGTTTACAACCTGCTTATTGTGAATTGTATTCCCATGGAGTGTGATATTCACTGGTTGTTAAATTCAATGAGAATGTCATACTTATAGTAGTCTATCAACCCCATTTATCAACATTACCAATATATGGATCAAATATATCTCATTAATAAATAATATGTTTTCATTTTTTTGTTTATATATCATAATACTACATTATATAATTTAGAACTCAAGTTTAATTAGTTTTAGATAGGTTGGGAATGTAATTGGATGTGCAACATGGTGCAATGGTATAAAAAGAGTGGGAAAAAATACAATACAAATTATTCTTGTATTAAAAGATAAACTCTAGGATGATTTATTATTAATGAACCACATGGAATGATTCATCTTTCATTAAAGTTGTTCTATGGGGAGGTTGGACAACACATTTTTGAGGTGTGAGCTTTTATTAGTGGTATTCTCTATTTTAGAGATTATAATATTTCTCTAGCTATTGTAAAATATAATAAATTACTACTTTTCAACATATAAAGGGGTGTTTTTCATAATTATTACACCATTATTTACATCATATATGTTGGAATCCTCATGTACTAATCATGTTTTAATGATCACAAATCACATTCAACCTGGTTAAATCCATTAAATTAAAGTAAATCATGTGTATTAGTGTTTAAGTATTATCATGATTTAAGAAGAGGCATTAAAGATTTAATTTCTCAACATTCAGTTTAATTACATTATACTACATTTGATTTAATTTTTAAATACCTTCTTTGACAAATGTTTATATCTAATCTATTCTATAATCATCATTGCTTATGTTTGAATACAGTAATTTTGAAAAGTCTGAGACACTGTGAGTTTGCCACTGGTTATGTCTTTCTAGCACCATGAAGTAGACACCATGAAATGAGACACCCCATCCTTGAGAAACCGTGAGTAAGCAGACACCATGTACAAGTAGAAAACCTGAACAAGCAGCCACTGTGAACAAGAAAACACTACGAACAAGTAGACACCGTGAACAAGAAGACACCATCAACAAGAAGACACTGTGAACAAGCACGCACCGTGAACAAGCAGACACCATGAACAAGATGACATCGTGAACAAGCAGACACCATAAACATCCATACACCATAACCACATGACACTGTGACCAATTCAGACACCGTGTGAAGGAGACACGGTTTCCCTGAAAAACAATGACACTGTTTCCTAATATGATTTTTCCTTTTTCAATTTAATATTAAACTGTCATATTTGAAGACTTTAATGGACTGTGATAATTAATGTTTCTTTATAGGAACATCATTTGACAGTACGAGGTATAAGGTGAATAATACATGCAACCTATCCGCCTCAACACATGTGTGCCAAGATAAAATAAAAGTGCTACCCAGAAATAAGATATGCATGAGAAAGAAAAACAAGTGGGTGTGAGCACCATAACGAAGAACACACTTAGAGATTTTTTTGAAGAAATACCTATTGCATGCAACTCCATACTACTGAAGAACACACAAAGCATATTTGAAACCTATAATTGAGGACATATTCACAATATCAAACATAACGAAGAACACACGCCTCTTTTGTTGTCTTACGACACTATGTTTCCATATGAGGACTTGAGTTCTACATCTGCCTCGTATGAGAAGTCCAGATTTGAAAATACTATCACTTTGATCACCTCTATACCTATATCAATACATTTACTCTATTGTGTGTCAATTTTATTATCTTTCGACCAGTGTGCGTTCTTTATAATAACACACTCTATCTCCGACATCAAACTGAAGGATACACGATATCCTTACTCCAACATCTATTAACACTTCTTCATACCCATAGATAAGTGTAGAAGACATCCCTGTGTGGCCTAGCTATTTGTACCCATGAAAAACTATAGAAGAGGTCCCTGTGTGGAATGGAAAGTACTGTATTATGTTGTTTTACCCTGATACAGGGTGTTGATAATGTTTATTTATATAAACTTCTTGGTGGCAGGTGATCACGAAGTGGAGTGGATTAGGTCTCAGCTTGAGACTGAACCCCTTGTTTCATATCTGCTGTGTTGCTTAATTTAGTCTTCTCTATTTTACTGCACTCTTGTATAATTTATAAATCACTAAATTCACATTGATAGTTAGTCTTGGAAAGAAGATATAATTGTCTTTTCTTAGTAGAAGAACTCCAAAAGTAGTATTAATAACTGATATTAAGATTATTGAGAAATAATCAATCTTATAACATGTTCTTCAAATAGTAAAACTCTTATAACCATATAACCTTGATTAATAGGGACTAATTTAATTTTGGGGAAACCATTTAGAAATAATTGTTTTTGGAAATTTTTATAGTTACTCAATTCACCCCTCCCCTCATGAGTAATCTAGTCCAACCAACATTTGGTATCAGAGGTTGTTTATTAGGACTATGTGTAATTTTATTCAACTGTGATTGTAGTTGAACATTAAAGATCTATAAATTTCTGTTAATTCTAAATTTATATCCCTTTTAAAGTCATTAATTATTATGGATAATAGATTGGAAGGTGCTGCAACCAACAAAAGACCATTCTTTAATGGAACCAACTATGATCAATGGAAAATTGAAATGAAAATGCACTTAGTGAGTATGGGATTTGAGATTTGGTCATCCATTATAGATGAATATAATATTCCTGCTATTGATAGAATCACATGGGATAAAACTATCTAATCTGTCTTCAATAACAATTGTAAATCTATGAAGGCTTTATACTGCTCCTTAGGAGATGAAGAGTTCAATATAATTTCTTCTTGTAAAACAGACAATGAAATTTGGGATGCCCTGTCTATATCACATGAACGAACATCTAGTGTAAGATAAATGAGACATAATACTTATACTATTAAATATAATAATTTGGAAATGATACCTGATGAGCCTATTTATGACATGTATCATAGGTTCAATGAGATTGTCAAAATAATGGGTTGTCTTGGAAGAGAAGTAACTTCCAAGGAACAGATCATGATAATTCTTAGATTTCTACCAGAAAGATGGATGGGAACCACTGTCTCTATTAGAGAATCATGTGACATCAACAGGATACCTATAAAAGAACTCATTGGGAAACTGATGATATATGAGGAAGACTGAAAGTCAAAAAGGAAGAGGAAGATGAAAAAAAAGGAAATCTATTTCATTCAGTACCACTACCTCTAAGTAAAAAGGTAAAGGGAAACTATAAGCCTCTATAGAAAGCTCCACCAGTAAATAATCATCACCTGAAAGTGATGAGGATATGGCTAAATTAGCAAGAAGAATAAAGAGATTTAATAAGAAGAAGAAATTTTTCAGAAAGCCTAACTTCAAGGGAAAATATGACAAAAAAGGAAGTTTTAAGAAGGATTGGAAAAGAAGTTAAAATACTGATGAAATTGTCTTATATGAGTGTAAGTGAAAAGGACATATCAAGGATGAATATCCAAAGCTCAAGTAGAAAATTAAATATGATGATAGGGACAGGAAGTATAAAAAGGTAATGAAAGCAACCTGGAGTGCTTCTGAGGATAGTTCAAGAGACTCAGAGATATCACCTGATGAACTGGCTAACAAATCTAATAAGTTTTTTATGACAAACACATCTGAGGTAACACTGTAATCCTCTATAAATAATTCATACTATTCTGGAGATGAAAGTGAGTCTGAAAATATGACTAATGAAGAAATGTTTGAATACTATATCATTCTTGAAGAAAAATGAAATTAACTAAAAGAAAAAATATAAATCATTGAAGAAACAACAAGCTCTTACTATGACTATTAAATATGAACTCACAACTGATAAAGAGAAAAATTCTCAATTTCTCAAAGAAAACAATGAATAAAAAATGTTTAATTTGAAATTGAAGAGTGGCCTATAAAGGTTAACCAATGGGAACAATACCCTTACTCAATTGCTAGGAAAATAGATTTCTCCTAAATACAACACTGGCATTGCTTATCAACATTGTAAAAGAAATCTTAATAGAAAAAATTTTGTTTCAAGATCTAGGAAATACAGTTGTACTCCCAATTCTGGACACAAATCAACTAATTCAATTCATGATACATATTCTACTGTTTCATGTTTCTATGGACCGAATAGTGGATATTTTCTAAATACATTACGTAATGATTATAGGAAACGTATGAGAAAAATATGGTTTCCAAAAGCACTTATCACTTATATTAATGGACCCAAACAAGTATGGGTACCAAATTCTTTTTTTTCATAATATTTTTATAGAAAAGCTTCATAATGTGTTCCTGTAAAAGTATATGGTATTTGGATAGTGGATGTTCAAGGAACATGACAGGAGACTACTAAAGCTTCAATAACCTAATCAAAATAGATGCAGGACAAGTCACATTTGGTTACAATGCCCAAGGAACGATTATTGGCCTCAAGAAAAGTATATGGTATTTGGAAAGTGGATGTTCATTATTCACCTCCTTTCCCTATAAAAGGTCAATTCCCCCTCCCATTCTTCTCACTTCCAAACACCCATTACCTAGCATTTTCTCTCTTTTGCGGTGAAGTTTTAATTTTGAAATTTTAGAAATGCTTTTAGAGGTATGTTTTTTAATTTAATATTTTTTATTTTGATGAATCGTTTTTAGTTAATTTTTTTTTAAATTTAATGTTTTTTACTTAGTTGAATTTTTTATTGTTAAATATATTAATTTTCTTGTATTTTAGTTAGTGTTAAATTTTTTTTTGTTTATTAGATTGTATAATTAGTTTATATATTTTGGAATAATAATTATCATTAGCAAATATTAATTTAGGATTCTTTTAATGAAATTTTGGTTCCATAAAGAATATGTTATCTAAGAAATAAAATCCTTGTCTGGATAAAAACAAGTGAATGTGGCTCTGGCACAGATGTACCTAGGGGTAAAACCTAAAAATACCAATTTGAGCTAGACTCAAACGTGAACTGGTGCACGACAATGGGCCTTGCAGCATTATGGTTTGACACTCCTGGTGGATATTCTTAATATATGCATATTTATTTATAAAATAATAAAATATATAAGAAAAAAATGATAAATTAATTATTTAGTATTGATGTTGATAGTTATTATTAGGAATGATTAATTGGAAATTTATTAACAAATAAAATCTAGTTAAAAATAAAACTACAGGTCAAATGATATTAAATAATACGGAGTTAAAAAACAACATGGAGTTAAAAACAACATGAAGTTAAAGTGAAAATATAAATAACATAGAGGTAAAAAGTAAATAACAGCATGTTTTTATCTTCTGGCCTTTATTACAGGGAATTGGATATCAAACTTTCAGAAAACCCGTGTGACAACGGGTTTTCAGAATTTTTGATATCCAATTCACTACAATAAAGGGGAGAAGCTCGAAACATGGTGTTATTTTTTTAACTCTATGTTATTTATTTTTTAAATCTACTATGTTTTTGAATAACTAATTATGAATTTATTAATGAATAACTAATGATTGAAGAATGATTAACTAATTAAAAAGTGTAGTAAGAAATATCCTTGTTTAGGATATAAGATCTTTTAAAATTTAAGTATCATAGAGATTCTATAGTTTAGAAGTAATAGTTATTATTTGAACGTGAGGTAATTAAACTACATATTAAGAATAAGTTGGATTAATAAATATTATACTGGTAACCATCATTCGGAATGTCACTTACATTATCAAAATCTTGATCAGAAAACTTTTTTTTTATGTAGTGCATAATGTTTTCCTGTGTGTACTGCTATGTGGAGGTTATTCAAACGGAGCATGGAGCTTCTTAAAGTACACAACCAATAATAGTGGTTAATACAATGGATTGTGTAACCCTAAGTGACGTTTAAGAAATAATTCATGGCTCATTAAATGTTAGACCTGGTAAAAAGATCCATTCAATGAGTTATAGACATTTGTCGGTCCCATCAACATTGTGGAGTCTAGATTGTCCATTGGTTGAGGATGCACAATGGATCCAACCAATTAATTTGTTTTCTCAATGGTCTGATGGTACCATGATGGAGTTATATGTTGATGTTTCTACTGTACAACAACAACATCCAATTGTACAAAGATGTAGACTTACAATAGTTGTTGAAGATAGTCTGCCCCATGAAGTTGAGACTATTCCAAATGATGCCGAAGAGGAAAACCAACTTGATCTCCCAGATATTCATGTTAACCAGACATCTGATGAGGAGTTTCATAATAATGAAACATATTGTGATAATAGTGCTAATGAGGAAGGAACAACGGAAGTTTTGAGAAATGCATTAGTTGTACATTAGGCTCAACCTACAATAAATCATCCACCGATCTTTTCATGTGGGTTAGAGTAAATGAAACGTGTGCATGAATTTAATGATAATGTTATCACACCGGCAACTGAGTTTCTCGGAGTTATATGAGATAGGTTTAGTGAGACAGACAACAATTTATATGTTGGAAGGAATTTTCCAAGAAAAGATTCATTAAAAAGTATGCTAAAGAGATTTCACATTTAGAGGCATTGTAGCTATTTAGATTATGAATCTGACTTTAGAAAATATGCCATACAGTGTGAGAAGTATGGAGATGATTGTAGATTTTGATTGAGGTCGATCCTGGAAATTGCATTTGGAGGTTGGAGAATCATGATGATTGAGGCGGCTCATACTAGTGTTCGGCCAAGCCTCACACAATATCATTGAAACGCACGGCCGATTGTCGCCTATCGACCGGTCAACATTCCGGTGCTCTGCTAATGTGTATAGCAGCACTCGGGTCGAATCCTCGGCGATGATACTTTGTAATAGTCGTTTGTTTTTAGTTGATTGTATTTTGATTAGGGGGTTTGTTTGCAGAGCTTAATTGAAATGATTTATGGATGATGTTTAATTTAACAAGTTGATAATGATTGGGGTGAGTTCATTATTGGGGAGTTAAGCATGTGATATCCTTGAGCCTTACTTTGTATTGCATTAAATTAACACCCATGTCATAAGTTGACGTTGATTGGAATTCCTAAGTGTGAAGGCTTTAATCCAAGCCTTAACTTAACTTAGGGTTCTAATCTAAATCAAAACTTATTTATGGTAGTGTATTTATGGTTCCAATAATCCATGGAAACCACTCGTTAAACAAAACATATCATTAATCCATGACATATTAAGTTTAACATACAGAATATTAATTTGAAGAATACTCATCGATCAAAACTCTCAATCACTTAACATCCCCAAATTATAACTCACCCCAATGAGAGATTTACTCAGCCATTTGGATGTTTAATATTCTGGTTAAAATAATTATGATGATAAATTAAGAATAGAAGAAAAAGAAAGGGATTAGAAAAGAGTGATACGTTGACACACACACACGAACGATGATGATAATTAAAAACAGATTTTCGATTGAATGAGGAAGAAAAATAAGGGAAGGGGATTGAACTGAATTTAAACTATTTTAAGAACATAAATGTTAAACTACAGAAGGTGGATGAGAATAAGAGATATTGAAGAAGTAACTTGCATTAAAACAGAATTACAAAGAAAGAGAATTACAAGATTACAAAAATGAAGAACACAAAAGTAAGTGAAAACAAAGAGAAGAGGAAAGGTCTCTCAAGTGAAAACTTGAGTATGGCAGGTCCTCCCAAGCCTTTGGCAAGGCTTTGGTCATGCCAATATGATATACTCTCTTCTGAAATGCCAACCCCTCTCAAGGAGAGAAGGGGAGAGTATTTATAGCCCAAGGAGTGGACTGTTTGCATTCTCAATCCGTCCCTCCACTTGAATCGCCAATTTGGCAATTCAGACAGCCGAATCATCAAAAATCTCCTTCTTCAAAGTTGTAGACAATAATGTTGGCCGACTACTCTCAATAGTTTGAGTCATTTGGACATAAGGATAAAACGTTATGGCCGGTTGAATAAACAAACTTAAACTGTCCATTTCAATCCAATCTTTTTGAAGTCCATAATGTGAAAGGGTTTTTGAATATTACGATGCCTTCAAATCCGAATGGTTTCTTCAACAAAGTCGGCCACCTATATCGCCTCTTTCACACTGCAAAATCTCAGATCTCTTGGATGCTTACATCAAGAGATATGTCATGAATACTATACTGATTTTAATTGTCGGACAGAATGGTGGGCTGGACTTCAAAGATTTATTTGGGCCCCTTGTACTTGGATTTGGGCCTTGAAATTTTTATCCAAGATGAAATTTAGTGTCCCAAGAATTATGGTGGAGAGTTAATGTTTTTGGACTTCTGTATTGAGCCCAGTAAATCAATCTTCAAGGCTGGTCCAGTTTGTTCACAGATTCTTTGGTCTTGTTTGTGAGGATCATATGACCCTTCAAATGGCAGAATTCGATCATGGTTCCTTCTAATTAAATGTTGTATATTGAAAGGAGAATCCTACAAAACAAGAACCACAGAATTTGGATCAGTATAGTGATAGTTATAATTAACATATTAAACTGACTCAATTTGACTACATCTAAAAATGCTCAAATATTATACTTAATTTTAAAACATTAATATTTCACACAAATTATGCACATTTCATATAAAATAAGTAAAGGGGGAATATAATAAGTCATGAAAATATTAATAACATCAAATCCCCCACACTTATATTTGCGCGTGTCCTCATGTGCAACAAATATAAAAACATGACAAAATCATTTTCACTCACCAACAAATATTAAAATTTTGTTTTCTCCAATCAGGGGAGGTTTAGAATATTTCACTCATCCATATTGAATTCCATCACAAATTTGGTTCACAATAATGCATCAGAAACAATTCATTTTTTCATGTTCAAGGTTTGAATTGGAAAATGTAGTCACTCAAAACTTACTCCTCTCAAGATGATAAAAATGTATTTTAGGAGGTTCACTCATTCACCAACAAAAAGTGAAAATCAAGAGTTTGTAAGAGCTCTCAGATTCCATTCCCAAATATAATGTGTAAAAGAATCAAGAGGTCTTTTAAGGGGGTTTTCAGTGGCTATGGGACGGTAGGTATATAATGTCCAAAGGAAAAGAGGGGTTAAAAACACCAACATGGAAAAATCAATGCACATTTTTTTTGAAATTTGATTTGAAAGGAAATAGAAACACATATTTACAAGGGCATGAATGTGTGATGAATGAAAAGAGAGGGAGATAGAAAATGGAATAGGGTGAGATGATGGAATATGTACAACATGGATGACTTCCAATAATGACACAATACAAGATGATTCAAGTGTTCTTTTTTTTCTTTTTTTTTCTCTTTTTTTTCGAAAGTTGTGCTTGAAACAAGTCTCACAGTCAGCTCCCAACCCATGTTTGATCTTCTCATGGAACTAATTTTAGTAGTTATAACACGATCCAAGGTTGATGATGAATGATTTTTGACCCACCCAAGACACAACCCATTCCTCTTTTTCATCATTTTTTTAATATAATTTTTTTCATTTTTTTTTGAACACTTTTCAATGACTTTTGTACAAATGAAAATTACACATATACACCCCAAAGCTCACAGAATTACAACCTCTACCCCATACTTGAATGGATGATTTCCCTCAAGCATATGATGACACATTGGAAATCAAAGAAAGTACGCCCAAAAATGAAGTCCATTCCCCCACACATAAATTTCAATAAATTGTACAATGAAAATCCATGAAGATGTTGGGTGGGACAAGGTATTAGGCTTGTAATGTGGATATCAAAAGAAAGTTTTTCATAGGCTCAAAGGGGCTTTCAAAAGTAGGATCAATGTAAGGGTAACGTGAGGCTATTTGGCTATTCTGATTCTCATGTGGCTTAGAAAATGCCTCTATCATATTAATGCACACAAAAGATGGAAATTCAGCTCGAAGGTCTACAAACTCAAGACTCACAATCAGTGGTGAAGACACACAATGAAAAAGATGGCCATAGATGACCTTGGCATGAAGGCTAATGTTATTCCTCATGGTAGGGGAGAATCATTTTCCACCAAAAATTGTTCATTAAAAATGTTTTTTATTGACACAAAATTGTTTACCCAAGTTTGAGATAAAAATTCAATATATTTGAGTTTAAAACAAGCCTTTTGACTCCCCAAAATGGTTGGACAGAATTTCAATATTGGATGATGAGTAATTATCACACCCCTTTTTTTCAATTTTCATTTTTTTTAATTAATTTTTTTTAATTTTTTTATTTTTAATGACACATCCACACAAAAGAGAAAATAGAAAAAAGGTTGTGGAAGAATGTTGTAAAACAAAATGAGAGGGAGAGAGGAAGAAGAAGAAATAGAGAGTAGAAGAGAGGGAAGAGAGATTGAGGAGAGAGAGAGTTAAAGGGAAAGAGGTGCCCCCTGGTTTGGATTTGGTGGGTTGCCATCTCCATCTAGTGGTGGGTCAGCTAGAGAATTTGGGGATTCGGTGGAAGTCGAGGTGGTTCCAGGACAGTGGGAAGTTACCTGAAAAATAAAATTCATTTTTCATCTAATGAAAATCTAAAATGAAATTGAAATTTAATAAAAGTAAAAGAAAACATGGGTTGCCTCCCAAGAAGCGCTGCATTTATTTGTCTACAGCTGGACAATTGTAGTGGACTACCCATAGTCTGACGGTGGCCATCGTATTTTCTCAACTCCAGTGTGCTTCTAGAAAAACTTTTTCTTTGGGAGGCCTGATGATTCATTGGATAATTTCTTCCCATCCTTGTTGGTGTGATTTCAATTCAATGGGGGTGGAAAGAGAATATGACTATCCTCCCTTTGGTCTTCAATGTGAGGAATGATTTTATCCACAAAGTGATGATTTTCTATTCTTGTAAATTCAGGAAGATGTCTCAATTATAATGGTTCATTTATGTAAGGTTCGGACAACACAAAATTAGAGTATGAGATCCCAATTGTTTTTGACTCATTTATTTCATCACATACCGATGTAGAGTAATGAGGATTAGTGGAGTCATAAAACTGAATAAAATTTTCAATATCCTTTACTTCAATGTTGTTCGCAAAAGAATGGTCAATTTCAACCTCACCAGTGATGACTTTATTAATTAGGGTAGAAATATCACAAACATCACTACCATCAGGACAATATAAACACATTGGTTCAAGGTTCACTTCACATATAACAGAATTTTCAGAATCATGGATAGGAAAGGATGAATGTGGGATAATCTGATCTGAATCAACAAATGAGCATTCTAGTTCGTTTTTCTCAATACCATCCATGTTGGAGCATTGGAGGTTAGAGGTGATATGGGATTCCAAAGAGTTTTCAAGATCCTTTAGATCAATGGAGTTTTCATTTGTAATGTCAACATCAATTTCACCATTAATCACTTGGTTAATGAGGATAAAATATTCACAAACTCCTCTATTAGTAGAACAGGAAGAACATGATGGATTAGGATTCAACACACTCTCAGAGGGAGTTTCAGAAACATGGATTGAGAATGCAGAGTGATCCTCAGATGGGTATTGCATGGCTTGGAAAATGTTGAACTTGACCAGTTGGTCACCGAATTCCATGGATAAGATGCCAGCATGGACATCAATTTTGGTTTTAGATGTCATAAGGAATGGTCTTCCTAGAATCAGGGGAGATCGAGAAGAGTTCGTCTCACCTTCCATGTCAAGGACATAGAAATCAGCTGGGAAGATAAGATCATTGACCCGAACAAGAACATCCTCAATTATCCCCTTAGGACTGGCAGTGCATCGATTGGCTAATTGAATGAAAACACTCGTTGGGTGCAAGGGACCTAGACCAAGGTTGGAGAAAATGGATTTGGGCATGACATTTATTGAGGCTCCAAGGTTTATGAGTGCATCATCAAAGTTGGAACTCCCTATTTGACATGGAACCGTGAAGGTCCCTGGATCTTTTAACTTCATGGGAATGGACTGTTGGGTTGAAACATTTTCAATGTTCCTAAGTTGCCTCTTATGGGTGCACAATTCCTTAAGAAACTTGGAATACTTAGGGATTTGTTTGATGGAATCTAAGTGGGGGATGTTCACTTCAACACGTCTAAACATGTCAAGCATTTCAGGATCAGGTTAAAAGGACTTCTTAGGCTTGGAGATGGCTTGAGGAAAAGGAATTGGGTTCCTTAGAGGAATGGAAGGAGGTGAAGGAGTGGATTCAAGTTCCTTTTCCAGCTTTTTGTTATTTTCATTTTCTAGATCAACATCGAAAGGGGAGGTAGAGCAATCAGCATGGGGCATAGAAATTTGCTTTCCCGATCTATGTGCAATTTCACTTACATTACCCTTAGGGTTGGGTAATGGTTGAGCTGGTAGTTGGGATGAATTGGATGGTTGTTGCTGGCTCAGGTGGGATGCAAGTTGACCTATTTGGGTTTCAATGTTCTTGAGGCTAGAATCGGTGAAGGAAGAAAGATCCTCTACAGCACTTTCCCATGGTTGTTTAGAAGAAGAGGCTTATCCCAAATTGGGTTGGCCTTGAGTTTGGTTCTTGGGAAAGAGATTGTATTGGGTGGGGAATTGGGAAGGCTCGTTAGGATAGTGGAATCCAGGAGGAGGATTGTTCCTTTGGGGTTGAGGAACAAAAGGATAAGGTTGATGGATGTTACCACCACTTTGAACATATTGGAACTGGTTTGGATTTTGATGAGGGAACTGAGGAGGATGAGAAATGCGATTACCATACCTCAGAGGTGGGTTAAAGGTAGAAGAGAAGGGCTCAGAGTGGGGTTGGTTGATGTTTCTAACAAACTAACCTGATTGTTGAGGGTTGAAGTTTCGTTGAGCATATGCCACATTGAGCTTCATTGGACTAGATGAATTATATGGATCATCTTGAAGTTGTGGACATGTGTCAGTCAGATGAGATGGAGAGTTGCAGATTCCACAATTCTTGATAGGTCCAGGGAATAGTGACTGTGGAGAAGATGAGGTTGGGGCTTTGGTAGCCACCGCTAGTTGACGCACAAGACCTGTAAGTTCACTCATCCACTCAGTCATCTTGTTGGGCTCTATGGATTGATTATCTTGGACTTGTTTCACTTGAGAATGTGCTCGAGTATGGAATTGCTGCGTGTTTGCAGCCATGTTACTTATGAGTTCTTGTGCAGCTGCAGGAGTTTTGTCAACAAGAGCACCGCCACTTGCGGCATCAATGAGAGTTCGCTCCATAGCCAATAACCCCTCATAGAAGTATTGGATCAGGAGTTGGTCAGGGAGTTTATGGTGTGTACAAGTTTCCACAAGCTTTTTGAACCTCTCCCAATATTCATGGAGTGATTCATTAGGGAATTGACGGATGCCGCTTATTTCCTTTCGGATATAAGCTGTTCGGGAAGCGGGAAAGAACTTCTCAAGGAAAAGTCTCTTCATGTCAACCCATGAGTTTATGGAACCAGGTCGGAGGTAGTAGAGCCAAGACTTGGCAGAATCCTCTAGGGAAAAGGGGAAAGCTCTAAGCTTGATTTGTTCTTCAGAAACCCCTTGAGGCTTCATGGTAGAGCATACTACTTGAAACTCTTTAAGGTGAAGATGTGGATCCTCACCGGCTAGCCCGTGAAAATGAGGGAGAAGATGAATCAAACCCGATTTGAGTTCGAAGTCAGCTTCAATGTTTGGATATTGAATACCAAGAGGTTGGTAATTCATATCAGGGGCATCAAGTTCTTTTAGGGTTTGTTCCCTAGGATTGGCCATATCTAATTCAATTGGTAGGGCAATGATTGGTTCTTGGGTGATTTGGTTATCCCTAATGGTCCTCCTATTTTGATGAAGAGTTCTATCAATTTCAGGGTCAAACAAATCTGAGGGATTGTTTGGAAGGCTACGGGGCATTCAGAGAGATTTTGGAAGAAAGAGGAAGACGGGTTTTTCTTTGTATTTTTTTTCAGTTTATGATTTTTAAGAGGAAGATGGGTTTTTCTTTGTGTTTTTTTTCAATTTTTTTTTAAATTTTGTTTTTTTTTGGTTTTTTTGAAAATAACCAGAAACGAATGACTAATTAAAGCACCATCCCCGGCAACGGCGCCATTTGAAATGCACGGCCGATTGTCGCCTATCGACCGGTCAAAATTCCGGTGCTCTACTAATGTGTATGGCAGCACTCGGGTCGAATCCTAGGCGATAATACAATGTAATAGTCGTTTGTTTTTAGTTGATTGTATTTTGATTAGGGGGGTTTGTTTGCAGAGCTTAATTGAAATTATTTATGGATGATGTTTAATTTAACAAGTTGATAAAGATTGGGGTGAGTTCATTATTGGGGAGTTAAGCATGTGATATCCTTGAGCCTTACTTTGTATTGCATTAAATTAACACCCATGTCATAAGTTGACGTTGATTGGAATTCCTAAGTGTGAAGGCTTTAATCCAAGCCTTAACATAACTTAGGGTTCTAATCTAAATCAAAACTTATTTATGGTTGTGTATTTATGGTTCCAATAATCCATGGAAACCGCTCGTTAAACAAAACATATCATTAATCCATGACATATTAAGTTTAACATACACAGTATTAATTTAAAGAATACTCATCGAGCAAAACTCTCAATCACTTAACATCCCCGAATTATAACTCACCCCAATGAGAGATTTACTCAGCCATTTGGATGTTTAATATTCTGGTTAAAATAATTATGAAGATAAATTAAGAATAGAAGAAAAAGAAAGGGATTAGAAAAGAGTCATACGTTGACACACACACACGAATGATGATGATAATTAAGAACAGATTTTTGATTGAATGAGGAAGAAAAAGAAGGGAAGGGGATTGAACTGAATTTAAACTATTTTAAGAACATGAATGTTAAACTAGAGTAGTTGGATGAGAATAATATATATTGAAGAAGTAACTTTCATTAAAACAGAATTACAAAGAAAGAGAATTACAAGATTACAAAAATGAAGAACTCAAAAGTAAGTGAAAACAAAGAGAGGAGGAAAGGTCTCTCAAGTGAAAACTTGAGTATGGAAGGTCCTCCCAAGCCTTTGTGAAGGATTTGGTCGTGCCAATATGATATCCTCTCTTCTGAAATGCCAACCCCTCTCAAGGAGAGAAGGGGAGAGTATTTATAGTCCAAGGAGTGGACTGTTTTCATTCCCAATCTATCCCTCCACTTTAATCGCCAATTTGGAAATTAAGACAGCAGAATCATCAAAAATCTCCTTCTTCAAAGTTGTAGACAATACTGTTGGACGACTACTCTCAAAAGGTTGAGTCATTTGAACATAAGGATAAAACGTTATGTCCGATTGAATAAACAAACTTAAACTGTCCATTTCAATACAGTCTTTTTTATGTCTATAATGTGAAATGGTTTTTGAATATTAATATGCCTTCAAATCCGAATGGTTTCTTTAACAACGTCGGCCGACTATATCTCTTCTTTCACTCTACAAAATCTCAGATCTCTTGGATGCTTACATCAGGAGATATTTCATGTATACAATACTGATTTTAATTGTCGGCCAGAATGGTGGTCTGGACTTCAAAGATTTATTTGGGCCCCTTGAACTTGGATTTGGACCTTGAAATTTTTATCCAAGATGACATGTAGTGTCCCCAGAATTATGGTGGAGAGTTAATTTTTTTGGACTTCTGTATTGAGCCCAATAAATCAATCTTCAAGGCTAGTCCAGTTTGTTCACAGATTCTTTGGTCTTGTTTGTGAGGACCATATGACCCTTCAAATGGCAGAATTGGATCATGGTTCCTTCTAATGAAATGTTGTATATTGAAAGTAGAATCATAAAAAGAATGAACCACACAATTTGTACTAGTATAGTGATAGTTATAATTAAAACATTAAACTGACTCAATTTGACTATTTATAAAAATGCTCAAATATTATACTTAATATTAAAACATTAATATTTCACAGAAATTATGCACATTTCATATAAAATAAGTAAAGGGGGAATATAATAAGTCATGAAAATATTAATAACATCAATCATACCTCATTGGATGCAGAATTTGTGTCATTCATTGTTGTTGAGATGATTCGGACATGTCAATATGTTCCAATTACCCTTGTGCAAGAGAGGATTCAACATACATTCACTAATATGATTTCCTATAATAAGGCATGGATGGAGAATAAAAAGGAAATTGTGAAGGTCTATGGTGATTGGGATGACACATATCAGGTGTTTCCGTAATTACTAGCCATATTGAGGCATCATAACCAAGTTTTTTTCCATATAGATACAAACGAACATGTGTCTCACGATAACTGACTTGATCCATCTCGTGTTCAATTTCATCCGTTGTTCTGGACATTCCTTCCCTATATCTCTGCATTTCGATTCTTCAAATAGTTTATTCAGATTGATCGAAAATTTTTGTAAGGAAAATACAAGGGCGTATTTTTGATTAAGGCAACCCAAGATGGAAACTGTTCACCTCTTCCGCATGACTTTTCCATTATAGAGAAAGAAAACTATGAATCATGGAGTTGGTTTTTTGCATGTATCAGCAACCATTTTCCCAGTATTAGGGGTGTTTGTTTGATATCTGATCGACATTGAGCAATTAATGATTACATCAATGTGAATCCTGATATATGGAGTTACCCAAATTCACATCATTGGTTCTGCATTAGACACATTTTTAGCAACTTGCATAGAAAAATCCACAACGAACCGATGAAGAAGGCAATCACCAGACTTGGTATGTATTTTATTTGTTATTATTTTATATATTAACGTAAAGAGAAATTAAAAATATGTGAAATATCATCTAGTCTATTTAGCATATGAGTCAGATAATTGATGGTTTGAAGAACTTTTCGAACAAATCTCTCTGGTTAATGAAGAATTTTGCGATTATGTGATGCGAATTACAAAAGAAAAATAAGCATTGGCAAATGATGGGGGGAAGAGGTACAGACACATGAACACCAAATTTGTAGAGTGAATCAATGGTGTCTTCAAAGGGATTTTCAAGCTTCCTGTAACTTCCCTAGTTTAGGAGACATTATATCGTTGCATGAAGTAATTTGTTGATAGAAAAAAACAAGCATCAGATGGAATACATCAGGGGCCAACGTACAGAAGACATTTTCAACGAGAGATTGAAAGGAATATGGAAGAAGCATCTGGTTATAAAGTATACCTATTTCGGTGATAATACTCTTGATTTTATGTTCAATAGAATTTGAACCCTACCAAAAATATCATTGGTGAAAAAATGGTGGTATTACTAGAAACGAGGCAATGTCAATGTGGAAACTTTCAGGCCTTACAGTTTCCATGCTCACACTCCATCGTAGCTTGTGCCTATGTTAACATATCAAGGGAAGAATATGTTGATCTAGTGTACCGGATGGATACCATTGCTAATTTTTATGCAGCACCATGGACACCTATTGGCGAGTTTCATTATTTCCCAATGATCGAAGGTCAGGTGATAGTGGTACCTGATATGAATCAGTTGCATCTCTGTGGGAGACCAAAGGCCAACATGATGCGAAATGAGATGGACTATCCTCAAGAACAAATACAGAGTTTTAGGTTCACCATATATCATCAACAAGGTCATAATTGGAAATGATTCCCTAACATTTTTGGGTCGATTCCACACTCTAAGACATAGTGATGTATTGTCGTTATTGGGAGATTATCATATTGTAAATTTTTTGTTGTTATCTCTTCCTTTTACCTTGGTTTTCTAACCCCAAAAACTGAAAATCATAACATTAAACCCAAAAATATATCTTGTGTACCGCAATCCTAACATTATAAACCATAATCCAGAAAATCTTTTCTCAAATCATTAACCTAAACTGTAAAACGTTAAAAAAATCCTAAAGCCTATATCCAAAAGGAAAAATGTGAAACCGTAATCTCTAAATCCTAAAATTTAAAAGATGAACCATAAAACCAAAAACATATTCCCTTTACATCTATTTTCAAAACATTATGTGATTGAGAAAATAATCATCAAACATAAAATCATGTGGACAATCATATATAAATTATTAATAAAATACTTTTCTAACAAACATCTATATAACACAAGAAAATAATAGATATATATATCAATATATAAAACTATATCTTAAAAAACACCCAATTCTAGGTAAAAGTATATATTAATAAACATTAGTAATATTCTTTGAAAAAAATGAAAACATGTCCCTTTCTTCAGGTAAATAAAAATTAATAAAACATTGTGAATAAACATGACATGTCTACCATTCCAAAAAACATAATATTTTACTGATAATGATGTTATATTTACAGTTTACACTTACATATCATTTCATTTGTTTATATGCAGATGAGTAAAACCATACTACTCAGTCAACATGCTACCCATTATTCACATGTTGTGATAGAGGGTGGTTCAGATCGATTGATTAGAGTACGTCGAGCACACCATTTTCATCACACGGAGCTTCCTCCTGAAATTATACCATACCTACATCATGTTGGATTATATGGTATTGCGGTATCATATTTTACATTTGTAGACCATCACCTACTAGGTGAACTCGTGGAGAGGTGGAGACCATAGACACACACATTCCACATACATGCGGGAGAAATGACTGTCACCCTCCAGGATGTGGCTGTGCTTCTTGGTCTTCCTATCTAGGGGACACCTGTTATTGGATCCACTTGGGAATCTTGGCCCGAACTTTCTCAACGCTTGTTAGGCATTGAAATTTTGTCTGATCATAGTGCTACAGATGGAGCATCTATATCCATGCCTTGGCTGGAGTCGAAGATTCCACTTTTAGCTGATGATGTTGATGAGAAGATGGTGATGCATTATGCGTGTTCATATATATTATGACTTATTCAATGGGCTATGTGGAATCATTGGTGTTGTTATCTGATCAACTGGGCCTGAAGAAATGAGGTGAAAATTGTGGAAGAAATTATAATTGTTTGATGCATGGTGGTGTTGAAGGGGTTGGTATTTACAGGAATGGGAACAGATGAGCATTTCATGTGGCCACATCTTTCACCATACCCTTATATGGACGGATGTTGATATGGATATAGACATGGCGGGTGGAATAATAGATTTAGTTGTCCCATGAATGGAGATATAACATGTTCTCATGCATCAATGATTATAGATGTATGTGATAATAGAGACACTGTGCATCACATTAATGCGGGGTTGACTCAAATATGTTTAATCAGTGTTTAAAGTTTCTTTTATATTAGTCTTATGGTTTATATTTTATAGTCCTTCAAATTCATGTACTTGAAACATTTTTATGATTTAAGTAGGCGGTTTTGAAAGCTTATAAATTATTTTTCATGAACATTTTCTATGAAATAATTATGGTTTTCATAAATTTTTTATATGTTTAATGAATATTTAATGTTTCGTTTATATTTTTCTTATGGTTCATATTTTATATACTTTCAAAGTCACATACATGAATCATTTTTATGTTTCAAGTAGGTTGTTTTGAAAGCTTATATATTATTTTTCATGAACATTTTTTATGAAATGTTTTTTTTCAATATTTTACTATTTTTTTAATCAATTTTTAAAGTTTCATTTATATTGGTTTTATGGTTTATATTTTACAGTCTTTCAAATTAACATACATGAAACATTTTTAACTTTCAGTTAGGGAGTTTTGAAAACTTATAAATTATTTTTCATGGACATTTTTTATGAAAGGATTTTTATTTTCCACAATTTCTTATATGTTTAATCAATTCTTAATTTTTTTTATATTGGTCTTACAGTTTATATTTTATGGTCTTTCAAAGTCATGTACTTGAAACATTTTTATGTTTCATGTAGGCGGATTTTAAAGCTTATGAATTATTTTTCATGAACATTTTTTAGGAAATGATTTTTTTCCAACAATTTCTTATAAGTTTAATGAATTTTTAATGTTTTTTATATTGGTCTTAGGGTTTATATTTTATAGTATTTCAAAGTCACGTACTTGGATCATTTTTAACTTTATAGTAGGCCGTTTTGAAAGCTTATAAATTATTTTTCCTGAACAATTTTTATTAATTATATATATAAATAAATATATAAACAAAAAAACAAAAAATAAATACGATCTCAATAAATATGTGGTTATATTTATAGATAATATTATCATATATTTCATAATAAAATAATCAAATAAATATAATGTCTATATTTTGATGAATTCCTTTATAAAGGGTATATATTATTCCAATATCACCCTGTGTGAATTCTTTTTAAAAAACTGAAAATATTTGGACATGTAATAACATTCAAGTGAATATTTATGGATCCTCCAATGATCAAAGTGATTTAGTAAATAATTATTCAAAAAATAATAATTAATTTCTATATTTTTCATGTATTGGATGTATCCTATTTATGAATTATGATATATTTCTAATGATTAAAAAATTCTATATTATTGTTATCTTTGAAGCAAGTCATGTTCTTCAAGATGAACGAGTATAATGAAAATTTAAAGGATCTTGAGAGAATAATTTTTCACCACACCTATATTGATTGTTCAATATGTGAATATCGGTTTGTTATAAACAATTTTATATTAATAAAAATATTTTTATATTTTCTCAATAAATAATATCTTCTTATTCCTCACATAAATTAATACTTCATTAAAAAAATTACATTATGTGTTATTTTGGATATAAAACTGGTCATATTTGCATTAAATATATATTTTCATTTTATCATTACTGTATAGTGGGAAATATAGAGAAAAAAAAGATAAAATTTATATATTCAAGTAGAAGGATTTTAAATGATGAGAAATGTGATTTTTGGAGTAAATTAGTGGTTATAACTAATCAATACATTACCACCATAGGAAAAAAATTGTGTTTCTATTTATTTGAGTTCTAACTATCACACTACTATATGAAATATTATGAATAAATGGGACCCAATCCTCATTTATTTTCAATGAGTGTAACTAAATATTTAAAGGGTCGGGGAGTAATCATATCACTTCCAAATCACTTCTCTCCAATCAGTCCATAGGATGATCCGAGAGGTGTGTATGGAGGATATAGAGGTACCAAATAATTATGTATTATTATATAGTTAAACCATGATATTAATGAAATTATATGATTTGAAAATTAATATTTTTCTCTTATGTACTAAAATTAATGTAGTTTTTGGATAATTAATTAATATCATTATACTTTATCAATCGTAGAAGTGCAATTTAATATGTTGAAACAATGGATGATTAATGGTGGAGAAACTAAAATTGATACATTGTATAATATATATCTAAATTATTTTTATACCAAACAATTAATGTAAAACATAAGAAATATTAAGGTATGATATGACTATCAACTATATTCACATTCAAATTGGATAAAATCAATATTTATTTAATTTTAACCATTCTTAAGAGAAATAATGTCCATATTTCTATTTAGGATATAGTTTATCATCTTAATATGTATGTTTATAATATTTAAATATAATAATTTTTTTTGATCAATCTACTTTCTGTGATATACATAATTGATATTGTATGGTTTAATGGTTTACTAATCTCAATTGTATTTAATCATGGTCTATTTTTTACCACAATGTTATTGAGAATCCCTTAACTTGTTATTGATACAAGGATATGATTCGACATAAATTTACATCGTCAAACCAATGGTCACTCTAAACAGACAATTTAATCCTTTGAATATATATTGATATCCATGTAAATGGATTTAAGAGGACATTGGGAATAAAATCTTCTCATCTTGGAGTTATCATGTAATACTTTTTTAGTTCATTAATTTAAAAGAAACCATATGATTAATTTTATTGGAAGTTGTTTGAAAAATAAATATGATGTGATGATGTTAGAAATATTATTAATTTTGGACTAGATCTAGATTTCTAAATTATATAAAATATTCAAAAAAATTAGTGAAAATTAAACCTAAAAAAATCAATAGATGATTCATGCCCATAATGATCCGAAATGTGTGATTTTTAATGTTAGATGAAAGGGGGTCTATTGAATATGACCATGGAAGTTGTTTATTTGATTCTAGAAGAAGATAAAATTGATCACTATATGTAGTATCCCCTTAGAAATAAATTATTATATTGGGATGGTATCTTATTACCTTTCACATACAACAATCATATATCATGATCATGATGTGTTCTTTATATCACATCTAAGGAAGTACATACATAACCTATCTCATTTATTTATTTATTATACAACTAGAAAATAATATCCTTTATGATATGAAATAAGACCAACCACCTACATAATATTTTCTATAATAATCATTAGTTTGATTAAGGAATTTAGAAATATAAAGATATAACGAGAAAATATAATCTCATATTTTTTGGCTAAGTAAGAAAATTTTTAAGGATAAATTCATGTATGGAATATAATGTATCAAAACAATATTTAAGTATTTATTTCTATTTTAATAAAATATATTTGTTCTATAACCTGTGATATATGAATAAGTAATCTAAAATTAATGTTACCCATATTTCATTATTGAATAATGTTACTAATAATTGAATCGCGTTAAAAGATTATGAAATGAATCGCAATTAGTAAAATTACTAATAAAATGAATCCTTACATAAATAAAAACACATAACATTTAATATTTTAATCACTTTTATTATTCATGATTAACATAAAACCAATTATAAATATATAATGAATAAAAAACTTTGTAAATTTGACAGAAAACATGACCAGGAAATTTGAGAATATGATAAAGGGTTTTAGAGACGTATTTAATCCAATAGATTGGAATACGAAATTACTGTTTAATATATGGTTCTTTTTTATATGGTTGTTACATATATAGTCATTGTGTAAATGGTCGTTGAACATACATATATCCAATCAGTACAATGAACTTATCTTGTTAAAAAAAATAAAACATTGATAAAATTTTATCACTATGATATTAAACGAAGAATTTATTATTTAATAGTTGATGTTCCTTATATTAATGGAGAAATGAAAAAACTTATACAATTCAAGCATGTCTGATGAAAAATAATTTATATTATCATTATATCAACTTTATTCTGGGTGTACTCGGAATCTCTAAGATGTGTCTCATAAAAAATTCATATATTGGATGGGACCATTTCCATGTTTGATTGAGGGGAACATCTATAGTTAAGACTTAAGTAAAATGGGAATTCATTGGTATAAACTTTTGTTTTTCAACCTTCAAAGTTTCATTAATGTATTATATTATTAGTACGTGGGAATTAGTTTCACATATTAGAGGGAATTATGGGAAATTGTACATTATTTCAAATATAATGTTTTGTTTGAATATAATTAAATATGTGTTAATTAAGGAACTAATCTTGTGGTGAAGGTACTGAATAATTGGTCATGAAACGTTCCTAGGTTAATTCATGAAGAATGGTTTAAATGAATTTAAAAATAAAATGATAACAACTTTCATTTAAAGCATGGTTTCAAAGATTTTATCAAAGTTGCATATGAAATATCATCCTTGATAATTATAGATTATCCATTTAGTTTAGTATTATGGTAAACCTATATCACATATTTACATGGTAAATTTGGATTCTAGGGGAAATACATACTCTCTTTTTTGTAAAACGACTTTTTAATAACTCTACTTATTGTTATTTTTTTGGGGATGAGAATGTTAGGTCTTAAGACTATTATGATTGTTTAAAAAGTATTTCATGCGTACAAAAAATTCATATTAATATTTTATACAATTATATTGAAAATATTAATTATTATAAAGAAATAATTAATTTAAAAGGGATTTTATTGAAATAATTAAATGTTTGAAGTTATAATTTTGAATGATTTTTTATTAGCGTTATTTTTTACATAATAAATAAGATGTATCACATATAAAGGAAGAATAGATTAATAATATTTTTTTTGATTTATATACTGTTAGATTAACACTTATTTATTTATTGATTTATAATAAATATAACTAAAAAGGATAAATTTAAAAAATGGCATTTTTCAAAGAAATTATTTTTTCTATGTATTGTGTTTTAAATTAAAGTTAATATTCATAAAATTTTCATTAAATTATATTAATATTACCCAGATTTTGAATTAGTATTTTGATGTTGTGTAATTTGTTGTTTTTTATTTTTTTAATGAATAAGTTTCCAAGATAAGTAATTATTTACTTTTGTGAAGGTAAAATAAGGTAAAAAGGTTATATTAAAGGTGAAATACCAATAATATTTTTAAAATTTAATTTAATTTTAATGAGTTGATTTATTACCCATCTCCATTATGTTTCCACTTTCAGTACACATATCATGTAAAATTGTAGCCTTAGACATTAAGAAATGAATATTTATGAGAATACTACTCAAAACTCACTTATAATATGACCCCTCTTATACCCATTGCCAAACAATATTTTCCATCGGTTAAATCATTAATTTCAACCCAAAGTCCATGTCCTAACCTCTTAGTACAATTTCGGTTTCTTTTGGTCTCATGAAATTAGTTTAAATCATTCATTTTGAAAGAACCTATTTTGAGGAGGAGTGAATTAATAGAAGTATCTAGTTTATTAACTAGATTTTTGAATTACAATCCTATATAAACAACTTACAAAGGACATTATCAAATAAAATGTTTTTATATAAACATAATTATACTTTTATTTAAGTTATATTTTCATTATAGATCCCATTAGTTTGACATATTCATTAGTATATCATGTCATTGCTTATGTATATTTTACCACCAACATGAATGACATTTTAAAAACAAAATATTTTTCATTATGAATGAAGAAGAATACTATATAAATAACATGAATATATCATATTTGAGTATACACGTATTTCTCAATTCATTTGGTTAGTTCCTCGCTAATAATTTTGGAAGTGTAAATCCTACTTCTTGAGAATGATATTCCCATGGATTGTGATATTCTATTGGTTGTTAAATTAAATGGGAAGGTCATACTTATAGCAGTCTATAATCCCCATTTATCCACATGACCAAGATATGGATCAAATATATCTCATTAATAAATTATATTTTTTCATTTTGTTTATTTATAGATCATAATGCTACCTTATATAATTTAGAACACATGTTTAATTAGTTTTAGATAGATGGGGAATGGAATTGGATGGGCTACATGGTGCAATGTTATAAAATATAGTGAAAAAACTCAATACAAATTATTCTTGTATTAACAGTTAAACTCTAGGATGATGTATTATTAATGAACCACATGGAATGATTCATCTTTCATTAAAGTCACTCTATGGGGAGGTTGGACAACACATTTTTGAGGTGTGAGATTTTATTAGTGGTATTCTCCATTTTATACATTACTATGTTTCTACAGTTATTGTAAAATATAACACATTACTACTTTTAAACACCCAAAGGGGTGTATCTCATATTTATTACACCATCATCTAAATCATATATGTTGGAATCCTCATGTACTAATCATGTTTTAATGATCACAAATCATATTCAACCTGGTTAAATCCTATAAATTATATCAAATCATGTGTATTAGTGTTGAAGTATTCTCATGCATTAAGAAGAGCCAATCAAGATATAGATTTCTCTACATTAAGTTTAATTACATTATAATACCTTTTATTTACTTTTTAAATACCTTATTTGAAAAATGATTAAGTCTAATCCATTCTATGATCATCATTGCTTTTGTTTGAATACGGTTATTTTGAAAAGTCTGAGAAACCATGAGTCTGCCACTGGTTATGTCTTTCTGGAATCGTGAAGTAGACACCATGAAATAAGACACCATAACCTTGAGACACCATGAATAAGTAAACACCGTGCACAAGTAGACACCATGAACAAGAAGACTCTATGAACAAGAAAACACCGCGAACAAGAAGACACCGTGAACAAGCAGACACCGTGAACAAGAAGACACCGTGAACAAGAAGACACTGTGAACAAGCCGAAACTGTGAACAAGAAGAAATCATGAACAAGTAGACACCGTAAAAACCCATAAACCGCAACCACATGACACTATGACCAATTCAGACACCGTGTGAAGGAGACACCATTTCCATGACATACTATGACACTCTTTCCTAATATGTTTTGTCGTTTTTCAATTTAATATCAAACAGTCATATTTGAAGACTTTAATGCACTAACAGAATTAATGTTTATTTTTAGGAACATCATTGGACAGTACGATGTATGAGGTGTAGAATACATGCTTCCTTTCGGCCTCAACACATTCTTTCCAAGAAAAAAGAAAAGTGATGCCCAGAAATAAGATATGCATGAGAACGAAAACCAAGTGGGTGTGAGCACCATAATGAAGAACAAACTTAGAGTAACTTTTTGAAGAAAGGCCTATTGCATGAAACTCAACACTTCTAAAGAACACAAGAAGTATATTTGAATCCTATAATCGAGGAAATCTTCGCACTGTCAAACATAACGAAGAACACATGCCACTTTTGCTGTCTTACGAAACTCTCTTTTCCATACGAGGACTTGAGTTCTACATCTGCCTCATCTGAGAAGTCCAGAGTTGCAAATACTAACACTTAGATCACCTCTAAACCTATATCAATAATTTTACTGTACTGTGTATCACTTTTATTATCTTTCGAGAAGTCTATGTTCCTGTATAATAACACACTCTGTCTCCGGCATCAAACTGAAGGATACAATATATCCTTACTCAAACATCTATTTACACTTGTTTATACCCATATATAAGTGTGGAAGACGTCCCTGGGTGGCCTAGATAATTTTACCCATGAAAAACTATGGAAGAGGTCCCTGTGTGGCCTTGAAAGTACTATATACTTTTCTTTAACTTCGATCCATGGTGTGGATCTAGTTTATTTATATAAACTTCTTGATGGCAGGTGATCACCAAGTGGAGTGTATTAGGCCTTAGCTTGATACTGAACCACTAGTTTCATATTTTCTATGCTACTTAATTTAGTCTTCTCTATTTTATTGCATTATTTTATAATTCAGAAATCATTAAATTCACTTTGATAGTTTGTCTTGGAAAGAAGTTATAATTGTCTAGTCTAAGTATAACAACTCCAAAAGTAGTATTAATAACTAATACTAAGATTACTGATAACTAATCAATCTTATAATAATTTATTCAAACAGTAAAACTCTTATAACCATATAACCTTAATTAACAAGGATTTATTTAATTTTGGGGAAACCATTTAGAAATAATTTTTTTTTGAAATTTTTATAGTTACTTAATTCACCCCTCCCCTCTTGAGTAATCTACTCCGACCAACATTTGGTATTAGAGGTTGTTTATTATGACTCTATTTAATCTTATTCAGATATGATTGTATTTGAACCTTAAATATCTATAAATTTATGTTAATTTTAAATTTCTAGCTCTTTTAAAGTCATTCTTTATTATGGATAATAGATTGGAAGGTGCTGCAACCAATATACCCCCATTATTTAATGGAACCAACTATCCTAAAAGGAAAATTAAAATGAAAATGCACTTAGAGAGTACGGGATTTGAGATTTTGTCTTCTATTATAGATGATTATATTATTACTACTACTGATAGAATCACATGGGATGAACCAATCAAAAATTCCTACAATAACAATTTCAAAGATATGAATGGTTTATACTTCTCCTTAGGAGATGAAGAGTTCAATAGAATTTCTTCTTGTAAAACTGCCCATGAAATCTAGGATACCCTATCTATCGCACATGAAGGAACATTCAGTGTAGAGAAATGAGACATAATACTTATAATATAAAATATGATAAGTTTGAAATGAATCCTGACGAGCCTATTTATGACATGTATCATAGGTTGAATGAGATTTTCAACACAATGGTTTCTCATGGATGATATGTCACTACAAAGTAATAGATCATGAGAATTCCTAGATGTCCACCTGAAAGATGAATGGGAACCTCTATCTATATTAGAGAATCATGTGACATCAGTAAGCTACCTATAAAATAACTCATTGGGAAACTGATGATGTATAAGGAAGACTGAATGTCAAAAAGGAAGAAGAGGATGGACCAAAAAGGAAATCTATTTCATTCAAGACCACCACATCTAAGCACAAAGACAAAGGGAAACTGGAAGCCTCTGTAGAATGCTTCACCAATGAACAATAATCACCTGACAATGATAAGGAGATGACTCAATTAGCCAGAAGATTCAAGAAATTTTATAAGAAGAAAATATTTTTCAGAAAGCCTAACATCATGGGAACATAAGAAAAAAAGAAGGTGGAAGAAGGATTAGAAATAAAGTTAAAAGACAGATGAAATTTTCCTCTATGAGTGTATGCGCAAAGGAAATATCAAGTTTGACTGTCTAAAGCACATGTAAAAAAAGAAATACGCTAATAAGGACATGACGTATAAAAAGTAAATGAAAGCAACCTGGAGTGATTCTAAGGATAGTTCAAGCAACTCAGAGACATCACATGATGAATAGGATAACAAAGCCAATGTGTTTTTTATGAAAAACACATCTGAGGTAACATTGTACTCCTCTGTAAATAATTCATACTATTCTGGATATGAAAGTGACTCTGAAAATATGACTAATGAAGAAATTTTTGAATACTATAACATTCTTTAAGAAACATGCAATGAAGTAAAAGGAAAATATAAATCATTGAAGAAACAACATGCTCTTACTATGATTGATAAATATGAACTCACAACTAAAGAAGAGAAAAATACTCAACTACTCAAAGAAAACAATGAATAAAACATGTTTAATGAAAAATTGAAGAGTGACCTAGAAAATTTAACCAATGGGAAAAATACCCTTACTCAAATTCTAGGGAAAAAATTTTCATATAAATACAACACTAGAATTGGTTATCAAACTGGTAAAGGAAATCTTGGAAGAAAAAATTTTGTTTCAAAATCTAGGAAAAATAGTTTTACTCCCAGATATGGACACAAATCAACTAATTCAATTCATGATAAATTTTCTACTATTTCAAGTTTCCGTGGAACGAATAGTGGATATTTTATAAACACTTTATGTAATGCTTATAGGAAACCTATGAGGAAAATATGGGTTCCTAAATCACTTATCACTTATATTAGTGGACCAAAACAAGTATGGGTACCAAATTCTATTTTTGCATAATATTTTTGTTGAAAAGCTTTTTAGGGAGTTCTTGTAAAATTCTATGGTATTTGGATAGTGTATGTTCAAGGAACATGATAGGAGACTACTTATTCTTCAAGAACCTAATAAAAATAGATGTATGACATGTCACTTTTGGTGACAATGATGAAGGAACAATTATTGGCCTTGGGAAAATCAGCAACACTAACTATGTTTTAATTTCTAGAGTATTATTTGTTAATGTATTAAAATATAATCTGCATAGTATCTCACAATTATGTGATGATAGATTTCATGTTATATTTGAATATGATGCTTGAAATTTCTTTAATTCTAAAGATGAATTAATATTTTCTGCATTAAGAAATGGAAATGTTTACACTTTTAACTTAGATTCTTTAGATTCTCAAAATGTTTCATGCTTAATTGTATTTCATAAAGAGTCTTCGCTCTGGCATAGAAGACTAGAACACTGTAATGTTCGCTCCCTTAGAAAGATAACTAAAAAGGCTTAGTTAAAGACTTACCCAAACTTGAGTTTCCATATGACAAAGTGTGTAATCCCTATCAAAAGGGAAAACAACTCAAAATTTACTTCAAACCAAATAAAGACGTTTCAACTTCAAAACCTCTCAAACTGCTTCACATGGATTTTTTTGGGACCATCTAGAGTATCTAGTTTAAATGGGAATCACTATGTTTATGTTCTTGTAGATGACTTTTCAAGATATACTTGGACCTTCTTTATGGATCACAATAGTGAAACATACTATCTCATTACTAAATATGCCATGTATGTAGAAAATATTAGTGGACATAGAATTAAATCCTTAATAATTGATCATGGACATGAGTTTGAAAATCAAGAGTTCGAATCCTTTTTCTCACAAAATAGTAATAATCACAATTTCTCTTCCCCTAGAACACCTCAAAAAATTGTGTTTTATAGAGAAAAATAGAACCCTGCAAGAAATTTCTAGAACAATGATTAGTAAATATGAACTACCTATTTATTTTTCGGATGAAGCTGCCAATATGGAATGCTACATAATCAATAGAGTATTGATGCGACCTATTCTTAAAAGGACTCCTTATGAGTTATGGAAAAATATAAAACCCAATGTTAACTACTTCAATGTTTTTTCCAATAAAGTGTATATTCTTAATACTAAGCAAAATCGTGACAAATTTGAATCTGAAAGTGATAAAGGTAACTTTCTAGGACATTCTAGGTCTCATAAATCCTATTGTGTGTTAAAAAACTAAATGTATGGAAGAATATGTTCATGTAAAATTTGATGAAATAGATACACACGAGCCTAAAACCATTCTAGATAACCTATAGAATGATGTATCAAATCAGAACATTAATCCAGAATTTTCAGACCATTCTGTGAAAGAATCTGTGAAAACTTCTAGTTCTAGAAATTCCTTTGAATCAAGTCATAGTTAACCTAAAACTGTAAACGATCCTGAAATAACTAGTCCTTAATTTTATAGAGTTGTTATTACTCTTTAGAACCATCCCTTAGATGATGTTGTAGGAGACCTAGACAAAGGAACTCAAACTAGAGCTTCCTTAGAAATCAGGTTGAACATCAAGTCTTCTTGTCATATCTAGAACCTAAGAACATTAATGATGCTATAAATGATGAATTTGGGGTGATGGCTATGAAAGAAGAACTTAATCAGTTTGAAAGAAACAAATTTTGGAGACTTGTTGAAAGACCAAAGGAAACATTTACCATAGGCACTAAATGGGTGTTCAGAAATAAGGTAGATGAAGCTGGTAACATAGTTTGAAACAGGTCTATATTAGTTTCACAAGTATATATTCAAGAAAAAGGAATTGGTTATGATGAGACCTTTGCACCAGTAGCTATACTTGAATCTATCAGAATCTTGCCTGCTTATACTACACATCTGAAATTCAAACTATATCAAATGGATGTTAAAGGTGCATTATTAAATGGTTATATAGCTAAGTATGTTTTTGTAGAACAATCCCTTGTTTTAAAAACCTCCATTTTTAAAATCATATCTTCAATTTATCAAAATATTTATATTGTTTAAAAAGAGATCCAAGAGCATGGTATAATAGGTTGAGTACTTTTCTTATTTCAAAAGGTTTTACAAATGGAATAGCTGATCCTACTCTTTTTATAAAACAAATTTCTAATGATTTATTAGTTGTTCAAATCTATGTAGATGATATTATTTTTGGATCTTCAGAAAAATCATTATGTGTTGATTTTTTTAAAATGATGCAAAATGAATTTGAAATGAGTTTAATGGTTGAACTGAAATTTTTTCTCAGATTTCAAATCTTTCAAAATAATGATGGAATTATCTGAACTTAAATAAAATATACTAGAGATCTTCTAAAACGTTTGGATTAGATAGCACTAAAGTAGTGAAACTCCCATGAGTACCACTTGTATGTTGGATATTGATAAAGATTGAAAATATATTGATCAAAGCACTTATAGAAGAATGCATAGAAGTTTACTCTACTTAACTACTATTTATCTGACATTATGTTTACTATGTGTATGTGTGCTCATTTTCAAGAAAATCCTAAAGAATATCATTTAAATGATTTAAAGAGAATTTTCAAATACCTCAAGCATAAGACCAATTTAGGACTGTTCTATCCTAGAGGAAAATCATTGGAATTAGTGAGTTATTTTGATACTGAATTTGGTGGATTCAATTTAGATAGAAAAAGAACCTTTGGAACATATCACTTTTTATGTAAGTCACTAGTATCATGGTGTTGTAAGAATTTTTTTTGCATTATCTACCGTAGAAGATGAATACATAGCTGTTGGAAGTTGTTATACAGAAATTTTGTAGATGAAACACGCATTAATAACATATTGATATCTATTCTGGCATGTACCTATAAACTGTGACAAGAAAAGTGCTATTAACATCTTGAAAAATCTTGTTTCACATTCTAGTACAAAGCATATTGATATTAGACATCACTTTTTGAGAGATAATTATCAAAAAGTTGATATTGCTTTGGAATTATTTGGTACTAAGTATCAGCTTGCTGATATATTCACCAAACCATTAACTTCTGAAAGAATATAATACATCATACATGAATTAGGGATGATAAACCTAAAATAGATATCTTACTATTTCATGTCCTACTGTTCTATTTCTTACTATTTTGTACTTTATTTTTTCAAGATTACAGTTTCTCAGTTTGTGCTTCGAGATTACTGTCTGACATTTACTATCTCACCGTAAAGTACATTCACTATCTTAGCGTGAAGTTCATTCACTATCTCACCGTAACTTGCATTTACTATCTCACCATAATGAATAGACACGGTCTCACTGTAAAAATTCTTTATGATTTTTTTGGTAAAAACCCTTATCATGGTAGTTATTCTTTCCCCCTCTTTACTTTCCTGAGCTTTTACTTTTTTGACATTGGGTATTCCTAAATGTTAAAATAAAGAATGTATCACTCAACTCTTCACTCGGGCTTTCTTCTATTTCACTCATATTGAACCCTTATTCATCCCTGGAACTCTTTTCTCTCTCTCGATCCTTCGGTAGATGCCCAGGATGAAGCACCCTTCATCATGGACTCCAGAGAAATATAGCTCAAAGAAGAAGAATATTTAACCTAAGCTAGCACCCGAAGGTCCTCTAAACCCAAATCTTGTAAACTGAGTTATTATACCTGAAAAAGAGGTTTTCCTTAAAATGATTCTGACTAGTATGTCTTTGGTTTTGTAAGTTATAGAACAACAAGGCTGGTTAGATTGGTTTTCGTAGGAAGGTAGATCTATGTATCCTAAGTTAGTGGCTCAGTTATATCAATATGTTTAATTCTATTTTTAGATTAGTGATAGTTATATCATGAGAAGCTGGATCAATGGGTAGAGATGCTCATTATTTTTGAGGTTATGGGTTTCATGCCTTAGGATACCTCATGAAAGAATATGTGAAGATTATCATAGAGGACCCCCACCTTCAACTAAATACATTGATCTAGAGGATGATATGAAAGCCTTAACTAGAAATGACATAAGGAGGAGAGCCATTGCTGCTAAACTAGAGGGAGAATCAAGGCTTCTTTTCAAGTTTATATAGAATCTAGTTAGTCCTAGAAAAGGTGATTTTGCTGTTTTGAAATATCAGGATGTGTTTCTGATTAACCTTATTAAAAATGGGCATAAGATCAACCTGTGGAAGTATATAATACACCATATGTGTGAACTGATCAAAGCCACATCCAAGTCAACTTCCCTGTTTTAATCTCGGCTTATCTCAACCATGCTTCTTTCCAATGGTATGGTTGGACCTAATAAGGATGTAATTAAGGATTGTGAATCTTTACCCTCAAAATACACTACAAAGAGAATGATGATTAACTAGAATCCTTTGAAAAAGGAATGGGTGGAAGCCATTGATATAGTTTATGAGAAATTCAATCCAGTGGAACATTTCTCAATACCAATAACTATTTATGATATTTGTTTGGAACAAGATGAGATTGTTGAATATTTTGCTGAAGAAGAAGAAGAGGTTGTTGTGCCTCCAAGAGAAACTTTTTTTCTTGAGGAAGACAATACTCCTATCCATCTTGTGGTAAGTGAAAAAGAAGTCCCTCCACCTACAGAAGTAGTTACTCAGGAATCTCAACCCAAGGATGAAACAAAATATGCTATCCAAGAAATTGAGAAGAATGTTGTGGATGAACCTATAGTGGATAAGCTACATGGTATGAAATTAGCTAATCTTGAGGAACTCCCAGTGGAACAATATTCTCATGAAATCATCCCTTCTTCTGAACAAAGGATTGAGTTAGATTTTCTGCTAGCTAGGAAAGAAATGAGAGAAGAACTATAATATGAGTTTGTCGAATTAGATCAAGATCCTAATATTCTCATTCCTTAAAAGGATGAAACTGTTGAGAGGGAGAAACCTACAAACCTGGAATCCTCCGAGGTACCAAATATGGTTGTTCTAAGTCATATAGACAATAAATATATGTTCCCCATATTTTATGGTGTGGATGACTCCCAGTAATTCTCAATAAAAGGTCTTGACGTTTCTTCTTTGTTCTAATTGAAACCAGTGTCTAATATAGCCCTTGCAAAGGAACCTGAAACTGTATCAATTCCGGCTTCTAAACCTTCATCAGACCAATAACCCTTGGTGAGTAAGGATTATCTAAAGCATTTGATACTACCCTTTTGTCGGGTGTTGAAAAAGTCCTAAATTATCAACCTTCTCATGTGACACATCTATGTGAGGGAGATGCCTCATTATTTTTAGAGAAAGTTATTTGGAAGATTCAACCTAAAATGATTCATGAGATTCAGGAAGTTAGAGTTGAAAACAGGCTACTTAGTGATGATGTAAAAAACCTGAGAGGTATGATTCAAGAAATCTAGAAAGACATGCATTTGAGATCATAGGTTATCTCTCAACCTGTGGAACCTATTGTTCCTAAAACCTCAGATAATGTTGTCTATGAGATTCAACCTTATATATCTTCCTTAGATGAAAAGTTCACTGAATGGAATAAACAGATCATGAAGGAGATGAGGGAGATTGTTTTACATATTAACAAACTCACTAATGAGTATAAGAGATGTCTTTAAAAAGTGATGAACCAACTGAAATATCTCAACACCATTGTAAATGCTTCTAAAGCCTCTGGTCAATCCTCTAATCCTTCATTAGACAGTGCTCTGCTTAGAACAGTGGTCAAAGAAGAGCTTCAAAATATACTCAGTGGTTTCAAAGCAGCTTCTCTCTCTGATGTTATCAAGAATAGTGACCAATTTCTTGACATGGTCCAAATCCACTCAAAAATTTCTAATGATGCTCAGCAAGAGATTCCCAAGAAAGTGGATTTCTACATCAACTAAATCTTCTCGAAGACTGATATGACAAATCATTTAAAGTATCTTGTGGAAAATATGAAAATTCCTTTAGTGACTCAAGATTTCAAGACCCAAGTCCAAAAGCTCACTGAATTTATTCAATTAATGGAAAATTTTATGGAGAACAAAGATGACATTGAGAAAGCCATGCAGTATGGTGGAGATATCATTATGGATTTCATTAAGCATATGAGGCCTTACCTTCATGTTCAGAGTACAACCACTGTTTCTCTTGTAGTTGTACCTCTAAGACCTAGGTTTCCTACCTTCACCCATGCCCTATACTCTACTATTATGTATGTCAACCAAGAACTTAGTCAGATCTGTCATGTGAACCTTGATCAACAAATACCATGATCTTCTAATACTCTTACTCTAGCTCCATCGGTTTTTGAAGGCCTACCTTTACCTTCACTATCAACCACCCACTCCCTTATTCTTCCTCCACTTCAGTTCCTATGCCGTCCTCTTCTACTACTGCTTCTAAAGGAAAAGAGAAGTTCATCCCACGAATAAGAACTATGATTACTAATTTTGGATAGGAATGATATTGCTATTTTTTCTCCATTCTGTTTGTACTAGACCTTCTTTGCTTTAATGAAATTTTCGATTTTCATGACTTCTCTTATTCTATATATTTGATAATCCAAAAAGGAAGAGAAATCTCTATATGTTTGAAATTTATCTATATATATATATATTTGAATCAAATATAAACTCTAAATTTACATGATTTTTGATCATAAAAAAGGGGGATATTTTTGGACTCCTCATGTACTAATCATGTTTTAATGATCAGAAATCATATTTAACCTGGATAAGTCCTATAAATTTAATCAAATCATGTGTATTAGTTTTTAAGTATTCTCATTCTTTTAGAAGAGCCATTAAAGATATAAATTTCTCTACATTTAGTTTAAATACTTTATAATATACTTTATTTACTTTTTAAATACCTTCTTTGACAAATGTTTAAGTATAAAACATTCTATGATCATCATTGCTTATGTTTGAATACATTTATTTTGAAAAGTCTGAGACACCATGAGTCTGCCACTGGTTATGTCTATCTGGCATCATAAAACGAGACACTGTAACCTTTAGACACTATGAACAAGCAGACACAGTGAACAATAAGACACCATGAACAAGAAGACACCGCGAACAAGAAGACACCTTGAACAAGGAGACACTGTGAACAAGAAAACACCGTGAACAAGAAGACACTGTGAACAAGAATAGACCGTGAACAAGAAGACACCATGAACAAGAAGACATTGTGAACAAGCAGACACCCTAAACAAGCAGTCATTGTGAACAAGCAGACACCGTGAACAAGCAGACACCGCAACCACGAGACACCATGACCAATTCAGACACTGTGTGAAGGAGACACCATTTCCATGATATACTATGACACCATTTTCTAATATGTTTTGTTGTTTTTCAATTTTATCTCTAACGGTCATATTTGAAGACTTTAATGCACTGACATAATTAATGTTTATTTGTAGACACGTCATTTGACAGTATGAGGTATGAGGTACAGAATACATGCAACCTGTCATCCTTAACACATGCTTTCCAAGATAAAAGAAAACTGCTGCCCTGAAATAAGATATGCACGAGAATGAAAACCAAGCACGTGTGAGCACTATAATGAAGAACACACTTAGAGTAAATTTTTGATGAATGGAATATTGCATGCAACTCGACATTGCTGAAGAACACACAAAGCATATTTGAAACCCAGAATCAAGGAAATCATTACACTATCAAACATCACGAAGAACACATGCCACTTTTTTGTCTTACGATAATTTGTTTTCCATATGAGGACTTGAGTTCAGCATCTGCCTCGTCTCAGAATTCCAGAGCTACAAAGACTAACACTTAGAGAACCTCTAAACCTATCTAAATACTTTTACTCTGTTGTGTGTCTCTTTTATTATCTTTTGAGTAGTGTGTGTTACTGTATAATAACACACCCTGTCTCCGACATCAAACTAAAAGATACAAGATATCCTTACTCAAACATCTATTTACACTTTTGTATACCCGCAGATAAGTGTGGAAGAGGTCCCTGTTTGTCTTGGCTATTTGTACCCATGAAGAACTGTGGAAGAGGTCCCTGTGTGGCCTGGACAATACTATATACTATTGTTTAACCCCGATCCTGGGTGTGGATGATGTTTATTTATATAAACTGCTTGGTGGAAGGTGATCACCATGTGGAGTGGATTAGGTCTCGGCTTGAGACTAAAACAATTGTTTCATATTAGATGTGCTACTTCATTTAGTCTTATCTATTTTACTGCACTATTATATAATTCAGAAATCCCTAAATTCAATTTGATAAATAGTCTTGGAAAGAAGATATAACTGTCTTGTCTTAGTATGACAACATCAAAAGTAGTATTAATAATAGATATTAAGATTACAGAGAACTAATCAATCTTCTATGAATTTATTCAAAGAGTCAAACTCTTGTAACCATATTACCTTGATTAACTGAGATTTATTTAATTTTTGGGAAACCTTTTAGAAATAATTGTTTTTTGAAATATTGATAGTTACTCAATTCACCTCTCCCCTCTTGAGTAATCTACTCGGACCAACAATATATTAATGTAGTAAATGGACCAATCCAGATGTAGAGTCTCTTCATATATGGAATTATGTTAATGATTCCTCAAGTAGTCTAGCATTAATTTGTGATCCCTATACCACATTAAATTTATATGGTACCATATGCTTACTTCCCAATGATTTTATGAACATTTTATGTGAGGATCTTTTAAGTCTCTATCTATTCAATCCCCCTTATTTTTTTACAAGAATTTATCACCATATTATTAAAATATATTTTGAAAGGAAAGAGTAGTTTATATATGTTAATAATGATTACTATATGTTATGATTTTTTTTCACAGTTACAAAAAAATGAATGGGAATTATAACGTGAAAACTTTTTTTGTATAATTAACTGAAACATGCATGTCATAAATTCTATATTCATGAACAATAAATATACATTATATCAACTGAAAATTTCAATATTTGAATTTTTCACATAAACATATTCTACCACCTTCTGTTATTAAAAAATAATGATATTGTAATTCTATAATGAGGATCAACATTACCATTAAAAATCTTATATGAAAAAATATTTTTTAAAAAAATTATGATTAAAATTAAATATAAAATTGGAATATATGAAATAAATTTTTACAATTTAAGTGTATAAAGTTAATAGATATGAATAATGTTGTTAAATAATTTATTAACATGTATAGAGTTAATATATAAATGGTTAAAGTGCAACTGTGGATGTTTTAAATAATGTTAACTAATTTTATTCAGTTAATATTCTCTAAGTAGATCATACTAATTATGGATTATGTGTTCCTGTATGTTTAGTTCATTATATCCTATAATTATAGGATATTTAATTTTTTATTCTTTTTTGTGTTTTTAAATTTCATTCTAACATCCTATTTTTTAAATGAATCATAAAAAATAATTTGTAATTTCTCTATGGGTTACTTTTTTAACTATTCAATACGTGAGATATTTTCTACAGTACAACCATTGTAAATATGTTTTGTTTATATAATTTCACATTTAAATATTTTATGCTAATTTTAATGAAATAAAATAAATTTAAAATTATATTTTAGGCACTTTCTTTCATTGTATTTTTATTCAATGTTTCTAAAGTTATTATAGAATCCATTCTAAAATCGTGTTGATATAAATATTATATATTTATAATTTTTCATAAGGAGATATTTTGTATTCTTTCTATATTAAAACTCATCTATTTTTACATACCCATGTTATTTTGGGGGTTTACATTGGTTTTTACTATTTTCTATCACATTTAATTATAATTATAATTAAATTATTATTTTATGTGAAAGAAGCCTTTTATATTATTTAATTACATGAATAGTTTTAATATATAAACTTTTTTCAAATTAATTAATATATTTATTTATCCCTACATCAATGATTACACTGGGACATTTTATATTTAATAATTCTTTCTTTTAAAATAGCTCAATATGAATATTTTTTATCATTGTCCACATGATTACATTTTATAATGATTATCATTAAATTTCTATAAAAATATTATATTAAATTTATTATTGGTTTCATAATTTAATTCTTTTTTTTATAATTACTTGTATAAAAATATTATTTTAGAAATTATTTCTTATAAAACACTTAAAATATAATGGGATATGTCTTGTTATTTTTCATGTGTGGTGTCATAATGAAATATTAATATGATTTCTATATTTCTCAATATACATTATTATTTCTTATTCTCCCCTGATTATATGATCAAATTTTCCTATCCACCTCCACTCTTCGATTAAACTATCATCATGTATTATGGAATATTTTTTGAATTCTACATTTTTTGAATGGGTTGTTTTATATGTGATAATGTTATGAATGATTTCATTATTATTTTTGGCATATATTTATATTGTAAACCCTAGTTTTTTGAATTACCATATTTCTATTTTTTATGATATGTAATGGTGTCATTGGTTTCTAGATGTTTGGTGGTTTCCTTTAAAGAAAAGATGTATTTATGGGATCTTTTTTCAACAAAATTCCTTGGAACTATCAATGGTTGAAGTCATTGTTCTATGTTATATGGTTCAATGGCCTTGTGATATAGAAAAGTTATAAAGAAACCTTTTTTCATGGAGATTGATATTTTTTTCGATTTTGAATTCCGAGATTCCATGAATGAAGAATGGGATAGATAATACATCGTAGTGTTGGTAGTGGTGCATAGGGTGAGGCTTGGTAGAACTCATATTGGTGTTGTAGAATAATTATGCTTTGATACAACATGTCATGGTATATACCGTCAAGGGATAGAATGTTAAGGGAATACTTCTATTTTATTTTGGGTCTTTGTGGGTTGGGAGTGTGGTTGACGGTTCCATGTCCATGGGGAAAACCATCATGATATTGAGTCTTTTATTTAGGTTATTAATCACCCTAAAGGGAATCAATTTTTTTAGGAGATAAGTATTATGATGTTACTCCATATGTGTTGTTTTGGGTTGAATAATAATTCAATATGTGACACAATTACTTCCTGTATATCCTCATTATTCTTTTTTTAGCTAGGGATTTCAAATAGTAGGTTTCCATAGATGACTTTGGTTGACTCTTTTCCTTAAAATGAAATTTATTTTCTTATTCTTCTTGATTATATGATAGTGGTTTGTGGATTCTATATTAGACCACATTGTATAATAACATAAAATATATGTTATTTTGAATTCAAAATACATTCTTCTATAACAACTATATGTTTTTCAAAAATCTGGTTTAATATGTTCTTTCGAACATGTTTTGGGAAAACATTATTTTGTAATGGGTAAAGTGGGCTTGGGCATGGGTTGAGCTTTGTGAATATTACACTGGGTGGGGAGTTTTTTATTCAAAATTGGTTTTCATGTCAACATTTTTAAACACTTGATTAAATGGGTTATTTTTTATTCATATGACATTGAATGGGGACTTGTAGATTTATAATTGATACCATGACAAAACTATGGAACACAAGGTTCCTCTTTCTAGTGGTGGATCACAAATAATGGAATTGGGTTTAACTTCAATATTTTAGTCCATTCAAGGTTTCCTGGTTGTCATGAAATATTTCTTGTTTGTGGAATGGGTGTGTGAGATAAAATGGTTATGTGGGTAAATGTAATGCGTGTATAAGATATGTTATTGATTTATCTATTGAAATCATGTGTTAAGATAAAGGTGAAATTTTAATTGTGGTGATTGAAAAGGTTTATCTATCCTTATATTAGTACATTATACATCTCATACAATTTATAAAATATTAGATAAATTATTCTTGATTTATGTTAAATACATGTGAAGAATTTGTTGGATTACTTATAGTGTCTCAAAAATCACCCCTTTCATTTTCATTAGTATGTGTATGAATTTATTGTTTATCATGATGTAGGTTAGGGGAGAGTTTGTTTCCATTCTAAAAGATAATATTGATATAGTTGTATTAGGTGATGGTTCTAGGAGCATTTAGGTACCATTATTTTGGAGAATGAGAGTGTTCTATGTTATAACATGTTTCCCATTTTGGATTTTTTGTATTCTAGTCTTGTTGTTATTTTTGTTTTCAGATGTAACTCTTATAACCATTTAGTGTTGTTATGTTTTGGTGTTTTATGTTTTTATTCATCCATCATTATATATATATATATATATATATATATATACTTATTTGGTGTTTTTTAGTGGTTGGGTTGTATAAAAGGGTCAATATTCGAGAAATTATATTGGATAACATTGGAATGTGTCCACAAAATTCAGTGTCCATGGGATAATCCTATGTTTTTTGGAACTCTTATCGGGCCTAAGGCAACATGATTTCTATGGGATGTTATAAATTGTATCATTTTATAAGTAATATTTTTCTTTATGGTAGGAATACATATATAATGTGTTACGACATAAAATTTGGAGTATAAAAATGGGTAAAAAACTTATGTATAATGAACATCATTATAAAACACCAAAATAAGGATATAACCTCATCATTTTTTTAGCTAATGAGAGTTTTGTATAATGCATTATTGAGATAAATTAAAACAATAATTTATTTATTCATAGGATATTTATTATTTAGGATTTGGATGCTTGTCACAAGAGAACATTCAATGGTGTATTTTTTTGTTCATGATGACGAAACTAGGAGTTCTAATGAATTCTTCTCAGATCCTGGAAAATAATATTCTCTCAATTTTTTTTGAGATTCATTGATCCTTGAACCTTTCATAGTTATTATATGTTCTTTTATATCTTAATAACCATGATCCTAAAAATGATAATTATTTATATCTTAATGAAACATCTTATAATCATATAATTATTTAATAATTTGAATAACAATTAAAAATTTTAATGATTTCAAAATAATTACCTAGAAGTATGTTTAATTGGTTTTATAATATTTAATAATGGATGACATGTTTATTATTATATTTCCCATTAACATGATATTGTAAATATTTTTATGATCTCAATAGAAATTTTTATGATATACTATTGCTGGTGTCGAAATATGTGCCACAAGATAAATCTATGGAACCACCACCATTTTGGACGAAATATGATACCAAACATCCCCAGAATCACTATTATGGGTTTTCTTATTGGATCCCCTTCGTAGAGAACCCTCACCCTCCACAAATGTGCTAATCCCAAATGGAGTGTTCCTTGAGTTCGATGAAACTCCACAACTGCGCTGTGGCTGGAGGTTGTGCTCCGCAAGTCCGCCACAACCATGACCTTTTGCAAAGCCCACATTTTTATCAGTGAATCAAATTTGAGCATAGAGAGACACTATTGCCAATAAATACTAGTATCATTAAATATTTGTGTGAAGGAATCTAACCTTTCATCTCCATGATTTCTTCGGATCTAAGAAGCACCCTCCTCATCGCGAACCAAGAAAAAATAGACCACCTATGGAATCCGAGCATAGGGAAACCCCTTTTCCCCTTTTCCAAACTACCATCACCGAAGGTCTTGTTACCTTTAGGGAAGGCATAAACCCTTCATAGGGGATGATGTCCATTAGGGTTACTTGAGGAATCTAGAAGCAATCAAACATAGTAAGGCACTCCTTTCCTAATCCAGAACATTGTACCAATGCTGATTCACCATGTTTCTTGAATCCTTTTCCTTAGAAAAGCTCATGTCAACCATGAAGTTACTTAAAATCATAAAGAACCTCTCTATGTGGCACTATACCATGGTAATCCCACCTCCATGACCTCAATATTTGTCCTCACTTATGATGAAATCCATTTACAATGGTTGTGAGATCCAAGCCTCTACACCCAACCAGGATTAGTTCAGCTGCACCTTCAGTCCTCATGTGACCTCTACCACATAACCGTGTTTTATAATGTGCACATTTTTAATAAAAATCAGATGAATTTTTCATGATTTCAAATGTAAAATCCAATTACTTTCAATTTTTAGTAAATTATGTATAATTTGAAATGAGGATTTGAAATGGATTTAAAAAATTAAAAGAATGAGGTTTTTATATTTAGAATTCATAAAATAATTTTTTATGAACATTGGTTGAATTTTTTATAACTCTTTCCTTTTAATTTGAATTAAAATATATACTGTGACCCAAATGGCCATAAACCATAGCTCTCTATCCATGTAGGAAGGAAAAGGAGTATCGACTCTCCTAACAATCATTGGGAGGGCCAGTAGGGGCCGGGAAGCGCATGAATGTATAGGGAATCAGCCCCATTTATGGCCTTGGTGATCAAATCCATGGGTGGACATAGGTGGTGAACCCTGCAACAGGTAGTTGTGGGATGAAGCCCATGTGGGCATGGCGTGCACCCATGGGTGTGTGCATGTGGAATCGGGAGGCCATCCCCCCAAAAAACTATTCAATCGATGCATCCATTGTTGAGGTTTATAATGCCTCTGTCGTCCCACATTTGTTTTGATGTAGGAAGCGATTGCCACCGTAGATCTACTGCATGTTGCCACATTCCACCATGATCCACTTATCATATGCCCTCGATGTCATCGAACACACCTACCTTCATTCTAGACCACATCTCCGCTGCTCCTCCTTTGATCATAACCTACCACCACTATGGTAGCATGCCAAAACCCTGAGTTTTTTATAAGTTTTTAATTTTTTTTTCTCAGAAAACGGTTAGGTATTTTTTTTTCAAAATACGGCACAAAGGCGGCATCACAGATGCCACCTCTGCATTTCGTGTGAAAGGCATCGTCACAGATACCACCTTTTCACTACCAGCGCAGATCTTTGACATGGCGAAGGCGGCACTCACGGTGCGTCCTTTCTAGATGATTTCATACGAAAGGCGGCACCATGGGTGCCGCCTTCAGCCTAGCGTCATTGAGAAAGGCAGCACCGCGGGTGCCATCTTCGTGTCCGTGTCCTATAAAAGGGCACCAACCCCTCCCATTATCCTCCCTTACAAACACCCATTATGTCTCATTTTCTCTCTTTCGCGGTGAAGTTTGCGGTTTGAAATTTTAGAAAATCTTTTAGAGTTATGTTTTTTAATTTAATTTTTTTTATTTCGAATTTTTTATAGTTAAATATTTTAATTATTTATTATTTTAGTTAGTTTTAAATTTTTTATTAGATTGTTTAATTAGTTATATATATTTAGGAATTATAATTATCATTAGTAAAAATTAATTTAGGATTATATTAATGAAATTTTGGTTGCATAAAGACTATATTATCTAAGATATCAAATCCTTGTCTAGATACAAACAAGTGAATGTTTCTCTAGCATAGATGTACCTAGGTGTAAAACCCGAAAATACCAATTTGAGCTAGACTCAAATGGGAACTAGTGCACGACAGCAGGCCTTGTGGTATTCTGGTTTGACAGTCCTAGGGGATATGCTTAAGATATGAATATTTCTTTATAAAATGCTAAAATATAGAATAAAAGAAATGATAAATTTATAATTTAGTAATAATGTTGACAGTTATTATTAGGAATGATTATTTAGAAATTTATTAATAAATAACATCTAGTTAAAAATAAAACTACAGTTTAAATGATATTAAATAACAAGGAGTTAAAAAACAACATGGAGTTAAAAGCAACATGAAGTTAATGTGAAAATATAAATAACATAGAGTTAAAAAATAAATAACAACATGTTTCGAGCTTCTGAACTTTATTGTAGTGAATTGGATATCAAAATATCCAAAAACCTGTGTGGAAACGGGTTTTCTGAAATTTTGATATCCAATTCAGTGCAATAAAGGCCAGAAGCTCGAAACATGGTGTTTTTTTAACACTATGTTATTTATATTTTAACTCTAATATGTTATTGAATAACTAATTAAAAATTTATTTAGGAATACCTAATGATTGAAGAATGATTAACTAATTAAAAAGTGTACTAAGAAATATCCTCGTTTAGGATATAAGATCTTTTAAAATTTAAGTATCATAGAGATTGTATATTTTAGAAGTAATAGTAATTATTTAAACCTGAGGTAATTAAACTAAGTATTAAAAATAAGTAGTATTAATAAATATTATATTGGCAACATCATTCTGAGTGTCACTTACATTATCAAAATCTTGATCACAAAACTTTTTTTTACATAGAGCGTAATGTTTGCCTATGTGTACTGCTATGGGGAGGTTACTCAAACTGAGAATGGAGCTTCTTATAGTACACAAACAATAATAGTGGTTAATACAACTGATTGTATAACCCTAAGTGACTTTAAGATAGAATTTATGGCTCATTAAATCTAGGACCCTATCAAAATATCAAGTCAATGAGTAATAGACATATGCAGTTCCTGTCAACATTGTGGAATCTAGCATGTTCATTGGTTCATGATGCGCAATGGATCCAAACAATTAATTTTTTTTCTCAATGGTTGGATGGTACCATGATGGATTTATATGTTTATGTTTCTACTGTTCAACAACGACATCCAATTGTAAAAAGATGTATACTTACAAGAGTCGTTGAAGATAGTACACCCCATGAACTTGAGACTATTCCAAATTATGCAGAAGAGGACAACCAACTTGACCTCCTAGATATACATGTTAACCCGACATCTGATGAGGAGTTTCGTAATAATGAAATAGATGGTGATAATATTTATAATGAGGAAGGAACAACGTAAGTTTCGAGAAATGCATTAGTTGTATAGTAGGCTCGACCTACAATAAATCATACACTTCTCTTTGCATCTTGGTCAGAAGCAATGACATGTATGCCTGAATTTTAAGATAATGTTTTCACCCCGACAAATGAGTTTCCCGGAGTTATATGAGATAGGTTTAGTGATATGGACAAAACATTATAAGTAAAAAAGGAATATTCCATGTACAGATTCATTAAAAAGTATTCTAAAGAGACATCACATTGAGAGGAACTGTAGCTATGTAGTTTATGAATCAAACCATAGAAAATATTAAATACAGTGTGAGAAGTATGGGGATGATTGTAGATTTTGATTGAGGGTGATTCTGGATAATTCATTTGGAGGTTGGAGAATCTTGAGGATTGAGGCGGCTCATACTTGCATTTAGACAAGCCTCTCACAAGATCATACCTCATTGGATGTAGAATTTGTGTCATCCATTGTTGTTGAGATGCCTTAGACATGTCATAGTTTTCCAATTTCCCTTGTGAGAGAGAGGATTCAACAGTCATTCAGTTATAATATTTCCTATAATAATGCATGAATGGCGCAACAGAAGGCAATTGTGAAGGTCTATGGTGATTGGGATGACTCATATCGGGTGTTGCTAAAATTTCTAACCATATTAAGGCATCGTAACCAAGTTTTCCTCCATCTGGAAACAAATGAAAATTTGTCTCACGATAACCGACTTGAACCATCTCATGTTCAATTTCATCAGTTATTCTGGGAATTCCATCCCTATATCCCTGTATTTTTTTTTCTGTAAAAAGTTTATTCAGATTGATGGAACATTTTTGTATGGAAAATACAAGGGTGTATTGTTGATTGTGGCAACCCAAGATGGAAACTGTTCACCTATTCTTCTTTCCTTTTCCATTGTAGAGAAAGAAAACTATGAATCATGTAGTTGTTTTTTTGGCATGTATCAGCAACCATTTTCCCAGCATTCGGGGTGTTTGTTTGATATCTGATCAGCATCGAGCAATTAATGAGGAAATCAATGCGGATCTTGATACATGGAGTTACCCAAATGAACATCATCGGTTCTGCATTAGACACATTTCTAGAAACTTTCATAGAAAATTCCACCATGAACCAACGAAGAAGGAAATCACCAGACTTGATAAGTATTGTATTTGATATCCTTTTGTATATCAACGTAAAAATAAATTCAAAATATGTGAAATATCATATATTCTATGTAGCATATGAGTCAGATCAACAATAGTTTGAAGAACTTTTCAAACAAATTTGTCAGGTTAATGAAGAATTTTACGATTATATGATGCATATTCAAAAAGAAAAATCGACATTGGAATATGATGGGGGAAGAGGTACGGAAACATGACCACCAACATTGTAGAGTTCATCAATGGTGTCTTCAAATGGATTCACAAGCTACCTATAACTGCCCTAGTTTAAGAGACATTATATCATTGTGTGAAGTACTTTGTTGATATAAAAAAACTAGCATTAGTTGGAATACCTTAGGGGCTAACATACGGAAGACATTTTCAATGAGATATTGAAAAGAATATTGAAGAACCATCTGGTTATCAATTCTTCCTATTTCAACGAGAAGACTCTCGATTTGATTTTCAAGAGAATTCGAACCCCAACACAAATATAATTGGTGAGAAAATGGTTGTATTACAAGAAACGATCAATGTCAATGTGGAAACTTTCAGGCTTTATGGTTTACATTCTCACACGCCATCAAAACATGTGCCTCTGTTAACATATCATGTGAAGCATATGTTGATCCAGTGTAATTGATGAACACCATTTCTAGCTATTAGCTACACCATGGACACCTATTGGCGAGTTTCATTATTTCCCAATTCCTGAAGGTTAGCCGATAGTGATACCTGATATGAATCAGTTGTGTCTCCGTGGGAGACCAAAGGCCATCAAGACGCAAAATGAGATGTGCTATCCTCAAGAAAAAAGATAGAGATTGATATGCACCATATATCATTAACATGGTCATAATTGGAAACGATCCCCTAACATTGTTGGGTCGAGTTCACACTCTAAGCCACAATGATGTATTTTCGTTATTGGGAGATTCTCATATTGTAAATTTTATGTTGTTATCTCTTCCTTTTACCTCTATTTTCTAACCCCCAAAACTGAAAATCATAATAGTAAAGCCAAAAAAATATTTTGTATACTATAATCCAAACATTATAAACCGTAATAATGAAAATATTTTCTCAAATCATTAATCTAAACTGTAAAATGTTAAAAAAACCAAAATCTTAGATCCAAAAGGCATAATGTGAAACTGTAATTTCTAAATCCTAAAATCGAAAGGACAAACTGTAAACCCAAAAACATCTTCCCTTTATATCGGTTTTCAAAACATTATGTGATTGAGAAAATAATCATCAAACATAAAATCATGTGGACAATAATATATAAATTATAAATCATATAATTTTCTAAGAAACACCAATATAACACAAACCAATGATTTATATATATAAATTTATAAAACCACATCTTACAAACCACACAATTCTAGGTAAATAATATCTTAATAAACATTAGTAATATGCTCTGAAAAACATGAGTACATGCCCCTTTATTTAGGTAAATAAAACTTCATAAAACATTTTGAATAAAAATTACATGTCTTGCATTCTAAAAATAAGAATATTTTACTATTCATGATGTTATATTTACAGTTTACACTTACAACTCATTTCATTTGTATATATGTAGATGAATGACACCGTACTACTCACTCAGCATGCTACCCATTATTCACAGGTTGTAATAGAGGGTGGTTCAGATTGATTGATTAGGGTGTGTCGAGCACACCATTTTCATCACACGGAGCCTCCTCCTACCATTATTCCATACATGCGCCATGTTGGCTTCTATGGTATTGCAATATCAGATTTTACATTTGTATACCATCACCTGCTAGCTCCACTCATGGAGAGGTGGAGACCTGAGACACACACAATCCACCTACCTGAGGGAGAGATGACCATCACCCTCTAGGATGTGGTTGTGATTCTTGGTATTCCTATCCATGGGACACCTGTTATTGGATCCAATAGGGCATCTTTTCTCGACCTTGATCAATGCATGGTAGGCATTGATATTTTGTCCAATCATAGTGCTACAGATGGAGCATCGATATCCATGCCTTGGCTGGAGTCACAGATTCCACTTTTAGCTGATGATGCTAACGAGTAGATGGTGATGTGTTATACACGTTCATATATATTATGACTTATTCGATGGGCTATGTGGAATCATTGGTGTTTTCATTTAATCAAATGGGAATGAGGAAACATGGTGACAATTGTGGAAGAAATTATAATGGTTGGATGCATGGTGGTTTTGAAGGGGTTGGTATTGGTAGGAATGGGAACAAATGAGTATTTCATGTGGCCATATCTTTCACCATACCCTTATGTGGCTAGATGTTGATATGGATATGGACACAGCGGGTGGAAGAATGGATTTCGTTGTCCCATGAAAGGAGATATAACATATTCTCATGCATCAAAGATTATAGATGTATGTGATACTAGAGACACTATGAATCAAATTGATTCTAGGTTGACTACTATATGTTTAATCAATGTTTAAAGTTTTTTTTATATTGTACTTATGGTTTATATTTTATAGTATTTCAAATTCACATACATGAAACATTTTTAAGATTCAAGTAGGCAGTTTTGAAAGCATATAAATTATATTTCAAGAACATTTTTTATGAAATGATATTTGTTTTCAACAATTTCTTATATGTTTAATCAATGTTTAATGTTTTGTTTATATTGATCTTATGGTTTATATTTCATAGTCTTTCAAATTCACGTACTTGAAACATTTTTAAGTTTCAAGTAAGTGGTTTTGAAAGCTTATAAATTATTTTTCATGAACATTTTTTATGAAATGATTTTTGTTTTCAAAAATTTCTTATTTCTTTAATCAATGTTTAATGTTTCATTTATATTGGTCTTGTGGTTTATATTTTACAGTCTTTCAAAGTCACATACTTGAAACATTTTTAACTTTTAGGTAGGCGGTTTTGAAAGATTATAAATTATTTTTCATGAACATTATTTATGACATTATTTTTGTTTTCCTAAATTTCTTATATGTTTAATCAATGTTTAATGTTACGTTTATATTGGTCTTATGGTTTATATTTTATATTCTTTAAAAGTCACGTACTTGAATCATTTTTAAATTTCAAGTAGGCGGTTTTTAAATCTTATATATTATTTTTCATGAACATTTTTTATGAAATTATTTTTGTTTTAAAAAATTTATTATATGGTTAATTAATGTTTAAAGATTCATTTATATTGGTCTTAGGGTTTATATTTTGTATTCTTTCAAAGCCATGTACTTGAAACATTTTTAACATTCAAGTAGGCCGTTTTGAAAGCTTATAAATTATTTTTCCTGAACAATTTTTATTAATTATATATATAAATAAATATAAAAAAAATAAAAACAACATTTTCAAAAATAATAATTTTTACAATTTTTATGAATTATATAAATAAATAAAAATTTAAACAAATCAAAACAAAAAAATAAATTTTTTTTTTAAAAAAAATTTCTTTGTTAAGTGAAAGGAGGCATCCTCATAAACATCTTTTATGAATTATATATATATAAATATATAAAAAAAACAAAACAAAAAAAACATAAAAAAATTCATATTTAATTTTGTTAGGGGAAATGCGGCATTGTGGGTGCTGCCTTTCAGCCGTAGTGCAAAGGCGGTAGTCGCGATGTCGCCTTTCACCCGAAATGCAAAGGTGGCATCTGCGATGCTGCCTTTGCAACGCATTTTGAAATTTTTTTACCTAACAATTATCTGCAATAATTTTTAAAAAAGTAAAAAAACTCCCAAAATCACCATTGTCGTTGCTCCTGATGCTTAGGATCAAGCTCCTCCACTATGGCTCCACTTTCACTAATCACCAACCCTTAACTATCACACCTAAATAAAAAGAGGGATTCCATTACCAATATATGAAAGCTCACTAAACCACCACCTCACCTTTTCTCCCATGACTCTACTTCACACCTTGCTACTCACCTCCAAAAAGGATGTTGCTGCATGCACATCCATCACTGTATGCCACCATCCCGAAGATCGGCTCAAGCTCCTCCATGCAGTTCAAAATCTGAAGGAGGATGACGTCACCAAATTCATGAAACAATACCATATCCTACTTCTTGTGCTGGATAATTTGTATATATGGGTTTAAATTTTTTTATTGAAAGGGATAGAGTTTGAAATATTTTTATAAATGGGTCTCTAGATGCGTGAACCCCGTTCATGCAACTTCGGTTTGGAGAGACGCGTGAACGAGGTTCACGTGTCCTTCATCCCAACTTCGATGGAAGAGTGAACCCCATTCACGCGTCTCTCCACACAGAATATGCGTGAACATGGTTCACACATCTTTGGAATATGGGATGAAGGATGTTTGAACCCTGTTCATGCATCCGGATGAGAAAATATATAAAAGGGGGTCTCCCCCCCAAATTTATTCTTCTCGTATGGATTTTACTGTGAAGCCCTACATAATTTTTTTCTCAACAATTTTTTGCTGCATTTAAGAAGGTAAAATTTATATTTATATTTTCAATTGTTTAATTGTGATTATTTCATTCATTTGTATGATTTATTTATTTTATTTGTGATATGTAGAAACTAGTGTTTTTGTGTATGGTTTATTTATTTCATATGTATTGATGTGTAAATTAGTGTCTTTTTATGATTTATTTATGAATGATGTGTTTGTTGTATGAATTCTTATTGAATTTAAGGAAAATTAATTTTGTCATGTCTAAAATGTTGCATGAATTCATATTTAATGTTTATGAAAATTAAATATGTTATAGAAAATGTTATTTTGAAAGTAATATTAATTTAAATTATATTATTTTATACACTATTAATATAATTTGTGCATAATATATAAGTCATATGTATCATATTAAAATTTATTAAAAAAATATATAGAAAACTTTTTCTTTTAATGGTATTAAGACAATTTTGGATAAATAATATTTTTAAATTATATTAGTTATAATTAAACTTATTTAATATAAAAGTGTTGTGGATATTTAATATTTATTTCATATAGAAATAGATATAATAAATATACCAAAAAACATTTTAATTTGTGTAATGACTAATCATGAGATGGCCAACCTATGCATAATTGAAATTGCATGTCTTGTTTTGTGAATGTGGTTATTAGATTTGCAATAATTGCATTTTTTTTGTATTGATGACTTGTGAGTCATCTCTGACTAAGTATGTATGGACCTGCGTGTCTGCTTAAAAAAAGTTCTATATTTCATACCCCTAGACCCCCTCACATGCATATGAGTAAATTTGTAATTAAAAGGAAATCAATAAGAGGTTCCCCTAAAGAGGCGTCCCCGGAGAGGTGTCCTCAAAGAGGCGTTCGAGAACAAGCATTTGACATGAGGCGTTTTTGTTTGAAAGGAGACTAACAGTTGCTGAAATATTTTATAATAGAGACTCCATGATTCTACCCATAGGTTTTGGATAGTTTATCAAATAATGATAAATTTATCATAAGTCTCAAGATCATGTCATGATTAATTATTAATAACTAGTTAAAATATATAACATTATATAAAATAATGTAAAATATTGATGTAGTATATAATATTTTATTAATTATTTTTTATTGGTAATAATGTCTGCACAAATATATTGCAACAGTGAGACCATTTATAAAGAGTAGGGACTTAGCCAGAGTGTGCCACCTATCAGAGTGGTAAATCATCATGGTTGTATGACATTTGATGCAGTTCACAATAAAAATTATAATCGGTTAAAATTTAGGGTTGATCAATCCATTTCTTCAATCACATACTGACATCTACAACATCCTAAATGTTTCTAGCACACTGAGAACCCTTTGGTCAATGATGATGATTGGATGTATGCATCTTCTTTATTCAGACATCAACGTGCTAATGATTTTATGGAGTTTTATGTGGTGATTTCTGATATATATGTGGTGCAACTGACTACTACAGAACTGTGTTTTGTGATCTCTGTACAAGTTGGTCTTTCACATCAGTCTTTTGCGTCGCCTCCTTCAAATTTGACTCCAGTAATAGAATCTAATTATGTAGAAGATGATCAAATATTAGAAGGAAATTTATATTGCATCCCTTTGTGTGCTGATATAGAGAATGAATGTTTATCTGAGGAAGGAGAATCTGGGGATCCATCAGGTGATGATGTGGGTGAGGGTGATGTGGGGAATGAACCTTCTGAATTTCATTTGAGAGATATGGGTGAGGGTGATGAAGGCAATTAACCTACTGAAGTTCCTTTGAGAGACATACATCCTTGAAATCTACCAGTTAGTTGTAATCATCCTTCTGTATTGATTTTCTTAGTTAAAGGAATGTCTCGTGAACATAATTTTGATAGGGATGCCATTACACCGGCTTTTAAATTCCCTATCATTATAGGGAAGAGGTATGCATCAGATGATAACGCCATCTATGTCGGGCATGAGTTTGAAAATAAATTCGTCATGAAAAATGTGATAAAGAAATACCACATTGAGCGATATTTCACATTTGTGGTTGATGAGTCAAAGAAGAAAAAATATATCAATCGTTTTGAAAAATATGGTCTAGAATGTAAATTTCAATTAAGGGAAATTTTTTATAATTTTTTTTTGCATGTAGGAGGATAACCAAATTAGAAGGGCAACACAATTTTGTGCATCCAATCTTGTCGCAGGATCATTATTCCCTTGATTCAGAGATTATATCAAATGTTATTTTTGAGATGATACGAACATGTTAGGATATTCTCGATTCCCTTGTCCAGGAAAGAATTCAACAGTTGTATATGTACATGATATCATATAAAAAAGCATGGAATGAAAAACAGAAGGCAATTGTAAAAGTGTATGGTGATTGAGAAGAATCTTATGATATGTTTCCACAAATTATGAAATTGTTATCTCTCAACAATTAGATTGGTTATTAGTTGAACACTATTGAGTATGTATCTTCCAATTACCATGTTGATCAAACAAAGGTGAATTTCAATAGGGGTTTTTGGGCATTCAGGCCCTTCATTGTTTCCTTTCCATATTGTAAGAAATTTATTCAAGTCGATGGCACTTTCATGTATGGAAATTATACAGGTGTTCTACTCATTTATGCCACACAGGATGGTAATCGTGCTCCTCTGCCACTTGCTTTTTCTATTGTTAAAAAGTAGAGTTATGAATGTTGGAGCAGGTTTTTGGCATGTGTACGTGTTCATGTCACACAATACCATGGTGTGTTTCTGATATCTAATAGCCATCGAGCGATTATAGAGGTTGTGGTTAGTAATGGGGTTTCATATACTGAGTCGAATTCTTATCATCATTATTAAATTAGACCTATTTCATGTAATGTGAATAACCATTTCAGAGATGATGCCATAAGGAAGGTGCTTCTCAAGTTGGGTATGTTTTTCTAAAAAAAAAATTTTAAAACAAAATTATTCTCCATTTTAATATATTATTCTCGTATGGTTTCGGAATATGATCCCCAACAAGGAAGGTTTGATTGGCACCTTGAAGTGATCTGAACTGCTAATGAAGATGTGTATGAATATATGATATAGATTTTGAAGGAAAAATTGTCATTAGCATATGATGGTGGGAGAAGATATTTCCATGTGACCACTAATATAGTGGAGTGCATAAATGGGGTCCTCAAGTGTGTGCACAAACTTCCAATCACAAGGTTAGTGCAAGAGACATTTTATAGATGTGTTCACTACATTATTGACCGGTCCCAAAAGTCCTATCATAGGATGAAAAATGGAATGTATTTTACACAACACTTCCAAATTGATATTGATTCGATATGGAATGAGGCTTCAAGATAGACAGTTCTATCCCTTGACAGGGAAAAGGTGAGCTTTCAGTTAAGACTGTGCTATGACCAGGCTACATGAACTAGGGGTCGACTGTTTGTAGTGATGTTAGATAACAGATACTATGATTGTAGCAAATTTTCGGAATTTAGATATCTATGTGCACATGTTATCGTATCTTTTACTATATTAAATATATCATGGGTTCCATATGTTGTCCCAGTGTGTCCGATGAGCACATTGGTTAACTATTATAGTGCATCTTGTATGCCTATTGGTGACTTTCATTCAATCTCATTGCCTGCTGATCTGACTACCATCATCCCTGATATTTCTAGTTTTTATAATCTAGTTCTATTTGCATTTATTATTTTTTCAATGTATGTCATTTTATAAATTATTGGTTCATACTACAAGGTTACGTCCCTGAGGAAGACCAAATTCAAGTCAAATCAGAAATAAAATGGATTGGCCTCAATAACGAGGAGGGAGAAAATGATGTAGTATTTGTCATGTAGAAGGACATACTCATAAGAGATGTATCTATGTGGAAACATAGAGCTCCACATCTCATCATCCATGATCGATTTTGTGTATTGAATCATGAATATGTATAATTTTATTTGTATGTGGATGTTTCAGTATTAAATCCTTTTATTTCTGACTTTCTATATTTATAGCATGTTTCAATTTTGGTATGTCTCATTTTTTGTTTCTCTAATAAAGAATTTTGTGACACTCAAAAAATTCAAAAATACAACATAGAACGAAAATTAATATATAATGCTTCCACATGTAACAAAGACAGTTATCCACACACAAAAATTGAAGTATAAATAAAAAATATTAACACAATCATTTTTCATTTGATTATTCTAGATTTATTTAAATAACATTTGAAATTTTTTATTAAACATCTCATATCACATTCATCAATTCATACTACCTTGATATTATATCATAAAAATGACATATCACTGATACCATGCATATGATTATCATCCATATGAATTCATGTATCTTATGGGACACACAAAAGAACTATCTCATGGAAGCCCACATGCAATGACTAGAACACCTGTATAGGTTTTAATTAATGCAGACCTCATAAATATTGAATCTCAAAATTAGGTAATAGGGTGATTTATTTATTGAGGGGATTGGTCAAGTAATGAAAACACGAATCCACACAAAACAAATAAATTATAAATTGAAAATATTTACCCAATAATTTTTCATTTCGTTGTTTTGGATTTATTTAAATAATAGTTGAATTTTTTTATTGAATTCACTATAACAAAGTAACGATGATATCATTTGTGAGATGGAAGATTTTACATTGCTCACATCTCATGCTACTCATGTATCACGACTGATTTTAGAGGGACGTCCAGTGCCTCCATTGAGTGTACGCAGATCTCATCATTTCTATCATACCGCACCACCTCCCGCTATCATCCCTCATCTTCGTCGTGCTAGATTCTATGGCCTAGAGATGTGAGACTTCATCTTTCTCGGTCATCAGCTCATTTCTGCGCTTTTATAGATATGTAGGCTAGATCCACATAAATTAAATTTTATAGAGGGGGAGATGACTATTACCATTCAGGATGTGGCCATTAGGTTGGGCCTCCCCATTGACGGTGTGGCTCTCACTGGCCGAGTTGAAGTAGATTTGCTGGAGCTTGATCATAGAATACTTGGCATAGTGGTCTCTGATGATGGCGGAACCATCGTTGGTGGTCGATTACACATTCCTTGGTTAGACTTTCACTTCACACAGTTACTAGAGGATGCTAATGAGATCATCATGCTATGATTTTCACATGCATATATTTTAAGGCTGATCGGATGAACACTTTTTGTTGATCACCCCACTACGTTTGTACATTTGATGTATCTATCTTTTTTGGAGGATTTGGATGAGGTCGACCGATATAGTTGGGGGTATACTTATCTACAATATACATATAGGGAATTATGTTTCACATTTCACATCGATAAGATGCAGATCATGGGATTCATGGTTCCTCTACAGATGTGGGTATGGGAGTGCACCCCTCGTTTAGCTCCACATGCTCATGTGCCATTACCAGCAAATATTGTAGTAGAGGCTCCGCGTGGACATCGGTATGTTATTCCTTCCTTATACTATCTAACATAATTTTATAACATTCAATTATGAAATGTAAATATAACAATATTATCTATAGGCTGAGTCAGGCACATCGACATTTAGATTCACCCTGACACGACGTCCATGCCTACAGACTTATGCTAGATATCATTTGAACACACGATGTAAGTGATTATTATTTATATTTTTAAATATTTATTCTTTACTATACATGTATTCATTTATTAATTGATTATTTATTTTTTCTTTCAGATTTTAGGGATGCCATATACAGATGCTATTATCCAGAGTCATCCACCATATTGTACGTTGATGCTTGCAATCAGCTCTTGTGGAGTTCCATTGATTCATTTTCATATAGTCAAGTGGAATCAGACCGACTGAGTTATGTGGTAGTTTGGATTCTTTCATCTTTTTCTTGACCTGCCTAGTCAGTTAGATTCACTACATTCCCTGAAGATGTCAGGGAAGAGAGATTTTTATTGGAGGAGATATCACGCCATATATATTGATTTTTGGGATAGACGACAGGACTTCCAGTTGCGAGGGAGAGGAAATTGTATTTTTCATTTGGTGAATTAGGTGGATTAAGTAGCTTGGAAATACAGGTCCCCAGTCCGATTTTAGGCATGACACAGATGAGGCTTTCATGAGCTAGTATACATAGTTCCATCCAAAATCTAGTTGAATCTTTCTTCATATTATTTAACAACATAATTTTTTTCATAAGATGCTCGTATGTGTCATCTACTACACATGTCTGCTCCAGTAGAGCACACCGTATTTGAACCATCGTATTCTCACACCCTTGTATCACAATTGATTCCTTTGATGAATGGAATTTATCATGGAATTTTCTTCGATCCACCACATGCTGAGGGGGTTGCGGAGCCTACTGAGGCTCATATAGATGTACCAGGGGGTGACGACCCTATTATGGTTCATTTTGTTCTACAAGAGGAGGATGTTCAGATTGATCAGTTTGATGATGCTCTTCTAAAGGAGGAGGGTGTTCCTCATGATCATTCATATGCTCCTCCATATTCTTAGGCTTATCCACAGGTAGATACAGACGTTGACTCGGTTGATCTTGATTCTTTATTACAGACATACCCACCACAACAGCCACCTTCTTTCCATGTTGGTGATAGTGCCAGCCAGCCTCCACTATCATTAGATGCATGACAGGGTACAGACGGTGAGACTGTACATCTACAACCTGTCACACAGGAGGATGTTGGGGTGGCTACAAAGGAAGATGTGTAGCGTGCGCCAGAGCACAGATAGAGATGGTCACGATGTGGATGCGTCTAGTATACTCATTGTTGTGGGACATAGGAGCATCCACACCAGAGGCATAGATTATGATTATTTTATATTTATTATTCAGTATGTTTGTGCATTACTATGATCATTTATGGAGTTCTAATTTTTTTAATAAGTGTCTTAGTGTCATCAAATTATCTTCCAAATTAAAGTTTTTTTATTTGGTAATCATTAATAAATATTAATACCTAGGATGAAAATATCTTTGAACATCAAGAAATCTTGAAAAATATTAGTGATATCAATGATTTGAATCCTAAAATCATTGAACATGATTCTATGTTTAAAAAAATTAAATTCCATGAAGAAGAATTTCAATGAATAATGAATAATTATGAAGAGTAGATGATTATGATTGAAGATAAAAAAACTACAATATGAGATGTATAGAATTAGAAGTTCATTTGGACAATTTTGAGAAAATACAAATTCAAACTTTATAAAAGGACACATGTTTTACTAGTACACAATCTGTGATGGATGATTTTACTATTAAAATAACTCCATCATGTGATAAAATTATGGACCTTTGGAAAAAAATTATTTCATATTCTTCTAAAATAAGAAAACATCCTTAAGAGGGTTAATAATGTGTTAGAATATGTAAGAATAAATATTTAAGAGGATAATCTTTGGTGAAGTTATATAATTTTTCAAAACTGAAGTTTACGAGTGTTTCTCTTTAGGGGGAGGTAAATGAAGGGATATTAAATTAATGCCAGAATTAATATACCAATTATAATTAAAGAAAATTACTATAGAACAATCATAAATATCATGTTAGAGAAATATAAATGTAATTTTAAATCTATATTACTTTGTTAACAAAAAAATACTTAATAAGAAGGGGTTGTAATTGAATTAAACAAATACATAAGAAATTTTTGCTTCTAAATAAATGATGATTTTTTTTAAACATTTATGTAGGATGCGTGAATGGGGTTCAAACATCCTTTAGAGACTTCATAAAGGATGCTTTAACCCCGTTCACGCATCTACCATTTCTTGGATTCATAAACGGGGTTCATGCATCCTTAGAATATGGGATTAAGGATATGTGAACCCCATTCATGTATCTCTCCACGCCAAAGATGCGTGAACGTAGTTCACGAATCTGGAGCCCATTTTCTAGAAATATTTCAAACCCTATACCTTTTATATATATTTTTTTTAAAAACCATATATTCAAAAACCCCTATTGTGATTCACCATCCACTACCACCTCTCCTGAGGATCATTGCTGATCAATATCCTCTATCACTAAGGCCCATTATTCTACTGAGGACTACCTATACTCTCCTCCTTCACCTTGACCGTGTCTCGATCACCGTAGCCACCATCTTCTTATCTAATGAGATCCACATATGAGATCCCTCTCCACCTCACACAACCACCTCACAGCAGATCGAGGTCGTTCAAGCCTCCTCTGTCCACCTTGAAGGCCATAGGAGAATTAAAAGCCTCCACCATTGAATTACATTTCTACTCCACCTTAATGAAACCAATCCACCTATGAAGTTCCCACCATGCCATCAAAAGGCCACCACTACTGTAGACCGTGTATGAGCCTCCATAGACCATACACCTCTCTCATGTTGACCATGGTTCGAAGAGACCTCCTACCCCACATAGATTTATTCCATGCAATATATTCCTCCAAGAGGATCTTCTTGGTAATTAATATCCCTCCTTTTTGAGGGATTTTTGAAGGTCATGTAGTCTATAGCATTCCCCTATAATTCCTATAAAAATTATGCCTTGACTCCTTGATAAATCATCCATTGACACCCCACAGAGGGAATCCTCTAAAGGATGAGGCCTCCATGAATTCCCTCCTCTATATTCTATAACTTTTAAATTTTTATTTTTGTTATATTTTTATTTAGTTTAATATAAATGTAATACCAATTATAATTTTACGTAAATCCGTGCATTTCTTTTAATATTTTGTATCTAGTCATTCCTCCTCACTTTGTCTTCTTGTTAATATTCTTATTATAATTATTATTTTTATTAGCACTATTATTATTATTATTAAAATTAATAATAATAATAACATTATAATTATTATTATTATATAACACTTATTTTCTAATTATCTTTCATTAATAACAACTACAATTATAATTTATTATTATTATTACATTCCATATAAATTATATAAATTTTTAATATTTTATTTCATTTCATATTTTAAATTATTTAATCTATTATATTTTATTCTCTCTCTCTCTCATCACAATTCAATTTTTATCTAATTTTTTAATTTTTCATCGTCATTGTTTTTAATTTATTCTTTAATTTATTCTTTTTTTATTCTTATTATCATCTTCTATCCACTCCACCAAATTATCTCTTACTCTATGATATGATAGGATATCCTCGACGCTTGGCCCGATGGGAGTTCAAGGTGTTAATGAATTGTCTTTAATGATTATTTTATGTTTGTGGAAGATTTGAGTAGAATGCATGGTGATGGTAATCAATCCAAATCAGTGACTACCCATCAATGACATGAAACTTAAAATATTTTTATTTTTTATTTAAAACAATTTTCCCTCTGTCCTTTGGTTTTTTATTCACAGGATTGAGTTGATCTAATCAATATATGAAACAACATCGATAGATCTTGTCCATGGAAGATTAAACACCCTAGACCAAGGCGTTTCAACATCATTGATTATAGGAAGAGATGGAAATATTATTGCATAGGCTATCAAAGATTCCAAAATATCTGAATAAAGAATAGTAATCCAGTCATGAGATTTCATGTTTAGATTGTTAAAATGAAATCAAGCATATAATAGTGAATAATTATTTAATCCAAAACTGAACCAAATACCAATGACCTTCTTCCTTAAATCATTTTGTTTAGAATTTACTGATATTTTAGAATTGTATATTTCATGTCATCAAAAACAAAAAATTATTTTCATTATTTTCATTTAACACTACAAAAATAAAAAGTTATTATTCAGTTTTATTAAAAGAAGAATGTGAATAAATTGAGAAGTTCCTAATGTCATAAGCCCTCGTTCAACCTCTTCAGTACATTAGGAAAAATAATATTATTTTTTTAGGGATAATGACATGAGTGCGTTAATAATTGAAGCATTTTTAAGGAACCAATATGTGTTTCCTTATATATTTATAATTTTGACATTTTAAATAGTTTCTTTACTTTTATTGAAACCATTAGAAATTATTTTTTAGGATTTTTCCAATTTTTTTATTAATATATAGAAATATTACACTCTAGTGAAAACACCATTGTCTTAATTTTTTGAAGAGGTATCCTTCCTTAAACATATAGATGAAATCATTGACCTTACCATGCTTATGATTAATGGGAATGGCACAAGAATTTCTTTTTCGAAAATGATAATTATGGTTTATAATGTCAGACTTGATTATCAAAGATTATAGACCAAGAAAGATGTTCCACTGAAGTTGCCCATTTTCCCAAAGGACATCATAGAGGGAGAGGCTCAATAATAAAAATATCCAAATCCAAACCATATGATGATCCAAATCCACAATGGACATGTTGAGATAGAGTGGTTCATGATGAGGGAAAATTTAATACTAAGATAACTGTGGGAGATCAATAACATCTGGATGACTAATGGAATGAGTAAGAGATTTCATGTCTCTCTAGCTATGGTAGTTAAAGAAGCCACCCAAATGATGAAATTTGAAGAAATTATCAAGGAGACTGACTACGTTCCTCCCCTTGCCCCCATGAAACTCTAAGAGGCATTGACCACTGAGGAATTGATTGAACCTCTGCCAACTCATGGACTTAAAACATGATTTAAATCAATCTATTCTGATTTATTAAATCTAAATTCTGCATCCCTCTCTACTATTTTGATTATATAGATTCATAAAATATTTTTTATTTAGTAGGGGAAGATGATGTAACTAGACATTCAACTGTTGAGGAACACATAGAGCTCACTGATTTTAATGAACATGCATTTGAGGATCCCTATAATAAAGAGATACATGTAACTAAGAACTAGGGAATAAAAAAGTGTATTCTCATGTTAAAGGCGTGACATTTATTATTAAAAAGTAATATTTTATTTATGTCGAAATACTCATTTACTTTCTCTTTTATTATTCAATTTATGAATCCTATTCCATCACTATAGAAAAATGAAAAGGTTCCACTCACAGAAGCCAAATATGAGGATGACCAATATTTCATCCTACCCATTACATGCAATATATTCCAAATTGAGTGGGGGGGGGGATCTTGTATACACTATACATTAATCATTTCTCACCATGAAGGAAAAATAACAAGCTAGGAAAATCCACATGTGGTGGTTTATATCAAAGAAGTTTCATTCACTAAATGACATTGGATAACAGTTGGTACTATCCTATAAATGTAGTAAAAAATAAGGTCCCACTTTGGGGATCATACAAAGACTTATCCCTTTCAATTTCTTTGTAAAAATTTAATCATTAAGTTCATTTCAAAGGTTGTAGTTCAGCATGAAACCCCACTACCTCTTATCTTTTAAAGAATTAGTGACATGATACTAATGCATAAATAAGTAACTTTTTTTGTAAGTTAATAATGAAATAATTCATCCGCAACATTGAAGGAGGGAAATTAACAAAGATTTATTTCAAAAGGGAGTTTACTTTGAAAACTATCTTTTAAACTCTCTATACTTTCTTAACAACAATTTGTTATGATCCTTAAACATGAATATTTTATACCCACACTTGAATTATTTTTTACTTAACTTATCTATGAGATATGAGTTTCCTAGGAATCTTGTGATTCCACGGTTTATAGTTCAATGTTAATGATATTGAATGTGTAAAATGGATAACTAGATAATTAATGTGAAATATTCATATTAAAATTGGTGCTATGATTAAATATAATTAAATGATTCATGTAAATGAAATTTAAAAATTATTTTTCATTCTTTGAATATTTTAATCTCATGAGAATTGGTTTATTATTTTTAGTAATTCCATGAATGATGGTCTAATATCATATTTCCTATTCCTGAGAGGATTTCAACACCATGTATTCCCTATTTTATCATGATAATTTTTCTAGAGTTATCATGGGATATGTCACTAGCGAGAACATGTATTGAAACTTGTCAATATTATGATTTTACTAAAACAAATTAAAAATGATTGATTTGTCTTTTGAAAATTCATTATCCTCAAAAATAACCTTTACATTAATCATTTTTAACCCATAGAAACCATGAATGGGATTTTTGGGGGATGATCCATGTTTCAAGTAATTTTTATCCACTATTACCATACTCAGGGTATTTTCATGAGATTTTAATGTTAATGTGTGGCGGTGAAGGGAGTCATAGTGTAAAGGATGAAATTCATTGAAATGAAAAAGTGTGGTGTGATATATCGGGAATAAAGAATTTTTTTTATTCATTTGATGTACTTAATTTTTTTCCCATCACGAGAACAAATAGATATTGAAAAATTAATGGGTAGTTACTTAAAAGAAAAAAATCACCAAAAATGGATCAATGATTTTTTTCCATATGTGGTTAGGTGGTGCATGCGAGGTTTACTCTAAGAATAACCTTTAAAACATATAAAAAGGAAAAAAAGTTACTTTGAAAAAGAATTTTTTAAATAAAAATAGAGAAAAATTCAAGAATATTTGATAATTCATTATGTCATCATTATTCATGACCTTTTCATTAAATGTTTTGGGGATGTGGGAGCTTCAAATTTTATGAGGATAATTTCATTACACATTCCTTTTTGATATAATGCATTTTACTTAATAGATAATCGTCCTCCATGATCATGAATTTTAATGCAATTAAATCTAACCAGCCTTAAGGCTCAGATTCATTTAACCCTTTATTGAATGTCCTCAAGATTTTATGTGCCTTTTAAATTTACAAAGTGGAGAATGTAGTTCCTTTACAATATTATAGATAAGGATCAAGTTATCTTTATATGAGCATAAGTATACTTTAACTTTATCATGATAGATGAGTGAAAATATTCAGTTGAGGTAAACCATGATTTAGAATGTTTAATAATTATATATTATGGAACCTGAATTAATGAGAAGAAATGTTTCACCATTTTCAAATGGGAAAATATAAAATATAATATTGTTTTTCTAATTCTTTGAAAATTGATAAATTAAAAAAATATTTTATGTTAATTTTGAAAGTATGATATAAAAATTTAAAATCATTTTATTTTATTACATTTAAATTTCAATATTTGTAACAATTGTGACCTATGATCTTCTTTTATGATATTTTATGCTTAGGGATATTCATGGTTTATGTGTGGGGGGTATTTGATAGAGTAAATGAATGTCCACATTTTTAATAATATTATTATGATTTTTTCATGATTTTAAATGTCAAAACCCTTTATTTTCCATATTTAATTGAATTATAGGTATTTGGGAATGAGGAATTGAAATAGATTTAAAGGATTAAACGAATGTTGTTTTCATACTTAGAATTCATTTAAGAAATTCTGATGAACATTTGTTTAATTTTTTCTGACTCTTTCTTTTCACATTGTGTAAAAATATTGGCCAAGACCCATTTTTCTATCAACATTTGCTTTACAACCACCTAGATAGGCCACAAAGTCCAGATCGGCCCATAAAACCAATGGAAATTCTGCATTGGTTGACAAGAGAATGGCTGCATGGGGAATCACTCTCATGTAGGCCCTGTGGTGATCAAAACCATGAGAGGCCATGGGTAGTGAAATTCATAATAGGTAGAAATTGGATGAATCATGGGAGGACATGATGTGCACCTAAGGGTGTGAGTGTGTGTGGAACCAGGAGGCCATCTCAAAAGGAACAATCTGAACTGGGCCTCCGATGTTTGATGCGAGCACTATAAGAGATCTATCATGTGCCAAAACACAACACCATACTCCACCAATCCTACACCCCTTATGTCATGGGAAACCCCAACCATCAATCCAGGCTGCCTTTCCTCTACTCCACCTTTGATCTGATTTGCCCTCCGCCACTATAGCACACTAGAATGAGCATTTTTTCTGCTCTTGAAGCATAGTTTCAATCTCCTCCACTATGTATCCACCTTCACTGCAACTTCATTTATTCACATATGGAAACTGGGGGCCTCCATTACCACCATTGGAAAGCTCAATGGACTACCAATCCCATGCCACTTCACATCCACTAAAATTCCTCTACATCCCTATGTGTTACCCACATCCATTACTAATGCTATTGCATTAATAGACACCCCTTTATGCCACCATCTTGAATCCCAGTTCATGATCCTATTGAAAATTCATAGGATAGAGGAGGAATAATATTCTTTATAAATGAGCCAGTGCCTTCACCTATATCCTGCACTTCACCGTTGCTTGATCTCCACCATCACTAAGGCCCACTACCACCACCAATGACTGCCTCTGCTCATGTCATGCACCTTGGACGGGTCCCAAAAAACCAATTACACCATCTTCTCAACCATAGGAAGCCAACTTCGATATCCATCTCTTCCAAAAACCACCACCTAATACTACCTCGAGGCCATTCAAGCCTCTAATAGCCACTATGTAGTCTAGAGGAGAAAGAGGATCTGCCACTGTCAAACTCCATCACCACTCTGACTTCATTCCAACCAGTCCACCTATTCTGCTTCCACATTCCTATCTGCCACTGAGCCCACTAAATCAGGCCATGTGGCCCACACATCTCATGTATTCTCACCAAGTGCCAAAGAGTTTGCATGCCCCAAATGGATTCGTTCCAAATTGTATCTTCTCCCAAGAGGTTCTTCTGTGGAATTAAGACCCTCTGATCATTGAAGGACATAAAGGCTTCACCACACTCCTATTCTTATTATAAACATGATTTCTTTCCTCCCTATCAAATCATCCACATACAACCCAAAGGTGGACTCTATTAAAATTTGAGGCTTCCATGCATTCCTTCCCCTAGATTCTTCTATTTTTTATTTTCTTAATTTAATTAAATTTTGTCTTAGTTTAACATAAATAAAATTTTAATTGTATAAATAAATAAATCAATGTCTTTCTTTTAATTTATTCACACCCATTAGTCCTCTATTCTTATTCTTCATAATTTTCATATTTTAATTTTTATAATTATTTGTATTAGTATTATTATTATTAAAAATAATATTATTATAATTATTACTCTTCTTCTCTAAAATTTTATTTTCTAATTATCTTCCTATTTTAGTTAAAATTATAATGCTAATAAATAATTATTATTAATATTAAATTCATTATTAATTATATAAATCTTCTATATTTTATTTATTTTCTCATTTCCTTATAATTTTCTACTTTATTTTTGTAATATATATATATATATATATATCTCATCCCAAATCAATTTTTATTTTATTATTTTATTTTCTCATCCCCATAAATTTTAATTAATTAATTTAATTATTCTATTTGTCTTATTCATCTCCTCTTCCATCCACTTCACCATGTGATCTGTTACTCTCGAAAATGACAGGCTGACCCCCAAGCATGGCCTATGGGGAGGACAAGGTGTTCTTGAAAGTTCCTTAATGTTAACTTTAAAATTTTATTGGATTTTAGTAGTATGCCTCATATAGTGAATATCTATAAATTCATTAATTCTTACCAATGACTTGAAACACAGACTATTTATTTTATTTTACATAAATCACCTTCCCCTATCTCTGTTGGATATTTCTTCACATGATGGAGTTGAACTAATTAATGGTTTAAAAAATTGATAATGGTGGGTTCAGAAAGATAGACCACCCTAGACCAGGGTGTGTCATCAAATTTGATTATAGGAGGAGAAGAATAAATATTGGTTAGGAAATAAATGATTCCACAATTTATAAATAAAGAATATTACTTCAACCATGAGATTTAATTTTAGGATTATCAAACTAAAATCAATCATATAAAGGTTAATAATGATTGAATCGAAAACTGAAACAAAGACCAAACCCTTTAATCCTTTAATCATTACCATTTCATGATAGTTTTCAATTTTCTATTTTATTTCAACAAAATCAAAAAACATTGTCATTATTTTAATAACATAGAAAAAGAGAGATAGATTTTGGGATTTAGAAGAGTTACGTGAACCAATTTAGAAGCTCCACAAGTGATATTACCCCAGTCAGACATTATGATTCATTAGAGAAAAATATTTCTTTTCCACCCCCTACTGCTGTTTGTAACCAACATTTCATGTGGCCCGGTCAACATTCAGTGTCGCCCAAGACTCCTATTTACAATTTTTTTCTTAGCATATGTATGCCAATCTGCCTTTCTTTTTGACATAGGGAAACTAAAATAGACCTTGTGAGTGGGCACTCCTCCTCAACATCATATATTAGTATTGGTGAATCAATATCCCTTGCATGAAATGATGCTAAATGGTTATGTAATCCCAAGGGGTGAGGAGTGAGTTCTCCATGACTGAGTTTCAGGAAGTAAAACATCCTATGGCCAAACATCCTAAAAACATGATGATAAACTATGGTCTATCCCTATATATAAATTGTACGCTGTCCCTTTTATGACTGTCAATGAATTATTTCATCCTAATATGGAATAAAATCATCAGAACACTCTTTACAGGTAATAATATCCTCATAATAATCCCTCCAAGTGTAAGCCCCAGGCCTTCCTTATAGGAGGTAGTACCTTTTCTCTTCATTTCCTCCCATAGGTATGAGGTTCTGAGTGGGGATGAGAACTTACAACCCTTCCCAATTGCTTCACTCTCAACACCACATCCCTCTCCCTTTTTAATTTATCACCAGGGAAAACTTTTATATGTAATCCCCCCTAACACAAAATTATATCCTCTTCACACAGAAATAGATCTACCTCAAGAAGCTTCGATGTGTAAGCTCGACACCATCTCTCATTGAAATATATTTCAGGACCCGAATATTAGGACAACTACCTATACATGTTCTCACATTGTAAATGACTCACAAGGGATTAGATGTTTGTAGGGACCATGAAGCCCATCCATCCCAATTTGGTCCACTACCATGCATAATTCCTATCCATATGCTCCATGGTCCACCTCCATATGATTAATCCATAAAATCTATTCTCAAACTACATTGTATTTGATTCCCAATGGCTTAGGATACGTAGGAAACCTCTTCATGGTCCAAAACTGACAACTAATATACTCAATCAACTACATCCACTCCATTATCTCCATATAATGCATCCATAATCCATCCAAATTTAATCCCTAAATTCGTATCCTCGTAGAATCATATCACCCACATGGTACGTTCCTACTATTAAGACCCATCTATGACATCACTTATCCTAGAAGCACCGGGGAATCTTTCATGTGTATACCCCACACCATCCATTTAAATAAGTGTGTTTTAATACTTATTTCATAAAAATGAAATGTATGATGCCTCTTCAAAGTTCAATAATAACAAATGTTAATCCTTGGTGTCCTTATCATAGGGGTACACCTTCTGGATCCACCTCCAATGGAGTCCAAATCAACCTTCATGGTGTGACATATTCAGTAATGGCGTACACCTCCCCAGGTCTAACACCGAATGTGTTCTAATTCATCTAATTGGTAAACTTGTAGGTTCTTCCACCTAGGTATTTAAATTTTTGATCTACTTCCCTGAGGCATTTTAATCAGTTTTAATACATATTCACAAGATGTTATACTTTCCACCAACCACACTACTACCTCATGATAAACATGGAATACCTAGGAAAAAACCTATAAGAAATTATTTTCGCATAATATTCCACGTGATCAATGTGGGATCCATAGGGTTCTCTTTTTGAGATGACACTATGAGATTCTCTATAATGAGGAAGAATACATGTGACCATTGGTCCAATGTCTAGACTTTCCAGCGATGCAAAATGTGACCACTACCTTATCCATAGGTCACTTCCCTGTCATGTCCCAATGTGACTTCTTGATAGAAGCATCATAATTAACTAGTTTTCAAAAATAGATGGCATTGGGAATGAGTTTCACAAGCACATAATAATATACGATGAGGAACCAAATTAGGTTACAAGTCCCAAAGAGAAATACATGGAAGGAGGAACTGACATCCCATAATTTTGTTTTAACCAAGGAGAATACATCCCTAAGATCATTATAAAATCCAACTGCCATTGGAATGATGTAATGCGAGGAAAAATCACATGGAATCATAGAATAATACACTCGGAGGCACACCTCAGCGAAAGTGTTGGATACAAAAATTTTAAACTCTATATAAAACAACTTTCCCCAACATGTGTACTTGTAGTGTTTGATACATTAGTATATAAGAATTCCACCGGATACTGTTTTCTAGCACCATGTCCCCCCAATCAAATGATGGACTAGGCATTGAACCCACCATGAATTAAGGAAGTTAATCATTTGGACTTATATTCATTGACATCGTCAACATGGATAAATCTCTCCATCAATGTAATATGTGATAAGACTAGGGAACTTGGATTTATTTTAATGTTTTGTTATTTAAAGCTAAATCATCCTTCTTTATAGAACTCAAGATACAAGAAACCAATTCCAACCACTCACAGAAATGTAGTGGAAAGGGAAATATCGATGTGAAAATCCTATATGATTCAATATTTTCAATGAATTTATCCACAACCATGAATACTAGGTGACCATGCCTCATATCACCATTATAAATAATAAAATGGATGGTGATAGATATACTAATATACCATTACGATTATGATGGGGTCATTTTAATGAGGTATATGGCTTGCTAGGAAATGGATGTGTTTCCTATTCATCGACACCACCACCCCAAGGGCCGTGCAGGTATCCACTGCTCCCCACTATGACAATGAACCTCTTATGGATCCTCTCTTCAGATTGATGTGACCACTCACTTCACTATACCTAGGAGGTAGGGGATGCCAAAGTCACCCCAACCATGACAAATGATCGGGGGATACCATGGAGGGCTACCACTAGGCCTCTTCAACATCACCAAAGAATGTTATTTCATGTTGATAAGCAGGTGGGCTGAAATAATTCTCCATTAGCCTCGATCTAGATGAACTGAAGGAAACATCAGGGCTAAGATCATGATCTTACCATTAGTGGGAATCATCCTCAATATCTCTAATGTCTCTTTCCAACCCCGGATCCCTCCACTAGATCCCTCCTACTGTTGAGTAGGGAACTTTCAAACCTTGGTTTGAATTGAGACATCAGCTGCCCCACAGGTAGTCTAGGATGACTCTTTTGATCACTGGCACGGTGAAAAACCATCAATGGACAACCCGTGATGATGATAATTAGTATGAAGGTCCACCTCATACCAGCACTAATTAGTGTGTATGTCCTCCCCACACTCACACTCATCATGGAGGCCCTCCCAATGTTCCCATAACTACATAAATTATAGGTCATTCCAACCTTGTAGATTCCCAGTACAATGGTCTTCTATGTCTCTATGGTTCCGAATATTGAGGCCCTCCCTCTTTCATAGAACACTAAGGTGAATGTCCACCTCAAACCATTCCTAGATAAATTTTTGTTCTTTCACAAATAATAATATATCAGAAAAATAGACCTCCATCCACTATCCAAATCTTTTATGGAGGCACTCATTGTACAACCACTAGCCAACACGAAGGTCACCCCCCTAAAATAGACAAAAAACATGGAAGAACTTCTAATGTTTCCACCAGCTCAATAGAATATCCTCATGTCACCAACACCAATCAATGAGGAAGTAATCTATGATCCATCCATATTAAACATAGAGGCCCACACCTTGTTTAGTTCAATTAGTGCGAAGGTCCTCTTTGTGATTCCACCCACGAGTACAAAGGCCCTCACAGTGTTGCTACCACAAGTCCACATGGAGGTCTTACTTATGTTATCTCTGAAAAAATTAGAGGTATTCCTCGTTACATCAATATACAGAGTGTAGGCCCTCCACACTGTCAAAGAAATCAAAGTGGAGGTCCTCCCTACTCCAACAGACAATGATATAGAGATCATCCTCGTATCCCAGTCAGCCAAAGGGGATTTGTTCCTCACCCCAGTTCAAACATGTGTGGAGGTCCTTCCAATATTGAATAACATCCCTACACCAAATATCCATCTAGTGGAAGAAATGGTGAATTATCACTACGAATGGAAAAAATCTTTGAATCACCATGTTGTTGGAAATCCCATTTGGTTTTCATATTACGAATATGAGAGTGATTCAATGATATATCCTTCACCCCATTCATCTGCATTGGTGTCTGGGGTAAGATCACAATAGGTGAAATTCAACATTCAAAAATGTGAGATGAACTATATCCCAAAAAATCTTCATATATATATGATGTTGAAGGAATATTTGGATCCTTTTAAGGGTCTTGTGGTACAGTTATATATGTAATCTCTAGTTTCATTCTGAACCTATACTCTAGATCAGAAAGAATTATTCATGGATTAGATAGAAAATCATCATTTGGAAGAACTAAAGATTACTAAGACTTCCCTCATAAATGAGGTATTTTAATGTACTAATCCCCACAAAGATATTATTTTCTAGTTTACATCACCAACAAGAGATGTAAAAATGTGAAGTGATTTGTAACCTCATGTAGTGGATCCTCTATCAGCTACTTCAACACCACACCAATCAAGATAGCTATCACTGCCATTTTCAGCCATAAATCTTTAGATCTTGGTCCAACCAAGCTTGAAACCACACTTTTGTGTTGGGAATTATATGGGACTCTATGGCCCCAAATCATTTTTAAGTGGTCTCTTGGTCAAATTAAATGCCCAACTTTGACATTCTAGAGTCCCTCGCCAAGGATGAGGTCACATATTTACATCGGACTATCCGAGATATGTGTTTTCACCTCCATGATCATATATTTGTCTAACCAAATAGGTGGGAAATATTGTACAAAATCCATCAGCATTACCGCGTGGTTTAGCTAGCAACACTCTCAGTGGATCATCGCTATGCGTCACCCAACTACCACCAGTCGCTCCGAAAAATATGTGTTATGAGCTTTAAAATGATCCATACAATTATTTTAAATCCATATCCGCACATGAAGATCCTATGATGAGGAAAATAAACTATTATCAACTTCTGTACCATCTTGAGACAACATGAAATACCAAAAGGATATTGAGGATACACCTTCAGGTAATGTCATAATGAATGTGGATATTATTAGGGTTCTCAATTAAAAGGACATCGTTGTAGGGTCAAATAAATTCGACCCATCCCTAGAGTGGAATAGTACTATTTGGGCCGTCATATAGGTTTTCTCACTCACCCTAAAAGGTAGAAACTCAGCCTTGGGTAACCCTATGAATTGTTTCACAGTGTCTATAACCTAAAAAATAGAAAGGGTCTTATTAATCCCTCTAATACATCTAATGTTAAAGGGATGATAAAGGTAGATCATAGTATGGATGCCTTGACCATGAAAATTCTAGATCAGATGTGTCTCATTGAAGATATCCTTGTTGAGTTCCATGAAGAGAGATTCCTACACTATGGTAATCATTATCTTGATCATGTTCCTCCTAAAGTGGGGTATCCGAGGAAATTACATGACCTTATTGTCCTAATACCCCTCATCGATCCTGTTAATCCCAAACATCTGAACTGGTTGTTGACTAGAGTTCATTAGAAATGACCAAAATATGAGTTACTGAATCTTTCTTAGAAATGTGATAACCTTCCTCATGACCAAGATCAAGAAACTCCCCAAGCTGTTCCTCAATCCACTACTCAAGACACCAATAATTATGTATCCCCACTAGCCATGAAATGAGGCACTAGGCCTACCTACATTGTTAATGAGCCTATCAATGCATTTGTAGTTATGAATCCTCACCAAGACATGGATCCATATCAAGCTGAAATGATAGCTGCTATTGTCACACACCTTAAGTCCCTTGATACACGAAATGTGGAAATCACACCTGATAGAATGAAATATCTATTGTGGCATGATTATAAGCCATCACCCTCAGATACTAGTAATCATAAAATCTATCCATTCAATGGGATGGGAAACCTGCGGAAACCTCTAACACACTTCTTTTCGACGATTGGACCCATGTTTGGAACTCCAGAGAAGCAAGAGGCCACCAAGCTCCGATGTGTTGTACAAACATTGGAAGGTCCTATGTTAGTATCATACAACTAGCTATGCATTGTGTTTTTTTACCATATGGAAATACCTATATAGTTAGTTTTGTTACTCATTGATTTCCACCAATCATTAGAAAATCATTTCTGAAATCTTTATGTGATTAAAACTTCAAGATGATCATGTAAAAGATTTTTTCACATGGTGGAAGGGCTGCATGTATTCAATCGATATACCACTGACCCAAGAACAACTACTGATGATGTTCTTAGGGAATGTCATGTCATAGAATGTACATCACTCATCACTCCAAATTTCCTTGGTGGATTTATTAATTTCACTAACAAGGCCCAGTGCATAGTGGAATCCTTGAAGTTGGAAAATCATGGACGCCCATTTCCTATTCTACCTCCTAGAAGAAAATCCAAAAAGTAAATGAATTCCTCCACGGAACATGTAGAGGTTTCCAAGCCAATATTTTTTTTAATAGGAGAGCCTCACCGAAAGACTCACCAAGTGGAATATCGTGAGGTTCATACCTAGGCTCATCAAATATCAGAGTAGAATCGATAGACACCATTTCATCATGCAAGATCACCTGTGCGAGAGAATTAGGTTCCACAACTTCTACATGTTCTATCCCCTTGATAGATCCTAGATACTATAGTTCCCGTCCTAGATAAGAGAAACCTGACCTACATCTTTAAGGATGCATAGGTCCTTGGTTGTTTCCATATTTCCATCGAATAGGGGGTTATGAAAGTTCATGAGTACAGGAAGCCTCGTGAGGCCGAGATCACTTATCACCCTATCCACAATACATATCATTGAGTCCTTGGATATAACAATAAGAAATGCAATTTGTTCAAATAGTGGATCTAGGACCAAGTGGAAAATGGGTTATTCAGATTATTCCCCATCCTAGTGTAGGTGACATGTGTTCTTTTAAGCTCAACAATGATAGTGAAGGTGAATGGAATTAGGTATCTATCCATAGAACATATAATTATGATGATTGGTTAGACTATATAGGAGTTGGTCACACCTAAGGCATCATTCATGATGACGTAAATCATCTCAGTCCTCATATAGTCATTGTTAATCATTAGGGTATTTCTTCTACATACACTTCGAGACCTTCCATGTCTTAGAATAGTAGGATCCAACTACCCAAGGTAAAGTGAAGTACGCATACCGATGTCAAATCCATCTTGCACATTGGGAGATCCAAGCCTCCCGAAATTGGAATCACCCCTACAGTTATTCCCATATTATAGGAATCATCTAATAATGAGAAGGGTTGTGCGTATGTGAATATAGTCGAGCTGGTGGATAATTAAGTGGTACCAAATGATGATGAGTATCAAGAGAGATATATGAATGTCTCTTGTTTAATCCATCGTCAAAGGTGATGAGGATATGTGAATCGTCAGAATTCATAGGCTAGTGCTTTAAGTTATGATGTGCATGTTATCGAGACTAGAATGTAGGATCTATACAAAGCATAGAAGTCACAAACCTTCCAAATTTTCTTTTTAGACTCATCCCTACCACCGATCATTCTTATTGACTAGGAAGTGCAACCACCACTGCATCATGAAAGGTAGTGTTTGGCTATAGCTAGGACTAAACAAACCAGCCATAAGCCAATAGTGTTTCTCGGGGAGTTGTCTAATGACTTTCTAGATTCCATCACTAGTCAGAATCTGATGGTTCTTCCATTAGTTCCCATCATGACTCCATCACAAGAGAAACCCCATATAGGTAAAAATATTCATTTATTATGAAATTATGATGTGTTGAAGCACCTCTCAATAATTCCTGTGAATCTCTCAAACCTCAAGGACCATTTCCCATATCATGAGATGTGTGAGTACCTTATAGAAGCCTTAGAAATCCCACTCCAATTTGAAGAATATAATGTTTTCATAGATATCTTCTATACAGAGAAATTTGGGAGAGAATACCTCTAAGACAACACCTTATTCTCCAAAGAGGATGAGGGATCCCATGTGTAGTGGAAAATCATACCATTGTACATAACATGCCTATTCAATGGAATGAAATTCAATCATTGTTTTGTTGACACAGGTTCTTGGATCAATCCCATATTGAACTTGTACTTGAAGAAATTGGGACTGACTAAAGAATATTTTAGTCCCCCTAACATGATGGTTAATGGTTTTGATAAAACCGACTAGAGTCTATGTGGAAGAATATGTTTGAGGACCTAGTTTGGTAGTATTTTTGAAAACATAGAATTCATGGTTTTATAAAAGGATACCTCCTAAAATTCCTTTTTTTAGACCTTGGATTCATCTGCATGCAACAGTTCCCTCCTCATACCACTAATGCCTCATGTATTCTTTTAAAGGTCAAGTAAAAAAGCTCTAGGAATTACAATACCCTTTTGACTCTTATAAATCATGCTATAAAGAGTCTTAATAATACCAAATCATGGTAAATTATGTTAAAATTGAAGTGGTTAGGCACATGACTTTTTAATCCTACACATGACACTATTAGTTGATCATAAAAACCACTACCCATGTGATGTATTGAGATTTTCACCTAATAGACACCATTCTACAACACCTTCATCTGTTTCATGGAGCTAGGTTGAGTGTCCAAAAATATTACAACAACCATTAATTTGACATCAATTATGGACCCCGTGGTTGAATTCATTATGTAATCATGTTAATATCGGCTATCCCCATGGTTTCTACAAATTAGGAATCCCCCGATTAGGATTCTGTATCATCCCAATAAGGTAACCGTGTTATTTCAAAATCAATAGTCCGGGATGAACTGTCTAATCCAACTAATAACACAACCTTAGATGATGAAAATTAATTATAAGACACATCTCTTGCATTCAATGGGGGCTTATCTGCCACCATCGATGAGTTTTTTCTGGTAAATATTTTCGTTTAAAGGAATCACAGGCCAAGGCTGATCAATGAATCAATTTCTATGGAAGAATATTTATAGTTAATTTCTTTCATAATGTATCATAATTATGTATTAATCTAGTGATGACCCTCATGTGTCTATCCATTGACTTGGTCTCCCTATGAATCATCATGGGTTCAAACCACCTCCTATAAAATTGAATCCTTATTAGGGTTCAATTTTAAAAGAATAAGTTGATAATTTTATAATAAACATCATTAATGAGATTTATTACCCCAGATGGAATGCCAAAATTATTCCATTCAGGATGAAGAACAGATAGATCATGGTTTTTATCAACTTCAGGGACCTCTATCATCACTTCTCTAAAGAGGTATTTTCCCTTCAGGTGGCATAGCCACTGATCGATGACAAAACTAGGTTCGATATTTATTCCATCATAGATGGATACTACCGATACAATAAGTTATGGATGGATCCCAAAGATGTGGAGTCTACACCTTCACAACACTGAAATAGACCCTTTGTTATTAGGTAATTCCCTTCAGATAAAAGAATATAGAAGCCACTTATCAGTGATCCGTGAACTAAATCCCCAAACCGATCCTCAGGATGCTAGTGAAATGATATATAGATGATATATTGATTACATCACACCAGTGTTAGGACCATATTAGGGATATTGAGAAAGTCATCGGCTTCCTCTGCCCCCAAAATCTGAAAGTGAACCCTCTTAAGTGTTTCTTTGGGGTTACATCTTGGAACATTCTCACCTTCTTCATCAGAGAAAGGGGAATCAAAATCAACCAAGATAAGTACAAGGAAATTAAACATATTCCTCCTCTGATAAACCTCTAAAATCATTGAGGCCTTCAAGCCCAATATAATATATACAAGTTTTTTTGAAAATCTTAATGTCAAGTGTAAGCCCCTTTCTTGGATCATCATGAAAGAAACCTTCTACAAGTGGGAGGAAGAGTAAGGGAAAACATTTTAACCAATCAAGGAATACTTACAACAACCTCATGTTCTGATTGCACCCATCTCAAGTAAGTTGTTGGTCCTTTATGTGACAACATTATAATGATTACATTGTGCGCTTCTCGGCCAAATAAATAATGAAGGGTCAAAGAACAATGTCTACAATCTCCATATCATGGTCCTCAACAAAAATTCTAGATAATATCATATTGAGATGTGTTTCCATGAGATGGAATTTTCAATTAATAATTTTCTGCATTATTTGATACATCACAAGATACAAATCGGTACCATGTGGATCCAAAAATGTATATATTGAACAAACTGATGTTTACTGGAAGAATGGAAAATATGGTGGTGATCCTTCAACAATTATACATCAGGTTGATTTAACAGAAGGCTATCATGGTCAAGAATTGGTATAATTTTTTTCAACAAAAAATGGACCTATAAAATAAGTCCATTTATATTTTTTCCCAAATTAGTCCATAATTTATGTGGAATAGACTATGAGATTATGGATGATGCATTTCAGTGGTTCCTCCTAGAGTCTAACTTTTAGAAGGATAAAAAATATCTGGCTCGAAAGAGTATTTTTGGGGATTGACTCAATCAAATGACATCAGAAGTCCTATTATATTAATTCATTCTATAAAAGGGTTGAAAAAAATGATGTTGAGTATCAGTCTCTAATAACTAGTCTCAAGATGGCCTATAAGATTGATGATCCCACTGATACATGATGGTAGACTCCGAGTTAGTCATCATATATATTATTGGTGACTTTGTATTCATGAATCATGAACTCATACCCCAACTAAAGAGTACTCTCCTGATTCTGTACCTTTTTTCTTCTTAGCCATAGGTAACTCATGTTATTCGAATGATGAATGGTCAATATGATGACCTAGATAGCCTTGCTGCATCTCTTGAGGTGCTAGACCATGAGGATTTGTTAATTCACCTGGCACATCAGTGATTCATCACTCTCATCACCAAAAATGATGGGGAAAAGAATCATGTAATCTATTTAATTTCTAGTTATTCCACATCAAAACCAATAGATATATCATAAGTATAAGAAAGAACTAATTAGGCAAACCCTTTCATTGAGTATCTCCAACATGGTATTCACCCGTCAGATTGAGCCAAACATGAGAGAATCTATTGGTGAGATGCCTAGTTCAACTTCAAGAGTATACCCAACCTTGATAATATTCTCCAAAAACATGTGGTTTATGGAATTAAACTCTCCTACTTTCAATGAGATGATATCCCTTAGGTCATTTGTGAAGTTCATGTCTAGTCTTTGGGTTCTCATGATGCATGTTTTAAACCTTCCCACCATATATCTAGGATGGGTTAATTATTTCCCACCATGGTCCAAAATTGTATCGAGTTCTCCGTGATGTACTATCCCAGTCAGATCTATGCAAACATTATGAATAAACTTCCATATCACCTCCATACTAGAATGAATTCTTGGCCCTTTATGGTTTGGGGGATCAATTCCATGAGACCGTATGCCCTAATAATATATTTCATGTGCATGCTCATTATGAATTTGATGGATTTCATTTCCAAGTTCGAATATGGGTTCCCCTCAAGGAATTAATGTCCTGATCATTTTTTGAATTCATGAACTCCAATATCATCAATTGATTCATAGTCCCTCATTCTATTCTCACTGAAAAAACCAAATTATTTAAAACTAAGATGAAGAAGTTGTATCCCAAGTACAACATCTGGTCTAACCATACTTACTCCTAACACACATATTATAATGGTTATATCTAGACATTTAATAAAACACTCTCAAATAATCTACAGAAGATAGTCATTTAGAGTAGGAAAATTTGGCATGACAAGCCTTTAAATTCCCTATGGTACTATTGGAAAATGACTCATAATTCCACCAATGTGACCCCAAATTCCCTGGTGTATGGAGTAGAGGTAGTCATTCCCATGTATATTCATTTATCAGCTCTTCTAACATTTAACTATGATCATAATAAATTAAACAAGGTAGTATAAGTGCATATAGATGAAATATTACAACTTAATGAAATTAGGCTCAGATCCATGCACAATCTAGGGAGGTAATAGAACAAAACATCTAGAGTGATTGACAAGAATATTTTATTGTGAACTTTACTACAAGGTGATTTGGTATTGGTTCTCCCAACACAAATAAAACTAAGTAGGAAGCTACTGGATTTAGTACCTAAGAGGGAATGAATATGCATCATTCAAAATTTCAATCCCAATTCCGTGTATTCTTTCATCACCATGATCTAAGAGCACACCACTCCTCTAATAGATTACTTGATTTTGATTCATCAATTCACATAAGGAGATAAACGTCCCTAGAAAATGAGTTTAAACATCCCTTTGAGTCCAATAATCATTATTTTAATTGTGGTTGGCTTATCCTTGGAAATGTGTTGTGCAATGCTTCCATCATTTGGCCCAAATTTACAATGATTTGCCCTTGATGTTATACACTTATCGCTTTTTTGAAAAACACCTCATATAGTATGAGTCTCGCAGCATTAAAAAATATAATATCAAAGTCATGAGAACAAAATGTTATACTAGACACATGGACCAATCTCTATGACCTTATACTAGAAGTTCATATCCCGGAGTTATAACTATAAACATTATACAGGTCTTATCAAAGATGTAATTCATAGTGTTGGTCATCCTTGGTCCACATTCACATCGAGTTTTCAATATTACTGCAATAAAAATTCCCATTTGAGATATAATGCCTCATGGTCTAAACTTTATGAACATAAACTACGAACCAACATCATTAATTAATGACATTGAAATGAGAAATTACTCTACGAAATATCTGGGCACCTCGTAATAATTGTCAGATGCTTTATTTTTCTCTCCAGAGAGGATTTCCCTATCCAGTGACGAACTTATAACACACTCTATTAATGATCTATGTGTGGAAAGATTCTTGATTTTTTAGATTCTGTGTGGAATTATGATCGCCAATATCAGGTCCATCCATGATATTTACTTCTTCCATATTAGTTCAACATGATTCACACTTCATGAAAATAAAGAACATTGGATTTTAGAACTACATGTTGATTAATTCTCATTCTCATGGGATACATAGTAGCACACAAACAGTTCATCTTTAGTCCAGGACACAACATCCATCAAACCTTCACCCCCCATTTGCGTCAATTATATTCAAGGAACACAAACATAAACTATACATTATATATTTCATGGTATTTAAATGGTATGAGAGCCTCGTTGGATACATTCATGTCGGGTTATGACTCACCCATTCCATAAGGATAACCTAAAAATAATCCATTTCTATATACGTACATCATACATTATACTAATTACCCCCATGGTCTGTGTTTGAATTCCACTTTTGAATAACCTCCATTACACACATAATGTATATCTAGATTTTTTCCATCATCCATCATATCCAGATACTCCCCAACTATTTGGTCTCATGAATTTTTTTGCAAAAATCCCCTTCTAGGCCAACAACATAATGAATCCCTGGTGAAAAATTTCATCTCCTATGATTTCATACATGATCTGTACTTGATCGCGTATTTTCTCTCCCCATTCCCGATTGGTGTGGTCAGGGTCCCCATGATTCAAAAATGGTCAATAGTTCATCTCTACTCACCAGTCACCCATGTATCCATATTATAAAAGTCTATATTATCCTATTTTCATTTCCACATATCCTGGTTTAATTCCATTACCCTTGGAAGAAGCCCTTTATTATCTTACATGTTAGGAGATCCCTGACATAACAACTTGTTTCCCACACTAAGAATGGATCACGCATGCATAAAATTCTAGTATGGTATAAACCAATATAGTAATATTTCCTATAGAAATTATTCATCCAAGATCTATGACCATAAACTATAATCATATGTCCTAGAAATAATGACTTCAATATGCATTAGAGAATAAATGAAATTATAGTGTGATTTCATTCTTTATTCATCCTTACTCATATTGGGTTTTCCATTCCTTCACACTGCACATGTTTTGTAGGATATTTTCCCTAGGTCCAAAATATATGACACTAAAATATGACCTTGTATTCAAATAATTATGTCATTAAACATTGATAAATCTTCCTCAAGAATATGTGGTGTAATGATAGGCCTTCTTGGAATCACTCATGTCAGAATCGTAGCTTTTTGATGTCACATATGCCTATATTGGGAAGATTCATTCAGGTCTTTTCCTTGATACATGTGTTTAACTTATTCCTTTATTAGATCATTTGTGGTGAGTTTATGTCCCCCATTATAGAAAAATATTTTTGGAAGAGACAATAATATTGTCAGAAAAACATGACTTAAAAATGTTTGAAACGTTCTTGATGGTATGATGCTAAACTATGAGAAATGTCCCGATCACATTATGTTGAACTATTGGACTCATCCAGATCACATGATGTTAAAATGTACAATGAATCATTCTCACTGTATGATGTTAAAATTCATGTTCATGATCCTCATATGCCTGACATAAAACATCAATGCATCCCATGCCCTCACCTAAGATGTACTCTCCTACTGTGTTGGTTATACACCCCATTGTTTTCTTCTTCAATTTTATTTCAGACTCCAAGATGACACACCTATGGAATATGGGTTTGATCTTTTTTCAAACCCAATATGCTTAAATCATTTTTTTTCAAATCTATGATGTCATAATTCTAAGAGTTTTGGAAACCATTTGTATATTCCATCACTCTATTAACACGATTATCATCCCCCTAATATGGATCCTCATCCATGTCAATGTTTGAAGGGACCCCCTTATGACCTTGTGTCATGCCACTTTGTCATACCTACAATCCTGGGCCAATTTATCAGAATAAATTATTCAAAATTCAGAAACAGGTTCCATTTTTTGAACATCGTCTATGTTGGACAATTTTCCTCACTCTAGGATAATAATATAAATGATTTTTTAGAACATTGTCAGTAGTTATCTTATCTCTCCATGCCATGGTCCTCATGTTCATAATTTTTTTCATATTGATCATCACTTCCCATTACCCTATGTTTATATAGAATTTGATTAAACTGTGTTATCCCATTTGTTCAATAGAGCATGATTATGATAAAATGTTAGTTTTCCTAAGATCCATATCCTCCAATAGTATCATCTCTCAAGCCAAAACACTTTGTTTGGCCTTTCATCAATTGAACCCCTTTTGTGTTTGAATATTATCAGAAATTATCATAAGACCTGAATATATAACTGATAGTCCCATTTTAATCACCGCAAGCAGGACCCACAAGACATAGGTATTGGTTATCCATTTTTTTGAAAGTATTATTTATGTGAGATAATTTAAGTGATGGAATGTGTAAATGACCCCAAAAAATTATAAACAATGATATAGAATGACTATGGAAATTTTCATAGACATCCACATATTAGATCCTCCCATGATCCATGGAACATTTTTCACAATGGGTCTTCCCCATCAACAAGTTTCATCACTTCTCCAACCTTTGGTATTTGGATTCTAGTTGTTGATATTCCAAGTTAAGCATAAATTATTTCCCACCAGCCATCTGTCAATTCTCATTTTCCCTAATCTACACCCAAACCTACTTGACTCGAAGATCAACCACTTAATGTGACTCCAATTCTGTTTTATCCAAGGCCTCCACTTGGTGGGAATTTAGTTGTATAAAGAGTTATTATTGAGTGGTTATAATGGTGGAATTATTTTATGATTTTCCATCTATGCACCAGATCTCTTGATAAGCTTGTCAAAGCTTCTAGATCAAGTCATACATCTCCCAATTTTATGAAATGTCAATGTGTTTCCTTCCTTCCCGTATTTTCTCAGAAAGCAAGTTGTAGATCAGCTCATTAAGGCCTCGATCATCCTTCCCTATAGTGTGAACACTATGTATACAATGTCTAAGTGTCCCCATATGGATCACTTATTTATATTAATGGGTTTCATAAATAATATGTTTGTTGTATTTTCATTCCCATCACCTAATGATGCAGTTATCATCTACATCATCTTGATCGGAGTCATCCAGCTCTTTAGGATCTACATGCTTGTACTCTAGAAAACCTATAGGAGTTAAGGTATGGGATCCTCCTCCAGAGTCAAACTATAAATGATAGTTTCCATGTTGTCAGTTTATTTATCTTCTTTTCATACCACCTCGAAAATGTTTTCCCTATTAGTCCTGAGTTCATACCCACGAGGGGAATCACTCAAATATGAAACTGAAACATTGCTGGATACAGAGGCCTGGTCCTCTCAAATGAATGAATCAATATATACCGTCACCCCTTTTGAAATATTAACCTCATATTCTTCGGGCCTTTACAATATCAAAACACGTGTTACCCCCAAATCTGTTAAAAAATGGTGCATTTCATATAATAAAATGACCTGAATGACTTTATGGAGATGGGGGACATACAATAGTGAAGTATCAATATATTGGTCTCCAAATTCTCCAACATTGTATTACCTTGTCCTGGACCCCCATGGATTATTGGGAGTTCAGGATAATCTGAGGAAACTACTCTAACCTCCTCACCTCCAAACATCCCCACATCCACTTCTTCCTTAGCAACAGGCCCTAGATCATTTTCCTCTTCACCCATTGATACCCCTACATCCCTATTAGTAGGGGTATCTTGCTCAAGGATCTCTTAGAAATAATAGTCTTCAATAATCAGATATAATTAATGATAATTGAAAATCGTAAAATTGGTAAATGATTCATATATTACCTTGTGATGTTTGGAAAATTCCCCTAAGGAGATTCTGATTTCATCGGCATTTGGATGGATCCCTTCATTGGAATCATCCCCCATGATTTATATAATCCCTCAAGAAAGGGAGTTAATATGGATACATCATCTATTTAATGTTGTATAGGGGAGGATATATCCAATATTATATTTACCTGGTCTATCATTGGATGTATAGTTCCCCCAGAATGCTATAGGCATGCAATATATATCGCATTCCATTCCCCCTATTCTTAACACATGAGGAAACCATCTTTGGTGTGACTTATCCTAGAAAATAACATCCCACATATATTGTGATTTTCCTAAATACCGTTGATGTTAATGAAATGAATTTAGACATTCATGTTTTACCATGTTTTGGGAAAGACATCATCCTCTTGAATATCCACGCGATGAAACCACTTCTTTGGAGAGGGAAAAATGACATATAGAAACCCTTGGATAAATCCACTTATTATAGAGTCACCCCTACCACTTTGGTTATCATACCCAAGGGAATAGAGGAAAGTATACATTATTATCATCCTTCATTACACCATTCTTATGTGGAGCGATCAACCACACGCCCTAGTGCTCCTTCCCTTTCTCCCAGGCTTGCTCTACCACCACGACACGCTTGTATCGCCAACCTATCTCAACCCCATGGTGGAGGGATCACCCCATAATTAGACCAGTAGGTCTTCATCCTTAATATTTTCACATGGTATGAAACTTTATTTCCCTTCACATATTCTAGGATCAGCCCATACACAGTGATAGATGATGAATGTTTTTTAGCATCTTCATATCCACCTATGTTAACATGAGCCAAAATTTCCTCATCAGGGAGGTATGACACTCATAACTCATATCCAAGTATACCTGAAGGGTCAAAATTTATAGAAAAATGAAATTTATCAAAAACCAGTCTGAGTTGTATGGTTTTCAGATCAACTCATAGTCAACTCTCACCCTAGAACCCTACTGTAGAAGGATATATGATATGAACGTTGTTCCATGATCCCTCTTCTATCAACCCCCACCCCCTATAGTAGAGGAAATGGTTCGAATGGAAATTGATCCAATAGACCATTCATTCATTGCACCTCTGACTTTCCCAACATGAATGGGAAACTCCCCACTATGTTTAGAATCTGTGAACCATTATTTGTCTCAATATGGGAGATAGGGATTTGATACTCGAAGCCTACCATGTGCGTGACTACCAACCTATATAACCAAATAAAATGGCCCACGCATGCACAATGATATCTTCCCCTCACTAAGGTTCAAATGTACCTTTTATTTATTTATTGAAACTGAGAGTATGAGGTTCAAATGATTCCCTATCACCCGTAGTACCACCATTATGAATGTGCTAGACCAAACCCCATGTATTCATCTCTCACCATAAGCATCCACCAAAAATGAGTGTTGTGATAAATATCTCCAACCTGACTATGTTTTGAGGCTCAGTTTTGATGGTGTACCTCCATAACCGCCATTTCTTACCTTCCAAGATCCACATGTTGTGTCCCTCCTTGTCTGTTGGACTCTTCATGGATAGTTATGCTGAATTTTTGGTAGTTTCCTTGATCATTCTTCACCCACCATGGGTTCCACTTCCAGAAATTATAGGAAATAGATGATCCATTTAATTAATTGGACGTCCCTCATCACTAGCTTCACATTTTTTATTCCTAACACAAATTCAATGAGAACATTTTCCAGTGGTGGCACCTGTTCCAGATATTCCAAATCATTCTCCATGGGGAGAAATTAATCATACATTTCTCCCATAATTGGGATTCTAGAATTAGGATGAAGGTCCCAAAGGTTGATTTTGACCTCCCTGTAGAGAAGATGGAATGCGTTGGACCTTGGATAATTCCTTCTCAATAGAATATTCATGATCTCCCATGGCTTGTATAAAAATATTTGATAATACCATTCCACTTCATATTGGCCTACCTGAGTCAGATATTCTCTATATTCAACACAGGACACACCCAACGAGTAGTCCCATATCCATTCATCAATGTAGTTTGCTCTGTGGAACAATTCCCATCTATTAGACCATCCCTTTTATGGGTTTCCCAATACCATGTTTATTATTGTATTTTATTATGTTATATATGCCTTATCCACTAGGTTCACCAAATAAATATTTTTGATATTTTTGTAGAGACATTAAGCTATGATTGGTGAGTGATACTTCAACATTTGTCCACTAGAAGCTCTGTAGAAATATTTCTACCCTTTTGTACCTAGAAACCGGTAGTATTGTCCTTTAATAATGACTAGTGGAATGAATACATAATCTCTATAATAAATTTCATACTGAGGAAGCCTCTAGCACATTGGATACTACATATTTGATTTTGAGAGAACAACCAACAATGATTCATGATTTGTGGTAATTCTTGCATTTTTACAAATCATAATTTTGTTCTCCATTTCTATTATATGAGCGTCATCATCAATTACTTCATGAGAAACATCCTAAGAATTCATGGAATCCATGTGTTAGTTGTTTTTCATGAATATTCATAATGGTCGTTCGTGAAGCCTATCCATGAATAACATCTCATCAAACTCAAGGAAAACTGAATGGTTTCTTGGTGAATCCATTCTGGTAAAAAATGTTTGGATATTAGGTTCACAATAAATCATTCATGGAGAAACAAATGATTAGTTTGAAAAGAATATATTCGTGGATCAAGGATCCTAAAGGTGATGTGCTTCGTTAAAATAGATCAATATAGTTGTTCTTATCATGATTTTAGATTCACGAGAGGCCCCCAATCCATTATATTTTTATGCATACGTCTGCTAAATATTCACAAGGAATTAATGATAGTTATATTTTTGGGAAATAATCATGATTATCCTTAGAAAAATGGAGAATTTTATCAACATTTTTTTTGACTTGGCCATAGAATCCAAAATTTCTTTTCCCATTAGCTTCGATTATGAAGGGGGGGGGGTTGTTGCCAAAATATGTACCAGGAAAATCATAAAAGAGTATGTGACTGTTTTTTAGGTAATATATGCCCAAATGTACCCAAAATCTTTATTAAGGGTCAAATTTTTAGAGACCCTCTATGTAGACCCCACACCCTCAACTAATATGCAAATCACTAACAGAGAAGTCCATGATTCCAATGGTGTCGCATGATAGTGCTAAGGGTTGACGCTACACTCTGCAAGTCTAACGCAGCTAAAACCTTACATGAAACCCAATTTTTCATCCATTACCAACATATATTAATCATGAGTCCTTTTGTACTATTAATACACATCCCATTACATCCTTGAGGATTGGACTCAAAACATACATCTTCCAAATTTATCATGATTCACGAAGCACCCTGAGCAACATGAAGCAAGAAAGCATTGATCAATGAAGGTGTCCTAGATTCTCAAAAACTCATTTCCCAAGTTCATAAATACATCCATTAATTTTTGTTAGACATTATGAGTTCCTACACCCTTAAATAAGATAAAGGCTCTTATTATTACTTGAGGCATCACGAAGCATCCAGACATTGTGAGGCACTCCTTTCTCGAGCCAGAACTTCATACCATGGAAGGGTCCCCATTATACGTAATTCCTATTTCTTTTTGGTGGTTCAATCCACTAAAATAAACATGATATTCCTGAATAATCTATCTATGAGTTCCTCTTCTTGATAAACCCAACCTCATTGTCCTTTCTATGTTTCCTCCCTTTTTCTGAAATACTTTCATTTAGGTTGAATGCTCTAAAACACGACACACATCTTGGATTGGATCAACTTCACCTTTATGAATTTATGTGACATATTCCACCCTTTAATGTGGCCTCCTCAAAATTAATTGTGGCTTAATACTCCAATTTAATTTTTTTTCTTAGCAAAGATATAGTAATCTCTATTATTTCTGAGCATATGGACACTAACATGGACCTCGTGAGTGGTCACTCATCCACACCATTGTATTCTGACATTTATGAAGTCATGTCTCTCCAAAGGAATAATTAGCATTTGTAATGTAATAACAAGGGGAGAGGAGTGAGTACCCCACATCTAAGGTACATGACATAAAATTACCTAGTTCCAAATGTCCTCAACCCAAGATGTTAAACATAGTATATCCCTCTGCGGAAAATGTATAATGTCTCATGTATGAGTGAAAGCTAATGTGATCCTCCTTAGATGAAATGTCACCATCCACACCCTCAACACATGGAATTATGCCCTCATGTAAATCCTTATTGGATTAATCCCATATAATTTCTTATAGGTGGTAAAAGTATTTCTCCTCCTTTCCTCCCATTGGGTATGAGTCTATGTAATGACCCAAACTTTTATTCATCTTGATCAAATTATATGTCTTATTTTTTAAAAAATTTATATAAAACATATGAAATTTATTTGTTTCATGTTTTTGGAGTTTGAAATACTGTTAATAATTGTTTCTATTGCTAATATAACCATTGAATAGTGATCACATGATTAGTATAAATATAGGGTTTTAACAAATCCAATTTACTCAGATATTGGAAGAAATGAACTCATCCAATAGACTTGCACCATATGAATCCATTTTTTGGATCTCATAATGGAGGTAGCGTCATTTGGCTTCGCTCTTGACCAAGACCAAGCTAATCTTCCACACATTAATCTTGAGAAGAATCGCCGATGGGAGAAGTGGAAGTTAATAGATAATACCACCTGAGCATTGTTATCTAAGCCGCACCAAGAGTCTATCACCATTTCACACCATACCCTTAGGTCTAATTAGGGTGTTATAAGGGTTTATGTAACAAAACCCTATCACTATGATTATGTGCATTATTATTGTATAGAATAAAGAATATTAATTCATTTTATTATTATTACTTTATAAGTGATATTTAATGCAGAAATAATATTTTTTTAATATTAAAACTCAATTGAGAAATCTGTTTTTATGAATTAATTGATTTTTGAATTAAATAATATTTTAATAAAATAATATTAAAAAAATAATTTTTAATAAAAAAATGATTTTCTAATTTTTATTTATACAATTATAATTTTTATTAATGATTGAAAACTTTTTTGGTCAAAATCCTTAAGTGTTTCAATAAATATCAGTTTTTATTTAAAAAGTAAAAATGAAAATATTTATAAAATCAATCATATAATATTTATATTATTTTGGGAATCAGGAAGTAGAAATCATCCAACGATTAAATTTTTCATAATTTTCTAATTCAATTGAATTTTTGGGAAAAAATTAAATACTGTATAAATATATAATGTGTTTTATGACATCTTAATGGCCCAATAGTGATGTAATAATATATTATAAAATGGATATTTGGCTAATATATGTTATACCTTTAATATAATGTGATTTTATAATTTTGTGATTTATTTTACAATTCCTTAGTGGAACCTCCACAACTTATAAATTATTTTAACCTTTTAAAATGATTTCCTGGACACTATGACTCACCTCCACAAAATCAAGCATAATATGTTAATAAGTTCAGACATTGAACATATAATATAATTTATTACACTCTAATTTGGAAAAACAATCAGAAAAAACAATGGGATGTTTTTTGGTTTTTATTATATTAATTTGTAGTGTCCAATACATAAGTAATAAATAATTCCCTCTCATTTTCTATATAAACCCACTCAATCTCCCATTCCTCTTCTCTCATACCATTTGGAGCTTGACCAAAACCTTTCCTCATTTGACAAAAATCCTCAAAAGGTTCCACACGATACCAATAAGCTTCTCTCAAGCCTCTCTCAAGCCTCTCTCAAGCCATTGGGGTCACACATCCAAGTAAGGGATCCTCACTTTCCTTCCTTCCTTATTTATGTCTGAGTATCCTTTTATTGTTATTAACCATTTATTTGTTATTAAAAATGATGGTGTATGATTTTTCCCCTACCCTATACTGACCTCCATATGTTTTAATGATGAGATACACATTTCTCTCTCATTAATACCCCCCATGTACACCTATTACCATGTCGAAATTCGATAACAGATTTCTCTCCCCTCATTTACTTCCCAAAATATATTTTATATTTTGAATCTAAATTCCATTAAATATTATGGGAAATTATGTTCTAGAAACCCCTTAATATCAATTTAATATATAAATGATGAGATACCCCTTTCCCTCTCATGAATCCATTTTACGATTTCAATATGACGTCATTATGCTGCCAAAGTTAAACCAGAATTTCCCATGCAAAAATCGTTGTGCAAGTGAATACCATACCCATTTCCCTATCAATGTTATTAATGGTTATGCACATGTACATGTGGATTGAAGACATAAATTTATATATTCCACATCTATTATTAATAGAATAAATTATGTTTTTAATGAATCCATGTTGTGTGATATATGTGGCATGAATACGTATGAAATGAAATGATTAAGAATGGTGCACCCTGATAGTGCTCCAATGCATTGGATAAAGAATAATATCATGACACGCCATGTGAAATGAGGGTTTAATCATGATAATTCAAGATCAACGAGGGTTTACTTGTCATAATTCTAGTACAATGAGGGTTTACTCATACTAATATCATGTTTCATTTTTTTCCACATTTTAATGTTATGATAATCATGCTACATCATGCATTTAGGTTCATGTTTCTATTCTGATCCATTTATTTGAATATTGGATAAAATTTATTGTACTCTTCATGTTATTCCTTGTTTACTTCTTTACTAGGCTTCATAGATCACCCTTTTATTATATATGTCCTATGGTTATCCCATGCAATGCTATGTACAAAGGAATGTTGTGGTCATGTAAAAGATGTTTTCAATAAAGAAGTTTAATTTTATATCTTAAGATGTCATTTAATTTTTCTTATTTATCAAGACACTAGACCAATCGATCTTCAATGTTGTCCTAAGTGGGTTTTTATGTAATAAATCATGTTTAAATATATAATAATAAGTAGGTTTTTTATTGTTGGAATCACAGGATTGATATAGTTATTTTTGGGATTAGGATTAGAAAACCCTATTAGAAGCCTTAAGGATAAAACTATGTTTACTAAAAACATCCCAAAATTTTGGTGAGTATATATTAAGTAGTTCATCAAGAAAATACATCCCATTTTGGATACAAACAAGTAGAGGCTGCTCTTGAACAGATGTATCTAGTGGTAAAACCCAAAAACACTTCTTTGATCTAGAATCAAAAGGGAATTGGTGCACGACAACAATATTTATTGCACTCTTGGTTCAAAAGTCCTAGGGGATATTCTTTGGTAAATTTATAAGCTTAGTATGAACCACTATTAAGAGATGAAAATTCCACAAAGAATATATATTGGGAAGTATATATTGCTAACTTATATTGAAGCCTATAAATTTATATGTTTCACAAATAAATGTAATTTATAATTTATCCATTTTTGTCAATGTATTATCCTTTATGTATTACCACTAACATTCCTTTTATACTCTCAAATGCCCGGTAGTAGGGGGACTGAAGAAAACAACTGATGTGAAGATCAATGTGCTGACTATTTTAATGAGATGCCCAATATAATTGGAGAGGGAATAAAAAAATTTCATGATACTCTCTCAGTGAAATAGAGATTTGAATAGAATAAGGGGTCAAGGGAAATGCTCAAGCCCCCAATCTATGAAAGAAAAAGTTGTAATCGATATATTCATGAGACAAAGGCCTAGTAATTTTAATGGATCATTTAATCCCTAAATCAATAAACAATGGATCAAATCCATTGAGAAGATCTTATCCATCATTCAATGTTACGTATAAGAGAATATTCTTCTGGCTACAAATTGGATGGAGGGTGAATCAGATCAATGGTGGGAATTGGTCAAAAAAGATGCCTGAGGAAAATATCAAGGCATTAGAATGTAATTAATATCAAGAAATGTTATTCGATATATTGTTTCTATGCACCCTCCAACATAAGATGGAAAGGTACTTCCCTACCCTCCAGAAAAATATATGACTAATCCATCAGAGAATATGAGAAAAACATCACAATTCTTGCATGATTCACATACGGCTTTGTCATTACCATCAAATTCAAGGTTGAACACTTATTTTGTGGGATAAAACATAGACAACAGAAATCCCAAGAGATCTGTGACTTCAATAACTATGAAGAATTTTTATGATGGGCCATAAAAGTAGAAATGGATAACGGAGAATCTCAAGGGTGTTATGGGGATAAGAAGTAGAATGTTGACTTTAATTCTGGTAGTTCGATGGATATATCCAATGGTGCTATGAAATTCCATCACCCCACTTTCTAAAGATTTAGAAATTAGAACATGATAAAATATGATGAAGGGGAAGAGGAAATGTTTTAGGTGAGGAAGTGAAGGGAACATGGCCACTAATTGTTGATAAAAAAAACTTGATACTGTGATAGAGGAGTGGAACACTATTTTCAATCATCGATGCATTGTTCATTTATTCAACTGCGAAGAACCAGAGAACTTTGCAAACAAGTTCTCTATGAAAATATTTTTAAGAGGAAACCAACATCTTCCAAATCAACAAGGGAAATAATTTTTAATCACTTCCACTGAAGAGAACCCTGATAAAGAAGTGGTGGTAAGTATGCTAGTTATTCATTCAAGAAAATAAATCACAGTTTTTGATTTTGGTTTTATGCTTTCTTTTATATCCAGAAAGTTTTGTATACCAATTCCAACACAACCACAAATCATGGATGTAGAGATGTCGATGAGAATGGAAAATAGGGAAATAATTGCATCCCATGAATATAACTCCTCCCATATCATAATTTTTGTATTGAAATTCCTTGTGAACATTGTCATACTCCCTCTGGTGGAATTTGATGAAATTATTGTCGAGTATTGGATTTACCTATATAGATCCAACATAAATTTCTGTGAGAGGGAAATCACTCTCCATATAGAGAATCAACCTCCGATATTTTACAAGTGAAAGAGGAGGATGAATCTTCTTTAGCACCATCATATCAAGAATGGATATTATAACCATATAAACATGCTTTTCTTGCTCAGATGATTGAGTCTAAGGAAGATATCATCCTTAAAGACATGCCTATTGTGAGGGAATTCTCTAAAGTGTTTCCTGAGGAATTTCCTGCTCTTACTCCTAGAAAAGATGTTGAATTATTCATTGAACTTATACATGTGAAATTTCTAATATCCAAGACTATGTATAGAATGGATTTTGTGGAGGTTGAGGAGCTAAAAAACAATATGAGAATCTAGATAAAGGGTTTATACACCCTTGTGCTTCACTATGGGGTTCACCAGTCCTCTTCATCAGGAAGAAGGTTGGGTCAATGCACCTTTACATTGATCATTGTGAGCTCAAAAAATCATGATAAAGAAAAATTATCATTTTCCATGAATTGATGGCTTGTTCAATTAGCTATGTGGAGAACAATACTTCACCAAGGTGGATCTGCGGTCGGGATATTACCAAGCGTGGGTGAAGAAAGATGATATCCCCAATATTTCTTTTTTTTACAAGTTACATGCACTATTAATTCATAGTAATGCTTTTCGGGATCACTAATTCTCAAAAATATTTTATGTTCATGATGAATAGAGTATTATAGATTAACTCACCAAATTTGTGGTAGTCTTCATAGACTATATTCTAATATAATAAAAAACAAATGAGGAGCATCTAAGTACTATAATAGAGACGTTGCAAAAGGACAAGATCAGTGAAATGTACAGAAAGTGTGAGTTTCGGTTGAAGGAAGTCTCATTCACGGGTCATATCACAATAAGAAATGAGATATATATGGTTCCCTCTAAGAAAAATGCAATTGAGTGGTGGATGAGGTCAACATCAGTGGCAGAAATCCATAAATTCAAGGGGTTAGCTGGATATTATTGACGAGTTGTGAGAAATTTCTCCTGATTGTCAAACCCTGTTACTAAGCTACCTCAGACGGGAGTCATGTTTTCTTCGAGTGATGAATGATAAGATAGCTTCAAGGTGTTGAAAAGGAGGATTATCACTACTCTCATGCTCACAATACCCACAAGTGGTTAACTTTTTATGGTATTCATTGATGCATTAAATAAGGCAATGGGATATGTGTTGATGTAAAATGATAAATTTATTGTGTAAGCTTCAAGTCAATTAAAATTTTACGAGAAAACAATCCAACACATGATCTGGAGATGGATGCAGTATTGTTCACATTAAAATTTTGGCGACATTACCTCTCTGGGGAGAAGTGTGAAATATACACACATCACAAAAGAATAAAGTATATATTCACATAGAATGTTTTGAACATGTGCCAATGAAGTTGGTTACATCTAATCAATGTCTATGACTACTCAATCCATTACCACCCTGGAAAAGTGAACAAGGTAGAAGATTTCCTAAGTAGAAAGGACCTAGGGAGTCTATCATTGGTGAGAGTTAAAATGTATTAATTATTATTATAAATGATGAAGATAAACATGGGTATCATAAATAAGGGAACATCATCAGTCCTCTCACTAATTATTGATCAACCATGTCTTTTTTCATGGTTAAAGGACAATCAAAATGATGGTGTGGTAATTCAAAAGAAAGGTGAAACAATGAGAAAATGGAAATCCTTAGAGTTCAATTTTATGTAAGAAGGAATTATGAGATTTGGGTCATGAATATGTGTTAGATAAAATCCAGAGATAAAGAATGAACATTTTGATGATGCACATAGTTCAAATTTCTCTATTCACCAAAGAAACATGAAGATGTATCGAGATATCTGAGTGCATTATTGGTGGGATGACATGATGAATGAGATCACTGAGTCTACATAAAAATTCCTGATGTTTCATCATGTAAAGTGTTGGACTCCTCATGCTTTAATCATGTTTTAGTGATCACAAATCCAATTACTGTTACTTAATCTCAATCTTAATTGACCATCATGTTAATGCTCTCCATTATGTTTTAATAATAGAAAGTCTTATCGATGTTATTTACTCGCTTTATTATTTACAAGTCCTATGCATGATCACCAATATCACTTATATTATCAAGTCTTTATTTATGATTCACGTTCACTTACTCTCTACTGGTTAAGCTTAATCCATATTCTGCATATTAATGTCTAAGTCTAAATACCGATATTTTTCTAAGTATAGAGACACCATGAAGGTCACACAGTGAAGGAAAAACCGTGAGGCAGACACAGTGAAGGATAAACTGTGACCTAGACACCGTGAAGGACAAACCGTGACCCAGAAACCATGAAGGACAAACCGTGACCCAAACACTGTGAAGGACAAACCGTGACCCAGACACCGTGAAGGAAAAACCGTGACCCAAACACCGTGACTTAGACACCGTGAAGGACACACCGTGACCGAGACACCGTGATCTAGACACCGTGACTTGGAGACACCGTGAATCACATACCGTGGAGAATATACCGTGAAGAAGACACTGTTTACATAATCATTGTTACACCATTTCTTAACTTTTTTTCAATATTATTTAAATAATGCTAACAGTCATATTTGTTGTTTTTAATGATATTAAGGTGATTTAATGATAGTTGATGGCATGTTAGGTAACTGTATCTCATACCTATGAAGAAGGAATCATTTCTACTTCAATAACTGGTAGAATATAAAAAAGATTGAGCTTCAGTACACATATAAAAGTGTGACGATACAACAAGAAGAACTTACATACACACGAAAACTCAAGAAACCAAAAAGTGCACTGTTCTGAACTAGAAGACCAATCCTGAGCAAGAAAGAGACTGAAAAACATTCAATGAACTCTCATAAGTGCAATCCAACACCACTGAAGAATACACGACGAATCAAGAGATCATTCTCACTGGTGGAATACAAGCTAAACTACGACACTCTATTTTTTTGACAGAAAAACCAGAGAAGGACTCAGAATCAGTTCTGTTGAATCCAATGAGTCCACAGCTACATTGCTAATCACTATAGCTTTCTAAACTCCTATCTATTCTTTCTATGTGATTTATCTATTTACTTTTTTGCATTGTGGTGCACTCTGTATATCTCACACACACATACTGTCTCCAGTACTAAAATGGTGGATATCAAAATCCTCACTCCAAAACTCATAACTCTTGTTTACCCACGTCAACTGTGGAGGAGGTCCTTGTGGGGCCTGGTCTTTGCTTTGTTTCCCATGAAGAACTGTGGTAGAGGTCCCTGCGTGGCCTGGACAGTTTTGTAAACTGTTGTTAACCCCGATCCGGGGTGGGGATCAATTTCAAAAAAAAATTAGAGGACTAAGTCTCGGCTTGAGACTGAACCTCTTGTTATATCTGCTGTACATCTTTAGTTTATGTTTAAAGTATACTACGTATATTTTTTATATTCCACTGCTGTTACTTTGAAATACAAAACTATTTTAAAGATAATTTTATAGTTAAATTAGCAAGTTTTTATACTTATTGTAAATCAGTAAGTCATTTTGAAAAGTTAATTTAATCTTCAGATTAAGTTAACTGAGTCCTAATCAATCTTTGAGAAACTGATTGGACCTTTACACTCTGTATAGATTCACTACAGTTTAACTTTGTTTTTAAATTGGTGGATTCTAAAAATAAATATTTTTAACAGAAATTTTAGTTGGAACTCAATTCACCCCCTCTTGAGTATCCACTTAGACCAACATTTGGTATCAGAGGGTTTGTTTTTGTTTAAGGATTTTTGAAATACCATGTTTTTCAACTGTGATTTTAGTTACATCTTTAAAGAACATAAATTTCTATTAGTTATAAATTTTATCTATTTAATTATATTTCCTAAAATCTAATTATGGATAATAGACTAGAGGGTGCTGCTACTAACAGGTCACCTTTCTTTAATGGTACGAACTATGCTCAGTGGAAGCTTAAAATGAAAATACATCTAGAGATTATGGGTTTTGATATTTGAACTACTATATAATCTCAATATAAAATTCCAGAAACTGAAAGAACAACTTGGGATGAACCTACAAAGACTGCTTACAATAATAATTGTAAAGCTATGAATGCCCTGTACTTTGCTTTAGGAGATGAGGAATTTAACAGAACATCTTCTTGCAAAACTGCTTTTTAAATTTGGGATACTTTGGGTGTTTCTCATGAAGGAACGACTAATATTAATGAAATGAGATTAAATAATTATACTATTAAATATGATAATTATAAAATGAAGACTGATTAACCCATTTTTGATATGTACTCAGGTCTAATGAGATAGTCAATACAATGAATTCACTAGGAAAGGTTGTTCCAGCAAAGGAAAAAATTATGAGGATATTGAGGTGTCTTCCAGACCGATGGAGAGGCGCAACTGTTTCAATCAGAGAGTCATGTGACATTGCTGCTCTACTTGTCAAAGAACTCATTGATAAGCTTATGATGTATAAGGAAGAACTCAAGGTGAATAAAGAGGAAGAGGATGAACCAAAAATGAAATCAGTGGCTTTCAAGACTACTGCTTCAAAGAGTAAGGACAAAGAACAAGCTCAAATACAAACTGACAGTTCATCAAGTGAAATCTCAGTCTTTGATAGTGATGCTGAAATGGCTCAGATAGCCAAAAGGTTTAATAAATTTTATAGGAAGAAGAAATTCTTCAGAAAATAAAATTAGAAAGGAAAGTATGACAATAAGGGACATTGGAAGAAGGACTGGAAAAAGACAGATAGAAGTGATGAAGTTGTTTGCTACGAGTGAAAAAGAAAAAGGACACATTAAAGCAGACTGCCCAAAGTTAAAATTAAAAATGAAATATGATTACAAGGACAATACGTACAAGAAAACTTGAAGGATACCTGGAGTTCTTCTGAAGACAACACAAGTGAATCTGAAATGTCTGATTCTGAAAAGAATCGTTCCAACATGGGTTTCATGACAAACACATCTGAGGTAACCTTAGATACTCCTATTTTAAATTCTTATTAATCTCGAAATGATGCAGAATCTGATTTGGATTCTGAAAAAATGACTAGTAAGGAATTATTTGAATATTGTAATATTCTGGAAGTGACATTCAATGAGCTTAAGGATAAATACAAATCATTGAAGAAACAACATGCTCTCACCAGAACTGTTAAAACTGGACTTACTATTGAAAAAGAGAATAATTCTCAACTATTTAAGGAAAATACAGAACTGAAAATATCAAATGAGAAACATAGAAAAGACTTAGAGAAGTTCACAAATGGAAAGGATACACTAACTAAAATTCTAGGAAAGAAAGAGGCACCAAAATACACTACTAGAATAGGCTACAAACCTGGATAGAGACAGATTACTAAGAATATATTTATTCCTAAATCTGGACAGAATACTGCTCGTTCTTGTTCTGGAAATTCATATGCTTCAACTAGTTATTCACATAGTTATCAATCAAATAGATTTTATCTCTCAAAATCTTTTGATTCTGTAAATTATATGAGACCCGTAAGACTAATTTGGGTACCAAAATCATTGATTACTAACCTGTCTGGACCCAAGATGATCTGGGTACCAATGTCATTTTCCATCTAAATCTGTTTTGTAGGAAACCTGTTTGAAGAGTTCTCACAAGAAGGTATGGTACTTGGATAGTGGATGTTAGAGACACAGGTCTAGAGATTGTCATTCTTTAAAAGCCTAAAAAAGGCTGATGGTGGCTATTCCACCTTTGGTGATAAATCTTAAGGAAAAATCATCAGCGTTGGTGAAATTGGTAACACTAATTCAGTTTTAATTGCAAATGTTTTATTAGTTGATGGACTAAAATATAATCCGTTATGTATTTCCCAATTGCGTGATTATGGTTTTAATTTCAAATGTGAAAATGATTCCTGTAATTTTTTTAACTCTAAAAATGTTTTAGTATTTTCTGCATTAAGAAATGAAAATGTTTATACTGTTGATTTAAGTTCCTTAGCTAAGAAAAATGTTACCTGTTTAAATTCCTTTCATAAAGATTCTTGGTTATGGCATAGAAGATTAGGACACTGCAATATACATTAACATAGAAAACTGACTAGGAAGAACTTGGTTAGAGACCTACCGAAACTTGAGTTTCCAAATGACAAAGTTTGTAATCCCTGTCAAAAGGGAAAGCAACACAAAATCAATATTAAACCAAAGAATGAAGTCTCAACTTCTCAACCTCTCGAGTTGGTCCACATGGATCTGTTTGGACCATCTAAATTTTCTATACTAAATGGGAAGCACTATGTCTTTGTCCTAGTAGATGACTTTTCTAGATATATTTTGGTATACTTCTTAGCTCACAAAAGTGAAGCTTGTTCACATTTTGTTAAATACTCCAAGTCTGTAGAAAATCTTATTGGACTTAAGATTAAAACTCTAAGAAGTGATCATGGTTGTGAGTTTGAAAATAAAGACTTTGAATCTTATTGCTCACACAATGGCTATAGTCACAAATTTTCAGCTCCTATAACACCTCAACAGAATAGTGTAGTAGAAAGAAGAAATAGTACCCTTCTAGAAATATCTAGAACCATGCTTAATGTATATAACCTGCCTATTTACTTTTGGGTTGAAGCTATAAATACAGCTTGTTATATCATTAATAGAGTCTTAATTATACTTGTTCTTAAGAATACTCCTTATGAACTGCGGAATAATAGAAAACCTAAAGTTAGTTTCTTTAGAGTCTTTGGATGCAATGTTTTTATTCTTAATGCAAAGGATAATATTTATAAGTTTGATTCTAAGAGTGATGAAGGAATCTTTTTAGGATATTATTTAACCAGAAAAGCCTATATAGTTTTCAAAAAAAGAACCAAATGTGTGGAAGAATCTGGTCACAACAAGTTTGATGAAACTGATCCACATGAGCTTAAAACCTCTCTTGAAAATCCTGAAGAAGATTTATCTGTTCTGGACCTTAATGAAAAATCTAAAGAACCTGCTATTAAAACATCAAGTTCTGGACTTATTCTAGAATCTACTTCTAATGAACCAGATCCTAGAGAAGAGCCTGATATTTCTAGACCTACCTTTACTAGATCAACTAGAATTCTAATGAATCATCCTTTAGATGTTGTTCTAGGACATCTGGATATAGGGACACAGACTAGAGCTTCTCTTAGTAATCAGGTTGAACATCAAGCCTTCTTGTCACAAATTGAACCTAAAATCATTGATGTTGCTATTAATGATGAATTTTGGGTGATTTCCATGCAAGAAGAACTCAATCAGTTTGAATGAAATAAAGTTTGGAATCTTTTTGAAAGACCTAAGGACACTTTCACCATAGGCACTAAATGGGTGTTTAGAAATAAAGTACATGAATATGGAAACATAGTTATAAACAAAGCTAGGATAGTTTCACAAGGCTATAGTCAAGAGGAAGGAATTGACTATGAGGATAATTTTTCTCCAGTAGAAATAGTAGAAGCCATTAGGATTTTACTTGCTTATGCTGCACATATAAATTTCAAAATATATCAAATGTATGTCAAGAGTGCATTATTAAATGTATATATTTCTAAGGATGTTTTTGTTGAACAACCACTTGGATTTTCAAACCCTCATTTTCTAAATCATATTTTCAAATTATCAAAAGCTTTATATGGTTTAAAGAAAGCTCCAAGAGCTTGGTATGATAGATTAAGTACTTTTCTAATTTCTAAAGGTTTTACAAATGTATAGCTGATCCTACTCTTTTTATAAAATGAATTTCTAAAGATGGTTTAGTTGTACAAATTTATGTAGATGATATTATTTTTTGATCATCAAAAAATTCCCTATGTACCATGTTTTTTAAATGATGAAAAATGAATTTGAAATGTGTTTAATGGGTGAACTGAAATTCTTTCTTGGATTTCAAATCTTTCAAAATGATGATGGAATTATTTTAACTCAAAGTAAATATACTAGAGATGTTCTAAAATGTTTTGCATTGGATAGAACAAAAAGTAATGACACTCCCATGAGTACCACCTATAAGTTGGATCTTGATGAAGATGGTAAATCTGTTGATCAAACCACTTATAGAGGAATGATTGGAAGTCCACTCTACCTGACTGCAAGTCATCCTGATATTATGTTTAGTGTGTGTATCTGTGCTCATTTTCAAGAAAACCCTAAAGAGTGACATTTAAATGCTGTAAAGAGAATTTTCAAATACATCAATCATACTCCCAATTTAGGACTATTTTATCCCAAAGGACAATCATTTCATTTAGTTAGTTATTCTGATTCGGATTTTGCTGGATGTAAGTTATATAGAAAAAGAACCTCTGGAACATGTCACCTTTTAGGCAAGTCACTAGTAACATGGTGTAGTAAGAAGCAAAATTCTGTTGCATTATCTACTGTAGAAGCTGAATACATAGCTACTAGAAGTTGTTGTGCACAAATTTTGTGGATGAAACACACATTACTAGACTATGGATATCAATTCAGACATGTCCCAATAAATTGTGACAACACAAGTGCTATTAAAATTTCTAGAAATCCTATTTCTTATTCTAGGACAAAACACATTGATGTAAGACATCACTTTTTTAGGGACCACTATCAAAAAGGTGATATCACTTTGGAATTCATTGGTACTGAATATAAACTTGCTGATATATTCACTAAACCATTAAATTCTGAAAGATTAGACTACATCTTACATGATATTGGCATGATTAATCACAAATAAATATCAAACTGATCTTAATGTTTAATAATTTACTATATTTTTCTTTACCATTTCATGCTCACTATTTTACAGTAACTGATTCATGGTCACTCTCTCACTGTGACTGCACAAAATAGTCACTGTCTCACTGTGATGACCACCAACTATCTCACCGTGATGACTGTTTTCTTTCACACCATAATGCCAACTCACGGTCTCACCGTGAAGATTATTAATACTATTATTTTAACCTATATCGCGATAATTTTTATTTCATCGATATTTGTTTTCCAGTGTTTTTGTTTTTATGAGGTTTGACATTCCCAAATAATAAAACATAAGGTTTTCATTCTATTCCTTACTCGAACTCTCTCCCGAATCTTCTCACTCTTGAAAACCTTCTCCTCTCCCGGCTGAACCTTCAGTGGATGCGTAGGATGAGGCTTCAGTCTTCACCCTCATCTGAGAAGCGTCGCTTGAAGAAATAGAAGAGAATACTGAGGATATCTCCCAAATGACCTCTAAACCCAAACTTGGAAAGCCGTACTGTTGTACCTAAAAAAGAGATTTTACCTGAGTGGATGCTATCTAGAAAGTCGTTAGTTTTGAATGTTTTAAGAGAACATGGTTGGTTTGAGTGGTTCTCTAGACAAGATAGTCCGATTTACCTGAGATTGGTATCTCAATTATACCAATATGTGATGTTTTCCTTTGATTTTGGAGAAAGATTTTTGGTGACAAGCTGGATAAATGGTCTGAAGTGTTCTTTCTCTGCGAGGTTGTGGGCTGCATGCCTAAGGATTCTGTAACGCCCCGACCCTAGTTACCTAGAGTTGGTGCATTATTACATAACATTGGCATGATCACAAGAAAGATCAAATCTCGAATGACCGATTGGTTTAGTAGCCTTGGAAACACTAGATATATTCATAAGTCTTACATTACATCATAATGTGATAAAATAATACAACAACATATTGTCTCCATATTCCACACTCATATCCCCACATAATATCCCTGCAGGTCATTCATAATTTACTTCTTCAATTCCTGGGAAAAATAAAACATAGAAAAGGGGTGAGCTCAAATTCCCAGAATGGATAACAATATAGCAGAAACTTTCATAAATAAGAAAAAACATTTAAGGAAATGTATAACTAAAACAAAAGCCTTTTAAACATGAAAATCAACATAGTATGGCAAAAGTAAAATGAAATAATGCCATTTACTTATTCACATGGATATTCTACTAATCGAATAATCACATTCAATATCAATAATCACTTTCATAATGATGAAATTCATAATGCCAGACTATCATAACCACATAGCCAAGACCTCGTGCCAAGCCTACAAATAAGTTCTTACCAAGGCCTTGTGCCAAGAAACTAGTTTGTCTTATGAGACCTACTGATGCATCGAGGAGCTATAGCGGGCTCCACCCGTCATATATTAAGTCCAATTCATTCCCATATGAAAAGGTTTAAACATAACATAAACATTTGTATTAAAAGTAGCATACGAAATGTCAATACTTTCACCATAAACCATGAATGGTATAAAAATAGCACATCCACAGTCAAAAATATCACAAAACCTTCAATACAATAGAGAAGTTTTGTATCATAATAAATCAACTTCAAATAAGCGTAAAATCCATCAAAGGATGTTGACATAGATGAAATCAATACTCTTTTTAGAGAAATATCTCTTTCTATTTTGAAAACATTTAAGAGTCATATATTTATAAAATAAAACAGTTTCTTTGAAAATATTCTTATAAGCTTTTAAGGAAAGCGTCAAAGATTTTATAACGGCAGAAAATAGCCGCACCCGCCGTAAGTTAAAAAAAACATTCAAACATTAATTTTGTCGAAAAGGTTAAAAAGAACCCTGTTTGGAAAACGATGGAAAGATTCCTTTATAAACCTCTTATAAAAAGACAAACAAGGGTATAAATGACTTTAACCCATATTCTATTAAATAGTAAAAATGTTTTGAAATTCATTTTTAAGAAACATGGATGTGGATGATAAAGAGATCCCAGTAGATTATTACGTATAAACAACCTCGGATAATGAAGAGATTGTGAAAGAACCCTTACCTTGTACTTTTCCTTGGTTGGGGTAGGTTAACCTCCTATATAATGGTGAAATAATTGTTATTAACTTATACAAGAATCATATACATTAATATGATATCATATATGATCATTTAACATTGATTTGTTAATAATATCTTAGTATTACCGTTGTTTCGAGTGTTAACTTACTCGTTTTCTTTTATATGTTTTGTTATGTAAGCCATGTTTGTACTGTATAGGTTGTATCATAATAACATCCAGAATGATATAAAGTCCTTAAACATCATTTTTAAATCATCAAATGATAATTATACTTGAATGGATACGATGGAGAATGAATCTCATCGCATTTGTGGAGACGGTAGTCCGTACGTACGCACGAGCGACAATATCATTATTTTGATATTAAAATAATATATAAATGGATGGTATATCACATATACAGAATCATTATCATGTTAAATTTATTATTTACATGAGTTACACATCATTATTATACCCATCCAAATAATAATATTTTGAATAACAATTACACCACGATGTGGAGACGGTAAGCCGTACGTACGCACGTATGGTGACATGTTATTCAAAGGGTGGATAGAATACTGAATATGGTTGTACCATATTTATAATAACATCACATTATATATATGATACTGGAGTTATTATTTTAGAATGGTAATAACAAAGGAAGAAGAAGTGGAAGAAGAATGGAACTTGGAAAAGGGTGGTTAAATTATTACCTCTTCTTCGGGTTTTTTCTTTTTATTTGATCAAAAGGGATCCTTAGGTTGGATTTCCGATCAAACTAATGCCTCTATGTTGTAGTGAGGTAAGTTGGGAGAGTATTTGGGAAGCGTTTGGCCGAACTAAAAGGCTTTGAAGGTGTGAAGAAATGATAAGGAGGAGTGCTCTTTTATAAGAGGGGTGAGGGGAACCTTTGGAAAAGTTAGAAATATTAATTTATAATAAATTAATATTTGGTTTATAATGGCTCCAAAGTTGATTATTTAAATTATAAGGTGGGGATGGGTCAAAAAAAACTCAACCAATATAATTTAGATAGGTTTGGGTACTTATATTAACCATATCTTTAAGTATTACCTCTAAGTTAATTGGTTTCAATTTTACAATGTCTCGTTGTATTTTTATATTATATGGTTAATAAACATACTATATACATAAAATCAACCTCCAAGTGGTCCATTAATGATACAACTATCATGATATAAGTCTCTTTCCCAAACCATAGATTTTTAGGAATTTAATATCAATTAATAATATAATATTTGTTTTAAAAACTCTTTTATGTCAATTTTGACACAATTCAATAGTTGATTTTTGTGAAACTCATAACAGAATTATTACTTGGAAAAAATTTACTTACATCATTCCTAACATGTCATATTAACTTATAAAATTAGTGTAATTCATAAAAAGTCTCAAATTATATTTATTTGTGTATTTATAATATAATTTATTTTAATTTTTCACTATTATGGTAATTACTGCATCATCATTGTGTCATAAATAAATTAAATTATATAAAGTCTAAAAATTAAAAATAAACTATCATTATGTAGGAAATATATTTATCTTTATAATGAATATTTATAGTCTAAAATCCAACATATATAACCCTATGTAAAAATTGTTTTTCTAAAAGATATATGCTTATGTCATTTTTGTACTTATTTTAACTTAATTAAAATTAAGTGTCCCTATCACCTAAAATTGGCTCCATGGGGTCCCAAAATCGACCCAAAGATGCCTATGGTCGAAACTGTGTCAACCAATAAGTCTAGGACACGTTTTAGGGTAATTTTGTATTATTATAATATTATTTTTTAACCCATATTTATCGGATTTACCTTTAACCATGGTAGATAAAATATTTACCGAAGTAATTATTCAAAATGTATAAAAATAAAAGTTACCTATTTACAAAATTTGAAGATCCTGATTCCAAATATGGAATCCATTTTTCCAAATTCAAAACACAGAAGTTGCAGAAATTAATTTAAAATTAATTCCCGTTGTTAAAACAAAAAAGCGTGTTTTTAAGAGATAATAAGTATCAAAAGATTGACATTTGTTTATGTCCGGTTTAATTGTAAAATTATGTCCAATGACCAAAATTATATTAAATGGTAAAAATATATTCTAAATATACTTTAAAACCACTCAAATTATTAATTTATCACTATTAATTATTTTGATTAAAAAATTTGTTTTTAATTAAAATTTACTAATTTTCACTATTCATCAAAATATTAAAGTTATCTGAAAAGTACCAAAATTTCACCTTAGGATAAATTCGATATTACGAATCCAAAAATGAAGTCCATTTTAAAATATATCTAATTTCAAAAAGTAGGTATTAATATTCATAACGGCTAGTTTGATTGGTTATGGTGTGTTAGAACTCGGTGTTGCATACAACACACGCTATCACATTATTCAAAGAGAAGCGTATTGTGGAAGCTTGGGGTGTTACATTCTCCCCTCCTTCAAATAATTTCATCCTCGAAATTTCAATAATACTTATCAAATGAAAAGACTCGGGTGGTTCTTCATCGTAAGTTCCTTGAGTTCCCACGTTGCCTCTTTCATCTTATGGTTTCTCCACATAACGTTTACCAGACGCGTTGTCCGGTTTCTCAGTACTTGTTCTCTCGTATCAAGAATCATGATGGGCTCTTCACAATAATACAGATCGGGTTCCAGTTCTAATTCCTCGTATGTGTGTACATGCGTTGGGTTAGGCATGTATTTCTTCAACAGAGATACGTGGAACACATCGTGAACTTTGGAGAGACTTGACGGCATTGCCAATCGGTAAGCTACAACCCCAATTCGTTCTAGAATTTCGAAAGGTCTGATGTACCTGGGACTCAATTTACCTTTCTTACCAAAACGTATGACTCCCTTCCATGTAGATACCTTTAGTAAAACATGACCACCGACTTGAAATTCCAAATCCTTCCTTCGATTATCGGCATAGCTCTTCTGCCTACTTTGGGCTGCTTTGATTTGATTTCGGATTACCTTCATCTTTTCCATCGTTTCCTCCACTATTTCTAGACCTACAAGTATTCTTTCACCAACATCATCCCAACAGGTTGGTGTGCGACATCTCTTTCCGTATAACGCTTCATATGGTGCCATCTGGATACTCGAATGGAAGGTATTGTTATAGGAAAATTCTACCAGAGGTAAATATTGATCCCACATACCCAGAAAGTCAAGTGAGAAAGATATCAACATGTCTTCTAAGGTTTGAATAGTCTGTTCTGATTGTCCGTCTGTCTGAAGGTGGTAAGCAGTGCTCAAATGAAGTTCTGTATCCAGGGATTTCTGAAGACTTTTCCAGAATCTTGAAGTAAAATGGGGATCACGATCAGAAACAATCGACAGGGGTACTCCATGAAGTCTCACAACTTCATTAATATATAGTCTTACTAGACGTTCCCGGGGTAGATCTTCCCTTATAGCAAGAAAATGTGCTGACTTGGTAAGATGATCAACAATAACCCATATTTCATCGTTCCTTCTAGGAGTCTTTGGTAGTCCCATGAAAATGTCCATCATAATATTGTCCCATTTCCACTCCGGTATGGGAAGAGGTTGCATTACTCCTCCAGACTGTTGTCTTCCAGATTTCACTTGTTGACAAACCATACATCTTGACACAAAATCAGCAATATCCCTCTTCATGTTGTCCCAACAAAAACATTCCTTCAAATCTCTATACATATTGGTGCTCCCAGGATGTATAAAGAAATTGGAACTATGAGCATCATCCAGCAATTCCCTTTTTAGATCAGGTATATCGGGAACAAAATGTCTCTTCCCAAATTTCAAAATTCCATCTTCATACACAATGTCTCTCAATCTCCCATCATTCCCAGCTTTAATCTTCTTTTGAAATTCTTCATCATCGGTCTGAGAACTCTTAATCCTTTCTAGTAAAGATGGTTTGGAAACCATTTGAAAAAGCATTGATGTTTAACCTTCCCTGGTTATTCCCATGTCCATCTCCACTAGATCCATGAAAATTGGATCTCTTTCAATTCTCATATTGTTCAAAACTCCATGATATTTTCTGCTCAAAGCATCTGCTACCTTGTTTGCCATTCCCGAGTGGTAGTGTATCGTGCAATCATAATCCTTTAGTAATTCAAGCCATCTCCTTTTCCTCATGTTGAGTTCTTTTTGTGAGAAAATATACATCAAACTCTTGTGATCAATATAAATCTCACATTTTTCACCATAGAGGTAGTGGCTCCATATCTTCAAAGCAAAGATCATAGCTGCTAATTCGAGATCATGAGTAGGATAGTATTGTTCATGAATTTTCAACTGTCATGATGCATAGGCAATAACTCTATCATTCTGCATAAGGACACAACCAAGTCCTTTCTTCGATGCATCACTATAAATAACGAACCCATCATTCCCCGATGGTAGAGTCAATATAGGAGAATTGACTAATCTTCTCTTCAGTTCTTCGAAACATTTTTCACACACTTTTGTGCAAACAAATTTCACCCCATTACGTGTGAGCTTCGTTAATGGGTTAGCTAATCGGGCAAAATTCTGGACGAAACATCGATAATAACCTGCTAAACCAATAAAACTACGTACCTCAGTTATAATCATCGGTGCTGGCCATTCATGGATTGCCTTAGTCTTAGAAGGATCAAAAGAGATTCCATATTTAGAGAAAATATGGCCAAGAAGAGAAATCTCCTGATGCCAAAATTCACACTTTCTAAACTTCCCATATAATTCATGTCTTCTTAGTGTCTTCAAGATAATGCACAAGTGATTTTCATGATCTTCGAAAATTTTTGAGTATACCAAGATATCATCAATAAATACCACCACAAATTCATCAAGATACTCCTCGAAAACTCTATTCATCAGATCCATGAATACAGAGGGTGCATTAGTCAATCCAAAAGGCATTACAGTAAACTCGTAATGCTCGTACCTAGTTCGAAATGCTGTCTTCGGAATGTCTTCCTTATTCACACACAACTGATGGTATCCAGATCAAAGTTCAATCTTTGAAAATTATTGAGCTCCATGCAGTTGGTCAAATAAATCATCAATTCGAGGTAGGGGATAATTTTTCTTTATTGTTATAGAATTGATCTCCCTGTAGTCGATACATAACCTCATAGATCCATCTTTCTTTTTAACAAAAAGAACAGGGGATCCCCACGGAGAAACACTAGGGTGAATAAATCCCTTATTAATCAATTCCTCTAGTTTTTTCTTTAGTTCAACTAATTCTATAGTGGCCATTCTATAAGGGGTCTTCGATATAGGCCTTGATCCAGGAATTAAATCAATGGAAAACTCAACTTCTCATTCTGGAGGATGTCCAGGTAAATCTTCTGGAAACACATATACATATTCTTTCACAATAGGTACATCCTCTGTTTGAACATTCCTTTCCTCACCCACAGTCATTTCATTCTCTTCCTCCCCAATAATTGAATTTAGTTGAGCTACTGGGGGTGGATCTAGATAAGAATTAGTTGGTGACGATTCTGCTCTAAAGATAAGGTGTTCCTTATTATCATCATCAAGAATCGTAACCTCTTTCTTCTTATAATAAATCTTCGCATCATAGTCCGAGAGCCATTCCATACCAAGGATTATATCAAACTCAATCATAGGTATGACGATGAGATCAGCAGATAATGAACATTTATGTGCTCTAATGGGGACTGATTCACAAAACTTTGTTGCAATGATACTTCCCTCAGGAGTTTTAACTGACAACTCCCTTATTAAATAAAATTGGAAATATCTAATTTTCTTAGAAAACTAGGAAGATATGAAACAATGAGATGATCCAGAATCAAATAATTCATTTTCTAAACTTGAGGAAACCATTAAATTGACTTCCACCACGTCTTTTGGAGCTTCTACCTCAGCAGTAGTGATAGCATAAGATTGCCCTTGATCCCTTGGCCTTTTTTGAGGTAAGTTCTCTTGACGCTTAGGACATTCATTTGCATAATGTCCCATCTCCCTGCAATTGTAGCACTGAACATTGGTATCTTTCTTCTTCCCCTTGCAATCACGAGCTTGGTGGCCTTTTCACCACACTTGTAACAGACTCCCATTCCCTTCAAGCAAGTACCGGGGTGTTTCTTCCCACATTTACCACAGGATGGATATTAAACCTTTCCCTTCTTCCCCTTATTTCCATTCCCAGATTGATCAGCATGTCTCTTCTTATCTTTCATGGCTTTAAAGTCATAAGACTTAGATAATTCCTTTTCGGTCTTGATAGCACACGAGACAATGTCTTCGTACGATGAAAAGGATTGTGAGACTAATGCTCGACGGAGAAATGGTTTTAACCCATCAAAGAAACGATCAATCTTACTTCTTGGGTTACGTTTATAATCTCCAGCATACCTTTCTATCCTTGTAAAGTTATCCTCATACATTGTGACATTCTCATCCTCCTTCTATCTTAGACTTAGAAATTGTTTTTCCATATCTGCTTGATGGTCGCGAGGAAATTATTTTTCTAAAAATAGATCTTTGAACTCCCTCCATTCCATATTTGATACTTCATCATCTTCCTTCGTGTTTTGAATCAATGACCACCATTGATCAGCATCTACAGTGAGTCAGTAAACTGCCATGACAACTTTTTCCCTTTCACTACTCCCCAAAACCTGAAATATTTTCTATAGGGAATTTATCCACTGCTCAGCTACTAAGGAATTTGTACTCCCATTGAACATTGGTGGTTGTTGCCTCATGAATCGATCTAACATTGATCCTCCACACTGTGGATCAAGGTGCTCCATACGGGTAGGGTTATTATTCATAACCTGAGTAAGTTGTCCCAGTATGGTGATTAGCTGATCGACACCAGTTACATCACCAGCTCCACTATAATTATCTTGAGCAGGAGGGAAATCCATACATGGAGTGCGTGCATTGATACGGTTTCCATTTCTTCCACTAGGCTCCATTTCTAAACAATGGTAGAAACTAGATCAGTTTATGAATCAAAATACATAATCTCATACTTACAAAACACATAACATAAATTGAACTATTTATGGATATAATCCATAATAATAACAATGTTTTCTTTAAGGAAGTATATACTCATAATGTAACACCCGAGACTTTTATGATATATAAATCATCAAAGGAATCTTTTTCTACACAACACTTGCTTGGCATTATTTACACGAAATCGCGACCTTCCTTGATAGCTTGCATCGTACGCAATACCGAGTTTCACTAAACAACGGTATGCTATAAAAATATTATTAAAACTACCCGTTATGAATAGTAATAACCACTTTTTGAAAATTTATAAATTTTAATTTTCAATATGGACTTCATTTTTGGATTCGGAATATCGAAATTATCCTAGGGTAAAATTTTGGTATTTTTCTGAAAACTTTCAATTTTTGATGAATAGTGAAACCACTAAGTGGTAGTTAAAAAAACTGAATTTTTCATAAAACTTAATTTTACCGTTTCTGTGAGTGGAATTTCGAAAATCAGAGAGACACGGTTGATGTCAAGTAAAATGTGGTTCAATGAGATGAAAATAATTTTTTGGTGAATAGTAACTTTTTACTTTTTTTACCACGGTTAAAAGTAAATAGGTTAATTAAGGGTAAAAATGATATTATTATTACCCTAACACATGTCCTAATTCAATTGGATAAGTTTAATTAGACCAAAAACGAACATAGGAATAAAATATTACCATTTAGGCCCACTTGGATTAGATTAGGACATTTATTATTAATTTATTTAAAGAAGGGTTAAAATAGTTAAAATCAATGTTTAAAAACTAAATAATTATTAATATGGGGTTACACATAAGATAAATTCGACTATAAATATTCATTAGAAAGATAAAAAGATTTCCTACATAATTGTATTTTATTTGTAATTTTTAGAAATTAAATAATTTATTTTATTTTTGACACAAAGATGATGCAGTAATTATCTTATTAATAAAATATTAACATAATTGATGTTATAAACACCCAAATAAATGTAATTTGAAACTTTTTATGAGTTCCACTAATTTTCTAGGTTAATATGACATATTATTATTGATTTAATTAACTTTTTTTGAACTAATAATTCGGTTATGATTTTGACAAAAATCAATTACTAAATAGTGTCAAAATTGACATAAAATAGTTTTTAAAACAAATATTATATTAGTAATTGTTATTTTATTCCTAAAAATCTAAGTATCGGCCAAATGACTTAGATAAGGTTATATATATTAATAATAAACAACTTTGGGTTCGTTTGGCTGCTTATAGTATGTTTATTAATCTTATAGTATAAGAACACAAGAAGACACGGTAAAAGTAAAATTATTTAACTTAATGTTAAATCTAAATGATAAGGTTAAAATAGGAACCTAAACTTGTCTAAATTCTCTTGGATGAGAGGATTTCGACCCATCCCCACCTTAGCTTCGAAATAAATCAATTTGGAGCTATTTAAAACAGAACATGACTTTATAATAAAATAATATTTTTAGTTATTCTAAAGGTTCCCCTCTCCTCCCTTATAAAAGGGCACCTCCTACCTCTCTTCCTCACACCACTTTGAGCCTTCAAGATCGGACAAACCCTGCCACATTCTCCTCTATAATTCCCTAGAGACATCCTAGAGGTCCTGGTCTTCTTCAAAGACCAATTTTAGTGCCCTAAAAAAAGGTCTCAAAGAAGCACTTCAAAGAAGAGGTAATGTCTGTTACCGATTCTTTCATCTTTATTTATTCTTCCACTTCTTCTTCTTTAGTTGTTTCATTATGAAGTAATAACATCAGTATCACTCATATAATAAAGGAAAAGTGTTTTTGAAGTAGAAAGGATATTTTCCTCAAGAATGGAGTTCAAGTGTTTTATCAAAATTATTTTCCATCTAAGATAATAAAGGGTTCTATTTTTATCCCTATTGATTTGGTTATGTTGTGATGGAATTTTATTTTTATGAATTCCTTTATCTTATATGAATTGTTTTATGATGTCACGATGTTTAAGATTCCCATTTTTATTACATGGGTTATGCAAGGATGTATGATTTATGATTTTGTGGCACACATAATAATGGTATCATTATGAGATGGGTGGGACGTATATCCCCCTCCAATGCATTGGGTAAAGATTTTATATCTCATGAGATAGACATGGCTGGAACGGTAGGTTATACCGGTTCAGTGAAACAGGACTGAAACGAGGGTGACTCGGTTCAGAAATGGACTTTGTCCACTAAGAAAGTCTTGGAAATGAGTCTTTACTAATAAGAAATGATTCTCTATGATTATGTGTGTATGCCACAAAGTTTCATGTTTTATGTTATGATTACTGGGATTAAATTTCACTACAATGATTTACCCCATGTTATGAAATTATGATCTCTTTTGCAGGTTAAGATTTCCAAAAGTAATGTGCTTATGTATATGATGTGATTGATATTTCTTTTGTTTACCCTTACTGAGCATTTGATCTCACCCTTTTGTATGTTTTATTTCCCCAGGTCAGGAAGAGGGTTATTAAGTAGAATATTCCAAAAAGGGACTCTAGATATGATGACTTAAATGGGAGGCAAAGTAGATGCTTTATGAACCAGTTGTTTATTATTTCCAGTTTCTAAAGACACTATACCTATACGATCCTTTCTTGGTTTTGTTATATGTTGTAATAAGTGTGCTTCAATTCTGAAGTAATACCAATGTATGTAAAGTATGGGTCGTTATAGTTGGTATCAGAGGAAAGGTATAGTCAACCTTTGGAAAATAGGATGTGAAAGCTTTAGTAAGAACCCTAAGGATAAGTCTAAGCATAGAACACAATCTTAGTGTTTTAGAAATGACCATGAATAACCTAGGATTAGACCTTAAGTGTGAAATTTAATTCTTGATTATCTGGTTTTCCTATTATAATTATTGTTGCTCACACTATTCTTCTTGGTTTTAGTAAATGGCTCGAACCCGAAGGAACCGTGTTAATGCGAAATGCGATGGGCAATGCAATGATTGTCCCCCTGAGCAACCAGACGTTATGGGCGCTGGAATGGAAAATCTTGTAGCCATGCTCACACAACTTTCTCAAGCTATGAATCATGCAGGAATTCCAAACGAGCAAAGGAAGGAGCAACATTCTATTGAATCCTTCATGAGATAGCGTCCACCTTCATTCAGAGGGTCTACTGATCCATTAGTTGCTGAATAATGGATTAGTACTACTGAAAAGATATTTTCAGTTCTACAATGTTCTGATCATGATAAAGTCATCTTAGTAGTGTATCGTTTGGAAGGTGATGTTTATCAATGGTGGAATCTAATTAAGAATACGAGGCAAAGGGATGAAATTGAGTCCATGGAATGGGACGAGTTAAAGAACTTATTTTTCAATAAGTACTTCCCTCATATTCTCCGAACAAAGATGGAGAAAGAGTTTCTTGAACTGAAGCAAAAGGATGATGAATCTGTTGGTACCTATGAGGAAAATTTTACAAGACTTGCAAGGTACGCTTCTGGTATTATTATCCAACCTAAGAGTAAGATCGATCGATTCTTTAGTGGCTTAAAACCAAGTCTTTAAAGGGCCTTAGCCATAAGGGACTTCAATAGCTACGAGGAAATCGTTCGATGTGCTCTCAAAGTTGAGATGGAGATTAGAGTAACCCATCAGTCATATGGCTTTGATAAGAAGAGGAAAATGTAATTCAAAGGAAAATCTAAAGAGCACACTGAAAAGAATAGGAGCATTACCTTATGCTCAATTTGTGGAAAGAAACATGGAAGGAATTGTCTTAAAGGGACAAGTAAATGTTTCAAATGTGGAAAGGAAGGTCATCGGGCATTTGAATGCCGCGATGATGGTAAGAAGATGTCTAATGATGCAAACAAAGGAAGGGATACACAGAATAAAACTACTACACTTCAATGTTTCAAGTGCAAGGATATGGGACATAATTCCAATAAATGCGCTAATCCAAGGGTTGATGATGATGGTCGACGTCAACAAACTCTTAAGGCTAAAGACAAAGGAAAGTCACATGCAATTTCTATCAGCGATGTGGAGTATGATAACGATGTGGTGAAAGGTACACTTAACATCCACTCTAAAGTAGAAAATGTTTTATTTGATTCTGGATCCACCCACTCCTTTATTTCTGAACAATTTTCTAAGGGTATCACCGTATTACCTCAACAATTAGATGTTGAGCTAGTTGTGACAACACCTAATGGCACAACAGTCGCATCAAAAGTTTATAATTCTTCTCCAATCAAAGTTTGTGGGAAAGTGCTTCCTGCAAATCTTGTGATCCTTACTATAGTGGAATTTGATGTGATTATTAGCATGGATTGGGTTTCTCTACATGGAGCTCATATCAATTTCCAAAGAAGGGAAATCACATTTCATACTCCTGATCAATCTATGATCGTCTATCGATGCAAGGATGAAAATATCCTTCCAGTGTAAATTTCTTCCATTTTATGTGTATTGATTGCACAAAATGAAGGTTATTTATCTCAAATGGTTGGTGAGAAACTCACAATTATTAATATGCCCATTGTACGGGAGTTTGATGATGTCTTTCCGGATGAATTACCGGGTCTTCCACCGAATCGTGAAGTTGAGTTTTCAATAGAACTCGTACCGGGTGCTTTGCCTATTTCAAAGAAACCTTATAAAATGGCCCCAATTGAGTTGCAGGAATTGAAGAAGAAACTCCAAGAGAATCTTGGTAAGGGATTCATACACCCTAGTGCGTCACCTTGGGGAGCACATGTTCTATTTGTTAAGAAGAAGGATGGATCAATGAGACTCTGCATTGATTATCGAGAACTTAAAAAGATCACTATCAATAACAAATATCCTCTCCCACGCATTGATGACTTATTTGACCAACTACGAGGAGCTCAATACTTTTCCAAGATTGATCTTCGTTCAGGGTATCATCAATTAAGGTTCAAAAGGGAGGATATACCAAACATGGCTTTCCGTACAAGGTATGGACACTATGAATTTATAGTAATGCCATTTGGTCTTACTAATGCCCCTACTATCTTCATTGATCTGATGAATAGAGTCTTTAGAGACTATCTTGATCAATTTGTGGTAGTCTTTATAGATGATATTATTTTCTATTCAAATAGTAAGGAAGAACATGAAGATCACTTGAGAATTATATTGAAGACCCTGGGAAAGGAGAAGCTTTATTTCAAATTTACCAAGTGTGAATTTTGGCTTCAAAAAGAATCATTTTTGGGTCACATAATCTCAAAAGAGTGGATATCTGTGTATCCATCAAAAACAGAGGTTATCGAAAGATTGTCCAGACCAACAACAGTAACTGAGATCCGAAGTTTTCTTGGTTTGGCTGGATATTATCGACGTTTTGTGAAAGATTTTTCACGATTATCAAACCCAATCACCAAGTTGATTCGGAAAGGAGTTAAGTTTGTTTAGATGGAAGAATGTGAATAGAATTTCAAGGAGTTGAAAAGAAGGTTATCCAGTGAACCTATGCTCACACTGCCTTGTAGTGGAGAAAGGTTTGTGATATATAGTGATGCATCCAAGAAGGGATTGGGGTGTGTTCTTATGCAAAATGATATGGTGATAGCTTATGCCTCACGACAGTTGAAAATACATGAGCAAAATTACCCAACTCATGATTTGGAGTTAGCTGTAGTAATCTTTGCATTAAATATTTGGAGGCATTACCTTTATGGTGAAAGGTGTGACATTTATACTGATCATAAAATTTTAAAGTATATTTTCACACAAAAGGAGCTGAATATGCGCCAAAGAAGATGGTTGGAGCTGATTAAGGATTACGACTGCTCAATTCATTACCACCATGGGAAAGCAAACAAGGTCGCATATGCATTAAGTCGACATGACCATGCTAGTTTATCCATGATGAGGATCATAAAAGATCCAATATTTATGGATTTATGAAGGATGGATCTTGGAATTATAATGAAAGGGGAAAATCGTATCTTTCTCAAATGAATGTTCAACCATCTATACATGTGATGATTAAAGAGGCATAGAAAGAAGATGTAGAGTTACATAAGAAGGTGAGAAATGTTCCTGAATTGAACCTTGATTGTGATGGGATAATAAAGTTCAGGAATAGGGTTTGTGTTCCTCCCATCCCAGAATTAAAGATGGAGCTGCTGGATGAGGATCATAGTTCTTCATTCTCTATTCATCCTAGAAGCACGAAGATGTATAGGTACCTGAAAGAGTACTTCTGGTGGGATTGAATGAAAAGAGATGTTGCTGAATATGACTCTCGATGCTTGGTTTGTCAACAAGTTAAAGCTGAGAGATAGAAGTCTAATGGGATGTTACAACCATTACCCATACCCGAATGGAAATGGGAAAACATAACTATGGACTTTGTCACAGGACTTCCTAAAACATCCAAAGGCAATAATTCTATCTTGGTCATAGTTGATCGTCTTACAATGTCTGCACACTTCATTGCTGTTAGAGAGGATTTCTCTCTGGATCAGCTTGCCAGGATACATGTAAAGGAAGTGGTAAAATTTCATGGAGTACCACTTTCTATTATATCTGATCGGGATCCAAGATTTACCTCGAAGTTATGTCTAAGTCTTCAGCATACTCTGGATACAGAGTTGGGTTTCAGCACTTCTTATCATCCTCAGATAGATGGTCAGTCTGAGAGAACAATTCAAACTATAGAAGATATGTTGAGAGCTTGCTCTATGGATTTCAAAGGTGGTTGGGATCAACACTTACCTTTGGTGGAATTTTCTTATAATAATAGCTTTCACTCCAGTATTCATATGGCTCCTTATGAAGCTCTCTATGGAAAGAAATGCCGGACTCCAACTTGCTGGGATGAGGTTGGTGAAAAAAATCTATTAGGACCTGATCTCATTGATGAAATGGCAGAAAAGGTCAGATCTATTCAATAACACATAAGAGCAGCTCAGAGTCGACAGAAAAGTTATGCCGACAACCGAAGAAAAGACCTAGAGTTTGAAGTGGGTGATAAAGTGTTCTTACAAATATCTCTCTAGAAGAGACTCATGAGATTTGGAAAGAAGGGGAAGTTGAGCCCTAGATATATCGGTCCTTTCGAAATACTGGATTGTGTTGGGAAGGTAGCTTACCGATTGGCGCTTCCACCGAATCTCTCTCAAGTTCACGATGTGTTCCATGTATCTCTCCTGAGAAAGTACATACCTGATCCTTCACATGTACTTAGCTCAGAAGTTGTAGCGATGGAGCAAGATCTTTCTTATGAAGAAAAATCGATAGAGATTCTGGATTGTAGTGAAAAATTCCTACGAAACAAGTCCACTCGATTGGTGAAAGTTTTATGGAGTAACCACCAATTAGAAGAAGCTACATGGGAGCTTGAGGATATGATGAGAGAGAGGTATCCTCATCTGTTTGTTACAAAGTGATGAATTTCGAGGGAGAAATTCATTTTAAGGGGGGTAGAATGTAACACCCGAGACTTTTATGTTATATAAATCATCAAAGGAATCTTTTCCTACACAACACTTTCTTGGCTTGCTTTACACGAAATTGCGACCTTCCTCGATAGCTTGCGTCGTACGCAATACCGAGTTTCACTAAACAACGATATGCTATTAAAATATTATTAAAACTAGCCGTTATGAATAGTAATAACCACTTTTTGAAATTTTATAAATTTTATTTTTCAAAATGGACTTCATTTTTGGATTCGGAATATCGAAATTATCCTAGGGTGAAATTTTTGTATTTTTCTGAAAACTTTCAATTTTTGATGAATAGTGAAACCACTAAGTGGTAGTTAAAAAAACTGAATTTTTCATAAAACATAATTTTACCGCTTTTGTGAGTGGAATTTCGAAAATCCGAGAGACACGGTTGATGTCAGTAAGTAAAATGTGGTTCAATGAGATGAAAATAATTTTTTTGGTGAATAGAAACTTTTTACTTTTTTTTACCACGGTTAAAAGTAAATAGGGTAATTAAGGGTAAAAATGATATTATTATTACCCTAACACATGTTCTAATTATATTGGATAAGTATAATTCGACCAAAAATAAACTTAGGAATAAAATATGACCATTTAGGCCCACATGGATTAGATTAGGACATTTATTATTAATTATTTAAAGAAGGGTTAAAATAGTTAAAATCAAAGTTTAATAACTAAATCATTTTTAATATGGGGTTATTAATAAGATAAATTCGACTATAAATATTCATTAGAAAGATAAAAAGATTTCCTACATAATGGTATTTTATTTGTAATTTTTAGACATTAAATAATTTAATTTATTTATGACACAAAGATGAGGTAGTAATTATCTTATTAAGGAAATATTGACATAATTGATTTTATAAACACCAAAATAAATGTAATTTGACGCTTTTTATGAATTATACAAATTTTCTAGGTTAATATGACATGTTATCATTGATTTAATTAACTTTTGTCGAACTGATCATTCTGTTATGAGTTTCACAAAAATCAATTACTAAATAGTGTCAAAATTGACATAAAATAGTTTTTAAAACAAAAATTATATTAGTAATTGTTATTTTATTCCTAAAAATATAAGGTTTTTCCAAATGACTTAGATAATGTTATATATATTAATAATAAACAACTTGGGGTTCTTTTGGCTGCTTATAGTTAGTTTATTAACCTTATAGTATAAGAACACAAGAAGACACGATAAAAGTAAAATTATTTAACTTAATGTTAAATCTAAATGATAAGGTTAAAATAGGAACCTAAACTTGTCTAAATTATATTGGATGAGATGATATCGACCCATCCCCACCTTATCTTAGAAATAAATCAATTTGGAGCTATTTAAAACTGAACTTGACTTTATAATAAAATAATATTTTTAGTTATTCCAAAGGTGCCCATCTCCTCCCTTATAAAAGGGCACCTCCTCCCTATCTTCCTCACACCACTTTGAGCTTTCAATATCGTCCAACCCCTGCCACTTTCTCCTCTCCACTTCCCTAGAGACATCCTAGAGGTCGTGGTATTCTTCAAAGACCAATTTTAGTGCCCTAAAAGAATGTCTCAAAGAAGCACTTCAAAGGAGAGGTAATGTCTCTTACTGATTCTTTCATCTTTATTTCTTCTTCCACTTCTTCTTCTTTAGTTGTTTAATTATGAAGTAATAACATCAGTATCACTCATATAATAATGGAAAAGTGTTTTTGAACTAGAAAGGATATTTTCCTCAAGAATGGAGTTCAAGTGTTTTATCAAAATTATTTTCCATCTAAGATAATAAAGGGTTCTGTTTTTATCCGTATTTATTTGGTTATGTTGTGATGGAATTATATTTTTTTGAATTACTTTATCTTATATGAATTGTTTTTGGATGTCACGATGTTTAAGATTCCCATTTTTATTATATGGGTTATGCAAGGATGTATGATTTATGATTTTGTGGCACACAAAATAATGGTATCATTATGAGATGGGTGGGACCTATATCTCCCTCCAAAGCATTGGGTAAAGATTTTATATCTCATGAGATAGACATGGCTGGAACGGTAGGTTATACCGGTTCAGTGAAGCAGGACTGAAACGAGGGTGACTCGGTTCAGAAATGGACTTTGTCCACTAAGATAGTCTTGGCAATGAGTATTGACTAATAAGAAATGATTCTCTATGATTATGTGTGTATTCCACAAAGTTTCATGTTTTAAGTTTTGATTATTGGGATTACATTTCACTACTATGATTTACCCCATGTTATGAAATTATGATCTCTTTTTCAGGTTAAGATTTCCAAAAGTTATGTGCTTATGTATATGATGTGATTGATATTTCTTTTGTTTACCCTTACTGAGCATTTGAGCTCACCCTTGTGTATGTTTTATTTCCCCAGGTCAGGAAGAAGGTGATTAAGTAGAATATGCCAAAAAGGGACTCTAGATATGATAAATTAAATGGGAGTCAAAGTAGATTCTTTATGAACCAGTTGTTTATGTTTCCCAATTTCTAAAGACACTATACCTATACGATCCTTTATTGGTTTTTTTATATGTTGTAATAATTGTGCTTCAATTCTGAAGTAATAACAATTTATGTAAAGTATGGTTCGTTATACATAAACCCTTCATAATGATTTGTAAAGAAAATGAGAGTTATCCTAAGAATATCCCCCTGGAGTGTCGTAACCAAGAGTGCAGCAAGGCCCGTTGTCATGCACCAGTTCCCATTCGAGTCTATCTCAAAGCGGTGTTTTCGGGTTTTACACCTAGGTACATTTGTGCCAGAGCCTCCTCTACCTGCTCGTATCCAGACAGGGATGTATTGCACGGAAAACTCACAAAATCTCTACAATACCAAAATTCTAGGATGTTCTTCTATACTAATCCTCAAAGTTCATCTTAGGTCTACGTTCTCTAATCAGAGCTTATCTAAATCTTGCATCCAAGGTTTGTACTAAACTTCCTCTGATACCAACTGTAACGCCCTGACCCCAGTTACCTAGATTCGGTGCATTATTACATAGCATTGGCATGATCACAAGAATGATCAAATCTCGAAACACCGATTGGTTTAGTAGCCTTGGAAACACTAGATATATTCATAAGTCTTACATTACATCATAAAATGAAAAACTACTACAACAACATATTGTCTCCATATTCCACACTCATATCCCCACATAATATCACTGCAGGTCATTCATAATTTTCTTCTTTACTTCCTGGGAAAAATAAAACATAGAAAAGGGGTGAGCTCAAATGCCGAGTAAGGATAACAATATAGCGAAAACTTTCATAAATAAGAATAAACATTTAAGGCAATGTATAACTAAAACAAAATCCTTTTAAACATGAACATCAATAGAGTATGGCAAAAGTAAAATGAAATAATTCCATTTACTTATTCACATGGATATTCTACTAATCGAATAATCATATGCAATATCAATAACCACTTTCATAATGATGGAATGCATAATGCCAGAATATCATAACCACATAGCCGAGGCCTCGTGCCAAGACTACAAATAAGATTTTACAAAGGCCTTTTTCCAAGACACTAGTTTGTCTCATGAGACCTATCGATGCATCGAGGAGCTATAGCGGGCTCCACCCGTCACATATTAAGTCCAATGCATTCCCATATGAAAAGGTTTAAACATACCATAAACATTTTTTTTAAAACTAGAATACTAAATGTCAATACTTTCACCATAAACCATTAATGGTATAAAAATATCACATACACAGTCAAACATATCACAAAACCTTCAATATAATATAGAAGTTTTGTATCCTAATAAATCAACTTCAAATAAGCGTAAAATCCATCGAAGGATGTTGACATAGATGAAATCAATACTCTTTTTAGAGAAATATCTCTTTCTATTTTGAAATCATTTAAGAGTCATATAATTATAAAATAAAACATTTTCATTGAAAATATTCTTATAATATTTTAAGGAAAGCTTCGACTATTTTATAATGGCGGAAAATAGCCGCACCCGTCGTAAGTTAAAAAAACATTCTTACCTTAATTTTGTCGAAAAGGTTAAAAAGCACTATGTTTGGAAAACAACGGAAAGATTATTTTATAAAACTCTTATAAAAAGACAAAAAAGGGTATAAATGACTTTAAACCATATTCTAGTATATAGTAAAAATGTTTTTAAATTCATTTTTAAGAAACATGGATAAAGATGATAAAGAGATCCCAGTAGATTATTACGTATAAACAACCTCGGATAATGAAGAGATTGTAAAATAACCCTTACCTTGTACTTTTCCTTTGATGGGGTAGGTTAAACTCATGTATAATTCTGAAGTAATTGTTTTTAAATTATACAAGAATCATATACATTAATATGATATCATATATGATCCTTCAACATTTATTTTTCAATAATATCTTAGTATTATCATTATTTCGGGTGTAAACTAACTCGTTTTCTTTTATATGTTTTGTTATGTAAGCCATGTTTGTAATGGATAGGTTGTATCTTAATCATATCCAGAATGATATCAAGTCCTTCAACATCATTTTAAAATCATCAAATGATAATTATACTTTAATGGATACGATGGAGAATGAATCTCATCGCATTCGTGGAGACGGTAGTCCGTACGTACGTACGAGAAACAATATCATTATTTTGATATTAAAATAATATATAAATGGATGTTATATCATATATAAAGAAACATTATCATTATAAATTTATTATTTACATGAGTTACACATCATTATTATATCCATACAAATAATAATATATTTAATAACAATTACACCACGACGTGGAGACGGTAAGCCGTACGTACGCACGTATGGTGACATGTTATTCAAAGGGTTGATAAAATACTTAATATGGTTGTACCATATTTATAATAACATCACAGTATATATATGATACTGGAGTTATTATTTTATAATGGTAATAACAAAGGAAGAAGAAGTGGAAGAAGAAAGGAACTTGGAAAAGGGTGGTGAAATTATTACCTCTTCTTCGGGTTCTTTCTTTTGATTTGATCAAAAGGGCTCCATAGGTTGGATTTATGATCAAACTAAGTCCTCTAGGTTGTAGTAAGGGAAGTTGGGAGTGTATTGGGGCAGTGATTGGCCGATCAAAAAGGCTTTGAAGTTGTGAAGAAATGATAAGGAGGAGTGCCCTTTTATAAGAGGGGTGAGGGGCACCTTTGGAAAAGCTAGAAATATTAATTTATAATAAATTCATATTCGGTTTGTAATGGCTCCGAAGTTGATTATTTAAATGTTAAGGTGGAGATGGGTCTAAAAAAACTCAACCAATTAAATTTAGATAGGTTTGGGTACTTATATTAATCTTATCTTTAAGTATTCACTCTAAGTTAATTAGTTTCACTTTTACAATGTCTCTTTGTATTTTTATATTATATGGTTAATAAACTTACTATATACATCCAAGAGACCCCCAAGTGGTCCATTAATTATACACCTATCATGATATAAGTCTCTTGGCCGAATCGTAGATTTTTAGGAATTTAATATCAATTAATAATATAATATTTGTTTTAAAAACTCTTTTATGTCAATTTTGACACTATTCAATAGTTTATTTTTTTGAAACTCATAACAGAATCATTACTTCGAAAAAATTTAATTAAATCATTCCTAACATGTAATATTAACTTATAAAATTAGTGTAATTCATTAAAAGTCTAAAATTATATTTATTTGTGTATTTATAATATCCATTATTTTAATTTTTCACTATTATGGTAATTACTGCATCATCATTGTGTCATGAATAAATTAAATTATTTAAAGTCTAAAAATTATAAATAAAATATAATTATTTAGGAAATAATGTCATCTTTCTAATGAATATTTATAGTCGAAAATCTAACATATATAACCCAATGTAAAAATTGTTTTTCTAAAAGATATATGCTTATGTCATTTTTGTACTTATTTTAACTTAATTAAAATCAAGTGTCCCTTTCAGTTACAAGTGGCTCTATGGGGTCCCAAAAACGACCCAAAGATGCCTATGGTCGAACATGTATCAACCAATATGTCTAGGACACGTTTTAGGTTAATTTAGTGTTATTATAATATTATTTTTAACCCTTATTTATCGGATTTACCCTTAACCATGGTAGAGAAAATATTTACCGAAGTAATTATTCAAATTTCTAAAAATAAAAGTTACCTATTTACACAATTTGAACATCCTGATTCCAAATATGGAATCCATTTTTCCAAATTCAAAACACATAAGTGGCAGAAATTAATTCAAAATTAATTTCCATTGATAAAACAAAAAGTGTGTTTTTAAGAGATAATAACTATCAAAAGATTGACACTTGTTTATGTCCGGTTTAATTGTAAAATTATGTCCAATGACCAACATTATATTAAATGGTAAAAATATATTCTAAATAAACTTTAAAACTACTCAAATTCATAATTTATCACTATTAATTATTTTGATTAAAAAAGTTGTTTTTAATTAAAATTTAATAATTTTCACTATTCATCTAAATATTAAAGCAATCTGAAAAGTACCAAAATTTCACGTTAGGCTAAATTCGATATTACTAATACAAAAATGAAGTCCATTTTAAAATATATCTAATTTCCAAAATTAGTTATTAATATTCATAACGGCTAGTTTTATTGGTTATGGTGTGTTAGAACTCGGTGTTGCGTACAACACACGCTATCACATTATTCAAAGAGAAGCGTACCGTGGAAGCTTGGGGTGTTACAGATTCCACATGATGGAGTTTGTGAAGACTACCAGAGAGACCCTCCTCCTTTATCTGACATCTTTGTTCTGGAAAATGCTTTGGGAACCTAACTGGTAATGGTACTAAGTAAAGGGCTATAGCTGCAGAGTTAGATGGAGAAACTATACTTCTATTCAAATTTGTTCAGAAATTGATCAGTCCAAGAAAAGGGGATTTTTCTATAATTAAGTATCATAATGTGTTCCGGATTCACCTATTGAAGAATGGACATAAGATGAACCTATGCAAGTATGTTATTAACCATATATGTGAGCTGATTAATGTCACTTCAAAATCCACCTCCTTGTATTACTCAAGGATGATTTCAGCCATGCTAGTTGCCAAAGGGATGGTTGGACCGAATGATTAAAATTTAGAGGACTTTGATTTCTGCTTATCCATGCCTATCCTTATAAGGATGAAGATTATCTAGAACCCTTGGAAGAAGTAGTCCGTTGAGGATAATGATCATCTTTATAAAAATTTTAATCTTGTTGACTAACCAAGAAGGCCTAATAACCTAGACGATCCTGGTTTGGAACCAGATTAAGTGGTTGAGTATTTAGAAGAAGAAGAAGAAGAGGAAGTGACAACTAAAGTGTCACTGAGAGAAGAAGCTGGAATACCTCAAATAGAAATAGCTCTTGTTGAAAAAGAAAGGATTGTTGTCCCTGCTGAAATACCTCAAGGAGAAGAAGTTACTGTTGGTTTGAGAGAAGAGGAAGCTCCTGCTTCTAGTAAGGATATCAATCTAGAAACTCATCCTACAGCTGCAAGAAAATTGGTTTTTCCTGATTTAGAGCAACAAGTAAACATAGAGGTAGATCCTGTTGAAGAGGATATCCCTATTGAGATAGATGTTAGTCTGGAAGCTCGACCAGTAGAACAATCAGTTCCTGAGATTATTCCCTCTACTGAAGAGAGGATAAAAATTTCTTTTCAGCTGGCAAGGAAAGTGTTTTCTGAAGAGATTAGAGATGATCCTGTGGATCTTGACCATGTTGTTATGCCTATAGTCTCTGAAATGGAAGCACAATTTGAGGGGGAGTAGCCTCAAAACCATGAGATTATACAAGCTAGTTCTGCTGATCCTTCTCAACCTACTGTCACATATTCTATGTACACCCATTATGTTTTCCCAAGATTTTATGTTGTGAATGAGTCAAAGAAAGTAACTACAACTGGAATGGATCTCTCTTCTATGTTTCAACTGAAGTCTGTAGCTCATCCAGAACCAGAACCAGAACCATAGCTCCATTCTCAATCTGAATCAGAATCTGAGTATGAAGATGACTCTGAACTGCAACCAGAACCTGCACTCTTACATGAGAAACACTACTTTCTTACTAAAGATGATATGAATGTTATTGGAGAGACTCTGTTAGCTAGAGTTGAGAAAATATTATCCACTCAACCTTATCTAGTAACTCAACTGAGTCAAGAAGATGCATCAATTCTCTTGAAAAAATATTATATTTTATATTAAACCAAGGATGATACGAGAAATTCAAGAAGCCAGAGTAGAAAATAAGCTACTGAGTGCTGATGTTGAAAACCTGAAAAATATGGTAGAAAACTTGCAGAATGAGTTGTCTTTGAGATCAGAGCCGACTTCTATCTCTGCCCCTGCACCTGTTTCTGCTTCTCCTGAGCCAACTAATCCATCCTTGCTAGGGAAATTGTGTCTCAAGTTCATCCATATCTACTGTCTTTTGATGAAAAGATTGAAAAAATACACACAAAAAAGGTGGAACACATGACGGAGCTTGTGGAAAATTTGAATAAGCTCACAAATGAATACAATGGATGTCTAAATAATGTTTTTAAATACCTCAATGTTCTATCCATAGCCTTAAAAGCCTCTCCTGCTTCAGGTCAACCTTCTGTTCCTCCTTTGGATGATTCTCTGCTGAGATCCATAATCAAGGAAGAACATCAGAATGCCTTCAGTGGATTGGATTTGTCTTAATTGTAAAAAGTGGTCAATAATAGTGATCAAGAATTGGACTTAGTTATAATTCATTCTAAGATAGCCAATGATTCTCAACAGGAGAACACCAAGAAAATAGATTTTTATTTCACCCGGATTTTCTCCAAATGTGATATGACATATCACTTTACATATCTTGTGGAAAACCTAAAAATCCCTCTAGTAACTTAATATTTTAAAGCTCAAGTTTAGAAGCTTACAAAGTTCACCATATTTTTGGACAAATTAATGGAGAATAAGGACGATTTTGAAAAGGCTATGCAATATGGTGGAGAAATCATTACTGATTTCATCAATCTTTTGAAGCCATATCATCATGTGCAGAGTACTACTATAGTTGCTCCAGCTGCTGCACCCCTTAGACCTGGTCTACCTGCCTTAGCCCCACCTGCCATGACAGTCAGCCAAGCTCTTTCTTAGATCCATCCAGTCATTCTTGACCAACCACATCCTAGATATTATACTGATCCTACTTTGGCTCCATCCATTTTTGAAGGCCTACCCTTACCCTCGTTGTCTACCACATCTGTCCCTTCCTCTACATCCGTACTATCTCCTACTACTGATAATGGCAAGGACAAGGCGGATCCCTGAAGAGCCTAGGGAATGTTTTCTTTTTGATGGGATGTCATTTTTTGTTTACTGTTTGTATTTCTTCTCTATGTTTTATTCTGAACCTTATTAATGACAAATGAAGTGTTTCACTACATTCTCTCTGCTTTTTGATAATCCAAAAAGGGGGAGAAACAAGTAAAAATATTATTATTCTAATTGTCGAGTTGGTTATTTAATTTAATGTTGCATTTCGTTTATATTTATACCTATGCATGATTTGTGAACATCAAAAAGGGGGATATTGTTGGACTCCTAATGCTTTAATCATGTTTTAATGATCACAAATCCTTACTTAATCTCAATCTTAATTGACCATTATGTTAATTCTCTCCATAATTTTTTAATAATAGAACGTTTTATTGATGTTATTTACTCGCTTTATTATTTACAAGTCTTATGCATGATCAACAATGTCACTTATATTATCAAGTCATTATTTATGATTCAAGTTCTCTTACTCTCTCCTAGTTAAGCTTAATCCATATTCTTCATATTACTGTCTAATTCTAAATAAAGATATTTGTCTATGTATAGAGACACCGTGAAGGACACACCGTGAAGGAAAAATCGTGACCCAGACACCTTTAAGGAAAAACCGTGACCCAAACACTGTGATTGACAAACCGTGACCAAGACACCGTGAAGGAAAAACCGTGTCCCAGACACCATGAAGGACAAACCGTGACCCAAACACTGTGACTCAAACACTGTGAAGGACACACCGTGACCGAGAAACCGTGAGCTAGAAACCGTGACATGGGGACACCTTGAATCACATACCGTGGATCATATACTGTGAAGAAGAAACCGTTTAAATAATCATTGTGAGACCATTTCTTAATTTTTTGTCAATATTATTTAAATAATGCTAACAGTCATATTTGTCGTTTTTAATGCAATTAATGCTATTTAATGATATTTATTGGCATGTCAGGTAACTGTATCTCATACCTAAGAAAAAGGAATCATTCCTACATCCCGAAATGGTGGAATATAAGGAATATTGAGCTCCATTACACATATACAAGTGTGGCGATACAACAAGAAGAACTTACATACACACAAAAACTCAAGAAATCAAAAAGTGCACCATGCTGAACTAGAAGAACAATCCTGAGAAAGAATGTGATTTCAAGACATTAAAATAACTCTAGTATGTTCAATCCAAAACCACTGAAGAACACACGATGAATCAAGAGATCATTCTCACTGGTGGAATACAAGCTATACTACGACAATCTATTTTTTCTACAGGAAAACTAGAGAAGGACTCAGAAGTAGTTCTTCTGAATCCAACGAGTCCAGAGCTACATTGCTAATCACTAGAGCTTTCTAAACTTTAATCTGTTCTCTCTAAGTGATTTGTTTTTTTAATTTTGAGCAGTTTGGTGTACTCTGTATATCTCACACACACAGACTGTCTCCTGCACTGAACTGGAGGATATCAAAATCCTCACTCAAAAACACATAACTCTTGTTTACCCACGTCAACTGTGGAAGAGGTCCTTGTGTGGCCTTGTCTTTATTTTGTTTCCCACGAAGAATTGTGGTAGAGGTCCCTGCGTGGCCTGGACAGTTTTATAATCTGTTCTTAACCCCGATCTAGGCTGTTGATCAATTTTATATAAATTTGAGAGGACTAAGTCTCGGCTTTAGACTGAACCACTTGTTATATCTAATGTGAATATTTATTTTAAGTTTAAAGTATACTATATATATCTTTTATATTCCTCTGCTATTAATTTGAAATACAGAACTATTTTAATTCTACTTTGATAATTAAATTAGCAAGTGTTTATACTTATTGTAAATCTGTATGTTAGTTTCAAAAGTTAATTTAAACTTTAGATTAAGTTTACTGAGACCTAATCAATCTTTGAGAAACTAATTGAACCATTACACTCTGTATAGATTCACTATAGTTTAACTTTGTTTTTAAATTGATGGATTTTAAAAAGAAATCTTTTTAACAGAAATTTTAATTGGAACTCAATTCACCCCCCCTATTGAGTATCCACTCCGACCAACATAAAGGATGATAAGAAATATTCTAACGGGATGATTCAACCATTACCCACACCAATATAGAAATGGGAAAACATACTCGTTGACATTGTCATTGGACTTCTGATGAAATCTAAAGGAAACAATACGATCTAGGTTATTGTATATCATCTTATAAAGACTGTACACTTCTTTGCAATTTAGGAGGATTTATAATTGGATCAACTAGCATGGATATACATCAGATAAGTGGTGATGCTACATGGTGTACCACCATCGATTGTATCCGTTCGAGATCCAAGATTCACCTCTATGTTCTAGAAGAGTCTCCAATATGATCTAAATACTGAGCTAAACTTCAGTATGACTTATCAACCTCAAAATGATTGCCAATAAGAGGGGACTATCCAAACACATGAGGACATGTTGAGGGAATTCTCAATGGACATTAAAGGAGGATGTGATCAACATCTTCCTGTGGTTGAGTTGTCTTACAATAACAGTTTCCACTCAAGAATCCAAATGGATAATTATGAACCCCTTTATGGGAAAGGGTTCAAAACACATGCATGTTGGGATTTTGTAGGGTAGTGAAAAATACTAGGTCCATATATGGTCGAAGAAATGGAGTAAAAGGTTAAGACCATCAAGAATCACATTAAAACTACCCAGAGTTGACAAAAGAGCTATGCTGGAAATCATCAATGAATCCTAGATTTTTATTTTGGACACATGGTATTTCTCTACAAATCACCATGGAAGAGGGTTATGAGATTTTGGAATAAGGGAAAGCTTAGTCTAATGTACATCATCCCTTTTGAGATCCTTGATCACATTGGTATAGTGGCCTATTGACTAGAACACCCACAAAACATATCTCACGTTCACGAGGAATTCCATGTACCACTCTTGAGGAAGTACATAACTTACCCATTATATGTACTCAATCCAGATGTGGTACCATTGGAGAATGAACTCTCCTATGAAGAGAAGTCGGTGAAGACCATAGATTTTAGGGAAAAAATTATATGAAATAAGACAATTCCCATCGTCATAGTGTCATGGAGAAACCACATGTTTGAAGAAGAAATGTGGGAAACGTAGCAAGTGATGAAATAGGGTTACTTTCATCAGTTTTTTTGTGGGAAAAGGAAATTTCAAGGGTAATTTTATTAAGGGGGATGATTTGAATGACCCAAACATTTATTCTTCTCAATCTAATTAAATGTCTTATTATGTAAAAAGGTTATATAAAACATATAAACTTCCACGGTTTGATGATTTTGGATTTTGAAATACCGTTACGAATTGTTAATGTAGCTAATATAGCTATTGAACATTGATCACATTATTATTATAAATATATATCTTTAACAAATACAAATTACCCAGTCAATGGAAGCGATGGCCCCATCTAGTAGAATTGCTCCAAATGAAGCACATTAGTTAAGTCTAGAAAAGATGGTAGCATCAATGGGCATCTTTCTTGACCATTACAAAGCTAAGCCTCAACATGTTAAGCTTGGATGGAATCAAGCACAGGAGAAGTGAAAGTTAATATAGATTACCACCTGAGTGATGTTATCCAAGCCACCCCCGAAAGTTTGTCCCCATTCCCCACCTTACCCTTAGGTATTTTATATCTGTTATAAAGGGTTTATGTAATAATACCTTAACACTATGATTATGTGCATTATTTTTGTATATAATAAAGAATATACATTCATCTTATTATTGTTACTTGGGAAGTGATTTTTAAATCGTAAATAGTATTTTTAATTAATATCCAAATTCAATTGGGAAATTTATTTTGATGAATTAATTTATTTTTTAATTTAATAATTTTATAAGAAATTATTATTACTAAATTATTTTTTAATAAATATAAATGATTCTATAATTTTTATGAATATAATTGTAAATTTTATTAAAGATTGAAAACTGTTTTTGGCACAACCCATGAATTTTCAATAAATGTCAATTATTTTTTTAAAAGTGAAAATTGAAATATTTTGAAAATGATTTTCATAAAATGAATATTATTATTTTTAATTAGGGAATAAAAATTATCAAATGGTGAATTTTTCATAATTTTCTGAGGTAGTCATATTTTTGGGAAAAAATTAAATACTGTTTAAATATATACTGTATTTTACGACATCATAATGACCCAGTAGTGATGTAATTAAATACTATAAAAGGGATATTTGGATAATAAATGTCTTTACTTTAAAATAATGTGATTTTAAATTTTTTTGATATATCAGATAATTCTACAGTGGACCCTCCAAGACTTATAAAATATTTTTATTTTTTAAATGATTAAATGATAGTTTGACTCACCACATCATATGGAAGCCTAATATGTTAAAATTTTTCACATTTTCCATATAAAATAATGTTATACACTCAAATTTGGAAAAAATGGGAAAAACAATGGAATGGTTCGTGGTTTTTATTAGTTTAATATTAAGTGTCCAAAACCTATATAATGAAGAATTCCCTTTCCATTTCTATTAAAATACACTCAATCTCCCATTCCTCTTCACTCAAACCATTTGGATATCGACTAACCCATGACCTACTCTCTATAAAATCTTCTTACTGGTGCCCCAACATCCCATTAATCCTCTCTCATGTCTCTCCCAATCCATTGATATCATACTTCCATGTATGGGATCCTCACTTTCTTTCCTTCCTTATTCATGTCCAACATTCCTTATATTGTTATGACCCTTTTATATTCAATTAAAAAGGTTGGGGTATAATTTTTTACCTCCCCTATACTACCCAACTTATGTTTTAATAATGATATACCCCTTTCTCTCTCATTAATGCCTCCCATGTACACCTGTTACCATGCCAAAATTCCATGAGGTATTTCTCTTTCCTCATTTACATTCAAGAAATAATTTTATATTATGCATCTAAATTACATTACATATGTTGGGATATAATGTTCCATGACCCCCTTACTGTAAATTTCATGTATAAATTATGAGATACACCTTTCTCCCTCATCAACCCATTTTATGATTTTTATTTGACGTCATTATGCAAATGAGGTTACACCTAAATTTCCCATGCCAAAATCAGTGCGTAAGTGAATACCATACCCATTAACCAGGCTATGTCATGACTCTATGTTCATGTTTCTATTGTTCTCCATTGATATTACTTTTGAAAAAATGTACTTTATTATCCATGTTATTCTTTGTTTACTCCTTTACTAGGATTTATAGCTCACCCTTTTCTTATGTATGTCCTTAGGTTATCCCATGAAATGCTATATATGAAAGAATTTTTTGGTCATGTAAAAGATTTTTTCAATAAAAATGTTCTATTTTATGTCTTAAGATGTCATGTAATGTTACTAATTTCCCAAGAGACTATACCTCTCGATCCTTGGAGTGTCCTATGGGAATGTTTATGTAATAAATAAATTTTAAATATGTAATAAAGGGTAGTGTTTTTATAGTGTAAGAGAGGAGATGGGCACCTAAAACCCTTTCTAATTATTGTACTCTCAAAAACCCATCCCTCTATCTTTGGGATGTGACTCCATGGGCCACTATAACTAGTTACACCGACTAATATATATTTAGATACTCATAAAAAAAATGAGATCCTCCTAGGGAATCATGCATGCATAATTCCCACACCACCTCTCATTGGAGCATATTTCAAAACATGAATTTTAGGTCAATAACATCCTCTTATTTATCAATATGAGTATAGATTGGGTGAGATGAGAGGTTAGTAGAAACCATGTCAACCATACATCCTCATTTGGGTCACTTCTATTTTTAAGACCTAAACATATATTCCCAGGAGATCCTCATTATGTGAAAGACTGACACCCCATATTTAACTATGTGGGTTATGATTACCAATCAGTTGAGATACATATGAAGCTTATTCATGGTCCCAACCCAATAACCCATCCACTTTATCCACTCTACATAATCAATATATAGTCCATATTGATATTTACATGTGCTTCTATATTTGTGTGTGTTGAGTCAATAAGGTTATCTTATGAATTCCTAATTACTTATGGTTTTATGATTTGGAAATCACAAACACTTTTCCCTATGAATCAATTTTACATAAATATTTTTCATGATGTTTACATACAGATTTATCATTCTGTTTTACTTATAGATTTTGAATTACATTTACCTAAATTTTTTTCATTCTATTTTACTTATATATTTTTCATTATGATTACTTACAAATTTTTCATTACATTTACTTATATATGTGTCATTCCATTTTACATTTAGATTTAACATTATAATATATTTTTCATTACGTTTTACTTACATCTCTAATAGTATGGTGTACCTAAGATTAAAACATATTATTTAACATAAGCCTATGTCATATATTTTTTCATGATATCGATACTGGTAAAAATGTCATATTGATCTTAAAATACCGGTGCCCAAAACAGTGATACCTTTTTTCTCAATTTGATTTTCATTTTCTTAAGAATCCATTTTCTTGAGAATGTTAGAGTTGTTTAATGTATGATTCCAATATTATCAGATTCTATGTTTTCATATATTTAACACTTATCTTAATCTTAACATTGTTTTTTATACATGAAAGGATGTCGAACAATCTGTTATGAATAGACCATTTTCTCTTTGACACATATCCAGATACCTCCAAAATTTAGAGAAAATAAGACCGTTGGATTGTAGCCGACCATTGAAATTTTTTTCCAATAAATACAAGTCTATTTGAATGATATAAATGGATGATGACATACAGAGAATAGAAAAGCGATCAAATATTGGGAAGTGATTTCTAGAGAGAGAGGATCTTATAACTCTCAGTGATTAATGCAGATGTCGTGAACAACTTTTTTCGGCATGAACAAATTGTTAATACTTTCTTCGTCCAGACTCCGATCGTTCTATCTTGGGCTTCTAAGATTGGATGACAAAGGTTTCGATTTCCTTCTAAATCAAGTACATGCAGGGTTAACATGATATATACTGATATTTAGATTGTTGACTTACCTGGGTTTGTGTAAGACAGACCTCCTTGAAAGTATAAATCAAGAAATATTTATCCAATGTTTTTGGGTACCCTTCTCTTTGGGTTAAGATAATCTTATTGTTACTTGGTTTTTATTTCATGTTGTTTTTATTCCACTTCAATTTTAAATTTGTTAATGTTAGAAAGTCTAAATTTCATATACATTCTAATTATATTACTCTGATTATATTATAAGTTCTATATGATTTAAGGTAGAATATTTATTTTAATAAAATATTCCTTATGATTTTATCTTAATGTTGTAGAGGTTAAGAAAATGTTTCTTCAAAAGGTTTTGTGAATTTTTGTTTAACTTTGTTAAAATAAGTTTTCTTAAAGTTAAAATATAACTTTAAGAAACAGATTCTTGTAAGGTTAAAAAAAATTCCTTAAGAAAGTTTTATATCATCTTTAATGGTTCCAAAGAATATTTTAAAGTATACAATTCACCATCCATCTTGTATTTGAGCATCTCATTATAATATTCAATCCTACTGTGTATAATCTTGAAACCCTCTTGGACCATGATTACACATAACATCATATCTATCATCACTACTTCTAGTATCACCAGGGAATATCTTATGTGTATTCCTAACACCATCCACCATACTATGTGGGTTTTTCTCATTATTTCCAAAACAGGGTACGTAGGAATCATATTTGAGGTTAAATCCCAACCAACGGTAAAACATGGTGTCCCCTTTTTATGGTAGACATCCCTAATTCACCTCTAGAATTTTCATGATCAAACTTCACGATGTGGAATATTCCATTCATGGGAATAACCTCCCCTCTTCCTCAGGTATATGTGTTCGGATCAACCAATTTTGTAAACCTTCTAGGGGAACCCTCATAGGGATGGACTGTTATGATCCACCTTTATTCGGAATTGTGATTAGTTTCACTTCATCATCGTAAGTCATTAATCTCATGATCTATCAAACTACCACCTCATGTTAAACATGAGAATATAGGGGAAAAACTTTGAATATATTCCTTTGGCATCAAATACCCCATGATCGACATGGGTTTCCTCAGGTTCCATACCTGATATGACTCTATGAGATTCCCTCCTATGTGGATGAATACATGTCACAAATGTTCTAACTTCTAGACATGCTAGGGATTCCCGACTTGAATAATCCACTAACCAAAGGATTTGTCCCTTTTAATACCACATGTAATGTCAAGATAGATGTAGAGTAATTAACTAGAACCAACAATGAGATGGAAACATGAAGGAGTTTCATGAAAATGTTATAATATATGAGGGAGACCCAAAATATGTGACGAGTTCGAAGGAGAAATACATTGAAGGAGGAAATGACATCCCATCACCGCATTTTAACCAATAAGTACAAATAACTTTGAAATTGATGAAATCCATCCACCTTTAGAAAGCGAGAATTAAGAGAAATAAAGCATTCTAGCAGATAAAAATATGTGTGGTGGTGTGCCTTAGTGAAACCACCATAAAAACTATTCCGTGAAATAAATATCATGATATAGAAAAATGGGGAATATTTTCCAAAATTATATTATGTACATGAAAAATCATTGAGATATTATTTTCTTGGTTAATAAGAAGTTATGTTAAAAAGAAGAACATTTTATTTTTCACCCCATGATATATAAAACGTTAGCTAACATAGTTTAATAAAATGGGTATATTAAAGTAAAAAAATTGATATTTTTTAAATGGGATATCATGTTCTTAATTTAAATGTGTTTTTAAAATAGCTTAACACCTATTTAACTTGTTATGATATCATGAACTATGGCTGGTTAAATATGATAATTTAATTTGGTCAGTAATTATTCATTGTTTATTGGTAACATATGTTTTCTATAAAAAAAATATTACGAATCAGGATAAATATTTACTATGAATTATTTCATGTGATTAATAATTAATATTTAATAACTCTATAATTCAAGAACTATTATGGAATGATGTGGGAATTATTGTTATTTATTTAATTTTCAAAGGAAATTATTTTGATGATAAACGTGTTTTCAAAATAATAAATTCACAATGAATTTTTATTTTATAAAATTTTGTCTTGTGAATGATATGTTTTAATGATATTATATAAAAATAATACCATAAGTGGGTTTAATAGTGTTCGTACACTAGATTTTGTTTGAAAAGATCATTAATTAATAAAATTTGTTAAGAAATAGTGAATAGAAATAATGTAATTATTTCTGAAAACCTATAAACATTGAGTACGGTATTTTGGGATATATTGTAACTTGTTGAATTAGTGTCTAGAAAAATTATATTTTTCACTGAATTGGTATTAGTGTGATACTATTATTGACATGGAGGATGTTTGATATTTTCTTGAGATAAATGTGGGGTTTGTTTTAGTTTTTTTTATTATTTAGTTGGTGGTTCATCATTGTGTTTTTACATTGTTTTCATGTTTAATAAGTGTTCCTTGATTATTTTGTGTGTGTTTTGAGTTATAATGGATGAATATTGTGTTCATGTAGTGGGAATTATAATTTGGAGTAGAAAATAATGAGTTCATGTGAAAATGAAGTCTCACGGAATGAGTATCAAGACTCATCATGGGTAATTGGATATCATGGATATTTTTTTAAGATGATCAATTAAAATTGATACAGTTATGTTTAGGTGGGAATTTATTTACTTATAAATTTAATTATTTTTATAACTTTGTGGATGAGGGAGTTGTAAGCATGAAATATCATATTTATGTCTACCATGAGTGAGTAAAATTTAAATATTCACATGGGGTTGAAACTTTTTAATTAGAATACAATCAAAATATAACATGATTATTTTATGAAAATATATATTGGGTGTACTATATCTAGTTATAAACAATATAAACTCTATGAATTATTGATCTATTGGGTTGAATTCAGAGATATGGTCCAATTAATATTTTCAAAACAAACATTGGATAAATTTTTATTATTGGGTGTGGTTTTTAGGGAGATGTTCCAAGATGGGAATCTTAATTTAATGTTTTTTTAGAATATAATTTAGTACATTTTTAAATACCTATATTCATAAATTATGATTTGTTTTAATGGAATGGTTGAATGGTATCATCTTTAGAACCCTAAGCACTCTTACCATTTATTATTAATGGGTTATTTCTAATTACTTGATCAATTTTTCTCATGTGTAGTATCACTAAGGACAATACTGACATGGTTTTACTCTTCATGGTCTATGTGGTGGGAGACTCCTTATTCTAATATATATATATTTCCAATTAATTATTTGTAACAGTAATGAATATTTAATAATATAATTATAGGAATGAATTTTTTTTGTACATGATAAGATGTAGTTCATGTTTTTTATTGGATAGTTCACATTATTGTCATGGGTGTAAAGGTCATAAAATTTATAGTGGTTGAATTTTGATATCCTCACCATTCATTTAATCCTTAATGGATAGGTGAAATAAATGGTTTTCTGGGTAATGGGAAATCTCTCTTTTATTTTGGGATCCAATTATGGATCCTCCTTATTATTGGAATGTTTCATTAGTATAATCATGTAGTGAACTATTTATAAATATATTGGGAAGGTATAAATATAATTAAATGTTGAATAGAAACATAAATTGGTATTTTTATGATGATTAATTGTACCTTTAGAATAGAAGGATGGAATTTTCATGTAAAATTTCACAATCATTTCTTTTATATTTTTTTATAATGATTCATTGGTGTGTTGGTTGATTGAATCCCTATATTAATTTATATAATTTATATTTCCTGGATGATTTCTATAGAGATATTGTATTGGTTATTATCAATAATGTCTTTAGTATATATGGTGTGATAATTAGAATAAATTGTGGAAGAAAAACAAAATTTATTTGTGAGTAAAATAAATAATAAATTAAAGAGGTGAAAAAATATGTGTATAATACACCATCTCATATCTAAGAAGAGGATTAATTAATTATAACATTATAAGTATGATTTATAGAACATTTCATGATATTTTTTTGTTTAATGGAGACCTTTTCCCCTTTATTAGATTATTATTATATACCATGTTATATATTAATGATTTATGTGGTCCTCATTAAATCATTTTATGGTCCTTAGTGTCAAACACCACTGTCCAAGTGCGTGGTTGGAAGGATATTTCAATATACTGAATCTTGTACTTCAGAATACTAATGTTATAGAATAGTGGGATTAATCATGATTGTTTCCTTAGCTAGATTGTTTTTTTTATTAATATGATTTTGGTATTACATTATTGTTTATAATGATAAATCATGTGTTCTTATTGTTTTTTCAATGAATAGGATGCCAATGTCTAGATTAGAATGTGACATGAGAAACATTGAATATTTAAAACAGTGGTATTATCGAGCTAATTTGTGATGGTTTTATATATAGAATAAATCCCTTACATTTGATATTGTGTGACTTTTTCACACATATTAACTCTAGAGAATTATACTAATAATATTTTTTAAGTCTCTAGAATAATTTTCCCATCAATTTAGATGTTCTATGAATTTAAAACCATTGTAAATGTATTTTCCTTATAAAGATAATATTTTTTGTGGCTGATAAATAAAAAATTTATTTTATTTTATAATATTAATTGTGTATTTTTGGGGAGTCATGAAAAAGGAAAATTATTATACTATATAAGTGAACAATGATTTTTCTATAAACCACAACTCTGTCATTGAGTTGAAGGAATGGAAATTTTTTTTAAAAATGAAACACAAGTATTTTTTCATATTTTACATTCTCCATTTGTATTAATTAATTTATATGATTTTATATTGGTTTCTGATTATTGAATTGTTATTAGTGGGGAAAATAAATTTTGGGCTCTCTAGGCTTCACAAGAGCATGGAACTAATCATGTTGGAGATCATTTCCCAATGTTTTTGATGATTCTTGAGTAGTGATTCAAATTCTTGATAATTTATACAAAATAGTATATATTCCAATAATTCTTTAGTATTATTGTCTCTAGAGACCACACATGGTAAATGAGAGGGAGAAGAAGCTATAAATGTTGGTGGAGTGCCCTTGTACATGAGTTATTTTCCTTTTCCACATGTAGTTGAAATGGAATGGTATGATTTATGATGTCATGGTTCAAAATTTAATTAAATTTAAATACAATTAGGAATACTAATCTACCATAGTGGTTTTACATAGAGTATGGGAGTGCCTGAGGGCTTTATGAATGTGGTGGGAACCACCACACAATTATTCTAGTCATCATAATTTTAAAAAGATCACTACTTATATGATATTTTTAGAAATATAAAATATAGGAATGGAAATATTGTGCATTATATTAGGGGAATTTAGACACATTATTTAACATTATTACTTCCATAGAACTATTATTTTTCTTCTTCATGATGGGTACTTAAATCTATATTTTTAATAGGTTATTTTAGAGAATAATATTCATACTGTTTCACTTTCTATTTTTATTATATTAGATAACCATATTAGAGGAAGGTGTACTCGATATCAATATCCATACTATTTAATAGAAAACCTATTTATTTTGAAATAATTATTATTACTTTCATATAAAATATGTTATGAAATATATATAGAATTATTTGTTAATTGAATGGTGTTTTGGGAATTTTTTTTATGGGTAAATTGGGAATGGGAATAGATTGGGTTTGACATTTTTTTCATTAGGTAGATCACTATTGATATGGAAATTAGTGACAAGCCCATATTGGGGAAAAATAGATTACATAGTTTGGGATGAATTAAAAATGTACTAAATTGAGAATTTTTTGTTGGGAGTTTTCTTTCCTGGTAAAATATTGTTATAGTGGATTACTCCTCCATGTGACCACTTAGATTCATAAAAATGGGTCCTGGTCTGAATTTTGGTAATTTAGTGACGTATCCTTTGACAATGGAAGCACTTTTTTCATGAAATGGTTGAGTGAGTTGGAATGGTTGTGTGTACCTAGATTTGGTGTGTGAGTGTTGTGGTGGATTTCCATATTAAATCAATGGGTTAAAAGAAAGGTGGATTTTATGTTATTGAATTACATGGAATCTGTATCCTTTCTTGAATGTGAGATTACTTCTATAATGATAAATAAAATTTGAGATAACTTGTTATTATTTAAGAGTCATGTTAATAGAGCCCTAATTGGATTACCAAGTAAGGTTTTTCAGTCAACACCACACATGTATCTAGGGTGTTATATAGATGTAGTTTATTTGGATTTATGTAAGGGGACACCTCTTACCTTTCTTAATGATTTTTTTATTGGATGATTGAGCTTGGATTAAGTTAGTAAATGTATTGTGGATCATGGGATTTTGTCATATGGTAACTTGTTCATCTATTTGGAACTTTATTCTGGATGATTTTGTGGATATATTTTTGGTGACTCTACATATGGGTTAATGATATTATTTAAATTTTTTTTATTATTCTATTCAGGAATCCTATTTTATATTTTTCCTCAGTGTTTTCTAGTAATGGTTGAAATTTAGCGAAGGTTAAATCATATCTGAATGATAATGTTTAAATTTTGTTATATTTTTACCATAATGTGTCTCGGGGAGACAACGATGTTTAGTGGTATTATGATCATTCAAAATAAAATGGGTTAGGGTAAGGATGAGACATGTTTTTATTTTCTTTATGTGATGGTTGGGTCGAAAAATATATATCCTTTAATTTCATTGGGTTGTTATTTATATAACATTAGAATACATGTAAGAAACTAGGGTGTAGAGCCAATACAACACATGAATATATCAATGATATATATATGAATTTTTGTAACTAAAATCCACTATGTGATACGATAGTGTTCACTATATTGTGATAATCTCAAAAGAGACAGTTGTAATAATGAATTATTTTCTATTATTTTCTATCTTCCAAATTTAAATAAAAAATTTCATTTTTATACCAAATTCATATGTTTCATTTCCACACATTATAATAATTTTATCATGATTCCATATTCTTTTACCTCATTTCAAAACATATTTAAAAATACTTATTTCAAGAAAACTTCATTGTGATATATATTGTATATGGGTATAATTTATCAATGAACCATGATGATGTTACCAAAACCACATAATAATATTAATCTCATTTGTAAGTTCAGATGGATATATAATATTTTCATTTCTTACAGATATTATATTTACCCCCTTGTTATGCTTCCATTCCTAAGGTTATAAAGGTGAGTATTTTCATTGATATATTTGAAAAGGTATCATGTTTGAGGAATACAAGTGGGAGATATTGAATCTTTTATAAAATTTCTTGGTTATTTTTATCACGAAATACTTAAAATATAATGTGTTTTGGTGTGTTCATTAATATGGTATTAATTGAATATTTATCTTATATGTTGCATTGTGTATGAATATTATATTTGAGTCATCTCAAAAATAACCATGGATTATATTGATTAAATATGTATTCATGAACATTAACAATAATATATGATTTATAACTAATTAATAATTCAATGAATGTTTCAAAATAGAAAAGATGAGTAACAAATATTTTTAGTGTAATGTATTTAAATATAAAAGTTTTATAAGTGCATCAAAGAAGAACATATATTACGGGGAAATCTAATGATTATCTATCTATTATGAATTGATTTCATCTCTCTCATATATCATCATTTATGCACTACATTCTGTTATATCGACATAACTACTTCATAATTATTTATATTCAATTTGTTTATTTTCTTTCTTATATTATATTTATACTAATAGGGATGTTATATATTTCATCTCAAAATTATCTTGGAAATCCTTTATTTTAAATGTCCACAGTAATAATTTTTCTAAATTATAAATGTTAAATATAATATTTTAATTTATTATTTAGGAATTTAGATTTATTTTTCTTAAACACGTTAGTTTATTTCATATCAGAAACACTAAGATATTAGTTATCTAGATTCATCATAATTTCCGTACATATTACATATAAATTATTAATTTAGGATTACTTATCATATCATTTTCTAAAATTGTATATTCCTTTCTATGTATTTTATATTAGGAAATTTATGATTATACCCTTGTATAATTATGCCACTTTATGATGATTATCGTTGTATTGATGATATTTTATGGTACCCAATATTTTCAGAAAAAATATTTTCATATACTCAAAGATTCCCCTTATAATTCATAATGAATGATATAAGATATTTTTATACAATTTTATCATACATGTAATGAATTTTTTTATAATATTATTATGATAGTGAAATATAAATAAAAAAATTCTTCAATTTTATGTGAAATGATTTTATCTAATTTTATATTATATAATAACCTGGGTAAAATAATTATCATAACTATATTATGTTATATTAGTATTATGTGTAAACATATACTATGATGTTTTAATATTATAAATATGGATCCTTTTATAAATACCTTATTTCATTAATTTTTTTCCCAAAACTATATTTTTACGATAAAAAATATAATCGAAATGATAAATCCTTAGATAAAATGAAAAAAAATGTTTTTTTAAAAATAATTTAAAGATTTATTTTTGAATATATAGAGGAATGAAAATTTCATGAACCAATATTTGAACAAATATAATTCCATGTAACCACACTATGTTAGAAAGGATATTAACTTCCCAACTGTAATCTATAAAAATGAAAGATAAAACAACGTCAATGTGTTCAATTTATTTGATAATGTATACCCAAGAATATAACAATGTCCAACAGATTGCCTTAAAATTTGAAATGAGTTCTTTGAAAATGATATTGGAATAAACAATGTTCCATAATATATTTTATCCCTTTTAAAAAAAATTAATTTCTTGTATAACAACTTCCAGTCCATATCAAAAATAAATGTCATTTTTATAATGTGTGTAAAACCATGTAAATGATTTTCTTTTAGAGTCATATAGTGTACCACCATATTCAAATCATCTTAGATATCCTTTTGTAGCTCTATCCAGGTTAGTTTTTACCCACCCTCTAGTTGGAGGTTTCCCAAGAATAGTAATGTAACCATTATTATAACACCCTGCATTTTTAGAAATTAATTTCTTTTGAATAAATTAAGTTACATTGATAGATAACATTGACCACTCTAAAAAGATATCATTTATTTATAATAAACACCATGTTAATCATTATAAATTACCAAAATTTCATTTAGATTGAGGTATAAACAATACTATTGTTTTCATGATTGAGAAATAATTATGATTTCTTTCGACAGCTTGTGTTACACTAAGACTGAGTTCTACCAAACAAAAGCATACTATTAATAATGATATTAAAATATTATTATATTTAAAACCTAGAAATTATAATTTATATCATGAATAAAAAAACTAAATTGAAAAAATATGGTTTAAACATGTATATAATAAAATCTGTTGTTTATCAATTACATATATATGAACGTAATAACTATTTAAAAATAATGAAATGCCTTTTATACAAAAAATATTTTTCTATTTAAAAACTCAATTTATCTATATAAATTAATCCGAAAACATTTAATGAATGTTTTTAATGGAATATATATATTATACATTCAATCAACTATTTAATGTGCGTCTAATGTATTTTATAGATAAAATATAAGAATAAATAATTTTTTACATATGAAAGGTTGTAGTTTTTTAAGAAATAGCTTTACTAACATTTAAGAGAAGAGTTATTTAAAAAAATATGAACAATTTTATAAATTATATTTGACAAAAGAAACCTATTTTTCAAAATATGAGTATCAAAATTTAATTTGGTTAAATATTTAGTACTTTTCTGAGGTGTTTCAATTTTTGATGAATAGTGAAAAATAATAAATTTTAATTGAAATCATCATTTTCATATAATTCATTTATGTTGTATAATTATATTTTAATTTCGTTTTAAATCATATATTTATAAATTATACAACTATTAATACTATTTAGTACATTAAAATCAATTTAAAATTGAAAATGAAAATCAGAAAAATTTAAATGATTGAACATTTTCACTTTTAAACCCCGTTGATACGTCCCATCTATGAGATTATTTTAAAATTAATTTCATCCACTTATATTATAAGAATTTAATTAAACTAATTCCATATTTTGAATAAAAATGATTTAATGTTTCTAAAAAAGAATTTAATTATATAAAAAAAAATTTATTAAAAAAAGAAAAAATTAATTATAACAATGAAGAGAAGAATGAGTTTACTAAGGATCTAAACATAAACATAATGGGGAAAATTACATTGAAATATTTAAAAACCCATTTTTGAACACATATTTTATATGTACCTTATTTTATATAAAATTGAAAATTATTGGAGTCACATGATTTATGGGATTCCACTCAATAATGTTTACTTTTTTGTATTTAAAAGAATGCCACTTCTCCTCCACTATAATATGGCACTCACCCCTCACTTATTTATACCTCCCGAACCCTTTAAATAATCAATAACCCAACCAAATAAGTTCCCTAAATCCCTAATACAATAATATAAGTATAAAATTTGGAATAAATGAAACGAATGAAGTCCTTTGGTGAAAACCAAATATAGTTACCTGAGGAAGAGGTAACATTATTGAATGAGAAATTTTGTTTTATTTCATTCTAATATCCATCAAATATTGTTATAAAAATATTTTATAAGTCCTTAAGTATCCAAAATATAATAATATTTTTAACTAATTTTTTAACCTACACCTTCACACACTTCCATTAAATGGGATACATAATCATAGTTTATGTTTATGAGAGAATGCTGACTCATGTACCGATATTGTTCCTTCATCCATTACTACCTCCTATTATTTTTAATTATGATGGAATTATTATTTTTATTTGATATATAACATATTTATGTTTTTTATTTGGTTTTTTATTTATTATATAAAATATACCATCATGATTTAAATTGTTTTGGGACTATGATAATATAATTTTTGTACGTGTGGACCACCTCATCCTCAAAGAGATGTGATTTGTTCATGGAATGCATCGAATTTATTAAGGATGATATTAATGAAAATAATTTAATATGAATGAAATTATAAGTTTAATATTAAGATAAAATGTAAATGTAAATATTTATATATAATTTAATTTTTATTCATTAAAAATGTCACAAAAAAATGGAAGAAACATTCATTCGTACGTACGACCTACCATCTTCTTGAATGATGTATTTTATTTTATATTTAAATATTTTATATATTATTAAAAATTATAATACAATGAATTTATATGGACATTATATCATTATTATTTTATGTAAATTTGTAAATCATGATATAATTACGATTATAAACAATAAAAAGTCAAAACATATATGAAAACAATGCGGTTATTAGTTAAAACTTAACATTAAAATGAAATTGTTAATTAAAAAGGAATATAAAGTTATAATAAAATAATATATGGTATAATATATTATAATATGGTTTATAGGTTTATAAAAACCATATATTTATTATACAGTTTTTTTAACATGAATGATGAAATTCAATAAATTTGGTAAGGGTATTTATAGACTTAATTTTATTTATGAGATCATTGTGACATATTGACCACAAGATTCTTTTGTGTGGTGAATATAATTCACATTCATGTATTCTATGATTATTATCCTTAACATTATGGTTATTCAAAAATTCTTTTTATTATCTCACATTCATTGGGCTTATGGTTTAAAAGATAATAAATTCAATTATGTAATTTTTCCTTAATTTGTTGTCTTTGAGACACAGGTAATGTTTTTCACCAACAATATTTTACAAGTAGTATATACATGCCATTGAAATGATATATCATGAAAATAATCATTTTAATTATATTTTATTCTTTATGTTATGTTTTTTTCATGGGAATAATTATTTTGTGACACCAATGTGGTATGAGTTTATTAATACAATCTCGTTGTCTATTAGGTTTTTCTGGATTATGGTTCAAGGGACTAAATACTATGATACTTCTCTAATTAAATATCATGAATTTTATTATCCTCATGTTATTCATGTTATATTAATTTAATGGTACAATTTTCTACTCTTTGGTACATAATATGATTATGATTTTTTCAATAAAATCCGACCTTATTTATCCATTCATTCATGAATTGTTTTTCACCTAAAATAACTATTTCTAAAAATATTCTAAAATATGTATTACTATGATTATAAAAAGAAATTTTTACCCATTGTTTCTCTTTATATCAAAAATTATTCTTATTGAGTTGGTTATTCTCTTTCATCTAATAAATTCAGTATTCTAAAACTTATTAAAGGGAATACAAAATGTTTAGAATATACATATTTACCCACCATCATGACTGTCACATCCTTGAATAAATATTTGTAATTTTACAACATCATTTTTTAATAATTTTTTCCAAATATTTCATAAATTCATTCCATTAAAGTAATTTTGATTGAAAAAGTTTTTTATATTTTTAGAAATAGAAATTTCAGTTGAAAATGATATTTTTCTCATGAAATGTTTTAAATGAATTTTCAAAATTAGTTTCTATATATGATGACACCCATTGGTGTTACTCATGTCTTATGAGGAATATGATCTTAGGTCAACATTATTATTCTTTCATATATTGGTTTGTAGTTATGATGATTTTTTTATGAAACCCACTTTTATTACACGGGTTATACTCTGATAAAATTCTTATAACACATTATTCTATTCATAGGATATTCCATTATTAAATTATTATGAATGATCTCTATTTTAAGTAGATTATGATATTTTTTTAAATTTCCATTATAACCATTTCATTTCATAGAATATGATATGGTGTTTATAGAACCCATATATTTGATTGGGTCATCATATATTGAATGTTTTATTTTTCATGTAGAACACATTGGTATGATTTATTTATGTGATAGGTTGGACCTATACCTCCCTCCAATGAAATGGGAAATGTTAAATGTTCTCCGATAACAAATGATACATAACATGTCCTCTTAGGACTATAAAAATATGGTATATAAGAGAGAATCCCAAGCCCAAAAAAGAGGGTACACTAGAGGAAATCATTATCCCCAAGCTGGAAAATAGGTTATTATCAAAAGAATAACTTGTTATAAAGGTCCTGGTAGGTAGATTTGATATAATATTTCAAATTATTATGTGTATTCAACTATTTCATGTCTTATACTAATGTTATAATTTCATGTTTCATGTTCTTTGATTCTATGTGATTCATGTCATATGAATTACAAATATTTTTTCTAGGACTCACAATTAGGATATTGGATATTCATGATATGATCATAAAATGTTATTCTCTTGTAATTATACCCTTATTCTAATTATATGAGTATTTATTTCTTTATTTACTGTTTATAATCATCTGATATCACACTTTCTTGTGATTTCATTCATAATGTTGTGATCAATTGTTTTATGTATAATTACTAATGGGGAATATCTTTTCGTGACTCATTGATAATATTCCACAAAGTTTGAAGATTATATTTCTATGATTCCAAAGACACTAAACTATTATGGTCATTAGAGATGTAATTTATTAATGTGATGAGAATTCATATAAAATGGTTTAATATCCATGTATGTTAATTTTGGGTCTCTATTTTTGGTATCAATTGAAATTTTTAGTCCACATTTGGAAACTAGTATGAGAAAACTCTAGTGAGACCCCAAGTGATATGTCTAAGGATATGTATTGGTATGTATCTAAGGATATGTATAATGATAAGTTTATAAGTATTGGAAAACTTATCAGAATTTTAGTAAAGGATATAGAAAGTGGTTTCCAAGAATGTTCCTCTATATCTTGATAAAAAAATTGGATGTTCCATTGGAACATATGTACATATAAGTAACGACCCTGAAAAAAATATATTCAGAAATACTCATTCAGGAAATAGAAAATGACAACAGGATTTTCCAAACACCTGGTTTGAAATTTCAGGTGATATTATATGGGAACTCAAAAATTGTTTATGAACCATCATAAAATATTTAAATATATGATTACTAGGAATGACATAAGATAAATATAATGTGTCATATATTAAAGGTGTCATAATTTAGACATCCTATATGAAATTTCCATTATTATTTATTTCCCCAATATGATTATTTTTTCCTACATAATGATTTATTGATTATGTAAACGAACATAACCCAAATAAACTCATTAGTGATGAGTGTGATGGAAAATTCATTGATTATACTTATGGGAATCAATATATAATGTGAAATGATATTCAAAACATTATTTAAATTATCAAACATCTTTTTCATGATTTGAATTCTTCTAAACAAAAAAATGAGCATATTATAGAAGAATGTTTTGTTGAGTGCTTCCTAAGGTGAAGTCCACATTTTCAGAAAGGGTTTTTTAATCCTCTTGTTTCTGAAAAAAATATTGGTACCATTGAAATGATATTCTCCGTTCTCCATTTTTCAGAACATAAATAATACATTTTGGGGTTTTATCATTTTGGAGGTGAAGATGATTAGTGGTGTAATATTATTAAGAATAGTATGGAATAAGATGATATTGAATATATGGAATTTGAATAATTTAAGGTATTTTTTTATTAACTATGTCTCTTGTATTATATGAATAAATATTTAGATTTAATTACATGAGATTAAGAAAAATTATGATGAGTCTATTGTTAACTGTGAATCTAATATTACAAAACATGAATGATATTATTCTAGTTTTATCCATAACCCTAAAAGAAAAATGTATCAACTAATTGGTGTCTTCAAATTAAGTATATTAAATTCCAGGGATACAAGTGAATTTAGTATATAGGAGTATGTGTTTGAGGTGATCTCAATGTTGAAATGGGGGTTGGAGTTTCATATCAATGTATTTGTTTTGACAAGAAAAGGAAGATGAATTTCAAAGGAAAATTTAAAAACCAATGACAAAAGAAGAATACCCTTCCTTTATTCAAATGGTGTGCGATTAAACAATGATGGAATTTTATCAAAGGGACTACAAAATTTTATTCTATAAGGTAAGGTCATAGAACAAATGAATTATAAAATGATGAGAAGAAAATAAACACTTATTTGTATAATGAGAAATCCCACATAATGCACCTATTATACATAATTGTTTCAACATCATGTACTTTTAGAATTATTATGACATTTTCCCCAATCTAAAGACTAATGTGGATTATAATCAACAAAAATAACTAATAGAAAAGGCAATGGAAATGAATATTCTATATATGGGATGAAGTGAACAATAATAGTTAGGTAATAATTATACTCCCGTCCTTAGTTGGGTATTTATTTTTTTATTTTGATTGAATGGCCCCAACGAAAATATAATTTTTGATCCTTTAGTGAAATTTAATGCTATAATATACATTGATTCAAGAATTAAGAAATCACATATTTTAATTGTACAAGGATGAAGACATGCTTCCAATGAAAATGTTTTTCTTTAAGGTAAGATCCCATATAAGAAATGAACAACCATGTTTGGTTTAAATATGGTTTTATGGTAATAAAAATTATTAACATGTTTCTAGATTATTCATTAAGAAGGCACATAAATATTTGTTATGTGAAAACAATGAAAATATTATAGATATATGGGGAATCAATGCTATGATGACTTTGAGAAATTTAGAAACCTTATTTATAATGTTTTTTATTTTCATATTTCAGAAGGGTTATAATGAAAATCATTTATGTAATTTTTTATGTTAAACATAATATGTGGTTTTGTAGATTAATGTATTATCTGAACACATGAGTATTTATTAGTATTTGATAACACGTGGTTAACATTTTTCAATAATGTTAACTAAATAGAAATAAAATGACATATAAATCTATTTAAAGATGTTAGTATTAGTTAGTTCTACTGGAATGAAAATTAATCTTCATTTCCTAGAGTTATATATGAATTTTAAATTGGTCAACGAATAGATGAAGGGAGAGACTGTGCTAAAATAAAGTAATTATATATTCTTGTGAATATTATTAATCTTTTTGAAAAGGATCATGTAATAAAATTTCGTCTCGTTATCATTTTTAAGGATATTGATGGCCTTTTTCAAGACTCATTAGTTTATGGATTTTTGAGCATTATCATTTTTTGGACATGTTATTTATCACTATCCATGAGAACATTATAGTTATATTTTCCTTCCATGTCCACATTTCCACATTCCACTAATAATATCATATTTAAAAAGATGGTTTTGAGTTAATGTGGGTAACTAATATGTTTCAAACGTTATGTTTGTAAAATAATATTTATTATTCATTCTTATGATGTGGGATTCAATTAATGTAACATTAATGAACTAAACTATTGATAATTGAGATGAATATTGAGGGATATAATAATTTTATGGTGGGAAGAATGTAACACCTAGAGTTTTAATGATTTAATTTTTAAATGTAAATTAAATTTCATTGATGTCTTTCATTGTACACTACACCATGTTATGGTTTTTTTATACATAATACCATGTAAAGATTGTGATATAAGAAACACTTATATTACATTATAGTAACCAAAACACTATAGATTCCATGTATATATTTGAATAGGAATTCCAAATAATATTATCTAAATTTTAAAATTATGTTTTATAAATTTATATAAAATTAATCTTTTTATTATTAATTAGTTTGAAATGAAAGTGAGAACTATTTTAAAATAAATAAAATTTTTTTTTAAAAGAACTATTTTTCTAAGAAAAAAACACATTTTTTCTCAATGAATTTAGCGAACCAAAATTGATGAATTATTTTAATGAAATTTATATATTATATATTCAAAAAAATAATTAAAATTAATGTTATTATTTTTTTAGATAAGGGACAAGAATAAGTCCAATTTTACAAACAACTAATATATTTTTATGAAGATGTTTTACCACATTTTAATGAATGAATTGTTTCAAAACAAACATTTAGATACTTTTATAATTTATATATTACAAAATAATTTTTTTATATTGTAATATCAAATTGTACATTGGATATTTTTTTGTATATTTTTTAGATGTTTCATTTTTTGATTGATAGTGAAAAACACTAAATTGTATATGAAAATTACATTTTCATCTAATTTATTTATACAATTAAATTATATTTTAAATTTCTTTTAATTTATATATAATATATATATATATGTAGATTAATAAAATTTATTTCATTGTATTCAATTACACATTGAAAATTGATATAAAAACATTTCAAACATTATAACATTTTCAATTTAAAAACATGTTGTTTCATCTAATCTATTGGATTTTATTTTATTTCTCCAAATTATGTGATTAAAATTTTAAAAATGTGTTCAATATATGTAATAATAGTAATATATAATTTCTAGTAAGTTCAATATAATTTTTGACCCAAAGAATGAGTGAAAACAATTAAAATTAATTACAATGATTAAGAGTAAATGAGTTTATCGAGGGACTAAATATTAACATATGGAGCCAAAATGACCTTGAAATCATGTCCAAAACATAGTTTATTTCCATATGTGTGCCATTTAACTTTATTTTTATAACATTTACCACTATTTTAAAAACATTATGTTTGGAATACCTCTTAATAGTGTTTACCTTTTGTATTTTCAAGAATAACACTCCTCCTACACGGTAAAAGGGAACTCATTCCCCCTCACTTCTTCAGACGACTTAGTCCCCTTGGATCATCCCAAATCATCCCTAATAAGATCACAAAATCATTAATAGAATCTTATATGGGTAGATTTTGTCCAAAATCATACCATGTAATTCCTTTGGTTCAAACCAAAAGGAGTTTCTCGAAGAGGAGGGAACGTTCTTGAACTAGCACATTGTTTTATTTATACATCTGTGAATTAAATTATTCTTATGTAAATATAATATTATAACCAAAACATTTTCAATATAAGGATATTTTTTATGTTATGTGTATGATCTACAATTTCACACACTTTCATCAAATGGCATACAAAATCTTCGTTCATGTGTATATCGGACTACAAAACAACAAATCGGCGTTGTTTTCCCTTCCATTAACTCCTATAAAGTCCAGTAATAATTAAATTATTAATATTTTTATATATTATATATTATATTAATAATGTGTTTGTGGTTTTATAATTATTATAAAACACATAACTTCATGATTTCCATTTTTTTGGGAATATGATAACATCATTTTTAGAAGTATGGACTACCTCCTCAAAGCGATGTGATTCATTCTAGAATTACATGGAATATATTAAGGATGGGTTTCACAAAAATATTGGATAAATATGACATTATTATTATAATTTAAATATTATATATAAATAAATATAATTTATTTTATTTCTTTAAAATACAACAATAAAATGGAAATGATGTTCATTCATACATATGACCTATTGTCTCCATTAAGTGTGTATTAAATTACATATTTCTATATTATACAGATTAATATAAAAAAATATAAATATAATATATTATATTTATAACATTTTTTAAAATTTTAAAAAATTAAATCAAGATTTATGTAATATTGTCAACCATAGAATGTCAAAACATATACGAAAACAAAGTGGTAATTACTTGAAATGTTACATCCACAAAATTTATTTAATAAAAGGGAAATATAATGTTATAATAAAATAATATATCGTATAATATAAAAGAAAATTATTATGTGATAATTTTTTAATAAACCTATTTTTATTACAATAGATATTTGAATGTGTATGATGAATATTAGGGCTTTAGGTATGGGTATTTATGGTCTTACATTTCATTCTATGAGAACTATGCCATATTCACCATTAATTTCTTTCGTATGGTCTATATACATCGAACAAATGTATTATTTGAGGATTTTTGTTATGTTTATTGGTATTAAATATCCATTTCATGAGTCTCTTTAATGTGGTTTATGGTTCAAGTGATACCAAATTAGTAAAGTAATTTCATCTCAAATTTCCTTCTTTGATACATATATTATGTTGTGAACTGACATTCTCTTACATGGTATACATACTTCAATTTTGAATTTTATATCATTAATATCAATATTTTTATATATATAATTCTTTAAGTGACATTATTATTTCTTTAGGATTATTATTCAATGTTTGTAATGAAATAAGAATTTATTAATATAATCATACTATTTATTGGTATTGAATACGATTATGATTCTAATGATGAAATCTTGTTATCCATATATATCAAATATCAAGTCATTTATTCTCCAATGGTCATTCACGATATATTCAGTTAATTTTATGATTTAATACTTTTTGGTACTTCAGATTAGTCAAAAAATTATTTTATAAATATTAGACCTAATTTATCTCTTTGGTCAAAAGTATTTTTTATCCCAAATCCTTTTTTTCAAAAATACGTTAAAAATTATTTTACAATCATTTTTTAATAGAAATATTTATAATTTTTTTTAATTTTTTTTAAAAAAATTTAAAATGAAATATTGTAGAAATTTTACGATCATGGAACTGTAATAAACTTTTAATGGTGCAAGGTGATTGTTCAACACATACGAATTTACCCGCCCTCATGACCAATATTTCCTTGAAGATTACATTAAAAAATTACAAGGTTATTTTAAGGAATAATTTCCCTAATATTCAAAAAAATCGTTGCTGTGAAATTAATTTTCACATAAATTTTTTTTTAACAACTTTTTAAAAATATCTTTTATTTTTACACGATATTTTCCCCATTAATTATTTTGAATGATCTTTCAAAAAATCCGATCTGCGATGAAACCCATTGGTGTTACTCATTATATAAAAGGAATATGATCTACATAAACCATTTTCATTAATTATATTAATGGTTTATATTTTAGAGAAAACTTGTTTATGAATATGATTTCTCTTCTATGGGTTATTCCTTGATAAAATCCCTTTCAATCCAAAATCCATTCACATGGATTTAATTAAAAAGATCTTATGAAACCCAAATCTTATCTATACAAAATGATATGATTAAATATATTTTACACCCATTTCATTTCATGGGTTATGATATGATGTTTATTAATTTCACCTCTTTCTATGGGTCATGATATGAAAAATGTCTTCTTATCTTGTGGTACATGTCGGTATGGATTCATTATGTGACAGATGGGCACTATATCTTTCCAAAATGAATTCAGAAATGGTAAATGTTAGATTAACATAAAGGGTAAATAGGAGGGAATCCCAAACCTATAATAATAGGGTACACGAGGGGGGAATCCCAATACCTTAACCAGATGGTACACATTATGAAATCACAATCCAAAAGTAGGTATGCAAGTGATTATCCCTATCCTAACATGTTATGAAGGTTTTGGTTGATAAGATGACATAATTTTTTCAACTCTTATGTCTATTCCACAATTTCTTATCTTATTCCTATGTGAAGATATCAGGGATCATTTTCATTGATTTCCAATGATTAATGTCTTACTAACTACCAATATTTATTCTACGAATCATGATAATGATCTTCGACATGTTGAGTATAATCTTAAAGTGTCATTATCATGTTGTCACAACATTATCACCATCTTATGCTTATATATATCCTTTATTTACCACCACTGCGCATCTATGCTCACCCTTTCATAAGTTCCCTTTACTTAGGTTATAAAAAGAGAATTGAAGTATGTATACTAAAGGGGGATATCATTATGGGAGACAAATAAGATCTTCTAAAAATTTATAAAAATATGTTTTAATGTTTTTAAAGAAACTACAATATTAAGGTCCTCAAGAATGTAATTTGGTAATAAGATGAATATTCATAAAAATTATGTAATATCCATTAATGTTAATCATGTGTATCTATAATTATAATTACTAAATTTACCATGAATATCATATAAATTAAAAAATGATAGATATTATATAGTGTTACATTCATATAATTATTAGAGTGATTTAGAAACCCTATGTAATGACTGGAACTATTATAAATAAAATTTACCTTTTTTGATTTAACTAAATGTCTCCTCCTGAAATATGAATATAGAAAACACATTAAATTATTATTTTTATTATATTATATTAAAATACCGTAATGAATCATTACTATTGATAATATAATTTTTTAATAGTGATTACGTGAATAATATAAATATAGGGGTTAAAAATCCAATTGATAGAGAAAAAGGAAGTGATGGCCTCAACCAGTAAGATCATACCCTATGAATCCCATTTATGAGACGTTTTTAGTGAGATAGAATTTATAGTCTTTTCCCTTGACTAATACAAAGGTCATATCCAACAAATTCAATAAGAGAGAAATTGTTTATGGTATAAGTTCAAGCTCATCAAGATCGCGACCCAAACCATGTTCGTTGAACCACCGGATGAAAGTCCCACCACCACGAACAATACTCTTAGGGAATTTTCTAGTGAATAAATAGTATATGTTTTAATATCTTAAAATTATGATTATGTAAATTATTTTTTATAGAATAATTAATATAATTCCACCCTATTATATTTACATTGTATATGTTTTTTATTATGATAAATTAAAGACTAAATTGAATTCTTGGTTAACAGTAAAATCCAATTAATAAATATACGAATTAATGTTTTTTAAATAAAATAATTTTTAATAGGTTAAAATAATTTTTATTTTATATAAATGATCATATAATTTATATGAATTTAAATGAAATGATTATAAGGGTTCAAAAACTATTATTGTCAAAAAACCACCATTTCCTAAAAAATGTAAATTTTATTTTAAACGTTTACATTCAAATATATATAAAATGATTTTTATAATATGAATATTTTTTTTCTATTTATAACATCAAAATTATCCAGTGTTCAGTTTTCACAATTTTTTAAGTCACTCAAATTTTCAGATAAAGAATAAATATTATATAAATATGCTTTGTGTTTTATGACATCATAATGACACAAAAGTGATTTAATTGATACTATAATTGGAATCCATGAAAAAATTACTGATTTAAATTTTAAGATAATTTTATTTTCAGTTTATGTTTTTTATTTTCTAAATAAATTATGAATCATGCCAAACTTTTTATATACTTTATGGTTTTAAAACAATTTTTTAAAAGTTTTTCTCACCTATAAATAATCAAGTGCATTATATTAATATCTTAGTCCCTTGTGCATATGTAATAATGTTGAAAACTCTCTTTTGGATGAATCCTTGGTAAAAAAACCCTTTGACAGTTTATTGTTTTGGATATTTTATTATGTACAGTCCAAAACCTAAATAATAAAGAACACCCTCTTTTCCTTTATAAACCCACACAATATCCCATTTCTTATCACCAAAAATCCATGGATAATGATAACAATATACAGAACACTATCTATAGTCCTCATAAGGTTACCCTAATCTCTCAATAAGCCCATCCCAAGAATTTTATGTCCCACACACAAGTAAGGGACCTTCCTCTCATTCATTCAATACACTCACCCTCTTTGGATATTTTATCTTAAATTCATTTGTTTTATTTAATTTATTTTATAAAATCAGATACATTCAATTTTATGTTAGTTAAATATAGATCATTTATTATCCCTCATTTTTTCCTCACCTAAGTCATTACTATGCTGAAATTCTGTAAGGGATTTCTCTCCTATTATTTCTATCCAGGAAACACTTTTTGGTTTTGTCTATTAAATACCATTTTATTTTGTGGGGATATATTCTGAAATATTACTCATAAATTCCATTTAATTTATATATTATTAAAGATCCATTTATACTCATATTAACCCTCCCATGATCCTTTATATATACCAATTACCATGATGAAATTTCAAAAGGGATCTTTTCCATCATCTCAATTAATCAAGTATCTTCTTTTCCTTATGTATTTTATCTTCATTTATTTATGATGTGTTATGTTATTACATATCCCACATACATTCCAATTTATATCCAAATTATTAGAGACCACATTCTACCTCATCAACCCCTTTTATGAATTTTTATTTAATGACATTATACTGCATATATTTATCTATAATTTCCCATGAAAAAACAATTATGTATCAAATACTATACCCAAATTTCAATAAAATGTATTCACCTTTACAAATATATAATTATTGATTCCATACTTACATATATGTATTCTAAATTCATTTATTTTGGAATAAATTATGATGCTTAATTAATCCATGTCTTATAATCTATTTGGAAAACATAATATTGGTAATGAAATGAATATGATGGGTGTTCTGATATAGTTCTACAAAGTATTGTGTAATTTTTAGTATCATTTTACTTTATAATGAGAAATGGAGAGAACTTAATTCTATTATGGGACTTTTTCCACCATGATGTCTTGGCGGGTTTATCATTGACCAATTTTTATGATTCATTGTTTTATGTAGTTTCCACATTTCCCATTGTATAATTTCCATTCTATATCTTACATTGTTATTCACATTGAATATATTCCTCACTGATATGACTTTTTTTAACCTGTATCACTTCTGTAATGTTTATTCCCTTACTAGTATTTGTAGCTCACAACTTTCTTATATAATTCCATGGGTTACAACTTTTCTTTTTAATTTTGAAAGAGTATTTTGATAATGTTAAAAAGTTTTCAATGCAGATATTGTATTCCCTCTTTTATGTTGTTATGTAACGTAACTAATTTTCAAATACAATGTACTTATCAATAAATGGGTGTTCATAATGTGTATCATTATCTTATAAGTCAATTATTAATGTGAAAAAATTTAAGGAATTTAATATTTTATATCAAAGGAAAAAATTATTTATTTTTGGGATATCGATTAGAAAACTCTTGAGAAGTAATTATGGATATGACTATGTATAATAAAAACGTCTATAATAATTGGTTAGAATAGTTTATGTTGTTATTAAGAAAATTAACCAATTTAAAAATAATATTGGTGTGCATGGTTATAATAATGATATATCTAGGAGTAAAATCTCTCAAAATGTGGTCTGAGCCTGACTCGAGGTAACCTGGTACACAACAAAAGACCTTACTACACATATGGTTTGACACTCCCATGTGATATTCTTTGGTAAATTCATAATCTTTTTATGAACCCTGATTAAGGGGTCAAAAAAATTCCCATAATAATATATGTTATGAAATTGACCATAGACACTATAAATTAAAGCCTATATATTCATACATTAAATAAATAACTATAATTTATTTGTTTTCATTTTAATTTCCTTGGATTCCCATTTATGTGTTTGATAGTTCAAAAATAACTATCCCTAGTCTATTTTGGGAAAACTAATACCAGAATCAAAGAATTTAAAGGTTGGTTTATCATCCATAGTTCGATAAATTCCTCTATATCATGAATGTTTAGTATAACTGTTGAAACACAACTAAAAAGTGTGGATGTGTATTTATTGCTGTAAATGGAGAATGGGGAAATTATTGCATCAAAAGTATATAACTCCTCCCCTGTCAATGTTTGTTGGATGAACTTCACCGAAAAAAATATTCGACTTACTTTGGTGAAATTTTATGTAATTTTAAACATCTATTGGATTTCCCTATATAGAGCTAACATAAATTGATGCGAGAAAGAAATCACTCCTAATATTGTGAATCGAACAATGATTCTATACAAGTTTAAGGAATAGAATAAATCTTCATTAGAATAATCATCTCAAGAATGGGTATTTTTTTCCCTATGATAAAGTTAGTCTCTTCCAAATTATTATATAAAAGGAAAGAACCAACCTTGAAGAGTTGCCTATTATGGGAGAATAAACTGATGAATTTCCAAGGTAATTGCATGGTCTTCCTCTAAGATAAGAGAATGAATTTTCAATCAAGATTATATTGGGGGTATTGAATTTATCCATGAATTAGTATAGAATGTAAATTTTGTAACATGAGGTGATAAATATACAACTACATGAAAATATAGATAAAGGGTTTATACATCCAGGTGCTTCACCATGGGGTGCTCCAATCCTCTCCATAAAGAAGAAAGATTATTCAATGTTCCTTTGCGTTGATTATCATGAACTCAAAATGATCAAGATAGAGAAGAACTAAATTCTACCATGAATTTATGACTTCTTTGATCATCTATGTGAAAAAAACCTATCCAAGGTGGATCTTAAGTTAGGATACTACCAAGTAAGGTAGAATAAGTAAGGTATCCCAAAGACCACTTTTCTTACAATGTACAAGAACTATGAGTTCATAGTGATACCTATTGGACTCACAAATTTTATAGATATAATCATGTAATTGATAAATGGAGTCCTTATAGATTACCCAGAAGAGATTTTGGTACTTTTTATATATTAGATTATTATATATTTCAAAATCAAGGGAGAGAATGACAGGCATCCGAGTACTATGCTAATGAACCTATAAAAGGAGAGGCTTTATACCTAGTATAATACATGTGAGTTATATTTGAAGTAATTACATTTCATGGGGAATATCATAAAAAGAAATGTGATATTTATGGGACATTCATTAATATAGGCAATTTAGGGATAGAAGATGAGAATATATGTGACACATATCTATAGATTCATAGGGACAATTTGGTATTATTACTGATTTGTGAGAAATTTTTCATGATATTAAAACCCTGTAACAAATATACTTATAAGGGAGTAAATATTTCTTAGAATAATTAATTTTAAGAGAGATTCATCAAGTTAGAAAATAATATAATCACTGAGCCCAGGCTCACAGTACCCAAAGTTGGAGAACTCTTCATAGTATCCATCGATTATTAGAAGAAAGGACTGAGTTATTTGTTATTGAAGAATGAATATATGATAGCCTATGAAACAAAGACACTTATAATTAAAGAGAAAAAATTAACCAACCATGATCCAGAGTTAGATTCTAGGATAATTGCATTGAAAATATGGTTTCATAATCTTTATGAGGAGAAGTGTGAGATTTATATAGATCACAAAAGCCTCAAGTATATATTCACAATGAATGAATTGAATATGCACAATCCATGATGGTCAGAGTGGATTAAGGACTATGAAATCTCAATCTACTACCATCTTTTATTAGGTAATAAAGAGGCATAAAATGTTAGAAGAAACAAACCTGATTAATTATCAATGATTATAATTTAGAAGGATCTAATCATCTTCGGCCTTTAAAGGATGTACATTTGAATCCTAAATTAATGAAATTCATCAATACTTTTACAAATGATATGTCCACCAACCCTTTTGGGAATGAAAAAAATTTATAAAAATAGTTCATAAATTTAGAGGAAGGTGGAATCTCTGAGAAATGGGAATCCCTCATTGTTTAATATTTATGAAGAATGAATTGTGAGATTTGGGGTAAGAATATGAGTTTCATCAGATATTTTTACACTTCGATGAAATGGAACTATTATATTACGATGTGGGTCCATGAAAATTGTTTAATTTGTATATGGAATTTGTCTAAAAATATAAAAATATGTGAAAAATCATTATCTCACTTTAGATTTTTGTCTTTATTCTTGGACACACCATCACCATCACTACTACACTAGAGTTTTCACTTCTACATCATAGTGTTCCATGGATGGATATAATGAGTTGTCTAGAACAACAAAATAATTGACTAACACTATGATTCTAGAAAAAATTGAATTGTTGAATAACTTATGTTTTGATACAATGATGGAGGAATTTCACTATAGACCTACTATTATTTCACAAGCACCAAGTATCATAATTTTGTAAAAATTAGTGCAGTTTCATGAAGAAAATATGTTGTGGTTGAAAGATCATGAAAATTGACGCAGTGTGGGTTTTGGATATATTTTAAAAATAACTATAAATAATTTTAAGGAATATTTTGTGATCATGAGAAATACGGATACACTATATCCATACATAACAACCACATAAGAAATAGAGGCAATTATTCAATGTGCTTCCCATGATGCAGGGTTTATTTATACCCAAAATTTCAAATTCATGATGATATTTCTCATTAACATTATATAAACAAGTCATTTTGGGAATATAAAAATGTTAATGTTCATGTATGTAGTAAACCATACTGAATATGTTTGATGCACCACAAAACAAATTAGTTTAAGGACTAAAATTTTAAGGGAAAATAATTCAACTGGTCAAAAACAACACACACTCTGTCCTAGATATTTATTTATTTTTATAAAAGGGGAATTTCACTTGGATTATAAATACCCAGTTTTAATATATTACATAATCCAGAGTTTTTGATAAGAACATATATTCTTATACATTTTAGATCGTTTTAGGTTTAGAGTTATAGGTAATTTGGAAATTAAACATACATAACTTCTCAAAATCATACATGTGGATAATATTAAGACAATATCCATTTCAAAATATAAATCATTTCAAATAAAAAATTATTTAATTGAAAACTCATCAAGAAATTTAAATAGTATTCTTTATTTATCTTATACATCATTATAATAGGTGGAAAAGATTAAAAAACTTGGTATGATCACAAAAATAACAGTAAAGGATATAAGGAAAGAAATCAATAGTCATGTGATGATATAAAAACCAATAAAACCAATTTCATAAAAAATCATTAACAATGATGGAATCAAAAAGTTGTTTACTTGATAAATATTTACCATATCACACTTACAATCACCCTTACACATGGAATAACTATTTTTCAAATTTCATCTCTGAAGTACCCAATGAATTCGATAGAAATAATGGGGCTCACCCATCATATCTTGAGATATAATTGGCTCAACCCAACATATCTTGAGCTATAATTGTTATAAACCCATCATATCTTGAGCTATAATGGGATCAACCAAACATAAAATAAGTTGTAGGAACATACCTTGGTAATAACGTATCATGAAGTTAGGAGAAACCACTCATCCCATATATATATATATATATATATATTTGAATTTCATTAAAGAGACTTTTAAAAGGATTTTAAAAATAATGTCCCTTAAAAATATAATTGGAGTGAGAATTAATTGAATAGAATGGATAAATTTTTACCCTATAAATAAACATAATACCAATTAATTTAATCAACCATTCATCACACAAATATTCTTAATTTCCTATAATGAAATAAGTAGATGGTTAACCAAAAGAATTGAAATTGGGTTAGTAATTCCCTTACATCATGTTAATCTTACTTCAAATGTTTTTAAACATCTTGTATAATTATTAAATGAGTGTTATTAATATACTACAGAAACATATTCATGTTTATAACACCTTATATGATCATTTCAAAACATCATTCGATACATTTATTAATAATAATTTTTTTTTATTTACATTGTTTCATGTTTGTTCATTACATGGTTTTCATGGGGGGGTTGTAAAGGATTTTATATTTGAATGGAATTGAAAATGTAGAAGTGAAATTAGATTCTATTAACATGTTTGAATAAAATTAAATCATTCCAAAAATCATTTTTATATGGTATGTAGATGAATCCTTATATACACCCTTAGTGATGATCGTTAGTTTAGTTTGGTGAATTTTGATCAATATAAAGCACCTTTCTTATTAAAAATAAAATTATGCATAAGAACAGGTTCCATAGCCGAAGAGATTTTGTATCATACCCTTTATAATATGATCCATCCATTAAAATGGTGTTTCAACTGTCTTTGAAGGATATAAAGAAAATTGAAGACACATTGTCCATGATGATGGTAAATTGACACTTCATAGAAATTGGTTTTTATTTGGAGAATAAGTGGGCGAGGAGAGGAAGAATGATGATTATTTTTTACATGCACATGATAAAATAAATAATTTACATGATTATCTAGATTTAATACCTCCCATATAAGTGTAGGTTAAGAAAGGATGATAAAAGAGAATAATTGAAAAGCAAACACAATAAAATTAAATAGGATTCTTACCTCTTGACCTATTCTCCTTGATATCCTTCTTAAGGCCTTTTGTTTTGTCCTTTTCTTGATACCAGCAGGTCTTGGATGAGAATAAGAGATTTGGGGAGGGTGTTTAGTAGAACATAGACAATTTTCAAGGCTTGAGAGGTGTTTGTGGAAGAGGGGGTGAAGGTGGTATTTCTAGTGGAGGAGTGAAGATGTATTACATAATTTTAATCATTAGTTTAATATTATTTCTCAAGATAATGAATAGTCTTAATTATTGTAAAAAATTAGTAAAAAGGCCTTGTGAGTTCAAAAAAAGTGTTCATAAATCATCCATGATGTAAAAAATAATGCATTTGACTGATAATATTTATATACGGTATTTTACAATATTTCACTGTTACTCAAAATTTTATGTGTTTCAGAAAAAGCCCATAAATTCACCATAACAATTTATCGATGAGTAGAATTAAAAAAATGAACTCTAGTTTTTTGGAAATAATTTTCTATATATGATTAATATAGTTTAAAAAAATCATAATTTATATAAAAAAGTAACATTTTTAAAACTATAACTCAATTGATATCACCATAAAAAATTAATCTAGATCTCATTATCTTTTAAAAATAATAATAATAGATTTAATATTCATAAGGTTTATATTATAATTCAAAAGGTTAGGTTACTATTCATACATGTAGGTTACTATTCACAAGGTTCGGTTACTATTGATATATGTAGTTTACTATTCACCAACAATTATGTTTGTCTAATCTGACTCTAAATAACTAACTGATCCAAACCATGTAAGTCTGTTTTTCGAAATTCAAATCATAGAAGAAGAAAAATTATGTTTAAAGGCCAGTTATACCTCTCTATATAAAATAATATTTCTTGAATTTCATTTTATTTATAAACCCTTGGGTTTTTACAATATCCCCACATTCTAGAAATTATTTCCTCTCAATTTAATTACTTATTAAAAAACCAAGGGTACCATTCCCTCATAGCATTTTCATATTCCCATATCTCTTCTTCAACCATTTAGATTGTCCACAAAACCATCACCTAGTTGATTACCTTATTATGAAATACATGTTATCTTTGATCAAGAATTTGAATAGTTTTCTATTTATAAGAAAGATTCTCCTCCATCTAAACTACTTTTGGGATGGAGAAATGAGATGAAGTTGGGAAATAATTTTTCAACATAAAAAACATGAAAAGAATTATGCACCTAAGATAAACTTGGAATCAAAGATACTTGTTATGTGATTGGTCAAACATTGCCTAGTATTTCATGTTGTTTATTAAACCCTAGACATTGCATTAACTTAAACCAAAATGCATAACACATTTCAATGGTGAGATTAAATTACAATCATGATCACCTACCTCAAAGGAAAATTCTTTCCTCCAATTTTTTCTAAACATTTGCTGCCAGATCTATGCTTTCCTCATGAGTTTCTGGATCATATTCACTTTCTTAGACACTCCCATTACTAATTCCAGTCCCATAAAATCCCTTTCAATAACCTCATACCCAAATGGTGGAGTTCACCACTGCTTCCCATAAAATTCCTCAAAAGGTTCCATTTATATATTGGAGTAAAATTTGTTATTAAAATAAACCTCATGTAAATAAACATGATGATCCCTACATGCTTTTTATTCCATTGAACAAGCTCAAATCATATCCTCCATGGTATGAATCAATTGTTCTGACATCCCATATGATTAAGGATTAAAAGATGTAATGAAATTTAATTCTATGCCCAATGACTTCTGACGGACATTCCAAAAGTTAGAAGTGATCATGGTATCATGGAAAGATTGAACGGAAATAGGAACACCATGAAACGTGAAAATCTCTATAAGGTACAATCGAGAAAGCTGATTTGAATAATTTTTATATAGAATAGAAAGAAAATATTCATATCTAGTCACTGGATTAACAATAAACCAAATCACATTGTTACCTCAAGAAGTCTTTGGTAGTCACACAATGAAGTCTATGAATATATTATACAATTTCCACTCAAGCACTGTCAAAGGATGGAGAATTACCTTTGGTAAATAAAGCTCTACATTAACCTATTGACATGTCAAAAACTTCATCGTAAAATCAGCCATATCCCTTTTCATTCCATCCCACCAGTAATACTCATGAAGTTATATATACATCATAGTGCTCCCAGGATGAACTAGAAATGGAGAAATATGAGCTTCACATAACAATTATTTCATTAATTGAGAATCACAATGCACACACAACCTTTTTCAAAATCATAAAAAAATATTTATCAAGGTTAAATTCTGAAAACTTTACCATTTTAACCAATTCTACCTTTTTCTATAGCTCCTTATCTGCCTTTTGTGCTTTCGTAATTTTTTCTGATAAAGATGACTGCACTATAACCTGAAATAGAACAAAGAAATTTCATATACCAACAACTTCAATGACAATGTTTATCAACTAATTTACTAATGGATTGTATTACAAATATATCTTAGTTAATATAGCATTATTTTTCCAACTAAATAAATTAGGCACTCTGCTTTATTTACCAAGATGATAATGAATCGGGCAATCATAATCATTAAATAGTTCCATGCATATTCTCTATCACATGTTTAATTTTTTTTCTGAGTAAATATATACCTTATGATTTTATGGCCATTATTTTTTTCAAATTTTACATCATATAGATAATTCCCAAAATTTCAATTCAATAACTATTAATGTCAATTAAAAATCAATTTTGAGATAATTTTACTCATGAGGGTTTAGTTGTCTTGAAACATAACCAATTACCAGATCATTCTGCATTAGAACACAACCATTTTCCTTCAATGATGAATCATTGTAGATGATAAAATCACCATTTCAAGAATTCAATGCCAAAACTAATGCATTCACTAATATATTTTTTTTGTTCCCATGAACAATAATCACATTATACAATTAAAATATATTTATCCCATTTTCATATGAACTTATTTAGCGGTTTAGATAACTGTGAAATGTTTTTAACCAACAATCAGTACTAACATGACAATATATGAAAACAATGAATCTATGTAACATTTTTAGTATATTACCATTCATCAAACATGTTTTTTCTAGGATAAACTATTATTAAATTCTTATTTACAATGTTCATAAGAAAATAAATCCATTATAACCAAAAAACAGCCTTGTAGAATTTTCCATACAGTTTCATTTCACTTATTGTTTGAAAAAAAACCTTCTGAATTTTTTCAAACTTTTCTTTAATACTAGAATATACTTTAATGTCATAAATAAACACAACCACAAAAATATCCAAGAGCTCAAGAAATATTATATTAATCAGATCCATGAACAGATCTGGTGAATTAGATAACCCAAAATACATAACTAAAAATTCATAATGACCATATCTCATATAGAATAAAATCTTCAAGATTTCATTATCATTTACTTTAACTAACGGTACACAGACCTCAGGTCAACCTTCAAAAATACTATGCATCATAGATTTGATCAAGAAAATCATCGATATGAGGCAAATGATACCTATTTTTAACAGTAATGTGATTTAAGGATATATAATCAATAAAAAGTCTCATTAAACCATATTTATTTTTGAAAACAATATAGGATCAACCCATGGTGAAGTGCTATGTCAGATGAATAGTTTATCTAAAAATTCCTACAACTACTTTTTGAATTCAGAAAGTTCTATTTGAGAAATTTGATAAGGGGGTTTAGAAATTGGCTTATCACAATATACTAAGATAATAATAAACTCATCCTCTCAATTAGGGATGAAACTAGTAAAATAAAAAAATATAGGTATTTATTTACCACTAGTAAATAATTAATATAGATAGTTCCATTATCTTTAAAAAATATGAGAAAGATAACTTTATTTTTTATATTTTATCAATTTCTTAGCATTAAAATAGGATATTAATGTTATGGTTTCATTTTTGTATAAAAATTTAAACTCTTTTGGAAAAAAAATTATTTTTCTATTAAATCTTCTTTATAATGATAAAAATAAATCCAATGCATACCCAAAATAACAGAAAAATATAATAGTGTAATAAAAAATATGTTTTCAGGTAAAATATTTCCACTGACAATGATTGGTAGATTATTACACTAATTATTTTTTTCAATATTTGATCTAGGTTTTCCCCATGAGTTATGGTGTCATTTTATGACATATAATTACTAATTTTTCTAAAAATTTATCTTAAATAAAACAATGTGTAGACCACGAATAAAACAACTCATTTGGGAAATATGTTAAAACAAGAAATGTACCTAATACCACCTCATTTGGTGGATACACATATGCGAAAGTGGATACAAAGTATTTTCCATCACCCTTATTCTTCTAGGCTTGATGATTTCCTTCATGAGTGACTAACTTCAGACAAACATTAAAAAAATGAACTAGTATTTTATTGTTAAATAATATCTCCATCCACTTCTCATTAATTTTCATATCATTTTCCATGAACACACAAGATATGATTCCAAATGTTCTATATCAGTAGCATTTAAATGAATTTACAAGACATTCAAAAGGATTACTATTACCAATCATTTCACAAGATGAAAAATTGATTTTAATACTTCCAAATTTCATTAGAAAATTCTTCCCCAATTCTTTCCAAACTGACATCTTCTTATTTTTTCATAATGATGCACATATATGTCAGAAAAATGCTTCTCAAATTTTCCAATATAATGAACTAGTTTATCACTAGTTTTGAACTCTTGTGAATCCTAATATCTTCCAAAAACTTGTTTCCAACTAGATCAAAATCTATTAATTTTACTATCAAAATCCCTAGTAAAATTTAGTACATACCAAGATAGTCTTGTAAAATTGGATTCATATACTTCCATATAATCATTATATTTCTACTTTAGATTCAAAAAAAAAATTCTCCATTCTTATTCAAATAGATTTAGGAAAATATGTTTCTAGAAAAAGACTCTTAAAATATTCTCATTCAAGACTTTCATGATCATCTCTAAATATTGTAATCTTAACCGGTGAACACCGTAGACCAGATTCACCATCCAAATAATAAATGGATATTATTACCTTTTGACGTTCCAAATATCCCATGACATCAAGTATCTTTTCTATGGCATTTATCCATCATTCATATATCATTGGATCTGTGTTTACACTGAATGTTGGAAGATGTGGCCTCATAAAATGCTCCAAAAAGTCATGTTTCAATGTGGTAGATCATGTACATATCAAACATTGATACCAAAACCATAGTTTTATTGAGTAAACTAAGCCTTTACTATCACAAATTTCATAGTTCTAATTTCTATTATTACCGGTTGTATATTTGGACAAACATCAGCCTCTTTGTGCCTTCCTACTTCAGCTTTTCTATTTATTCCATGGAGAAACAATTTGAACAGATATATCATAGATGAGGAAATATGGTAATCTTTACATTCTATAATATTTCCAATTAACAATAGAATAAATAACATTTATGGTATTTTTTTAACACCATCCTAACCCCTAATGTTATCATAACCATCCCTTAATACCAACTATAAGGAAACATCCTTAATACATTATATAATCCTATGTTTTGTATAATAACATATATTTTTACACATTGAGGACATTTTTAGGTTTATATTTTTAGGTAATTAATACCTAAAACAAACATAACATCTCATAATCGTACATGTGGATACTATTAATTTTTTTTTAAAATTTTACATATTTTCAAATAAAACATAATTTACATAGCTATCTTCATGAAATTTATATTGTATTTCTTATTTATCTTACACATCCTTATAGAAAGTGAAAATCATTTAAAAAAATTGGATGAGAATGAAAATATTATTAAGTGATATAAGTATGTAAATCGTTAGTCAACTCATAACTTAAAAACCAATAAAACCCATTTCATAAAAAATAGTTAACATGAATAGAATCATCTTGTAGATTCCTTTGGAAATATTAACCATATCAATCGTACAATCAAAATTACTCATAGAATAATCATTTGGTAAAATTACTTATCCAGAGTACCCAATACATTGGAGAGCAATAATGGGGCTCACCTGTTTTATATTGGGCTATAATGGGCTCAACCCAACATATCATGATCCATAAAGTGGATCAACCCATCATATTACGAGCTATAATAGGCTCAAACAAAAATAAAATGTGTCCAAGGAATATAAAATGGTAATAAAGTGTCATGAAATCAGGTTAAAACAGTCATGATATATATATATATATATATTAATTTCATTGAAGAGTCTTTTAAAAGGATTTTCAATGAAAAGTACCTTACAGAAATAATTAGAGTGAGAATTAATATAATAGAATGGATATGTGTATAAAATGTAAATTAAAATAATAAAAAATATTTTAATAAACCATTCATCACACATATAATCTTAATACCCCATAATTAAAGAAGTAGATGGTTAACCCAAAGAATGGAAATTGGGTTTGGAATTCCTTTACACCGGATTCGTCTTACTCAAAATGAGTTTAAAACTCATGTATAATATTTAGTGATGTTTTATTAACATCTTATAGAAACATAGTCTTGTTTATAACACCTTATATGACCATTTCACAACATCATTCAGCACAATTAGTAATAATATTTTGTAATTTACATTATTTCAGGTGCGTTCTTTACATGATTTCCATAGTGTGTTCGTAAAGGATTTGTTTCTCAAATTGAAATGAAACTCTTGAAGTGTAATGAGGTGATATTATCTTGTTTCCAGAATATTAAATTATTCCATAAATCAGTTTGTTTATATTTTTTGAGGCTAAATCATTATTGATGATCATTAGTTTATTTGTTTGAATATTTATCATTATGAAGAACCTTTGTTTTATTAATTAAAAGTATGCATAAAAACTAGTTCCATAACCTGGTAGAGGTTATATAGAAAACATTACAATCTTTTCCAAACATTAAAATGATTTTACAAATAGTTTTGAAGGATGTTAAGGAAATTGAAGACGCATCATCCATGATGTGGCTAAATAGACACATCACAGACGGTGTTATTATTTTCAGAATAAGTGGGAGAGGATAGGAAGAATGATGATGAATTTTTTACATGAAACTGATAAAATAAAAAATAAATATGATTCTCAAGATTTCATTCCTTCTTGATAAGGGGAGGGGAATACTGTATAAGAAAAGGGAGGAATCAAAAAGAAAACACATGAAAATGAAAGAGGATTCTTACATAATGAATTCTTCTCCTTGAGATCATTCTTAAGACCATTGGTTTTGGCCTTTTGGTCAGACCAAAAGGACTTGGTCAGGGGGAAGAATCTTGGGAAGGGAATTTTGCAGAAATTATACAATGTTCAAGTCTTGAGAGGTGTGAGAGGAAGAGGGGGTGAGGGTGGTATTTATTGTGGAGGAGAGGAGATGTTTTACATTATTTTAATCGTTAGTTTAATATTATTCCTAAATAATATGAATAGTCTTAATTCATGTGAAAAAATAATAAATAGAGAATGTGATTTTGAACCTTGTGTGCTTATATCAGCCATGATGTCAAAAATGGTGTATTTAACGGATAATTTATATAACTGAATTTTACCATATTTCACTATTCATAAAAAATTCAAGTATTTTAAGAAAATAAAAAAAATTCACCTTGAAAATTTTTCGATGTGTATAATTATGAAATGGATACCCTCTTTTGAAAATAATTTATTAAATATTATTAATTTAATTTTTAAATAAAATCATTCTTTCAACAAAAATTAACAATTTTAAAACTATAACTCAATTTATATTGCCTTGAAAAATTAATCTAGATCTCATTATTTTATAACCATATTAATAATAGATTTACTATTTATAATTTTTATGTTACTATTCACAATGTTATGTTACTGTGCATAAGGGTGGGATAATATTCATAAGGGTAGGTTATGAATCACCAAAAATTATGTTTATCTCATCAGACTCTAATTACTATACTTATCTCAACTGGGTATAATAATTTTTTGAAATTAAAATTATATAAGTGGAAAAATTATTTTTAAAGGATAGTTATTAGTTTCTAAATAATAAAATTTTTCATTCTTTTCAATTTATTTTTAAAACATGGTGGTGTTACATGGATTATTTCATTTTAAAATTCACCGGGAAAATGTCAAGGATGAATATAAAATCCAAATAAAATATTTTTTATAGACTTGGAAAACCCCTATCTCAAGTGAAGTATTCAAAATTTGAGAAGTTAAAACGTTTATAAGGGAATAATTAAATTTAAATTGGACACACCATTAACCCTTTAAGGAAGGATACTAAGAATAAGACTATATCCTCTAATAATAGAGTGATTTTGTTATTATATAAAGTATCTTTGGTAGTTTTCAACATTTATACCCTCTTGATAATAGTGAGGGGTAATTATTCTTATTCAAATATATTAAATATAGGTTTTGAGTGTATATTGTTTGGGACTATGTTGTATTAAAAATGAAAATGGGTTGTTATATTTTATGATTCCATCTTAATTCTTAACCCTTTATTTATTTCTTGAAAATTAATTAGAGAAAAGAATATACTTATTTAATGCATCAACTAGATAAAATTTATCATTTACTAACCAATAAATTAATTTTGGGTAACTATTTTCTGAAATGATTCAAAATAACTATTTATATACAACACTAATTTACTCGAAGGTGAACGGGTATTTCAAGAGTAGAGGGTATATAATGACCCTACCATTTTTCAAATATTACTACATTATTTTAAGAATAATTTTCCATGAAATAAAAACCAAGGAATAAAAATTCTAGTTTATATGGAAGACTTGGTAAATAATTAGAAAACATGAATCTAGAATAGAACTTTATTTTACGAATTTTAAAAATGGGTTCCTAACTCTCTTTTATAAACAATAACAAAATTGGATATCACAAGGAATACATATAAAAAATGGATGTTCTAAAAAACAAAGTGACAAACTACACATGGTAATAAAGATCATATAATTAGTTTGAAGGAATAACATGACAACATAATATGAATGCACCATGAAAAAAAACTATTTAATCATAACATATATATCATGGAATTATATGACCATCCCAATATTAGAGATGTAGGTAGAACATAACATGACATAAACATGAGTAAAATATTACATACAAGACTATATCACATTTTGGACAAAGTCCCATATTGGATTCAGTTTAATAGTTAATCCCTTAATGACGTATCATACAACTAAACATTATATATTTCATTGAAGAACTATCTGGGCATAACCATCATAACATATTCAGAAATATAAGTTCAAAATGAAGAATGAAACATACATAATAATCCTAAGGGTTTCTCATTCAAAAAAATTGGTATCATAATCATTTCATAAGGCATTAAAAAAGAGAATATAAAAATGGTATCCTAGAAATAATGGATTTAAAACATTATATTAAAATAATAAATGAAAGCAAGAGTTGATCATGAATAAATATTTCCAACTAAATTAAAATCATTAAATGAGTTTTTTGTTAACAATATAAATTGTGCCTCAGAAGTGAGATTTTAAGGTAAATAATAAATAGTATTTAATGTGGATAAATGCATAAATATTTTCCTGAAAATATAAATGAACTGAAATATTTTTCCAGGATAAATTGAGTAGTACCATAAAAATATTTATTCATAAAATATTTTAAAAAATGTACTTTAAAATGGGTAATAAAAATAGAAATTCCCATTAATAAAATTTTATTATCAAGATAAATCAATGAGGGAACCTTATAAAAAATAACATTCCTCATCAATAAAATATGAATTGTGGTAAATTAACATTTTTTGAACATATACACAGATTATATTAAATGTATATAATAATAATTAAGAAATACAATGTGATAAAGAGAGGGAGAAATCGTAACCCAAAGAAAAAATGGATGTTCATAGGGATACCTTACCTTATGATGTAATCCATTGATCAGCTGCACTCAATTTCCTATAAAATAAAATTATATTAATTAATTACATAATGAAAAAAATATAGTTAATTTATTTAATCTGTTATATTTTTTTAATTTTATTCCTGGACATTTCAATGAGTTGTAAAGTTCAATTTCATCATTATAGGAGAGTTTCTTTTTACATTTTCATATACTGTTTACATGTTTACAATTATGGAAGTTCTTCTAAAATTTGAAAAATTATATAGAAGTGAAATTATATGGTATTAATGAACATATAGATGATTAAATTATATAATATATCATTTTTTTCCTGGTATAATGATGATTCATTTGATATAATCTTAATGAAAAATGTTTAGTTTTTCTTCTCAGTTTTTTCGATTATCATGAACTATATTCATTTTAGGTAATATTATGTATATATATTAATTAAATATAATGAATAAGTTATAATATACATATTATAATATGGTTCCACAATAATAATAGTTTTTCACCAATCCTGAAAGGCCGTAATGAATAACGAAAATCATTATCCAAAGAGACGGTTAACAAAAAAAATTAAACAAATATTTTATTTCATTGATTAAGAGGATATGAGAGAGGGGATAAAATACATATATTCTATTCGAAATATAAAACTAAGGTATCTAAATGATACTTGATTTATTCTTTTTAAATGGATAAAGGAGCTGGAGGAAGGTGGAATAAGGCAATAAATTAAATATGTTGTTTGAGAAACATGCCTCTTGAAAATAACATTCTTAATTTTTCCCTTAATGAACAAATAATATATCCTTTTTTAGTACAAAATATAATAGATCTTTGGAATAATATTTAAAAGTAAATGAGACATAATTTTTTCAAGATACAAGGCTTTGATTGTGTGAGGAGAAGAGGTGCTAAGGTGTTGTATTTATATTTGAGGAGAGTGGTGTGTTTGATTATTATATTTATTATTTTAGTATTTTGGATCAATACTATTAATCATGTAAATTAATAATAATAAATAAATTAAATAGTAAATGTGTGATCTATATAATTGGTTCTTACATATACATGACTCAAAAATTCATCCATTCAGCTTGTAATGTTAAATAATGTAAATTACCATATTTCACTATTCAAAAAAAATTCAACTATTTTAGAAAAATATGAAAATTTCATCATGGACACTTCTTAATGTTTATATTTATATAATAGATTAAATTTTATGAAAGTAATTTTCTAAATATAATAAATTTATTTATTTAACAATAATCATGTATTCAAAGAATATGTCTTTTAATAATATAATTGATGTTATAACACTATGAAAAATTAATTATTGTCTCATAAAAGTATCTTATAATTGTAATAAAATATAATATTAACTTATAAATTTATTTTATAACAAAAAAATTTCTTCTAAATCATTATATTAATTCTACTTTTGTAAATAAATATTTCTGTTTTACAAAAATACCAATACCAAATTTATCGTTTCTGAAATATTTTTCACTTATACTCTTTTATCAACATATTAAGTTTTTATTTATAGGATACATAAATTTTATTTTATAATTTCAATGGTGATTTTAATAATCTACTAACTACATTACTATTCTTAAATTTAATATTACTATTCTTATGGTTTCTCTGTATTCCCATAAGCAGGTTAGTGGTTAGGTTAAATAGAATCTTCTATCTACAGTCTAGTTTTTTTACCAACTTGTCCTTATAATAGAAACCATTTTACAGTTGTACCACCTTTGTGTTCACTACATATAAAGGATATAGTATATACTTCCTAAAGATAGATACATAGAAAACAATTTATACACGAGATGTAGATGGTTGAAGTTCATGTTGATATTCCATAAATCAATCTTGAAAAATAATCTCAATGTGGACGATGTACCTTGAAAATTTATTTTCATTAATCCCAAATCTCATGACTTTCTTCCATGGAGTTATTTTTAGGAATGCCTTATCACCAACCAGAAACACTCTATCTCATCAAGGATTTTTAGTAAATTTCTTCTATCAACTTTGGGGAAGCCCAAATATAAATCTCTATATTCACCCCATTTTCATCAATTTCCTCAACCATTTTAGATCTAAACAGCTAATGTTCACCAACATCATCACATCATGTTGGTGTTCTACATGTTTTCTGAAAAAATTTCTCTATATAGATCCAATTGTATGATTGAGTGGTAACTATTTTTGTATCAGAACATGACTAGTGTAATATGTTGATCATATCCTCCTTTTTTGTACATTTATAATGCTCTCAAAAAATATTATAATTCCATAATAATAGGAATAGATTTTACACTGATTTAGGGGTGATAAGCTTTACTAATGATCAAATCGAAATGTAGAGAATGTTTGAGAATTTTCCAAAACATTGAGATAAATCTCATATCCCTATTGAATATAATAAATTATGGTACTCCATAAATCCTCACCACTTCTCTGATGTATATCCGTGAATATTGATAGAGTGGTAAGTCCTCTTAAATCACAATAATGGTATAAGTCTCTATTAGACTATCCAAAATTACCCATATAGAAGTATTTATTTTGTATGAATTACTAAGTCTAGTGAAAAAGTCCATAGTTATGTTTTTTCATTTTGATGTATGTAAGTGAAATGGTTACATTATTCCATTATACTTTTTTCATCCATTATTCGCTTAATGACAAACTAGTCACATTGATCTGTATTCAGTGATCTTATTCCTCATATTAACCCACCAATCAGGTTCTCAGAGATATTAATGCAACTTTTCACTCATTGGGGGGATAGAGAAGGTTGGGATATGTTATTCATTCATTATATCTTTATTTATATCATGATTGGATGGTACAAATAGTTTTTACCCCTATCATACAATTCTTTCATCTTTAATTTATAATAATATTTATTTCCCAATTCTTATAGATTCCTCCTTTCTCTGAATTTCAACATATTCTCTTTAAAAATCATTTTTCTTATCTATAACAGATGGTTGAGAAATCATTTGTGAAAGGAATAATTTTGTACTATCCATTATGATTCCCTTGTCCATCATTTGAATGCATAATAATATTTGGTATTTCCTAATTCTCATTATCTATAATGTAATATGATCCATTATACATAGTGAATCTCCCACTTTTTTCATTTCAACAATAGTAGTGAATTGAGAAATTGTAACACATGATGAGATATTAGAATATTCACAAGATAATAATAGATCATTTGATATGAATATATTTTTTGGGCTCTTATGATTAGCATATATTTCACAATTCTACCCATAGAGATGTTGTCACCATATTTTCAATGTAAATATCACAAATTCCATCTTCAAATCATGTGTGGGATAGTTTTTTCTCATGATCATTAAGCTTCCGGGAGGCATAGAATATTAATTCTATAATTTTTTATAAGTACGTATCCAAGTACCTAATTTGATGAATTATTGTATACCACAAATAGTTTCACACTAATAGATTGTGTATGTACTGGTATAGTGATACACGTATTTTCAACTCTCTGATGTAGTCTTCACATTCACTATTCCATAATAATTTTACCTCCCTTTCAAGTCATCTTTGTTAGTGGGTTTGAAAATCATGATAATTTCTCAAAAAATCCATAGTAATACCCAACATGACAATGTAATCTACGAATCACCATTACATATTCTATCTGGGGCACTCCCCAGTTGTCTTTTTTAGAAGGTTTCACATATATAATTTTTTGGTGATAACATGACACATCAATTATAGTTCATACATCTTGAAATCACATTTATTATAATTTATCTATAGTTTCCCCCCTTCAAAAAATGTTTAACTTGGTATTCAAATTCTCCTCATGTTCCCCTTTACTCTTCAAGTATACTATAATATCATCTACTAATAAAAAATAAATGTTTGGTGAGGTAATATCTAAAGTCTTTAATCACTATGTCCATGAAAATGTTTATATTATTACTGTGTTCAAAGGGAATCATTATGAGATCATTGTTTCCATACAACATTATAAATGATGTATTGTGAATATATTCCTTCTCTACCATTAATTGGTAATATCTTGATAGAAGGTCTATCATAGAGAAATTCATGGCCCCTAATAGCTGAATAAAAAAGTCATATATCCTTGATAGGGGATACATTTTCTTTATCATTATTTTCTTAAGCTCCTGATAATCAATACAGAGGTGAAAGTAATCCATCCATCTAAATTACATAGAGGAATATAGCACCCCATATTGATGAACTCAGGCATATAAACCCCCCATCTATATTATATTTTAATTACTTCTTCAGTTCCTCCATCTCAATAGTTGCCATTATCTATGGAGTCTTTAATATTGGAAGAAATCCTTGAATGAGATCAACTGATAACTCAACCTCATGGTATGGAGGAATATCATGCAACACATTAATGAACTCAATTGTTTAGTTCCTATTAATGGTAATTTCATCTAGCACATCCTATCCTTTCTCTCAATAATTTTTTCTATATATACATGATCATAAGGTAATAATATCCATAGCTAAGATAAATATTTTGAATGATATTCAACATCCTCCCTTTAATTGTACAGAATTTGAGGAGTCCTTATGTTGTGAAGAGGGATCTCCTTTTCCTAATAATTGCTATTATATTTCAACATATATATACAATCCATGCCCAGTATAATATGAAACTCTACCAACATAAATATGATAATAATTTGTTTTAGGTTTATTTCAAAAATAGATATTAAGTAGGAGTAATATAATTTAGATGCAATAATTTCCCCATGCACAATTATCACAGACAACTCAACCATCATTTTCTGAAGAGGTTATTGAATATTTATACTAAACATTATATATATAAAATAATGTGGTGAACCGAAAAAATTATTCTATTCTAGAATAGATAACCAGTGTAATTATCACCACTTCATTTTAGGGGTTTACCTAATCAGCAGTGATCACATATGGTCCTACATTCATCCTTATAGCTTATTGTTACTGATTGACTTTGATAACACTGGGATTATGGAATAGGCTCATATAATGCATATTTTCCTTATTTTTTAAGCATTGAACTAAATGGTGAGTATTTATCTAAAATGTTCTCTCTTATTCTACATTATTTAGATTCCTCAAATCCCATAGAAATAATTATCCTCATTCCCCTATCTCACACTTCCAAATCATCTCCTATATCCCATAATATAGTTCCCACGATTCCTCTTCCTACACATTTGACCTATGGGATATTAGGTTTTATTCCCATCATTGGATTTATCCATTTATCCTTACATATTAAATTCTATTATTACACTTTTTATCTATGAGTACATGAGACCAATAAGAGTCTCAAATCACTATTTCATCCTTATGTACACAATTCATAATCTCCACATAAATATAAAGTTCATCAATCACTAAGGATTTCACTAGATACTATTATAATTCACTAAATAATAGATCCAACTTGATTTTAGTGTACATGAAAAATAAAGAGTATTATCATGTGTGAATTTTAAATATTTTCTCATACACACTGATAGGTTTATCTTCATTTTTTTTAGACAATAGAACTCTCTCTCCATCATAAGATGGAGATACTGTTGAAAATATTAAATAAAAAATATTTTCATGAATCCTTTCCAACACATTGAATCAATATACACATTAGAATTTGTGTTTTGGATCAATATAAACCACTTCCATGCTTCCCCATCATGACAATAGATTAGAATTTGAATTGTCTCATATTATAAAAATTTTAGGATAGTGATTGTTTTCTCAGAGGAGTTAATACATTATCTCAGGATGAGGGGATCCAATGATCAACTATATATATGAGGTGTTGTTTCTATAAGGTATTAAACATAACATGATCTTTTTCAATATAAAGAGGGATTTCCTATTGATTCATGTTAATATTTCATAATTATAGGTAGTTGATCCAATACTATCATGATGTTCTCGACTCCTGTTCCTATAATATTTTTCATTTCATTAGGGAATGAATCAAATTATTTGTTATAACAAGTGACACTATTTATATCCATTATATAAAAAATAGAAAAATAATAATTATCAATCTTTAATACTTTTAAAATGTTTATTTAAGATGTAATCATAAATATTAAGAGAATAACTTATAAATGAATAGTATATCCTAACTTATGATTCAATATTTTCTAAAGTAGTTTATTCATGGTGAGAAAATTAACCCTAGGTTATAACTATAGATTCCAATTCCCAATCCCCCAAAAAAACTAGTTTGTTTTTTGATACCAACGATAGAAACCCTAATATATTTTAAATTTTATTACAAGATTTTCAGAATAATTATCCCCGAAATAAAGACCATGGATGGAGAATTATAGATTCATTAGAAGACTATTTACATAAAAATAAAAAATAAAACCTCAAAACATCATTTTTTTAATTTCCATTATGTTCTACCAACTCCCTTTTATTTTCTATAACTTCATAGGATAACCAGGGGAATAAACAGGCCAAAGGGATGACATAAAAATCTCTGTAAGGAAATAAACATGGGAATATATAATGTCACATTAGTTATAAGGCATAACATAATAACATAAAAGGCATTGATAATGAGTAAAAAATGGAAGAATAAAATTTTGAGTATGGAATTAAAATTTCATGGAAATAATGGAATGTGTCTCAAACACATAACATGAAATAAACATGAGTCACATAGTGGAAAAAGTTCCATAATGGTTGTGGAATATACCAGTATCACATACGTCATGTCTGATGAGACTAAAATATACCCAATGAATTGGATATCTATCTAGGTGCACCCATTATAACATGTTAATTCATATGTGTCCCACATAAAGAATCAACCATAAGGAATAAACAAAAGGGTTTATCATGGAAATAGTGTTTTATCGTAGTTATACCATAATGCATAATCAAAGGGAATATAACAATATTATTCCTGAAATAAGGGATTTAAATCATTAATGGACATTAATAATTGAAATATTATAATATATCATTAATAATGATGTCCAGATAAATTGGTAACATGAAAAATAGTGGTTATCTAACAATATAAATGATCAACGTAAGTGCAGTTTTGAGGAAAAGAATGCAGTGTATTTGAATAGGATAAAGAAATAATTGATTGAATAAAACCATAAATTAATGATAATATATTTTCATGCTAAATTGAGTGTTTTTATAAAAATATTGGATTCTAAATATTATTTATGAAATTTTTTTAAAAATTTTAATGAAAAAGAGAATTCCCTTTTCATCGGGGTTTCTATTAGAGGGGAATAGAGAAGGGTGCATTATAAAACATGTAATTACGCATAAAATAGAGATTAATTGAGATGAATAAATTGGTGTAGGAAATGTAAAAGATATATAGTAAGATTACATAAAAACTCTGAATAAATATATTAGATTAAATATAGAGAGTTCATAACCCAATGGAAAAATTGAAGTTCAGAGAAATCCATAACTTTGTATAAGAATTTGTTCTTTTATGGTACTTATATTCCTGGATAATAAATAGAGATTAACTAATTAAATAATTTAGAACATATTAAATATATATTTTATTTATTATAATTTTATTAATATCATATAGGTCTATTTTAATTAATTATAATTTTCAATGTCATCGTTCTAGACGCTTTTGTTTTCATGGTTTTTGGGTACATTTACTTTTGTATAATTATGGAAGTACATTTATAAAGTAAATGATTTTATATAAGTGATATTATATGGTATTACTGCACATACTGATCATTAAGTGGCACCATATATCATTTTTATGTAAGGAATATGATTCACTTGATAAAATATTAATCATATTTTTTTATTTTATTTTGCCGTTATTTTTCTGTTATCACGAACTACATTATTTTTTTTATATTATGATTATGTATTTGTTCGAGAAAATGAAGAAGGATATAATATACATATTGAAATTTGTTTTAACTATAATAATGCTTTTATGAAAAACCATAAAGTTGATAATGAAAAATGAAAATTCATTACCCACAAAGATGGTTAACAACCATAATTTGGACAAGAAATTCATTTATTTGAATAAGAGGTGATAAGAGAAGGGGTAGATTTAATATATTCCATTATAAATATGAAATTATTTTATATTAATGATATATTAGTAATAATTATTCTATTGATTAAAGTGGTGGGAATAATGTAGATGATGAAATGAAATGAAAAAAATGATGTTTGAGAATGTTGCATCTTGAATATCTCCGCCTTGAAGTACCCCATAAAGAACATGAATTGGAATTTTGCTTAATCCAGAAGTAGTTAGATGTTTGGATGATGATAGGGATGGAATGTTATCAGAATATTGAAAAGATACAAGTCTTATATGTTTTTCGGAGAAGGGGTTTTGAAGGATTGTATTTATTAGGGGAGGAGATTAGTATTTTTGATTATTATATTCATTAGTTTAGTATTTTTCTCCAGATAATCAATAGATTTGATTATAGTGCATAAATATAGAAAATTGAAATATATGGTTTGAGATAATTTTTTATTACATCAGACACGACTAAAAAATTAATATATTTAAATAATAATGTTTAATGAAGTAAATTATCATATTTCACTTATCAAAAAAATTAAACTATTTTTGATAAATACAAAAAAATCACCCAAACCATTTCTTAGTTTTTATAAATAAAAAATGGAATCCATTTTATGAAAATAATTTTCTAATTTTTATAAATTTTATATTTAATAAAATCATCATTTATTTTAAAAATACTAATTTTAATATTAAAATCAAATTTACAAACCTTTTAAAAATTTATAAAGGTATCATAAAATTAACTTATAATTATAATACAAAAAACTATTAAATTTTAAATATATTTATGAAAATTAATTTTCATTTAAATCATTGTATTGATTATAATTTTTTAAATAAAGATTTACATTTTATAAAAATAAAATCACCGAATATATCCTTTTTAAAAAAGTTATTTACATATACTAGTAAATAAATATATAATATTTGTACATACAAGTTACCAAAAGTTTATTATATAGGTCAATGGGTTATTTTACTATTCCAATGAAGAGATTAAAATTCCTAATGGTTAAATTACTAGTTTTAACAGTTATAATACAATTCCAACAGTCAATTTCTTTAATTTCGATAAATACAATTTATTTAATTAATTAGTAATTTAATTATATTTTATCCTCAGGTTGTGTATATAAATTCATCTTTCAAATGAATATTTTATTATCATAATTCACTTGTAGTTGTATAACATTGTTCATGAGGATGGTCATTCAAGTGGATCAATCATATCCATATTCACCCACTATTATTACCATATTACTAATTTATTTTATCATTGTAATATTTGAAACTCTTATTATTTTATTTAAAAAATAATATATAATTATTCATTTATGATAACATATTTTTATTTGGTTCTCTTTGAGATTTATGTCTTTTATGAAAAAAAGTGGGAAAACCCATTGATAAAATTATGGGTTGTTAAAGGGTGAGTACTCTGACTATAATATTGTTATATTTTTATTATGACATCATATAAATTTTAAAAATAAAAACACTAAACCCTCCATAAGTAAAAGAACATAAATTTTCGTGTCATAGGTACAGTAATATTATTTTTATAATAATATAATAAAGTTTTATTCCTCTATTTTTTGTTTTTATTTTAATAATGATTTCATGTAACTTATTCCGACTATTAGAAGACCATCATGGAATTTACTATACATGCATTTAAAGTATTTTTTTTAGTTATATAATAAATATATAATTTTATTTAACCCTTAAAATTTATGAAAAAAGTTTTGGTGATTGAGGATTCTATGGGGCCACATGATTTGAAATGAAATAATTGATTAAATAAAAATTATGAAAACGTAAAATTCTACTAGGTTATAATTAATTTATTTATTTAAAATTGATACCCATAAATCATCTCTCTAATTAAGGGAGGAAGGTCATCCATGTTATATATATGTTTTCCCCAAATTTAGAATGACTATTAGAAGCCTCATCTTGAAAAAATACTTATGTTGAGACTCCTATAATGTTTTGATTCCAAAATTATTTCTTAGGGATCAAAGAAATAATCCACTAATTTAGATTCATAATATCAAAATGAACGTGTTTTAACGAGGGATAATAAGAGGATCAAAAATAGGGGAATTTTCAAAATTTCATCATTCTGTTAAAAATCATTATATAAAATGGATTCCAAATGATAATGTGTAGTAACCAATATCATGATAAAATTATCCTGAAGAGATATAGTGTAATGTGTGAAACGTGTTATGCAGAATTATTTATCCTTACATGATTCCCAACATTTTCCCAATGAAATAATGATTAATTTATTCCCATAAATTACCACATTTTATGTAATGTTTCTCAGAAGAATCTTCCTTTATAAGGTAATATAATGGTTCTATTTATATATAAGAAATAATTAGTTAGATTTTGGAATAAAAATTCCCTTTAATTATGAATATACAATAAACAAGGGATATATACATGTCTTTCTAGAATTTTTTTTGGAATTTGTCTGAAAATTAAATTTCAGTTATATAGGATTCCCTTGAATTGAGTTATGTAATTGAATCTCTAGACAACATGAAAGTCTTCATTCCCACAATTATTTTAAGAATTATTATAAAATTTCTCTTACTTGGTCTAGGAAAACCATTCCTAGATGTATTTAATGATATAGACTTATTGAAAAACTAAACTAAAAAATCAATAATAATTATCCTTTTAATCCTCAATGTATTGAAAACCTTGACATTTATAATTTAAAAAATTACCAATTAATCAAAATCGAATAAATGGTATGGTTTTTTAAATCCCCTCTAATATTTATATTGGACAAATAAATCTAATATAAAAAAATTATAAATAGGCCAATATAAGTCTAAAATAGGTTGGAGATAGTTTATCACAATAACTGACACCAAAATATAATGATTAAAATTAGTTATGAGTACAATTAATTAAGACCAAGAACAAAATAGAGTTATAGAACACCATTATTCATCCAGTGAATCTATTATAGAAACAAAAAATATGAATTAAATCAATCTTAAAAATCTTTTTGATATTGTCAAAATAATTACTGATATATACTTTAGTAGAAATGTCAGTAATATGAATGTGTCCCATCGATTGGTTCATAGATTTATTCATTGAAACCACGAAATGTATTTATTTTAACCTAATCAAAATTAAAAATTTTTATTTAAATAGTTACACTATTTTTAGAAAAGTTAGAACATTGAAATGGTAAAATTATTTAGATGTTATATTTTCCAAAAATAAAATTAGAAAATATAAATATTAAAAAAATGATATATCAAATTTCTTTTTTAATGTATATGTAGCCATTAATGTTCATATGGGTTTGTTTAACATATTTATAGGAAATTACATTTTATATTAACAATTAAATAATAAAAGTATTGTATTTTTAAATCTATATATCTAAAATATTCTCTATTTTCAAAATATGTCTATAAAAATAATATAATGATAATATTGGATAATTTTGAGGAAATAAATAATTTTTTTGAATTGAAAGGGAGTATATTTTTTTAATAAATAGATATCAATATAAAATCATTATTAATTATAAATGTTTAAATTATTTATAAAATATTATATATTAAATTAAATTAATTTAATGATAATGATAAGATATTTAAAAAATATTGAATTTAACTTACAAACCTACGGATCAATTTGAAAAAATTTATTTAATTTTTATTGAAATAATAATTCATTTGTTATTTTTTAAGTTGATTTATATATTATAATTAAATAATTTCATTTTTCATGTATTTAAAATTTAATAGATTATATTATTTTAAAATTAAAAATATTTTATATTAACTAGAATAAATTATATTCAAAATATTGAATAAAAATTATAAGTATCCACTATTTTATTAAATGTACACTCTATCAGTTTTATATAATTATACCCCTTTTAAAATCAGTTATTAATCACTTATAATATTTACTCATTTCTATGGATCTACCAAACCATATTATAAGCTCTTATAAAAATGGTTCTAAGGATTTGGTCTAACTAGTAACACCTATTTTTTGAAGGATTATGTTTTATTCAATGTATTCATATCCAAGAAATATTGAATCCAAGTAAAAATTTCAATTTTTTTATTCATCTATTCACCAATGCAAAGAAAAATCCATCAATTTATTATAATTATATTGATAGTATAATTTTCTATGAATTTATTTATAAATAATAAAGGAATTGTTATTTTTTATACATTTTATGATTTTATAAAACAATGATCATAGTATAATTGATATATAACACCTATGTGACATATTATGTTTTTAATTACCACATCTCCATTATTATATTAGAAATTAAATTCAAATATATTAATATATATTAGAATATCCAATTTTTATGTCAATTTATAATATTAAATATAAATAATAATATAGAATTTATGCTTCTATGAAAACTTACTGAAAAAAGTTTTAAGATTTCTATCAATATTTTGAATAACTTATATCAATTACTTATGTAATTATATGAATATAAACCAAAACAATTCTAAATATTTTAGAATTATGGGACAAATAACCATGACAATTACCCTTACAGTAATGAAATGTTTGATTTTTGGGAAAAAATTTATCCAAATGGTCGATAAACTAAAAATCAAAATAATAAGTGAAAAATAAATTATTAAAATGGAATAAAAATATTACAATAAAAAATATAATAATCAACCTAAATTAATTAGTAAATATCTTTTCATTATTCAATAGTATAGAGTATATATGATGAAATTCCTAACATGGGGTAAGTGTATTTTTTTACTCAACTTCCATTCATTGAGATATACTATTATCACTAATTATGTGAACTTTATTTTTTCATATTATAATGTTGTACTATCAGAATTGTTTGTAATAATTTCTTGAATAATTTACTTTTTTTCTCATAGTGATTTTTTTGATTGACCAATACCTTATAAAAAAGAAATTTTGAATTAAAATTTCTATTCTCTATGTTCGATATTTATTTTTATTGCCTATATGATTTTATAAAAAATAGGTATTCATCATAATTTTTTTAAAAATATACTCTAATATTAATTTCATAGATCACATCAAATTTATTTACAATCATATTTTATAAAACTTTAATCAATGTGGAGTGAATTAATAAATTTAATTTTGTTAAAACATATTTATTTTATTTTTGATATATTTTATTATCATTATCTCTATAATTCTTATAGTATAGATAAATTTCAATTATTGGTACCATTATTTTGAAATTTTATAATTCTAAAAGAAATAGAAAAAAAAATTCTGACCTTTTAAAAAAATATATTTAATTTGATATATTTAATTTATTTATGACATAATAATAAAACATTATGAATAATATTTTCATTATTTCACTTCCATTTTCACCTATTATTAGTTAGGGTTCCTTTTATATGATAATAATATATATTCAGAAATATGTTATACCATCAATTTATGGTACTATTCTAGTAATTACAAGATTTCATGAAATATTGTTTAGTACATTCTTTTCCTTATATTACACAATTTTAGAACACTATAAAAAGTGAGGAATTATTTCCCCAAAACATGTAAAAATTATTATCTTATTATGAGTGGTTCTTATTCTATGCCAACACCCCATAAAATTATACATTTTATAACATAGTTATGTTATATTATTAACCACTATAATTCTTCATAAGTTATCTTTATGAAAAAATAATTCCATTATTCCTTATTCAATTTTATATGAAATTATGATATTATGGTAAGGAAATGATATTTAGAGGAACTATCCGCCAATAACTTTATTTTTTTTCATAAAATTTATAAAAACATGGACTTTAATCCAATAACATTCCATCATCCACAATATATACATTAATATAATAATTAAATGGTTTTTGAATAAATACAATAAAATTTGATTAGAATTGGATATATATTAAATTAGTCGTAAAACAATTTTTTTCAAGAGTGTCAATACAACATTATTCAATATTTTTGTTGAACAGTATTAATCAAGATAGCCAATTTCATTCAATAGATTATTATACCCCATTGAGAGTTTTATTTATCCTGTTTTATTTTCATCAATTATTCCTGAAATGAATTTTTAGGTATTTATGGTTTCTGTTAGGATTATATTGAAACAATATGTTTGGATATATAATTATTTGATTGGTGGGGTTTTGATTATTTATCCATATACTTAATTGTGAACATATTTACAACTCTTGGGATCATTTTGATTATGGGATAGGGATGTAAACAAAATTCACTATGTTTATGAGAATGGGGAGAGAACCAAATGCACTATGATTTTGGGAAGAATTATTCAACGAAATCCACTATGCTAGGTTGATCTTTGTGATATAACTAGGAAATATTTTATGAATATCTATTATTTCCCTTTCATGATAATAATATATTATATCATCATGGACACAAAGCCACAAACCCACACGCATCAGTCTTGTGCTAAAAATCATTTTTATTAATCAATCGATTGGGGACAATGTTAGACTAATGAAGATAAACATATATTTATTAAACATAATTCCAATATGATAGACATTAAATCTCACAAATAGTCCCACAATCACAAGAATTAAAGGGTTAGTGTCATTATTTACAAGTTCTGTAAGACTGCAATTTTACTAAAAGTGATAATTTCTCTATATTTAATCCACAATATAATATCCAATAGATGTGTAATAAGTTTTAATAATTATCCAAACCTAGGAAATAGAATCATAACAAGGGGTTAGCTTAAACTCTCAATAAGAGAAAATATTTGGATTTCTTTAAGGGTTAGATCATAATAATTTTAAAAAAGATGATTATGTGTAATATATTATTAAAAATTAAATAAAAATTTGTTTCCCCATAATAAATTTATGAATAAAATAGAATCCCTTGTCAAAGATCATAATCCATGGAAATAGTGTGTGATACAATTAAAAAAATAAAGGTGCATAAAATGGATTAATAGAAATATGTATTGAAATTCAAAAATTGGATGAAGATAAATTTTGGAATAATTAAATTAATAGAAAATACTATCAACCATTCTATCGTTTTAATATTTAGTAAAAAGATTTGTCAAATAATATTTTCACATCAAGTTCATCAAAAAAACATTTGATCAATGGTTTTAGTACCATATTAACGTATAATTGTTTTTAATAAATCATAATTTATCATATTTAAAAAACAATATTTTGCACAAAGCATTCGATATCATTTCAACATGTAAAATATTTGATCAAATATTCACATATCAAATTAACAACATATACATGATAACAATTATTTATATAACATGTTAAAATAGATGTTTGGTTGTAAAATAATACTACATCAGGTTCACCTGTAAAACATGTGAAGAAAGATATCTACATCACGTTCACATAAATAATATTCATCTCATGGAACATGAAAATTTATATAATGATTTTTTGGTTGTAGTATGCCACACATCAATCATATAAACATTTGTTTTCCTATTGAAAAAAAATCCGTTACATCATTATTTACCCATGTATTGAAATATTTTTTAACTATAATTTTGTTTTTATGAAACACCATGAAGGCGATAATGAAAAATGAAAAATCATTATCCACATAGATTGTTAACAACCACAATTTGGACAACAATTTAATTTATTTGAATAAGATGAGATGAGAAATGGAGTGTATTGAATATATTCTATTATAAATACAAAATTATTGTATATAAACTATACTATATTTATAATATTTTTCTAGATGAAGTAGGTGGGGATAATGTCGATGATGAAAATAAATTAAAAAATGTTGTTTCAAATTGTTTCCACTTGAATATCACCTCTTTAAAGAACTCCATATAAAAGTTGGAATTGGAATTTTGATTAATGAAGAAGTAGATAGATGTTTGGATGATTACTGGGAATGAAATTTGGCAGATCATTGAAAACATACAATGCTTATATGGTGCATAAGTAAGGGGTGGTGAGAGGTGGTATTTATTTGGGGAGGAGATGAGTATTATTAATTATTATATTATTTATTTTAGTATGTTTTCTCAAGACTATCAATAGATTTGATTACCATGACTAAATATATAAAATAGTAATAGATGGTTTGAGATAATGTGTTTTCACATCAAACATGACTCAAAAATTCATATATTTAAATAATAATGTTAAATTAAGTAGATTATTGTAATTCAATTTTCACCAAAAATTCAACTATTTTGGAAAAACTCCAAAAAATAACCTTCATAGTCTCTTCATATTTAGACTTAAAAATGGAATAAATTTTATTAAAATTATTTTATAATTTTCATAAATTTAATTTTTAAAAAAATCATATTTTACTTGGAAAATATTGATTTTAATACTATAATCAATTTTATAACCCATTGAAAAATTATTTAAGGTCTCATAAAATTATCTTTTAATTATTATAAAATATATTATTAAATTATATATTTATTTTACGAAAATTATTTTTCGTTTAAAATCTTATTGTAACTGTAATACCCTGAATAATCATTTACATTTTATAAAAATATAATCTCATAATATATCATTTTTAAAACACTTTTTACTTATACCATTAAATATATATATATATTTTATATAAAAGATAAAAAAATTTATTCTATACATCAATGGTTAAGGTTGCTATTCTAATTACTAGATTACAATTATTAATGGTCAAATTACTAGTTCTAACAGTGAAATTACTATTCAAATAGTTATGTTCGTTAATTTTTATTAATATATATTATTTAATTAATTATTAATTATAATATATTTTTTATTAATTTATATATATACATTTATCTTTGAAATTAATATTTTATTATTAAAATTATGTTTTTGTTCTATAGCTTTGTTCATGAGGGTGGTTATTTTATGGATCAGGAATATCCATGTTTTCTCATTATTATTATTATCATATTACCTATTTATTTTATCACTATAATATTTTAAACTCATATTGTTTTATTTACTGTATAAGATAAAATTATTTGTTTATGAGCATATATTTTTATTTGGTTCTCTTTATGTTGTATGTGTTTTATGAAAAAAGATGGGAAAAACCATTTAATAAATTCTGGGTTGTTATATGCTGAGTAATATAACTATATGATTAATAGTGTTCGGTTCTAACACTATTTAAATTTTAAAAAACAAAAAACACAACCCTCCATAAGTGAATGAACCAAAATTTTCATATCCAAGGTAAATTAATATTAATTTTCTAAACAACTAAATATGTTTTAGTCCTCTATTTTTCATTAGGATTTCACAAAACATTCCATGTATGTTTTTCCAACTCTCATTACATTTTCTTGGAATTCAATATACTTTGATATAAAGTATTTTTTATATGTTAGAGAATAAATTTTAAATTTTATTTAACCCATAAATATTTAAGAAAACCTTTTTGGTGATTGTAGATTCTATGGGGCCACAAGATATAAAATGAAATAATTGATTAAATAAAAAAGACACAAACTAGGAAGACTCTTATGTAAGAATGAATTTATGTATATAGAAGTGATACCCATAAAACTTCTCCCTAAATAATGGAGGAAGTTCATCTAGGTTATATTTGAGATTTTCCCTAAATTCTGAATGACTAATGAAAGCCTCATCATGAATAAACCCCTATGTTGAGAATCGTTATAATATTTTGATCCCAAAATTAATTCTAAGTGTTCTTGAAAATAATACCATAGGAGTGGTTCAGAATATTAGATTGTAAATGTTTTAACATGGGATAATAAGATGATCCTAAATAGAGAAATTTCAAAATTTCATAATTCTCATAAATATAATTATATAAAATGGATTCCCTATTATAATATGTTGTTATCAATATCATGATAAAATTAGGTTGAAGAAATTTAGTGTATTGTTTGAAACATATTAAACAAAATTATTGATCTTGAAATGATTCCCATCATTTTCTTAATGAAATAAGGATCAATTTATTCCCATAATTTCTCCCATTCAATATAATATTCCAAATAAATATGTTTTTCTCTATGTAATATTATAGTTCTATTTATATATAAGCAATGAATAATTATAATTTTCATTAACAATTCCATTAATGATGAATATATGAGAAATAATGGATATATTCATGTATTTCCATAACAAATGTTGGGCTTTTACTAAAAAATAAATGTTAGTGATATAGGAGACCCTTGAATTTATGTAAGAAATTGGAACTCTAAACTACATGAAAGACATTGTTCCCCCATTTGTTTTATGAATTGTTAGTAAATTTCTCTTACATGGTTTAGGAACACCATATCTATAAATATTGAATGATGTGAACATTTTGATAAAATAATCTAATAACCAATTATAATAATACTTTTAATCCTTAATAGAATGAAATCTTTTACAGTTTTAATTATTAAAAATGTCAAATTCATCAAAATATAATGAATGGAAAGGTTTTTTATTTCCCATCTCAGATTTTATATGACAAATAAATCTAACGTGATAAAATAAAAAATTAATTTTCTTAAATAGGGCACTATAAATCTAAAATGTGTTGGAGTTAATTTATCACCCAATCTGATACGAAAAGATAATTAAAAAAATACCTAATGATTATAATAAATAGAGACCAAAAACATAACAGGGAAATACAACACCATTATTCATCCAGTGAATCCATTATAAGAAAACTATGATTTAAATAAATGATAAAAAGATTTTCAATATCGTAAAAATAATTAGTGATATATATTTTAATAGAAATGACACCAATCTGGATCTGTCTCGTCAATTGGATCATAAATTTTTTTCATAGAAATCAAGAAATGTATGTCTTTGAATGTAATAAAAATTAAAATTAGTTATTATAAATAACCCCAATGAGGATATTATATTAGATAGGACTTTATTCACTAATCTATATACAATTTTAAAAATTTAGACATGACAATATAAATGTAATGTATGATAAAATAAATATTTTGTAAATGTACTAAATCAGGGAGAGGTAATATTAAGTAATTATCCCATATTTAATGAACGTAATAATAATTTATTAAGGACACTATTAATGACCTCCCAAAAACTATAAAAAAAATTTTTGATCCCATACGTCTATGGAGAATATTTAGGATTGATAGAGATATAAAATTTCCTACCATGTTTGGGATCACGAATTTAGGAATGCATATTATTATTAAATTCATTGAGGATCCTAGGAATAATATCCACCATTATTCTTGTATTCGATATAGAAGACTAATTTAATATAACATTAAAATAACCATTAATGTGTTACTTTTGATTAATTTTGTGGGTGATAAATTCATTCAAATTACTATTATATGTTTGAGGAATTATCTTATTCCTAACTAAATAATTGTATTTTTCAAAAAGAAATTAATATCACCCTATTAAATACATTGGTCTAGGAATCACTATTTGTAGATAACATCATTAATAGTTTACTAAGTGATAATTAAATGGGGCATCTCATATTTTTTAAAATGAGTACCATAAAAACTGTATCCATGAATATTTTAAATGGTTTTGAAATTTAATTAATTGTATGTGTATTTATGATCACAATTAATAAAATTATTTGTTCTCTATTCCATGAGATTTACCATGAGGCTATTCAACCTTGAGACACAAGCTTACAAAACATTTCTTCATGTATTATTCAACCAAGCCTGCTAAAATGGTTTCTTACAGTTAAGACACTTAGCTGAAGCATAGATAAATTAATACTGAATGGGATTTCACTATCTACAATTAAATAATAATTTTAAAATAATATGATCTGTAGAATTATTCATCAATTGTTTTATTGATTGAATTTTTATCCATTAACCATGACTCTTTATGTTTATAGAGAATCATTCATTTTTTTGAAATTCTTTTTAATTTAAAATATTCTATATAATTATATTTTTATCAATTATTATAAACATACACAAAATTTATAGAGTATATATAATATATAAAATCAATTAAAATAACAGATATAGAAATATCATGAGTATTTTCTTTCATTCATATGATAATAATAAAACCATATGTTGTCCACCAGGGACCCTGAATAATAAATTTGATATTTCGAATAAATATCCAAATAAAATCCTCTTCATATAGTTATTCAAAGTATAAATGAATAAAAATAATATTTCATAAAAATAAAACTATATCTATATTATTTGATGGAAAAACAATCAGTGCTCAAAGTTTTCATTTTATTTGTTTTTTATTGGGTTCCCACATCAATGAAATGTCAATTAATTCCAATAGTATCTTATCCAAAGGATCTAAAATATATAAATTTTCAAGATGTTAAATCAGATATAGGTTCCATAATCTATATAAACATGTGATTATTATTACTATGGAATTATTTTAGGGATATAATTATAGAATAGAAGGCTACCCCTTGAAAATATTACTAGATAACATTAATATTTCACTATTTTTTTTATTTTTCCTTCTTGTTACATTAATGTAACATCATAAAACAAATTAATATCTGGAATCATATTTTTATCCAATATGTTCTGGTTTGAGGGAGATAATTACCCCTTTATGACAACTCATTCTGTTATTTGAGATAGTTGAATACATATCTTAGAGCTCCATTTAATGATTAAACAATACCAATTTTAATGTACCTATGAATTTATTGAAGGGCTCTAAAGCTGAAATTGTTTCTCCATTAGATAAAAATTCATTAGTAATACAAGTAAATATATATATTTTTTATATAGTCCACTAATTTTGTAAAATTTTAATTTTATGGAGACAAAATTATAGATGATCCCATATCTAGCACCATTTGAGTCTTTGTAGATAAATGTTGGAGTATTCACGTATGTTTTAACCATTATGGTGTCATTGTATTTTATAGGATCTGGGTCTTCTTATTTAGAAGAGTAGTTACCAATACAGGATGAATTTTGTAGTATGGTATAGGTAGTTAAGCTCATGTCTGAGAGAGGGATCAAATTTCATGTCATCCAATTAGGAGACATATTTATCCATATATCCATCCAACCCAAATCACTTCACATAATAAAAGTTATTTTCTTATTTTATGATATATATCATGAGTTTTTAGGAGACATTCCCGTTTGTGGTATTTATGTTGAAATAGAAGAGTTTCCTATTATTAATCTCACATTTGTTCCACTATTTTCTTTCTTATTATTCCCAGTCACAAGATGTAATGGACTGAACCATCTTAGTCCATAAATTTTCCAAATTCTATGGTTTTAGGTATCTTGGGGACCATCAAGGAATCATTGATGATTTTTCCAAATTTCTGGTTGAACGAACGGTGGCACTGATGGGTATCGGTGGGACCGATTGGCCATCGGTGGCACCGATTGGTATCCGTGGCATCGATCTACCATCAGTGGAATCGATGGGAATTTGTGGAAATGATCAGCCATCAGTGAAAATGATTGGCATCGATGGCATTGATCAGCAATGGTTCCACACTGATCGGTGCTAGGGAAATAGTTCTAGGGTATTGGTGACTCGCCCATCATTGAGACATTTCCAGCAACCCCCTAACGTTTCAGATTAGCATCTATTTTAATGTAAAGTGTTTTAATAACCATTTTAAAGAGATTTACGTCCTCTCAAAGATATTTTAAATTCTCTAAAATTCGGGCGATCCTTGGATTACCTAAACGTGTGTCCATTTTATCGGTGTAACACCCTTTTCCAGCTTACCCATTTTCCATGTTTTCCCAATTTTCCCCTATTACATGTTTTTTCTCCATTTAAAGTTGATTTATCAACTTAGAGACATCTAAATGTCTATGTATATTATTTTGGAGGGGAATTATGAAATATCAATTTATTCCAATGTGTGAAACTACTGATCGGTGTGGTTGATCCATGATCTATATTTAATGTACATCTAAATGGTCTCATTGATTTGAGGATATATCCTCTTTATAAACTAAGATACTTTCTTCATTATTCATTTTTGTTTCTCTTAGTGTGCCTTGAGACTTTTTTCCCGAGATGAGTCATGCGCCCATACTGGATCCCTTCCTGCACAACCTTTTATTTCTTCCTATAATACACATCATCCCCTATTCTTGGCATAAGAATGGACTTCAATCGTTGATCCTCCAAGTAATGATTTTCTTTTTCTTCTCTTAAATGTTTCATAATGCAGGGTGGGTATATTAATGGTTCTTTATATGGAACAGTTGGATTCTCTTCTTTAACTGAGAATTAATTATAAATTTAATATAGTAAAAAGATAAATTGCGAAAATAATGGGTTGGGTGTGGTTGATCTTGGATGCCTATTTTTATTTTTTTATCCATCATTCTCTTATGTGTGTTGTATTTGTATGGATTCTGAAAATCAAGACCATTTCTGGTCATTTCTTATGCATTGGTTGTATTTCACTGTGACATTTTGATATACAACAATAATATGAAATATGGTTAATCACATAAACATGGTTCCATAAATGGATTTCCTAGGATGAAACCTATTCTATGATCACCATGGCTATATTAAATTGGGAACTAAAAGACACATTTTTTTTGAATTTGAATACTCTTAGATGATTTTTGTGGTTTTGTTTTTTGTGTTCTAGTCTGGGTTCTTTGGGATTGGTATATGTGGTGGTAAATGTGGGTGTGTTGGTATCCCAGTATGAGATATTGATTAATTATTGAATGGGTGAACTAGTAGGTATCTGAACTATCATTCGGATTGTGTTGTGCTAGGGAAGCGATGTCAAGCAGTGGGATTGTGGTGTGGTTATAGAATAGTTTTGTAGTGGGATTGCATTACAGGTTTGTCTATGTATTAGGGGTACATGGATGGGTTGTGAGAATATGGAATGGACAGTATTTATATTGATGAATTATAGTTGGTTGTAGTTGAATGGGGATGTGCAGTGGGACTGCAAGTCTAGTTTTAGGGATTTGTTTTGTATTGTTTTACAGTGGGACATAGTTTTGTTTTTTTGGTTACTTAGTGTGTCTACTACTCTTAGTTTCTTGGAAGTGACAGAATAATATAAGTGAATCCACTCGAATAAATACATAAATTGAAGTTGAAAAAAAGGGGGATGAGTTATCCTTTTGATGTGGATATTGTATGGTTGTGTATATACGAGTAGTTGTGAAAGCAGTATTGGTGTGGACTTGTTATCTATTGTGTGAAACTTGTAGGATTGGGATGAGTGTTTGATTACATATTTATATATTTTTTCATTCCTCGTGATTTCTATATGCACCCCACCGTTATTGATTTTCATCCTCACACACTCTTCTAGAACTTTCCACTCAAGCATATCTAAGAAGGATGAAATGGATTGAGGCATATAAAATTTGAATATGATTCAGTAAAATGAATGTTTTGGATGTGGGACATAGGTGTTTGCTGGCCAAGAACATTCAGGAATATTCTTGCATGGAATGTGGCTATTTAGGCCCAGGTGTCTTCAGGATTGGTGTGTGGTTGTCTAGTCCTAATTGTCTTCGGGCGTGGTGTATGTTTATTGAGGGCCAGGTGTGTTAGAGAAGGTTGTGGTGGTGGGACTGCGTGTGGGATGAGATTCAATGTCAAGATGTCAGATCATTAGGAAGAAGAAATTAACCTATGGGAAATAGGTTTGTGGGGTGCCCAAATATGGATGTGGTAATACTATTACATTACTTGTATTGTGTTACTTAGGTGAGTGTGCCATGGTGAGTTTGGGTTAGTATTCCTTGGTTGGTGCTTGAGGTTCTACTATTTTCTCAAATGGGCATTATTTTTTCCCAAACTTGTGCACCCATATCGTTATTTTTCAATACTGTTTATACTTGTAAGCTCACCCTATATATATAAAAATATTTTCATGTTTCCAGGAGTATATTTAAGACTGGGCTAAACATTACTATCTTGGGTGTCGAGATTGTAACATCCCAAGTATGTAATTAATAATAGATATTTTTATCTATGTCTATTAATGATTAAGATAGTGTTTTAGAGGCTTAAAATGAAAATAAATCCCATCTTAAGCATGGAATACAATAATATTTTTAAAAGATTGTTTTACTGCCTTTTGATGGCAAACCATTTTTAAATCTATCTTTGCCAATTTTATAAGCTATGTTTGTCAAAATAAACTTATTCTTTATGATTGGGACATCAAAATTTACTTTGTGTGAATTTTTGGTATTTTTCTGACAATGTTCATTTTTTAATGAATAGTGAAAAATATAGCATTTTACATCAAAACTACTTTTTAATCTAATTTATTTTTATGATTATATTAGATTTTGAATTGGTTTTGAAGTGAAATTAGAATATATTTTTACCATTTTATCCAATGATGGTCATTGGAATCAATTTCACTTTGAAATTAGACTTAAACTGGTGTCAATCTTTTGAAACTTATTGTTTTATAAAAACACGCTATTTGCTCTGACAGTGGGAATTAATTATTAAATTAATTAATGTGAATTATATGATTTGAATTTTGTAAAATAGACTTCATTTTTTAATTCAGAATATCAAATATAGCTTCAGGTGAATTTTTCGTAATTTTCTGAAAAACTTCAATATTTGATGAATAGTGAAACCACTAAGTGGTACTTATAAAAATTGATTTTTCGTTTAAATGAAATTTTGCCATCATTGTGTTTTGAATTTAAAAAATCCGACATACATGGTTGTCATTAAGAAGTAAAATGTGGTTCAATGAGATGAAAATAATTTTTTGGTGAATAGTAACTTATTAAGTTTTAATCGCGATTAGTGATAATTAGTGTAGTTTAAGGCAAAAATAATGCTTTAATAAAATAAGATGAGGTTGAAACATGTCATACCCTCATTGTTTGTGTCATGGCCGACAAAGACAAGCCATGGGTCAACTTGGAGACCCCATGGATCCACTTTTGTTGGGAAATGACATAAATAACTTTTTATTCAATGTAAAAGTAAAAATGACACAAACATAATATGTTTTACGAAAACAATTTTTACATGGGGTTATAAAGATCCGATTTTTGATTATAAATAATAATTGGAAAGATAAAAAGATTTACTACATCATATTAATTTTTTTTATAATTTTTAGACTTTAAATAAATTAAATTATTTATGACATCATGATGATGCAGCGATGACCTCATTATTTAACGATTTAAATAAAATGGAAAGATAATGAAAAATCTAAAACCTAAACATTACCAAAACCAATTGGATGAGTGGATTTAGAACCCTTATCACCTTATCCACTAATTATATCAATGTGGGACCTTTTAAAACCGAAACACATTTTCAAATAAATTAATATTTCCTTACTTTCCAAAAGTGCCCCTCCTCTCCTCTTATAAAAGGCCCCCACCTCTACCTCATTTCACACACTCCTCAAGCCTTTGGCTCGGCCAAACCCTGTCCATTTACTCTCTCCACATCCCTCTCCTCATCCTAGAGGATTCCCTTTGGGCAGAATCATTTCAATGGAATCCTTTAGGCTCAAATCAAAAGAAGTTACACTTTTAAAGGTAATTCATTCTCTCATGTTCATTTGTTTTATTTTGCTTCTCCAACCCCCTAACCTCTTTTTATTTACTTCTTTTGTAGAAACACCAGTATCTGCAATATACTAGGATGTTTGTATAAGATTTATTTGAGCTACACTCTCACACAACAACATCAAATGGTTAAAGAACATACGGTTTCCGTGGATGGCGAAATTCTGCCTCCCAAAATGATGATTGTTCAATACTCATTTAACACCTTCAAAGGTGGCCATTATGATGTCACTATTTTTATATATGATATATAATATGTTTATTTTTTCCTTAAGCTTTTGTTTTTTTTCATTTTGGGAATACCTTTATGGTTTCAATTATGGGTAAACACGATATCTTCATTTTAGGAAGTGCGGACTACCGCCCCCTGAAAGTGATTTGATTCGTTAATACCATATGTGGGATGTGTAAAGGATAATGTTAATGATATTATGTATTTTATTATACTGGAATTATAATATACCTCTATATCATTATTATTTATTCCATTAAAGTATGAGATAGAAATGAAAGTAGCATTCATGCGTACGTACAGCTTACTGTCTCCATGAACGGTGCATTTCATTTCTTATCCCCAAATGTAATGTACTATTAAAAGTACATGTATATAATGGATATATATAATTAATGATATATCTAAATGATGAATATAATTCTGGAATTAAAATATACATACCTCTCATTTCGTTTTAATTCCATTAATATGACAAAGAAATGAAAGTAGCGTTCATGCGTACGTATGGCTTACTGTCTCCATGAACGGTGCATTTCATTTCTTAACTCTAAATGATTATTTAATATTATAAATACATGTATATTCTGGATATATATGATACATATTATATCCAAATCGGGAATTTCATTCTGGATATAAAGAACCTTTGACCACACGAACAACATGTAATTGTAAGAAGTCCACTTTCGACTTAAGAACCAAATATTGAGAAAAAAACATTATTAACTAAAATGGTTACATAATGTTTATAACATGGCAATAAGTGATATAAAAGGAATAATGAACTTTAAAAAGGTTCTTAATCAAGTATAAATTAACTCAAGTTTATTATTCAGGACATTAAAGAACGATCGAGTCAAGTCGGACCCGAGGTAAGGGACTTCGTCTCAATCTCCTTTCATTGAGGCATATTTCGTTTTATACACAAATTTCTTTTATATGGTGTATAAACCCCTTTGAATTTTACTTTTATACTAAAGGAATCTTTTTCTACGAAGCGTTTTACAAAACGACAAAAAGGAATGTTTCTTTTAACGTACGCGGCGACAACGACCTTTTCCGCCGTCGCGAGTATTATTTGGTCTTTGGCTTTCTCAACAAGCCGTAATGTTTTTAGAAAAAAATATATACCATATACTCTTTTACGTATTTTGGTATTGAAAATGGTTTTGAAAAAGGATTTTATTATGTCAATATATTTATGATATATTGTGATTGAAATGTGGAAATGTTATCATTCCTTTATATTGGTTTTATGTTTTATGATTTTATACTGGTACTTGGACATTTTAACGGGTGGTTACGTTATAAACCATATGACGAGTCGTGTCGTGAATACCAGGACGGGTGGTTACGTTATAACCTCCAATGCATTGGGTATGGAAGTCGGTCGTATGGCTATTCCATTAAGTATGTTTGGAAATTGGTCGTATGGCTATTCCATTAAGTGATATGTGTGGAAGTCGACCGTATGGTTATTCCACTTAAGTATGTTTATGTCCCAAGTTACCTTTATATATGTTATGTGTTCTTTTTATGGGTTTTATGGTAATCCTTTGGTTACAAAAAGGTAAGTAATGATACTTTATTCAGTGAAGAGTTTTTACTACTTCATGAAGGTGAAGGTATTACTTTGATAGAGTATATATGGTTTACTTGATGTTTGAAAAACTAACAGTTTTCATTCTTTCTGTATCCCTTACTGAGCTTTTTATGCTCACCCCAAGTTTTTTTTGAAATGTTTTCACAGGACTTAATGTGGAATAAGGTCAAGGATGGGATCAAGGGAATGTCATCCTATATAAAACATGGAACTAGACACGTTTATTTTTAAGAGTTTTTTTTATTATGGAAACTTAGTAGAAGTGACTACTTTGTAATCTTTCGTGATGTAATAGTTATGTTCTAATTATCTAAAACTCTAAACCTGAAAAGATCCTCGACATGAATTATTCATTTAATTCAATATTAAGTAAGGGTTAAGGACGGGGCCTTATAGTTGGTATCAAAGGTCGGTTTAAATAACTTTAGGAGTTAGAATTCTATTAAATGATTATCCAAAAATATTTTTTTTTGAAATGATATAGAATTTGAAGATTACCATGTTGCCTCATCTAAGACATGCTTGTTCAGAATGGTTTTCCGCAGAGGAAACAGGGAAGCAGTGCTAGGAAGGCATACAGAAGGAAATAACCTTCCAAATCAGCATCCTGAGATGGTCAGAATTGGAACTGAACAGGTTGTTGCAGTAATGGCGCAGTTGACTCAGGCTATAAATGGTGGTGGTATCCATGCACGAGATCAGCCAGATCAACCGCAGAGGAACATGTCAGTGGTGGAACATTTCATGAGGAAACATCCCCCATCATTAAGTGGATCATCTGACCCTGTGCTAGCTGAAGGGTGGATTAAAGTACTGGAGAAGATTTTAGATGTCATGGGGTGTTCAGACAATCAAAAGGTTAGTCTTGCTATTTACCGTTTGGAGGGTGAGGCAGATCAGTGGTGGTCGATGGTTAAAAATATCAGGGACGATGATGAGATTGATGCTCTCAACTGGGATGAATTCAAAGGTATGTTTCTTGAGAAGTATTTCCCTAAGGTTGTTCGACTTAGTATGGAAAATCAATTATTGGAATTGAGGCAAGAGGAAGACTCATTGGCTACCTATGAAGAAAGGTTCACTCAATTGGCAAGGTATGCTCCAAATTTTATCCGAGACCTTGATAGAAAAATCAATCATTTTTACTCAGGATTAAAGCCAAAATATCGAAGGGCATTAGCTTCTCGTGAGTTTAAAAGTTATGAAAAGCTTGTTTGATGTGCTGAGAAGGTGGAAATGGAGTTTTCTGATGATCAAGTGTTCTATAACAACCAACAGAATAAAAGACCGAGGTGATAGGAGAAAGGTAAGAATTCTTCAAAAAAGTCTGATGGTAAGAGAACTAAGTTTCCAGTTTGTGATAAATGTGGCAAAAGGCATGCTGGGGAATGTCTTCTGAATTCTGGAAAGTGCTACCGATGTGGTAAGATGGGACATAAGGCTCGTGATTGCACTGAAAAGGATCAAGGTGAAGGTAAGAACAAATTTGATTTACAGTTAGTGAAGTGTTATAAGTGCAATAAGATGGGTCACTATGCAAACGAGTGTTCGAAAAAGAGCTTGAGTGATGGGAAGCAGTTAGAATACAAGAAGAAAGGGGAGGTGAAATCCTTTGCAACTACTTCAGCAGATGTCGGGCCATCAAATGAAGTTGTATCAGGTACTTTGTTTGTTTTTTCAGATTATTCCAGCGTGTTGTTTGATTCGGGGTCTACACATTCTTTCATCTCTGAAACCTTTTCTAGTAAAATGGGAATACCATCTCAAGAAATAACTCCTGATCTTTTGGTAAAAACACCCAGGGGAATGTTGAGGCAAAAAGAATTTGTAAGAATCTTCATATCCTTATCTGTGGAAAGAACCTACTTGCAAACCTTATTGTTCTACCTCTAGCAGAGTTTGATGTTATCCTGGGTATGGATTGGATCTCTATCTACCATGCTAGGATTGACTGTAGAGCTAAAGAAGTTTCTTTTCACGAAAGACTTTCAGTTTGTTTACAAGAATGAACCATTACTTTTGATAACATATCAAGAGGCCGAGAAACTTGTAAAAGATGGAAATGAATGTTACCTTGCACAAATCATTGAAAATAAAATAACTGTTCAGATTAATGATGTGCCAGTGGTAAATGAGTATCCTGATGTTTTTCCTGATGAGTTTCCTGGAATAATACCAGATCGGGAAGTTGAGTTTACTATTGACTTAGTTTCTGATGCTAATCCAATTTCAAAACCCCCTTATCGAATGGCACAAATTGAACTTTTAGAGTTGAAGGAGAAATTTCAAGATTTATTAGAGAAAGGTTTCATTAGACCTAGCACATCACCATGGGGTGCTCCTTTTTTGTTTGTTAAAAAGAAAGATGGTTCTATGAGACTTTGCATTGATTATAGAGCCTTGAATAATATCACTGTTAAGAACAAATATCCTTTGCCTCATATCGATGATTTGTTTGATCAGCTCTAGGGAGCTCAGTTTTTTTCAAAGATTGACCTGAGATCGGGGTACCATCAGTTGAAAGTAAAAGAAGCAGACGTTCCGAAGACCGCGTTCCGTACGAGATATGGCCATTATGAATTTTTAGTAATGCCTTTTGGGCTAACCAATGCACCTGCTGTATTCATGGACCTTATGAATAAAATTTTCCATGAGTTCTTGGATAAGTTTGTGTTTGTGTTTTGAGGTTTGGGAAGAGGTTATGTGTGCCTTGTGATTCACAGTTGATGAATGAGTTTTTATGTGAGGCTCATAGTTCCCCGTTTTCAGTTCATCCTGGCAGTACTAAGATGTACAGAGATCTGCGGGAGTATTACTGGTAGGATGGAATGAAAAGAGACATTGCTGATTTTACTATGAAGTGTTTGACATGTCAACAGGTTAAAGAAGAGCGGCAATTACCGAAAGGGATTCTTCAGCCTTTACCAGTGCCAGAGTGGAAATGGGAAAACATATCCATTGACTTTGTTGTGGGATTACCGAGGACATCTCGAGGTAATAATGAAATCTGGGTTATTGTTGATCGCTTGACCAAATCTGCTCATTTCCTTTCTATACGAGATACTTTATCTCTAGACCAACTTTCCCGTTTGTATCTTAAAGAGATAGTCCAGTTACATGGAGTTCCTCTCTCCATTGTACCTGATCGTGATCCCATGTTCACATCTAACTTTTGGAAAGGCCTTCAGAAGTTGTTGGGTACAGAATTAAATTTTAGTATAGCTTTTCATCCTCAATCAGATGGGCAGTCAGAACGAACAATTCAGACCTTGGAGGATATGCTACGAGCTTGTTCGATGGATTATCAGGGATGTTGGGACCAACATCTTTCTTTGGTTAAGTTTTCTTATAATAACAGTTTTCATTCCAGTATACAGATGGCACCATTTGAGGCATTATATGGGAAGAGGTGTCGAACTCCAGCATTTTGGGATGAAGTGGGTGAAAGGAAGCTGATGGGACCAGAATTGGTAGAAGAGATGGAAAAAAAGTTCAGTTGATTCAGAAGCACATGAGAACAGCTCAGAGAAGGCAGAATAGTTATGCGGATAACCGGAGGAAGGATCTATCTTTCGAGGTAGGTGATCATGTTTTTCTCAAGGTTTATCCTTGGAAAAGTGTGATGAGATTTGGTAAGAAAGGAAAGATGAGTCCAAGGTTTATTGGACCATATGAAATTCTAGAGAGAGTTGGATTAGTTGCATACCGGGTGGCTTTACCTCCGAGTTTATCTCAGGTACACAATGTTTTTCACGTTTCGATTTTGAGAATATATATGCCAGATCCATCTCATGTTTTGAGTCCAGAGGTAGTTCAGCTGGAAGAGAACCTATCTTATGAGGAACAACTGGTCCAGATTCTTGACCACAGGGAGCAAGTGTTACGGAATAAGGTGATTCACCAGGTAAAGGTTTTGTGGAAAAACCACATGATTGAAGAGGCAACATGGGAATCTAAAAATGCAATGAGGGATAAGTACCCCCATTTATTCGATAAGTAAATAAATTGCGGGGTCAAAATTTTCTAAAGGGGGGAAGGATGTAACATCCCAAGTAAGTAATGAATAATATATATTTTTATCTATGTCTATTAATGATTAAGATAGCGTTTTAGAGGCTTAAAATGAAAATAAATCCCATCTTAAGCATGGAATACACTAATATTTTTAAAAGATTGTTTTACTTCCTTTTGATGGAAAACCATTTTTAAATCTATCTTTTGACAATTTTATAATCTAGGTTTTTCAAAATAAAATTATTCTTTATTATTGGGACATCAAAATTTACTTTTTGTTAATTTTTGGTATTTTTTTGACAATGTTCATTTTTAATGAATAGTGAAAAATACTGCATTTTACATCAAAACTGATTTTTAATCTAATTTATTTATATTATTAGATTATCTTTTGAATTGGTTTTGAAGTGAAATTAGAATATATTTTTACCATTTTATCCAATGATGGTCATTGGAATCAATTTCACTTTGAAATTAGACTTAAACTGGTGTCAATCTTTTGATACTTATAGTTTTATAAAAACACGCTATTTGCTCTGACAGCGGGAATTAATTATTAAATTAATTAATGTGACTTATATGATTTGAATTTTGTAAAATATACTTCATTTTTGAATTCGGAATATCAAATATATCTTTGGGTGAATTTTTGGTAATTTTCTGAAAAACTTCAATTTTTGATGAATAGTGAAACCACTAAGTGGTACTTATAAAAATAGATTTTTCGTTTCAATGAAATTTTGCCATCATTGTGTTTTGAATTTCAAAAATCCGACATACATGGTTTTCATTAAGAAGTAAAATATGGTTTAATGAGATTAAAATAATTTTTTGGTGAATAGTAACTTATTAAGTTTTAATCGCGATTAGTGATAATTAGTGTAGTTTAAGGTAAAAATAATGCTTTAATAAAATAAGATGAGCTTGACACATGTCCTACCATCATTTGTTGTGTCATGGCCGACCAAGACAATCCATGGGTCAACTTGGGGACCCCATGGATCCACTTTGGTTGTGAAATGACATAAATAACTTTTTATTTAATGTAAAAGTAAAAATGACACAAACATAATATGTTTTACGAAAACAATTTTTACATGGGGTTATAAAGATCAGATTTTTGATTATAAATAGTCATTGGAAAGATAAAACTATTTCCTACATCATATTAGTTTTTTTATAATTTTTAGACTTTAAATAAATTAAATTATTTATGACATCATGATGATGCAGCGATGACCTCATTATTTAACGATTTAAATAAAATGGAAAGATAATGAAAAATCTAAAACCTACACATGGCCAAAACCAATTGGATGAGTTTATTTAGAACCCTTATCACCTTATCCAAGAATTATATAAATGTGGGACCTTTTAAAACCGAAACACATTTTCAAATAAAGTAATATTTCTTTACTTTCCAAAAGTGCCCCTCCTCTCCTCTTATAAAAGGCCCCCACCTCTACCTCATTTCACACACTCCTCAAGCCTTTGGCTCGTCCAACCCCTACCCATTTACACTCTCCACATCCCTCTCCTCATCCTAGAGGATTCCCTTTGGGAATAATCCTTTCAAAGGAAGCCTTTAGGCCCAAATCAAAAGAAGTTACATTTTTAAAGGTAATTCATTCTCTCATGTTCATTTGTTTTATTTTTCTTCTCCAACCCCCTAAACTCTTTTTATTTACATCTTTTGAAACAACAACAGTATCTTAAATATACTAGTATGTTGTTATAAGATTTATTTGAGCTACACTCTCACACAACTACATGAAATGGTTAAAGAACATACCGTTTCCGTGGATGGCGAAATTCTGCCTCCCGAAATGATGATTGTTCAATACTCATTTAACACCTTCAAAGGTGGCCATTATGATGTAACTATTTTTTTATATGATATATAATATGATTATGTTTTCCTTAAGCTTCTGTTTTTTTTCATTTTGGGCATACCTTTATGGTTTCCATTATGGGTAAACACGATATCTTCATTTTAGGATGTGCGGACTACCACCCCCTGAAAGTGATTTGATTCGTTAATACCATATGCGGGATGTGTAAAGGATAAAGTTAATGATATTATATATGTTATTATACTGTAATTATAATATACCTCTATATAATTATTATTTCTTTCCATTAAATTATGAGATAGAAATGAAAGTAGCGTTCATGCGTACGTACGGCTTACCGTCTCCATGAACGGTGGATTTCATTTCTTATCCCCAAATGTAATGTACTATTAAAAGTACATGTATATAACGGATATATATAATTAATAATATATCTAAATGATGAATATAATTCTGGAATTAAAATATACATATCTCTCATTTAGTTTTAATTCCATTAATATGACAAAGAAATGAAAGTAGCATTCATGCATACGTACGGCTTACCGTCTCCATGAACGGTGCATTTCATTTCTTACCTCTAAATGATTATGTAATATTATAAATACATGTATATGCTGGATATATATGATACATATTATATCCAAATCGGGAATTTCATTCTAGATATAAATAACCTTTGACCACACGAACAACATGTAATTGTAAGAAGTCCACTTTCGACTTAAGAACCAAATTTTGAGAAAAAAACATTATTAACTTAAATGGTTACATAATGTTTATAACATGGCAATAAGTGATATAAAAGGAATAATGAACTTTAAAAATGTTCTTAATCAAGTATAAATTAACTCAGGTTTATTATTCAGGACGTTAAAGAACGATCGAGTCAAGTCGGACCCGAGGTAAGGGACTTCGTCTCAATCTCCTTTCATTGAGGCATATTTCGTTTTATACACAACTTTCTTTTATACGGTGTATAAACCCCTTTGACTTTTACTTTTATACAAAAGGAATCTTTTTCTACAAAGAGTTTTACAAAATGACAAAAAGGAATGTTTCTTTTAACGTATGCGGCGACAACAACCATTTCCGCCACCGCGAGTATTATTTGGTCTTTGGCTTTCTCAACAAGCCGTAATGTTTTTAGAATAAAATAAATACCATATACTCTTTTATGTATTTTGGTATTGAAAATGGTTTTGAAAAAGGATTCTATTATGTCAATATATTTATGATATATTGTGATTGAAATGTGGAAATGTTATCATTACTTTATATTGGTTTTATTTTTTATGATTTTATACTGGTACTTGGTCATTTTAACGGGTGGTTACATTATAAACCATATGACGGGTGGTGCCGTGAATACCAGGATGGGTGGTTACGTTATAACCTCCAATGCATTGGGTATGGAAGTCGGACGTATGGCTATTCCATTAAGTATGTATGGAAATTGGCCGTATGGCTATTCTATTAAGTGATATGTGTGGAAGTCGACCGTATGGTTATTCCACTTAAGTATGTTTATGTCCCAAATTACCTTTATATATGTTATGTGTTCTTTTTATGGGTTTTATGGTAATCCTTTGGTTAAAAAAAGGTAAGTAATGATACTTTATTCAGTGAAGAGTTTTTACTACTTCATGAAGGTGAAGGTATTACTTTGATAGAGTATATATGGTTTACTTGATGTTTGAAAAACTAACAGTTTTCATTCTTTCTGTATCCCTTACTGAGCTTTTTATGCTCACCCCAAGTTTTTTTTTGAAATGTTTTCATAGGACGTAATGTGGAATAAGGTCAAGGATGGGATCAAGGGAATGTCATCCTATATAAAACATGGAACTGGACACGTTTCTTTTTAAGAGTTTTTATATTATGGAAACTTAGTAGAAGTGACTACTTTGTAATCTTTTGAGATGTAATAGTTATGTTCTAATTCTCTAAAAATCTAAACCTGAAAAGATCATCGACGTGAATTATTCATTTAATTCAATATTAAGTAAGGTTTAAGGCCGGGGCCTTATAGAGATTATATTCTATTCTTGTTGAGTATGTTTTATTTTAGTACATTACTTTGGCCTTTTTTGTACCTTGCACCAGAAATACTTTGGAACATGCATGTGGGGAAAAGGTTTTTAGATTTACTTTTACTTTTGGTATTTGGAGTTATTGTGATTTATCATCTTATCTTCTAATCTTGTTCTATAAAAGGGTAATTCATTACACATTATGTGATATTCTATACCCGTGGTGTTGGTCTCCAATATGGGGCCTATTAAAGGCGGGACATGGGGGTCATTATCTCTCACTTAACTTAAAGAAGAATGAGTCTAATAGTTTTTTATTCCTTTTCTAATCTTGGAGAAGGATGGTTGTTACACAAGAAGTTTTACATATGACACACTATAATATAGGACGATATAATCATCCGGTTGATTTCCGTTATAGTCTACATCACCACTTTTCTAGAAAATTCTACCCCATTTGTATATATTTCATTTGATCTAATATTTTCATATTATTCCATATATTAACATCATTCCCAACACATTTTCATTGGTTTCAATAAAATTATATGAACTAAAAGTTAAAATACACACCCATTTTGGGACAAATTAATCACTAAATTGAAAATATCTAGTAAATAATTATAAATAACAATCTAATCAATAACCATTTAGTAGTATCTTGACTTTCATTTAGTGATATTTTCTAACACCATATAAATATCTAAAATACAAGAATCTATCTCATTAAAAACTCCAAAATTATAGAATACTAATAAATGTCCATGAATCATAACCCATATCTGAGAATTGGTGTTCCAATAATTGTGAGGGTTGATGATAATTTCCCTTGATATGATTGCTAAAATCTCAGCGATGAGGTTGAAAAAACTATAATCCCATGATGTAGAACATAGATACTCATATTGTAAAACATTTTGGGTGTATACATTACTATTGGGAATGATCCTCCAGTAAAATAATCCCTAAATTCTTGATAATGAATGTTTTAGTTCATCTATATTCCTTTGTGTATCCCAATTTAGATGGATTTCACTACATAATAGAGAATATCAAGAATCAATAATTGCATCATTTGGTGAAATTTAATTTAATGATATTTAAAATATTTCATCATAATATATATATATGTGTGTGTCTGTGTGTGTGTGGAAGATACTGATCTGATACACCTTCACCATAAATAATTTTCCTTTTGAGAACCTGTATGAAGGTTACCCTTTTTATAGAATGATGACTTTCCATATATTGGTTATCCTCTACCATGATAGATTAATTAGTCAAATGAATTCTTGTAGGAAGAGAAACAATACCAAAATCATCCTGAAAAACGAATGTAACAACACTCCAATTAGTTACATCGTCAAATATATATATAACACAATTGAACACGAGTAAAAAAACAATCACTATTTTTCTTATTTATTATATAAAATTTACAAATGAAAGTTGATTACATTAGATTAGATAAAAACTGATTAAATGGTATAATAATAACATGAATAAATGTAACTAATTTTTTGAAAACTAAGGTTCCATTGTTTGTACGAAATACAAAGAATATGGAAAACACTGTTGAAATAAAACAAAATTTGTAGAGAAAATATTGATATTTTTTAATTGATATGAGGTGAACCTTTATGGAAAATTAGTTTAATGAATAATGGTTTGAAAAGGGATATTTATAAGAAAAATATTTATTATTTGACTATTATAATAGTAACATGACTATTTAAATAGTTACATAGTTTTTGGAATATTGAATCGAACATTTGAATAGTAATATGATTTACAAGTTATATTTAAAACAAAAAGATTATAAAATATAATTATTAGTAAAACATAAAATGATATGTCAAATTCCTTATTTAAATTATTTATAACAATAAATTATATATATCGTCTGTTTTATCATATTAAAAAAAATTCAATTAAAAAATCAATAATAGAGGCATATTTTTAAATCTATTTATATAAAATATACTCTACTTGGATAATATGTATATAAAAATTATATAATGTTGAATTTGGATAATTTTGTGAAAATAAATAAATTATCGGTGAATAGAATGGGAATATATTTTTTTGACTAAATAGATATCATTATGAAATCATTACCATGTAGAAATATTTCAATTATTTATAAAATATTATTTATTTAATTAAATTAAATTCATAATGAAAGTTTCATATATAAAAATATAAAATTTAATTAATGAACCTTTTAATAAATTTAGAAAATTATTATTTTTTATTCAAATAATAATTCATTTGTTATACTTTTATTTGAATTAAATAATCCAAATACATCATTTGGGTTTAAAAGTATTTATATTTTAATAGATTATATCATTTTAATATAAATCATTGTTTATAATAACTATAATAAATACTATTCAAAATATTAAATAAAAAAATATAAGAATTCAACTATTTAGTAATTGTAGCCGATATCATTTTGTTATAATTATACCCCTTCTAAAATCATTTATTTTTTCCCTTCTAATACTCACTCTCATTCAATGGTTCTACCAAATCCTTTTATAAACTCTTATAAACATGGTTTTGAGGCTTTTATCTAACTAGTTTGAAGGATTATCTTTTATTCAATGAAGTCATGTCTAAGAAATATGAAATCTATGTAAAAAAGTCAATTTTTTTCATTCATATATTCACCATTATAATGGAAAATCCTTTCATATATTATAATTATATTAATAGTATAATTTTACCTTAATTTAACTCTAAAGAATGTATACAACATTATTTTTGTTCATTTTATTATTTTATTAAACAAAGATCATAGTAAACTTGATTTACAACACCTGTGTGACATATTATGTTTCTAATTCTCACATATCCATTATTATATTATAAAATAAAATAAAATATATTAATATATATTAGAATAACCAAATATGAATTATATTTATAATATTAAATATAAATCATAATATAGAATTTATGCTTCTAATAAAACATACTGAAAATAGTTTTAATATTTATATCAATATTTAGAACAACTAATAACATTTACATATGTAATTATAAAGATATAGACAAAAATAATTCTATATATTTTGGAACAATGGGATAAATACCTTTAATGATTAACCTTACACCCAAAAAAATGTTTGAGAAATGGTAAAAATATATCCAAACGGCCGATAATAAAATTAAATTAATATGTTAATAATAAATTATTAAAAGGGAATAATAATATTGAAATAAACAGGAATATTGATCAACATAAATTAACTAGTAAATATCTTTTCATTATTTAATAGCATAGAGGATATATGATTAAATTCATAATATGGGGTATGTGGATTTCTTACTCAACTTCCATTCATTGAGTTGTACTATTTTCACTAACTATGTGAACCTAATTTTGTTATATTATAATATTTTGGTATTCGAATGTTTTTTTATAATTTCATGAATAATTTAAAAAAAAATCATAGTGAATTTTTTTTAGATCATTTCCTTTTAAAATAAGAATATTTTAATTAAATTTTCTACTCTCTAAGTTCGATACTTCATTTTCTTGTCTATATTTCATAAAAAATAGGTATTATTCTTCATGTTTTTAAAAAATAATTATATTCTAATATAAGTTTGGCAATTAAAATAAAATATATTTAAAATAATATTTTCTAACATCATAAGCAATGTTGATTCCATTAAAAAATTTAATGTTATTAAAATATATTAATATTATTTTTGATATAATTTATTATTAATATAAGTATAATTATTATAGAATATATATATTTTAATTTTTTGTACCATTATTTTGATGTTTTATAATTATTAAACAATTAGGCAAAAAATACCACTTTTTTAAAAAGTTATTTAATTTGATTTAATTAATTTATTTATGAAATAATAATAAAACAATATGGAAACTCTTTTAATTCTTTATCTTCTATTTTAACCTCTTATTAGTTAGGGTTCCTTTTAAATTATATAATTATATTTTCAAAAATATTTTTTTCCATCTGTTTACCAAAATCTTATTGTCATTATATAATTTTAGGAAATATTTTTTATTATGTTCCCTTCCATAGTTACACCTATTTTTTCACATTGGAAAAAGTAAGGAATTATTTCCCGAAATATATTAAAATTTATCATCAAATTATAAATGGTTCATATTCTACCCCACTACCACATTAAATTAGATACTTTAAAGCATAATACTATTATGTTATCAACCATTATAATTGTGCATAATATTTTACTATGACAAAAAAATACCATTATTCTATATTCCAATTCATTTGAATACATGATATTATGGTAAGTAAATCATTTTAAAAATAATTATCTATCACTAACACTATCGCTTCTTATTAAAATATATATAAAAACATGGAAATTCATCCAATAACACTCCATCGTCAATAATATATACATTATTATACTAATTAAACGGTGTCTGAATCAAGACTACAAATTTTATTAGAATGTGATATATATTGAATTAATCATAAAATAATTTATATAGTTTCAATACATCATACATCAATATATTTATTTAATAGTATTGACCTAGATATTCAATTTCTTTTATTATATGACCATACATCATTTATAATTTTAATTATCCTGTTTTATTTTCATCAATTATTCATGAAATGTCTTTTAATGGTATTATGGTTTTAATTAGTATTATAAGGAAATAATATGTTTGTATATATAGTTATTTGATTGGAGTGGTTGGGATTATATTTCCCCTACAAAATTATGAATTTTTTTACATCTCTTGGGATTATTTTGATTATGGGATAAGGTTGTAAACTAAATCCAAAATGTTTATGGAAATTGGGAGAAAACCCAATGCACTATGATTATGAGAATAATTATTGAACTGAATCCACTATGTTATGTTGATCTTTATGATATAACTATGAAATATATTATGATCATATACTATTTTCATTGTATAACCTTCATATATTATATCATCATTGATACAAACCCTCAAACCGACACTTGTCAGCCCAGTGCTAATATTTTTAATAAATCACTCTATTTGGTACAATATTAGATTAACCAAGATAAACATTTCTTATTTTTATAACATTTTTATATGACAAACATTATATATAAAAAATATTCTCATAATCAAAAGAATGAATGGTTTGGTGTCATTATTTACTCTTTCCATAAGAAATTAATTTTACCATACCAGTGATAACTTATCAATAATTAATCCACAATATAATCCATCATTGAATTATAATAGGTTTTAATAATTATAATAACCTAGGAAATAAAACCATGATGTAGGGTTTAACTTAAATAGTCAATAGTAAAAATTTTAGGATGTCATCATGGGTTAGATCATAATCATTTTATATAACTTGAGTATGTGAAATATATTATTAAAAAGACAATAATTTTTTCCGATAATCCATTAATGAATAAAATGAAATCCCATGTGAAAGAGCATAATATCTTGTAATAGTTTGTGATACAATAATAAAATCTATGTTCATAACTATAGATTTATAGAAATATGTGTATTCATTCAAACATTACAGGAAAAGAAATTTTGGAATAAATACATGAATAGAAAATATTATCAACCATTATATCCATGTCATATTTAGGAATTTTTCAAATAATATTTTCATATCTAGTTCATCAAACAATTTTTTGATCAGAAGTTCTCGTACCACATTAACACATATTTTTTGAATAAATCATCAAGTATCACTATCTCAAAAAAATATTTAGAATAAAGCACCCCATATCATTTCAACGTGGAAAATATATGATCAAATATTCACAAATCACATTTACAAAATAAACATAATAACAAAAATTTCAATACCTTGTCAAAATAAATGATTTATGATACAATCACACTACACCATGTTCCCCCATGAATCATGTGAAGAAAGATATCTAAATCATGCTCATAAAAATAATCCTCATCTCCTTGGATGTGAAACCATATATAATTAATTTTTGGGTTGTAGTATTCTACACAAAATTCCTGATAATATTTGTTTCCCTATTAAAAAAATTACGTGTTACATCATTATGATCCCATGTAATTAAAAACGGTTTTGGTAACATTTTTATATCTCATTACTATAATTTTTCTAAGTAATGGAATTGATTTATTCCCCAAATTCCACCAACCCTAAATAATTCATTATAATATAATTTTGATGGTGATTCATTAAAATAATTTCTATAGAAAAAATCCATTATAGGTATGCATAACATAAATGTAAATTTATAAAAGTCTTTTTAGAAAATGATACAATAATATTCATTAAATATGTAGTTACAATAATTGGAAAATTAATTTAAAAAAATTTCATGTGAAAAATTGTGAATTAAATTTACATTTAATTGGAACATTCCATATTGAATCCATTTGTAAACATAAAAATTGAAAAATGTTATGTGAAAACATCATTATTTTCTAAAATTTCTATAAAAAACATCAATACATGATCCAAAAAATTGAATTAATGAATTCGAAAAGGGGAGTCTAAAGGTTTTTTGAACAATTAATATCTAAAATCATTATTCAATTATATATATATATATGAAAATAAATAATTGATTTTTAATGATATTTGTGGGTGGATGATAAAAAAATTAATTTTGAATGGATATAAAACATTTTAAATATGTTGAAATCCCATTATTGAAATCCCCTATTATGTAAATATTTCATAAAAATATACATTGAAATGTGGTACTAGAAAAATAGAAATTTAAATTATTAAACACGTATTTGGTTTAAAAAATAATAATTTACTTTTATTTAAATAATGAATGTGGATATTGAGGAATGACACCTTTAAAAAAGGTTCTCTTTTTTCGTTGCAAAATATAATTTTTATAAGAATAAAATTTTCAGAGTAATTATTTTTGAGTTAAGAAAATTGAACTAGTGATAAAAATTCTATATCATATAAAATTTTAAAATATAATAATTTTTCCAACATATGAAAATGATGCCTAATTAAAAATATTATAAATCAAATAAAGTAAACCTCACATAATTAAATTCCTTGTGGATATAATATGTCATTAAAAAATGGTCACATATTAAAGGTGAATTTTGTCATAGATATATTAAAACAGCAAATATAAAATAAAATATAAAAAAGTCCATGGTCATCAAATATAAAATAAGATTAATAAGAATAGTTTAAACTCAATGAATAAGAAATAACTTAACAAAACCCTTACCTCTTGTTCTGATTCATTATATGTCGGCATATACAATCCAAAATAATAAGATAAAAATTCTTACAAACTTCTTAAAAATATTTTCCACCATTTTTTATTTTAGATAGTATATTTAGTATCATATTTTGTTTTTAAAAAATGTTCTATTATGTCAGTTAACCAAGGTGGTTATATTTATTTCTCCAAAAAATCATTGATATATTTACTATGGTATAATGTAATTAGAAAATCATAAAAATATATAAATTTATGTATTTCACCACAAATTATTATTACATTGAAATATATTTATATAATTCCAATGGTTCTCAAAAAATTAATTCAAATTTTGAATTTTATGTTGATATGTCTATTTTAGGTGGTTATGTCAACTACTAGAATTTATTATTATTATTATAGAATGTTTGTACAATATTAAAATTATTTAATATTAAATTTTAAATAAATATAATTTCTATATATTAATTAACATTTTAATTTCATCAATGTTAGGTGTAAATTGATTAATAGAATGTGTGGTTCATGGAGGTGGTAGTCCAAAAGTAATAATGTGAACACCATTATTTTTCAAGTGGTTTTTGAGGAATGGAAAATTTCTTTATTGAATTACTATTAAAATATTTTTTGTATATTAATAGTAATTTTGTTATCATAATTTCATCTATATATGATGTTTATAGATCAAATAATAATTTAATTTAGAGAGATCAATTTAGAACATCTCCTATATACTATGTTGTTATCTCTTGGGTAACACATTATGATACCTTAGCATGGTCTTTTTTAATGTTCAAGTGTATCGGGACACATATATTGGTTTCAGAAGAAGTAAGGTATGATAAATTGAAAACAAAAGTCTTTTAAATTGTGAAATAAATGTGTTCGATGTCATTTCCCATTATATGTGAATAAAATTGAACTTTCATAAGTACCAATAACTGTATCAATGATTTGATTGGGTTGAATGGGTCATAAAGATGGAAATAATGAATTTCTGGGTGACTAATTGTTTATAAATCCTTAAAAACTCATTTTTATAGATGTTTTAGACATTTTAAATGTTTACTATAACAATATTTGTTAATTTTACAATTTTCATATTTTACCATTGAAACTAGTTTTTACACAAGTAATTTAAATAATATTAAAAATATATGGTGACCCTTTTTGAATTATTTTTAAGAATATAAATTTATGATTCATATAATTTATTTAAATATCTATGAAAATGAAAATTATCTTTTAAATTTTGGAATCAAATATATAAAAAAAATTAAAAAATGAACTTTCATTGTTATGTGTTTGTAATCTTAAATAATATTTATTAACAATTACATTATATATGTAACATCCTAAATCTGAGTGCCTCCCACAACTACCCCGTACCCGGTTGGTGACATGGCCACATGCTCATTTCCCTAAATGCCAGAAGATTCTAACTAGCAGCGAGAGCCTTGGGTCTGATAGTTGGAAAACCATACCCTTGAAGGCAGGGTAACACTGTAGAAATAAATAGTAAATAGTAGTGTAATTAATAAAACCAAACAAGATAAGTACGCATTAGAATACTTATAGTATAAAAAATACTTCCTATATATATTAATGATGCATGTCACATGATTCCTGAAAATCATCCCAACAAGTCACAATGTTGGAAATACATTACTAATCCAATGTAAAAAAAGAAACAAGTGAACTTCAGAATCATAGCTAGCCTCATCTTGGTCCCATGGTCTTCAGCTCCAATGATAATAATGTACATGATAAAGAAGGGAGATTTCTCTTATCTATACCTTCAACCATATAATCTGTTTGGGTCGAAAATAATGACCCATATAGGGTGTGAGAGTAATACCAGTAGGAAACCACCAAAAGATATGTGCTTAAGTGTAAGCGAATATATAGAGAAGGTAATATGAATAAATGAAGTAATAAACTAGGAAATACTTAGAAGTAATCAATCCTACAGTTTTTAATTACATTTATTAAATGGTAAATATATTGAATAATTTAACCTTAGGATCCAGACTAAGCTCTGTATCAACTTTTATGAAAATAAAAAATATATATCTCATAAAACCATCTATCAATAAAGTATAAAAACGTCCAAGCATGTGTTATGGCATGGCAGACTTGTCACAATCATCCAAACATTCATAGGCGACCCTCTGGGAATGTTTTCAAAGTCTAAACCCCAATGGTTTCACATCTTATCAAATAAATAATATAATAAAGACACTATGGGAAAGCTCACATGGTCTAACCCATTTTGTCTCACATAGCACAATTCATACACAAAAAAACAACCGAGTAGCTCTCACAGTCAATACCCCCTTGGTCAACATTATAATGGCTCCCTAACATATCTTACATTCAATTCCCAATGGCCCAAATTTTTTTAATAGTAACCCTATGGGAAACACTCACTGTCTAACCCCTCTGGTCAATGACTCACAATAGGTCTCACACTCAATACCTCTAGTGAATTATAAGAACAATTCATAATGAAATGACCCTACATCAGGAATCTATCATAGTAAATTCCCCTTGGTCATACTTTCATAATGTGAAACACATTCATTTAATATACACATAAACATTATCCTAACAACACGAGGCATGGAAAACAAATTTGCTTAAATTCTTTATAGAAAAAATAACCATAACCAAAACAAACATTGGAAACACCTGCATAAACAAGGTTATAAACCTTATGCATATTCAACATACCTTTATCAATATAAAAAACCATAAAAGTCATTAAACATGGTTAAATTTAAAAAACATGCAATAACCTAACCATGGTTATTCTTGACTTTAATCATATATAATCAAAATACTATCTCTGAAAGTTACAAACCACCTACCTCAATGTGGTATGGTGAAAAATCTCAAATGGTGACCCTGGAATCGACCAAAAATTTCATAGATCTATAAAAAAAGGTCAAAAATGTTGAACCATAAATAACTTACGTGAGTGGAAAAACCAGGAAGAAATGATCTAAGGAAAGAGAGAACTCACCGGTGTGAATCCAATTCACCCCTTGGTGTCTCAATCAGATCATGGATGGAGGAATAGGAAGAACATGAATACTTTCAGCCATACTTCAGTCTCCTGTATGAGACACGAGATGAAGAAAGGAGTTCTGGAGATGAGTCATGACCCCAAGATGATTATTCAAATAAAAAGAAATGTACATGGAGTGTTATTTTAATGTACACAATGTGTACTGGCCTAAACTGGACCCCATTGTAGGCGATCTTCAAGGTCACCTAGATGGACATGTACTCATCCATTACACAGCCAGCAAATGGTTATGTGTGGCAACTGGGTATATGGTGTTTACAAAGAAAATTTTTATTTCTTCCTTTTTTCTTCAGAAAAACATCCAACACAAATATCCTTTCCTGAAATGAAGATATGAGTTCTTACATACCTCCCCCTTAAAGAAATTGTTATCCAAGTTTCCCTTCAATGGGTGGTGAAGTAAATACATCAAATAACTCTAGCCTTTGTGATATTATGTCGGTCTCCCTCTTCCATGTCCCATCCTGTACATGCTCGTGCTGCAACTACACCAGTACTGGTTGAACAGACTTCCCACAGAGAACCGTCGAGCTACGATCCAAAATCTATATATTGTTCTCCTCAAAGGATTCATCCACCTTTAACTCAACCTCCTCAGGTTGGAAAAAATGAGAATAGTTTGAAAAGTAACGTTGTTATTGATAAACATGAAAGATTTTGTTCATATCCCGATACCTATGAGTTTACTACAACAGATAAAAAAATAGCACGACTCTCTCCAAATCCATGAACGACCCAACATATCTCAATTAATTCATTCCCTGTCTCCTAATACTCATGTTTCCCAACCTCGGGGTGACACATGGGAAAACCCGATATCCAACCATGAACACCATAGGACATCTCCGTCAATTAGCATAAGATTGCTAGCGAGACTATTCCATAGCCATAATCATCTGAATCAACTCCACCTACTCATTTCTATGCGAGGAAAGACGAGGTCTCAGCATAGGTTCCTCTCTTACCTCCATCTAATATATGGGTGATCGACATGACATACTGCACAAAGCCTCTTAAAGATCCATATTAATCATCACCTAAAATCTATTATTGTAGCCCAAATACACTAGGGGTATGTTTCTCTCCCATGAACCACCAAAATATAGTACTCATTCCCAAATCATTCCCTCCAATACTGAATCATGTGCTCAGACTGGCTATGTGTTTTTGGATGGTAATTTGTACTCAGAAGTACCTATATACCCAAAGCCCTCTGTAGTCCCTTCCAAACACAAAAATTGAACCATGCATCCCTGTCTGAAATGATAGAGTGTGGTACCCCATGCAAATATACAATCTCTCAGATGTACATCCTTCCAAGCACCTCTGAACTGAGGTTTTCTTTGATCATCAAGAAATGTGATACCTTTGTGAGTGTGTTAACAACAACCCAAACTACATCAGTTCCTTTCGGTGACCTCTATAAACCCGTCATGAAATCCATTATTATATCATTCCGCCTCCACTCAAGAATGGTTAACTAATGTAAAATCCATGCTTGTCACTAATGCTTTGCCTTCACCAGCTGAGAGGTGGAACATCACTTAACAACACCAGCCACATCTGTCTTCATGCTTGGTCACCAATACAGACAGTGCAAGTCTTGATACATCTTGGTGACACTAAGATGAAGTTCCCAAAATAATGAATGAAAATCCCCCTATATCTCCTCATGTAAGTCTGTGGACACCCATACACACCCTTGAAAGCGTAAGATCTCATCCATGCCTACGGTCCACCCATGAGTATGGTCCACTCTTTACACACCCTCTCATTGGAATCTGCCTTTAGAATCTGACAACAGCCCCATTCGTACTTGATATAGATAATTAGTGGTAGAATCTATAGAGGAAAGAAATGTCTACTGCTTTCTGTCATTCACCTATAAATTAATCCTAAAGAATAGATCCATAAGCTTCCACTCACTACCGGACTCCTGAACTGCTTATATATTATTTCTCCTACTCAACGCATCATCCACTGCATTTCCTTTTCCATGTGTGTTGGTTTGCTCAATATCCCAAGACTATGGGTACTCAAACCACCTTCGCTATCTCAAATTTTGATCACACTGTGTAAAGATATACTTGAGACTTTTTTGGTCATTATAAACAACAAAATGATCACCCAAAACATAATGTCTCAAATAGAGTAATGAATGCACAACAACAGCAAACTCGAGATTGTGCATTAGGTAATTCCTCTCACGTGGCTTCAACTATCGAGACTCATACACAATGACTTCATCCCCCTACATTAGCACTACTCCCTTCTTGAAACATGATGCATCATTGTAAATGGTGTAATTCTTTCTTGGCACCGAGAAAATCATTATCGTTTCTAAATTAAGTAACCCTTTTAGCTCTTGAAAATATGAATAGAAAGAATTCATCCACAAGTACTTTTCATCCTTCATAGTTAGTCCCATCAGTGGCACTAATAAGCATGAAAAGTCATGTAATAAGCTCCTGTAGTAACCACCCAGCCCCAGAAATCTCAGTACCTCAATGACGTTCTGTGGATACTCCCCATAAAATACCAATTTTACTTTTAATGGATCATATGATAGTCATGTCCCTAATATAACATGACCAATGAAGTGAATATAATCTATCCAAAAGTGGCATTTTGAGAGGTTGGAGTATAACTAATGATCTCTCAGTATACTCAAAACAATCTGAAGATGGTTGGAATGGTCATGTCGAGTGTGATAGTACACCGTGATATCTTCTATGAAGACTACCCCAAAAGGATACCAGTAAGGATGAAACAGTTGGTCCATCAGTTCCATGAAAACTGCCAGCACGTTTGTCAGACCGAACGACATAACCATATACTCGTATAGACTATACATTCTATAAAAGGATGTAAGAGGTATATATGATGGTCTAACACAGAACTGATGATAACTAGATATCAATTCCTTCATAGAGAACACTCGGGATCCTTGAAGCTAACCAAATAGATCATAAATCCTCATCAAGGGATATTGGTTGTTGGCCGTCAACTGGGTCATCTTCTAATAATACACAGAATGTCTGAGGGTACCATCCCTCTTCTTCAAAAAAAGGATAGGAAAACCCCAAGAAGAAGTACTTGGTCGGATGAATCTATTTTCCAAAAACACCTCTATATACTTCTTGATCTCTTGTAACTCTGGTGTATCCATCCTATAAGGAGGAATGGACACTGGTTATTCTCATACAATAGGATCAATAGAGAAATATACCTCTTACTCCACAGGGAAACCTAAAAAGTCTTCTAGAAAGAAATCTCCAAAATGATACACTATTAGAGGAAATTCCATCTATGAATTCCCCTTATCATACATATATAAATTAGCAGTCTGGGAAGTAATTCTATCTAATCCCATGATGCTCAGGTTCATATCTACTTGCCCAAACACCCCGTTCTCACTTCTGTAGAAAAGACCCACCCTCTGGTGATGGGAAACTCACCCTGCAATGATAGAATTAAACCATGTAAAAAAATGATTCTAACCAGTCCATTCTAAGAATGACATCATAGAATATCTTCTATCAGACATAGAGGTTCCATAAGAAGTGACACCCACTAAACTCAAGAGGTAACTCCTCACACCGACATACATTTGACATCTTAATCCTCAACAGAGTGTCTAAAATAATAACATCCTAATAATTAAATATACAGACCACAAGGATCTTCATAATATCCATATATATAGAATAATGAGAAGCCCCTATCTCAAAATGATGATAATATAAAACTGATGCAACATGAATCATACCACTAATTTTAGAGGGTCTGTGATCCTTCTCCTGCCTGGACCAATCCATTGCAAAAGTCTAACCTATACCATGGACCTGTGATCCTGCCTAACTACCCTGATTTGATCCACCATGTTGTCGTTGAAAACTAATATCCTGACTACCATGTCTGCTACCACATCCTCGGACTGGGCAGCTTGATGAACTCCAGTTACATGACATAAGAGAAACTAGTGGTCCTTTTCTTGATTGTGGAGTCATAGAAGAACCTATATCACCCACTACTGGTGAGGATATCCAAAAAATGCTAAATATGAACCATATTTCCATAAATAATCACTCAACTGGGTATCTAGGGCACTGAGGCCTCATGTGCCCACTCTTCCCACACTAGTAGCATACCACTTTTCTACCTGAAGAAACATTGTGTGATAACTACCTACGATGCTTCCTGCTATCTATTGAAGGAGTACCAACCCTGGATGCTGAAACTCCTTGTCTTACAACTCCAAACTTCTTCATAATACACTCGGTAAACATCACCTCTTTCACTATAGACATCACCGAACTCAGACATAATCCATTCACCTACGATCAGATGTCATACCTGAGATCATCCACAAACTGCCTATCCAAAGGTAACTCATCACCTCCAAGAACAGGTGTGAAGCGCTACAACTCTGTAAAATGAGATGAGTAATCCATTACTAAAATAGAACCATGATTAAAATGCATGAACTCTCAGGCACGATCTTCCCTCAATGTATTGAGGTATAAGTAATCATAGAATATCCTATGAAACTCCTCCCAAACTCTATCCCGATGACATCCTACTTGTGAGATAACAACCGATCATATCATGGAGGAATCACTTAGAATGTACATTTCAATATTGACCCTTCTCTCTATATGAGTCTCTAGATGATCAAATATATCAAGAATGGAATGCAACCATGGCTCTGCATCCTGTGGCCCTCCATCCTCTAAAAAAGTTTGGGGATGCTACTCTGGGGAAACCACTTCAGCTCTTCCATAAACGAGGTAGGATGCGGCGCTCCCTGTAACATTTGTAACATCATCAAAAATCCACCATAGAAATATGCATCAGCACCTGTGTCAATTATAACAGTTGGTAGCAAAACATGCACAATAGGCAGATTTGCTGGTAGTCCTTGATCTACTACTTCTGGTGTTAGAGAATTTCCCACTATCTGGCATTTAACCAGAGGACATCTTGGTTTCATGATACTACATGGTCAGGCAGACACTATAGTAAATGATTATCAAGTAATAAAACATATAAGTATATGTAAAGAACAATAGAATAAAACATTCACGTTTTAAAAAATAGGGTTAAATAGCGTGTATAACCTCCACACGGCGTGTTCCCTTTGGTTACATAATGGGAATGTACCTCTTTCAAACCTGGTCGTGTATCATCCCAACACATGGCATGTTCCTACTAAGACAGGGCATGTACTTGAATTTTCCCACCTTCCCAGGTACTTATACATGGCATGAACCACATAGTTCTCTCCTAGGTAACACTACATGATGTGTTAACCCTACACTTGACATGTACCACTTATGTTTTGACCACCTGTGTTGTTAGTCACTTGATTGGAGACATAGTCTACTCTAAAGCATGACATGTACAATCCAGACACGACATGTTCTACCAAAAGTTTCTCAACCCTGCATCTCTGCTCACACAGTGAGTCACACAATTAAGTACTATATGACATGTACATATAGTACATGGAGTGTACATAAGAAAAGTTGTTTTTTATAGAATAGAATAACACATGGCGTGTGTTTATAACACCGCACACCATGTTGTCTGGGTTTCCTGATAGTAGTCTTCTAAAAAACCTCTGTAACCCTTAAAAAACATAATTTTTTTTCAAATCCATGTCAAATTCCATCCCATGAGAGCCCATACTCCTGCGAACCAAACATTAGAATCCTTTTCCACATCATAGCTTTATAAAAATAAATTAATGTTCAAACTTGATCCACCAAATTACGATCGAAGAGGGAACATAACATCGCAAGGACCAAAGTTTGGCATCCATAAAAATGAATCATTACATATTCCAATACCATATCCAAATAGAAGGTATTCTATAATGATATCTGTCACCATAACATCCATATCTAGCACAACATCTTTCACAACAACATGCAATCAGTAATGCACCCTCAATGGTATGACATGAATGCATGAAATGTGATCCCTATCAATTGCTGATATGATGCATGAGATAGCCTACCCTCATCTCACTGGGTTGTAAAAAAATAGAACCACAATAATATCAATGATAACATTGATAAATAAGTGAATCTCCCAACTGTGAAATCAAATCAACTACAATAATTACAAAACCAAAAATATTTGCAATATTCAAGATAAATTATATTCTTCCTATACAAGGGTTTTCTAATCCCAAGAAAAAATTATTACCAACAACCCATTACATCTTATCCCTGTCTATAGGCTCCAAATAGTAATAAATGTAGAATAGAAACCTCCTCTCATACAACTTTGTAACATCCCAGATCCAGGTTCCGACCAAATGTGCCTCATACCCGGTTGGTCAGGTGACCTCAAGTTCATTTCCCCAATATCCAAAGGCTTATAACTAGTAGTGATGTCCTTGGGTGTGAGAGTGGGATAATTATACCCTTAAAGGTAGTGTAACAGAACAGAAACAAATAGTAAACAATAACAGAAGTTGTTATACCATACCACAGAAGTAAGCAGTGGAAGACTAATTGTATAATCAACTGCAACATATATAAATAAATGATGCATGAGAAATGTATCAATGAAATAAACAAAACAACTCAAAATTCTGGAAATACAATAACAAACCGATGTAAAAAATAAAAAAGTAAACTCCATCAACATCTCAAGCCTTATCTTAGTCCCAATCATTCCAGCTCCAACAACAATCAAGTACCATTTGAAGAAGGGATCTTGACCATATGCATACCTGAAAGCAAATAATATGTTTTGGTTGAAATGAATGACACAAATTCGGTGTGAGAAGAATCCTGGTAGGAAACCATAAAAATATATTTTCCTAATGGTCAATAAAAATATATTCCAGGTATTATGCAGAAATGAAGAAATAAAATAGGAAGTACACAGAAGTAAACAATCCAAAAAATTTATACTAAATTCATTTAAATTTAAAAAATATTCAGTCCATTAAATAATGTAATCTTGGGATATATCATAATATTTTTATCCCCTTGTATGATAATAAAAAATAGTTGTCTCAGAAGACCAGCTAACAATCTTGTAAGACAAAGTACAATATTGTGATTTGGCATGGAAGACTCATAGTAATCATTAAAACATTCACAAGAAACCCTCTGAGAATGCTCTCACAATATAATATTATCTTGTATCACATATCAACAATTCAATAATATAACGAAGACCCTCTTGGAGAGATCCCAAGGTCTAACCCCTTTAGTCTCACATAGCATAATTCGTTTACATCATTAGTCTGCATTATTACTTCCCCCTAATAGTACTCATGGTCAATGCCGTATGGTCCAACATTTATTTATTAACGACCCTCTGGGTAGCTCTCATAGTATAACCTCTCTTGTCAATGACCCATGGAAGCTCTCATAGTCAATACCTCTGGTGAATTATAACAACATTTCATAATTAAAAGACCCAACTTCTGGAATATCTAACAATCAATTCCCATTGGTCATGCATTCAAAATGAAAAACACATGAACTTCCTATAAACAAGAATTCCATCCTAAAAACATTAAACATGGAAAATCAAGTAGCCTAACATGCTTTCATGACCCAACGACCATAACCCAAACAAAAATGGGTAAAACCTCCACAAACAACGTAATAAAAATTTTGAAAAATAAATAATCCTTTATCAATCAAATAAACCATAGAATACGTTAAACAATGTTAAATTACCAAAACACGCAAACACCTAACTATGGGTATTCATGCCATTAAGCATATATAATCCAAAGAATATCAAAGAAAGGCACAAACCACCTACCTCGATGTGGTATGGTGAACACTCTCACATGTTGAACCTTGAATCAGGCAATAACATCATAGATCTACAAAAATTTAAACCTTGAATAACTTATGAGAGAAATCAAGAAGAGAGGCTCTAGGGGAAGAGAGAACTCCCCCGTGGGAATCCAACACTTCTGGTGGAATCTCAATCGAAGCTCGGATGGAGGAATGAGAAGAGAATGAAGATATTCAGCCATAAATCACTCTCTTGTACAAGATACTGGATGGAGAATGATGTTCTGGAGATGAGATGCAACCCCGATCCAATTAAACAAATAAAAATAAAATTACAATACATGTTCATTTAATGTACATGTCGTGTACTAGCTTCTACCTGCCCCCACATTAAGTGGTCTTTTAGGTCACCTACACAGCCATGTACTCAGCCGTTACATAGCCAACACACAATTATGCACAGAAACTAGGTACACGACATTTACTTATTAGTACATAGTGTGTAGTTAGAAAATTTCTATTTCTTCCATTTTTCTCAAAAACAACCCAATACAAAGATCCATACCTAAAACAAAGATTCATCTTCCCCCAATATAAAATATATTTTTATATATTAATATGCATAAATTTTTTACAATGGCATAAATTATTCATTTGAAATTATATATATATAAAATTGCAATATTAATGGAAAATTTTTCTAAATATAACCTTTTAACCATTATCATGGTCGTTCACAATAATTTTATTAATCATAAGTTTATTTCTAAAAATGTAATTTTCATTGTTATATAATATAAATATTTTTTTCTAAAATATTAAATAATATTTTTAGATTTAATATCTATATGTTAGGAAAAATAAATTTTAAAATAAGAAAATTCAAATACAATTTTTTAATAAAATGTTACTTATCGTTCGAAAACATTGAATATTTGTATTATTAATTTAAAATATTTTATTAAGATATTTTATTTTACTTAATATATATATATATAATATTAATATACAATTTTGTTCAAATAAATTTATTAATTAATTTATTATGATAATGTAAAAAAAATATTGGTATTAGAAAATTTATCTTTTTTCACTATTCAACTAGATATCTAATATTTTATATCAAATAAAAAAATTTATTAATAATACAGTATTGAACATTAGAAAAATTAAATGATATAATTTTTTAAAAAAATCAAATCAAATATTTATAAAATTAACTTTTAAATGAATGTATTATATACAATGGAGAAAATATTATATATAAAAATTCACTTATAAAAATTTTAGGTGTTCCTAGTCATAATTGATAAGAATATAAACTTTATTAAACTATTTCTTTTCTATAGGTTTTTTTATTATGAAATTATCTTCATATATGTCACATATCATTTTATTTTTTTGTTTTATATGAATTAATCTATTAAAAATAGTACTAATGTTGGGTAAAATGTATTCCAAAATCAATGGTTGTTACATTATCCACCCATTAATAAATTTCATCATCACTGTTTTTAGTGTCACATATTAATGAAAATATCCATGGGAATCTAAAATATATTAAAGGCACCCTAAATATTTTTTTATAAATATCAATCATAAAAATATATGGAACATATATTTTCAACCAAAATTGTTGTATCCATATAATTTAGTTTTTCTACAAACCATTTTAGTGATGATTCTGTCAATATTTTGTACCATTTCCACCATTATATTATTTTATAAAAAGGGTATTCATAATCACAATTTTTGTAATAGAATATCATAGTTTAATTTGAATTTTTTCGATATTTGAATAAATTTTTTCCTCAAAGTAGAGAGAACAAGTCCATTTCAATAATTAAATTAACTACATGTAATGGTAAAATAATAAAATTTTAAAAATATATTTTCCTATAAAAATCTTCATGGGACATAATACAACTTTCTTTTTTGTATAAAATAAATGTAACCTGATGGATATGCAATTACCATTGAAAAAGTCATATATAAACCACACTAAAATATAATATATCATCCAAAAATATACATTAGAGGCTATTTTCCCATTAATTAACCTGATCCAATTCAGTTGTACAAATTTGATAGTCTATTAATAATTCCCCTGGATGAAGTTTTGGTGATACCTATAATCCTTGTTAGAACATGTACTGTGGTATTTATTTCCATAATACTTATAATTTTTTTCATTAAACATGTATGAATGTGTGATTTAGATGTTGGTAGTCTATTAATATCAATTTTATGGGCCTAACTATTCATGGATTCTTTATAATAACATGCTTGATGTCCAATACTTAAAAAATGAATCATTTTCTTATTCCTTTGAGACATTCACTTGGGTTCTTCTTTACATTTTTTTTTCATGAAGACAAAAATGAAATCATTCATTGATCATAATTTTTACCTGAAATTCCATGGGATAATTTTCTTATATTCTTTATCTTATCAGTAGTTTATAATTTCATTGGTTCTTAATCATAACTCGTTAAATTTGGGTGAGCAATACCACAAGATTATATATTCAAACATCAATCCCATTTTTTCTCATATTTAGACTCATTAAATTGTCCATAATATCCTTTATGTGAACAATTTCTCCTATATCCAACCATTATATGAATAATCGATTCTAAGGATAAGAATACATATTCATATAACCGTATAAAAATTAAAATAATTAATTTAAATGAGAAAAATCATAAATTACAATTGTAAATTAAATTATAAATTTCTAAATATCAAAATGGGATATTCATTGTTTATATGTAAATTTGTTTTCTAATTATACAATAAAATGGGTTTTAAATAGAATGTGAATAACAAAATAATATTACATTGGAGTCTCTAGTGCGATGATAACTCATAATGCATCTCATGGTGACTAGAGAAAAGCGTAATTTAATGATCAACTAGCATTAATGGCGATTAACCCTAGGTTCATATAATAAAAATCAAAAACCTTATTCTAGTTCATAGATAGTGATATAATTAATAAGGAACCACAGTATATATAATTTTAAAAAATTATGAATTGTTTCCTATACCTAGATGAATTCTTTTTTTCTTCTCTAATGTTCTATTATCCAAAAACACAAAATAACTAAACTTGTCCTAAAAATAACTAAACCCTACTATGATACATCCAAAAAAGGGCCAGAACTATATTGTATGGTCTGGGGATAAAACATCATTAAATACTATATTTGATACATATTGATATTACCTGGGTTAAACATATATTTATATTCAATAATATCTATATAATAAACATTATATCTCAAAAATAGACAAAAAATCCCAAGAATGACAGTTTCAGAAACATTTAGGATGAATAACATTAGAAAATTACATTACTATACTAGATGTCATTTCTACATAACTGTTCCACATTATAATCCCTTTTATACTTCTCATAGCTCATACTAATTTTTTTAACTTCGTTAAAAAATAGTGTATAAGGGGGTGATCCAGAATTCATAGTAAGAGAAATGTTTTCAATATGTTATCAAGGGATTAAAAATATTCAAATGTGAAAATATAAGAACGGGAAAAATATATTATTTAAATTAGCAATAAAAAATAATAGTTTTTTCTAATTCATGATTGATTGAAATGTAATCAATTATGAAAAAATATATTTAATGTTATAAGAGTGTGTTAAAACAGACATGATCAATTGAGAATAATTAAATGAATTCAGAATATTAGCATGGAATTAAAATTGAAATTTATATGATACTAAGGTAAAAACATAAGAATTTAAAATATTATAGGCCATTATTCCTATATTAGGTACATGAAAATAAAATATAAAAAGACTCCAACATCTTGTTCATGAAAAAATTTTGTGCATAATATTTCTCACATTTGGTTTAAAAAGAAAACTAACTAATATATATATAATCATCATGTTCAAACAAGATACTTTTTAAATGGGAATCCAACATCACATTCACACACAAAATTGGTGAAAACTAATTCCCATAAAATTCTCACAGAAATAGAATAAAATAATCTATATGGATCATTTTCAAATAACAAGCATGTGAACTAATCTTGATACATCAAACTCACACAATATACATTTGGTCAAAATTTTCTAAATCAGGTTTAGGAATCACATCATCAATTAATGTTATATAAAACCATAGAAAATTTATTTTATGTATATATAGACCCCACCCATTAATTATCTATTAATATTTATAGAAATTGGAAAAATACATTCATTTCAACATTAAGCACTCGTGGAATAAAAAATGGGATTCATAACATTTAATATTGGTATCATAAAAAATGTCCTAAAAATGTAAATAGTTTATACAAAAAGTCAGTTCAGATAAAAAATTATTTTATATGATAATTTATTGGTTGATTTTAAAAAAATTAATAATAAAGGAAATAATTAATTTATAAATAAAGAGAAAATCTAAGTTAAATAAATATTTTTTAGATAATATTTAATCATTGGTGTAAAAGATTATCTGATAGTAAATTTAAAATTAATTAGTTGAGACATGAAAATTAGTTTTATTTATAAAGAACAATAAATATTGTATCATGGAAAAAACATAATGATTTGTGAATGGGAAATTGAATACATATTGAAGGAATTAAATTATTAATGATAATATATAATATTGGATTCCTAAAAAAATTCATAATTATATCAAATAGTATAAGAGTTTTTAGAATCATTTACATTTATAATGAATCATTAGTAATTTATATTTGATTACAAATGAATATTTCTATAGTGAATGGTACTATATGATAAAATTTGTAACAAATTTTTATTTTTTGGACTTTTTCTTTTAATATTTGTAAAAATTTATTTGGATTTATACATGGAGATGGTGATGTTTTTTTGTGTTTGGAGACCCCAAATTTAATTTATTAAAAATAATAATATATTATAATCCACACACACATTCACAACATTTCGATGATTTTCATTTTACTATTCTTGAGGACCTCAAATAGGTAATCAATGTCTGTGGATGAATATAGAATATAGGGTTTAAACTCTTTGTTCTCTATAGTTCATTGCTTCCAGATGTCTAATTAAGAAATCCATTGATGGTTTAATTTAATAAAACAATTTATTTATTTATTTATTTATTTTATATCACCTAAATTGAATTCTAACTATTTGTAATTCATTATGAAAAATTTCTTGATTTATCTATAGAACCTTGAGAGTATTTTATTGGATGAGGATCACTCTTTATCATTACCAGATGAAGATTGGATAATATTAGGCAGTAAGATTGAGGTGGATTGAGAGGTACTAAGAGGATCAAGATATATTTATCACTGTTTAATGGAATATTTAATAATTATCGACCTATAATTGAGTAATGACATGCGATTTATAGATTCCCACTCTATTAATTTAATTAATAATGGATATAACAATCTTCCTTTTGATTTCTGATTTTTGGATCTCCTCATAAGTCCTACCAGATTTAAAAAACATTTATTCATAAATCATCTCTCATTGGACCGCCAATAAACCATATATATTCCCATATATTTGATCTAAGGACACAAAAACATTTAAAATTTATTTTTTACTTAATTATTGTGAACTATTCCAGGTCATTATTTATGCTCTCCACTATTGGACCTCGAGGATATAGGTTGACATTACTAGGTTGAGTTCGACCATGATAAAACCCTCAGATTAATGGTGGTTGTGAGAATATTATAATGTATGGTGATTTGTAGATGGATTGATATGGATTTTCGATGATTCATCATGGATCAAATATCTTGAGGGAAAGGGGACATGTGAAGTGATATGGGATGCACAATGGAACATTGGATTAAGACTATATTAGGATTTGTGGACACAAGAGGATGGGAATCAATGACCAGAGGCATTAACATATGATTTCGAGCTGCCAAATAACACAATTCACTATAGTGAAGATAGATCATTATATACTTCAATGAACTAAAATTTCTTTTTATTACAGTACATAACTAGGTGTACTATGAATAAGAGATGAAATATTGTTCCCATGATGATTTAGATAAGGTTTCATGAGAAGATAAATATTATAAACTCTATGGAACAACCACACACCATGTGAAACTATACATGAGGATTGGAAAATAATATCATTGTAAAAGGTAGAATACTTGTAACATCCCAGGTAAATAAAGAATATGACATTTCATATTTATCCATATTTGTGAATAAAATATTTAAATGACTTTAAAGGGGACGCTATGCTCGATGGCGTACCCAACACGCAACAACGAGTTTCTTGGGAATCTTACGTTGCACTCTAATAATAAAATAATATTATTTTAAATGGTAGTTAACATGTAGCCGTTGTAATGGCGGGAGTGGATAGAAATAACTGAAATATGATTATATATGTTTTTAAATGTTTTTACAATTATCCAATAAAGGATAGAGGCTTAAAATACGGAAAGAATTCGATTTTAGGCATATATGCCCTAGTTTTCACTAAAGGTTCACTTATCGCCTTTTGATGGCGAACTGTCATTAAATATAGTTTTGATCACTCTTATACATTCTTTTGGACCTAATAAAACTCTTATTAAGAACCGGGACATCAAATTTTACTTTGTGTAAATTTTTGGTATTTTTCTGATAAAGTTCATTTTTTAATGAATAGTGTAAAATGTTGTGTTTTAATTCAAAACCTCTTTTTAATCTAATTTATTTATATGATTAGATAATATTTTGAATTGTTTTTAAAGTTAAATTAGAAAATATTTTTACCATTTAATCCAATGGTGGTCATTGGAATTAATTTCACTTTGAAATTAGACTTAAACTAGTGACAATCTTTTGATACTTATTGTTTTATAAAAACACGCTATTTGCTCTGACAGCGGGAATTAATTATTAAATTAATTAATGTGACAAATATGTTTTGAATTTTGTAAAACGGACTTCATTTTTGAATTCAGAATATCAAATATAGCTTAGGGTGAATTTTTGGTAATTTTCTGAAAAACTTCAATTTTTGATGAATAGTGAAACCACTAAGTGGTAATCAAGCAAACTGATTTTTCAGTTAAATGAAATTTTACCACTAATGTGTATTGAATTTTGAAAATCCGACATACATGGTTGTCATTAAGAAGTAAAATGTGGTTCAATGAGATTATAATAATTTTTTTTGGTGAATAGTAACTCATTAAGTTCTTAATCGCGATTAGTGGTAATTAGGGTAGTTTAAGGTATAAATAATGCTTTAATAATATAAAATGACCTAGACACATGTCCCAACCCTATTGGTTATGTCATGGCCGACCAAGACAAGCCATGGCCTAACTTGGGGACCCCATGGATCCACTTTTGTTGGGAAATAACATAAAATACTTTTTATTTAATGTTAAAGTGAAAATGACACTAACATAGTATGTTTTACTAAAACAATTTTTAAGTGGGGTTATACAAGTCCAAATTTTGATTATAAATAGTCATTGGAAAGCTAAAAAGATTTCCTATATCATAGTATTTTTTTTTATAATTTTTAGACATTAAAGAAATTAAATTATTTATGACATAATAATGATGCAGCGATGACATCATTATTTGACAATTTAATTAAAATGGAAAGATAATGAAAAATCTACAATATACACATGGACAAAACCAATTGGATGAGTGTATTTCGATGCCTTATCACCTTATCCACGAATTCTATCAATGTGGGACCCTTTAGAACCGAAAAGCATTTTCAAATAATGTAATATTTCATTGCTTTCCAAAAGTGCCCCTCCTCTCCTCTTATAAAAGGCCCCCACCTCTACCTCTTTTCCCACACCCCTCAAGCCTTTGGCTCGGCCAACCCCTGCCCATTTACTCTCTCAACATCCCTCTCCTCATCCTAGAGGATCCCCTTTGGGCAGAATCCTTTCAAAGGAAGCCTTTAGGCTCAAATCAAAAGGAGATTACACTTTTAAAGGTAACTCATTCTCTCTTGTTCATTTGTTTTATTTTGCTTCTCCAAACCTATAATCTCTTTTTATTTACTTCTTTTTTAACAACACCAGTATCTTCAATATACTAGGATGTTGTTACAAGATTTATTTTAGCTACACTCTCACACAACTACATCAAATGGTTAAAGAACATACGGTTTCCGTGGATGGTGAAATTCTGCCTCCCGAAACGATGATTGTTCAATACTCATTTAACACCTTCAAAGGTGGCCATTATGATGTCACTATTTTTATATATGATATATAGTATGTTTATGTTTTCCTTAAGATTCTGTTTTTTTACATTTTGGTCAAACCTTTATGGTTCCCATTATGGGTAAACACGATATCTTCATTTAAGGAAGCGCGGACTACCGCCCCCTCAAAGTGATTTGATTCGTTAAATACCATATGTGGGACATATAAAGGATGGAACTATGATATTAAATATGATATTATACTGGAATTATAATATACCTTTATATCATTATTATTCCATTCTATAAAATACGAATAGAAATGAAAGTAGCGCTCATGCGTACGTACGGCTTACCGTCTCCATGAACGGTGCATTTCATTTCTTACCTCTAAATGATTATGTAATGTTATAAATGCATGAATGTACTGGATATATATGACATATATTATAACTACAACATGAATACAATTCTGGATATAATAAACATTTGGCCACATGAACAACATGTAATTGTAAGAAGTCCACTTTCGACTTAAGAACCAAATACCGACAAAATGAACATTATTAACTTAAATGATTACATAATGTTCACAACATGTCAATAATTGATATAAAAGGAATAATGAACTTGGAAAAGGTTCTTAAGAAAATAGAAATTAACTCAAGTTTATTATTCAGGAGATTAAAGAATGATCGAGTCAAGTCGGACCCGAGGTAAGGGATCCTATACCTCTCTTTCTTTTTAAGTACATTCTTTTATGTAATTTCTTTTAAGCTCATCTTTATTATGATTGGGATGTTATTTTATATTACTCCTACTGTAATTTTTATGTTCATGTGATGAGAGACCATATTCTCTCTCATCAATCCTTTTGGAAGTTATGTGGCGCCGTTAGGCTGCCGAGTTTTCGTAAGGGATTTTTCATCTCACTTTTATCCCCGTGAGATTTATGCTACATTTGCCACAATTTCCTTTGAGTGGTGTATGTACTGCCCATTATTCTACTCTTTGTGTAATATACTTTCGTTTATGAGTATTTACATCAATGATTTATTGCCCTTCTTTCATGGGGTGTATGTTTTGAAAGATACCCAATTCGGTAAGGGAACCTTTCACCCTTCCTCTTTTTAAAAGACTTCTTTTATTGGGTCTTTTAATTTACATATTGTTATGTTGGGATATGTTCTCATATATCCTTAATGATGTAAATTTTGTGTCCAAGTGATGAGATACTCTTTTTATCTCTCATCAACTCATTTTGATGTGATGCCGTTAGGCTGTCAAGGGAACTTCTTAACCCAATTTCGATTTCTTTGGGTTCAACTTGTAGTCATTAAATATGTCATCCATTGAATATGTGTGAATGACCTTTTATTGTTTTACACTTAATATCCAATTATATTGGGTGTCTATATATTTGTCACACATATTTTTTTGAGATCTATTTGTCCTTAATTTAAGGATACCTTCTTTATAAGGTATTTCATCACATTTGACATTTCTATTGAGGGTTCATTGTTGTTATGCACCAATTCACTCTTATATGGTGTATATACTGTCCTTTGGAGTATTATATCATGAATCCTTTTATTCTCATGATATTATAAAGTTCTGACTAAATGTTATTCCTTGATTATTGTATTCAAGTGTCTCTAATTTTGGTAAAACCCCTTTAACCAAAATATCGTTTTAAATGTTTTAATTATTTGTTCTTATTAATATCCATGTTTTCAAAATGGTTTTAAGGATTTATTTATATGGATATTAATGGTTTAAAATGTTAAAAGCTTCAAGGTGGTATGGGACACTTTGATTCAAAAATCTCTTTATTAAATGTTTTAAATGGTTTTGGAAATGGTTTCTTTTTGAATGGATTCATTATTTCAATATCCTAATATGTTATATTGTGATTGAAATGTGGAAATGTTATGTTTCCTTTATTCATGTTTATGTGATACGATTATGTTATGGTTCTTGGGCATTGTTATGAAGAACGGGTGGTTCCGTGATAAACTAAGGGCGGGTGAGCCCGATATAGCTCTCCAATGCATTGGGTAACGCGAAGGAGTGAAACGTTAAGGTTTCTCCGAAGAGATTTAGGGAATATACTGTGATGGGTATTCCAAACGTAACCAAGAGGGTTACTCCCTACATAAGAATGTTATGAATGCCTCAAGTTACCTTTATGTCTTATGATTTCTATGATTTATTCATGGTTTGATGAGGTATGTTAAAGTGACTTTGTTTTATGGGTAAAGTATGATTTCATTCTTATGTATATATGAAATCATGTTTCCTTTCCATATTTTTATAACTCTTACTAAGCTTTTTATGCTCATCCCAAGTTTTTGAAATATTTTTCACAGGTCAAGGGAAAGGTACATGATGTGATGATAGTGTCAAGGATGTGTCAAGAAAGAATCCGTGTTATATTTTAAATATGTTCCCGTTGATGGGAAGAATGAATATTGTCTTTTATGTAATCCACTTTGTTTAAATGTGGAATGTAATGCAAGTTTCATGATCTAATTCTCTAAAACTCTAAACCTGAAAAGATCCTCAATGTGTAATCTTGTAATAACTCAAGATTAAGTAAGTTTTAAGGCTGGGGCCTTATAGTTGGTATCAGAGGTCGGTTTAGATAACTTTAGAGGTTAGGGTATTCTTTAAGCATAAGTGACATTACCATAATGGTTAGAATTTCAGAAAGAGTCCTAATTTTAGATAATGTGAATGAGTAAGTATATCTTAGAGTCTACCTTCCTCATTAGTACATGATGTTTTTGTTGATATACTCACACTGACATTTATGTTTTTAGTGAATGGATGGATCTAGCAGGCACCAAAGTGACAATGGGTTTGAAGGAAATTGTGGTGGTTCTCTGATTATGATACTAGATGAGATAGGGGATTCAATGAGGAATCTCATAGTTGTTCTAAACCAACTATCAAGGATCCATGATCAATCACTTCAACCTTCGTGAGTTCTCTAATGCATCATTTACGAGATGGCCAACTCGATGTGGAAATTCAGGTAATAATTATTAAGGTAACCATTAGGGTTTATATGATCCTTACTTTTTAGGTAATTATGGGTTACTCTATGATATGATGGAAAAGGAAAGGAATGAGATAAACTTGAGGTTAAAATATGTTATGAATATTTTTGAAGATTTTATCTCATTTTGGGGAATGTTTTGAGAATTATATAGTTTTGGAAAAAGGACAACACGCAGACCGTGTGACATCCCGTCGTGTCGGACAAAGCTGCGGGAATCGAACCCACAACCAAAGTGCGACTGGTATTTATCGCCTACCACTGGACTACGTGAAGTCCCTGGTTATTTTGACTGATTATTTTTGGTTATATGATTTTATGAATTAAGAGTAAGTTGATTTTGGGTTATTTATAAAAATGATTAACCTATCATGGAGGATATGTGATTAGGTTAATTACTTTTCAATACTAGACTTTAGGAGCAACTGATGTTGTTTGGAGATAAATGTTACGATTTAACTTGGAAGACTATGTGACTAAATCTTTCAAATATTTGGGTTTCGATCTTATATTGGTTTACTTTGAAGAATTTTATGGACAAATTGTTTATCGAATGATCCTTGTTGAACATTGGGTTTTGTTTGACAAATTTTGGATGTTAAGAATAGATTTTATTTTTATAAAGGGTTATCCTTTTCTGGATTATCCGATCTTGTACTAGCCTTTTTGGTTTTGTTTTTGGATAAAGTCTAAAGACATGGGAAGTATATAGCTCTCTTTTGTGGATTAGGTGATTCTCTAGAAGTTGATTATGGTACTCTGAATGCGAACAAGTCTCCCTAAATACTCGTCTTTTGAAAAAAATATGAGTTTGATTAAGGAATCTAGTAAAAGTTGAAGGTCAACATGATAAGTGATTATGTTTCCTTATGAATAAAATTCCTCAATAAAAAGTAACTTAAAACAAAAATGTTGTATATTAACTTTTCCTACTGGGGAATCGAATACCGTTTAACCCATCACAAGTTTGTGATTTTCTCATTGTTAACTTTCTCCTAAACATGTTTTCTATCACTCTCCATAAGAACGTGACCCTATGTTTTCTCCTCCATGTCCATATTTTCATACTTGGAATCCTAGTATGGGTTAACTCGAGTGACCTTTGTACTTATCTTTCTTTATTTTAAAGTGTTTGTTTTACCGACTTTTGTTCCGATGTGGGAATTTCAAGGATGTTTCCAAGCGCAATTTTAAAATTGCGAGGACGCAATTCCCAAAAGGGGGGAAGGATGTAACATCCCAGGTAAATAAAGAATATGACATTTCATATTTATCCATATTTGTGAATAAAATATTTAAATGACTTTAAAGGGGACGCTATGCTCGATGGCGTACCCAACACGCAACAACGAGTTTCTTGGGAATCTTACGTTGCACTCTAATAATAAAATAATATTATTTTAAATGGTAGTTAACATGTAGCCGTTGTAATGGCGGGAGTGGATAGAAATAACTGAAATATGATTATATATGTTTTTAAATGTTTTTACAATTATCCAATAAAGGATAGAGGCTTAAAATACGGAAAGAATTCGATTTTAGGCATATATGCCCTAGTTTTCACTAAAGGTTCACTTATCGCCTTTTGATGGCGAACTGTCATTAAATATAGTTTTGATCACTCTTATACATTCTTTTGGACCTAATAAAACTCTTATTAAGAACCGGGACATCAAATTTTACTTTGTGTAAATTTTTGGTATTTTTCTGATAAAGTTCATTTTTTAATGAATAGTGTAAAATGTTGTGTTTTAATTCAAAACCTCTTTTTAATCTAATTTATTTATATGATTAGATAATATTTTGAATTGTTTTTAAAGTTAAATTAGAAAATATTTTTACCATTTAATCCAATGGTGGTCATTGGAATTAATTTCACTTTGAAATTAGACTTAAACTAGTGACAATCTTTTGATACTTATTGTTTTATAAAAACACGCTATTTGCTCTGACAGCGGGAATTAATTATTAAATTAATTAATGTGACTAATATGTTTTGAATTTTGTAAATAGGACTTCATTTTTGAATTCAGAATATCAAATATAGCTTAGGGTGAATTTTTGGTAATTTTCTGAAAAACTTCAATTTTTGATGAATAGTGAAACCACTAAGTGGTAATCAAGCAAACTGATTTTTCAGTTAAATGAAATTTTACCACTAATGTGTATTGAATTTTGAAAATCCGACATACATGGTTGTCATTAAGAAGTAAAATGTGGTTCAATGAGATTATAATAATTTTTTTGGTGAATAGTAACTCATTAAGTTCTTAATCGCGATTAGTGGTAATTAGGGTAGTTTAAGGTATAAATAATGCTTTAATAATATAAAATGACCTAGACACATGTCCCAACCCTATTGGTTATGTCATGGCCGACCACGACAAGCCATGGCCTAACTTGGGGACCCCATGGATCCACTTTTGTTGGGAAATAACATAAAATACTTTTTATTTAATGTTAAAGTGAAAATGACACTAACATAGTATGTTTTACTAAAACAATTTTTAAGTGGGGTTATACAAGTCCAAATTTTGATTATAAATAGTCATTGGAAAGCTAAAAAGATTTCCTATATCATAGTATTTTTTTTTATAATTTTTAGACATTAAAGAAATTAAATTATTTATGACATAATAATGATGCAGCGATGACATCATTATTTGACAATTTAATTAAAATGGAAAGATAATGAAAAATCTACAATATACACATGGACAAAACCAATTGGAT